>CM024555.2:27665436-28266075 GCA_014182405.2 Eucalyptus sideroxylon
TAACCAATCAACCTCCAATTCTGATCAACAGGCTCCTCATGAATCGTTTCGATGAATCGGTTACGATTGAGCCTATTCGGAACAAGAGTCCACTCCCATATCTCCTCGTATTTATGACTCTATGAGATTTCCTCGGTATACTCAAGAAAGACAGCTGTTCCAGACCAAACACAAGTTCAAGATTCCCATCCGAGTTTTGCAAATGAATTTCCGGTAAGTTCTAACTCTCCTTTGCATAAACAGTCAATTGATATGCCTGAAAATGACTCGCATCTTCCTATTGCTGTTAGAAAAGGTACTAAAGAATGCACAAAGCGACCCTTATATCCACTATCTCACTATGTGTCACTTGACCACCTATTACCATCTCATAAAAATTTCATTGTGAGTCTAAACACCTTTTCTATTCCAAATACTTTATCTGAGGCATTGTCTAAAGAAGAATGGAGGAATGCAATGAGAGAAGAAATGGATGCACTAGAAAAAACCCAGACTTGGGAGATTGTTGAAAAACCTAAAGGAAAGAATCTTGTGGGCTACAAATGGGTTTTTACCTTGAAATACAAAGCTGATGGTTCTCTTGAGAGATATAAGGCACAATTGGTGGCAAAGGGTTATACTCAGACTTATGGAGTAGATTATCAAGAGACATTCGCTCCGGTGGCAAAGATGAACACTGTGAGAATTCTACTCTCTTTGGCAGCTCATTTTAATTGGCAACTTCAGCAGTATGATGTGAAGAATGCATTCTTACATGGAGACCTAGAAGAAGAGATCTACATGAGTATTCCACCGGGATTTGAAGGAGAAAAAACAACAAACAAAGCATGTAGATTACGGAAAGCACTATATGGGCTCAAGCAATCACCTAGAGCCTGGTTTGGGAGATTTTCCAGAGTTATGAAAGCCTCAGGCTACAAACAAAGCCAAGGTGATCATACCCTCTTCATTAAGCATTCAGCAAGAGGGAGAGTAACAGCACTTCTAGTGTATGTCGATGATATTATTGTCACGGTGACGATGATGAGGAGAAACAAACAGCTAAAGCAGTGTTTGATTAAAGAGTTTGAAATAAAAGAGCTAGGAAGACTCAAATACTTCCTTGGCATTGAAGTTTCTTACTCTAGACAGGGAATTTTTGTCTCACAACAAAGTATGTGACTGATCTCTTGAAGGAAACTGGAAAACTTGGTTGTAAACCGGTAGCCACACCTATTGAGCCTAATAAAAGGCTTGGAGATGCAAAGGAAGAACCTGCTGTAGATCGAGAAATGTATCAAAGATTGGTTGGGAAACTTATCTATTTGGCTCGTACTAGACCTGATATTGCCTATTCAGTAAGTGTGATTAGTCAATTTATGCATGATCCAAGAGAATCACACTTACAAGCCGTCAATCGAGTGCTACATTATTTAAAAGGAAGTCCTGGAAAATGAGTCATATTCAGAAGAAATCAAAAACTGATGCTGCAGGCTTATACTAATGCTGACTATGCAGGATCCATGGTGGATAGAAGGTCAACATCTGGTTATTGTACATTTCTTGGTGGAAATTTAGTGACTTGGCGGAGTAAAAACAGAATGTCGTTGCAAGATCAAGTGCTGAATCAGAATTTCGAGCAATGGCCCAAGGAATATGTGAGCTATTATGGCTTAAAATCATCCTAGAAGACTTGAAAATCAAGTGGGAGGGTCCTATGAAGCTGTATTGTGACAATAAATCAGCATTTAATATTGCTCATAATCCTGTACAGCATGATAGGACAAAGCATATTGAAATTGACAGACATTTCATCAAAGAAAAGATAGAAGAGGGGTTGATCTGCATGTCCTACATACCTTCCAGAGATCAACTAGCTAATGTGCTAACCAAAGGACTTAATGGTGGGATCTTTCATGAAATAACCTCCAAGCTGGGAATGGAAGACATCTATTCCTCAGCTTGAGGGGGAGTGTTGAATTATCTTGATTATTAGGAATATTCAATCCTGATTTTTTGGGTCCTAATTATTAGGAAATAACTGTAAATAATTAGTTAGGAAATGATTTATTAGTATCCCTTGATTTGTGGGATTATAGCTGTATTTTACAGATTTGTTTTTTCCTAGTTAGTACTTGTAGAAGTCTTATAAATAGCTTTGTAATCCTGGTACAAAATATTGAGAATTATCACAATTCTTTTCTCTAAATTCTTCAGTTACTTGTTTGGATTAATTGTCTTCTTGAAATTCTTGAACCGCCTATGGCCTTGAACTGCTTTCGCCATATTCCCATCATAAGTATAAAGAAACACATTGCTCTGAAGAGCGACAATGTAATCTATACCGGCAAGCATGTTTTGATGATTCTTGAAAGGAGCAAGCTCTTCTTCTGTTGCCAGAGTAGAATGTGAATTTATGTTGGGGTACTCGTCCCTCAGATATTGCATACTTCCTTTTCCATAAGCATCACCAGCCACCAAATAAATCGGGGTAGTAGATGGGAATCCAAGAGCCTTTAGCAGAAGTGAAGTCTCCCTAGGAGTCAATGGACAGCCGCCAAGTAACCTCCTCTCTGTTCCATTAATCTCTTTCTCCTTCCAATGACTTCAAGTCTCATCAACCGTAGTTCCTCGTCCTCCTCAGCTGTCAAATTGTGACTGCAGCCAGTAAATGCCAGCATATCTTTCTCATACCTGTGAGGAATCAATAAAAGATGAGTTGCGATGCCTCAAGGACAATGGTACGTTTCCACAATAAAGATGCAACATTTTCAGATAGTAATCTTATCATGGAAGTGCAAGCTATTATGAAAAAATAAGCTATTATGAAATTATGTATATCTCTTTCAACAGTCAAACATACCATGAGAAGATTCCCAATGTTCTCCTCCTCGAATTGGTCCATGGTTGAACTGCAAATGGTCTCTTTAATCACACGGACGAGGAGGAAAGGCACTCAATGAATCTAAAGCATAAAACTCACATTAAAGTTTCATGGACAATAGAAAACAAACAGTAGCATCTAGAGTTGGAATGCCCAAAGAAAGGCGGGCGAGACAGGGAACACACATGTCTAGGGTGCGAACCCTTTCTTTGAATTTGTTTTAACTAGAATGACATAATATCCTAGGCTGAAGCGACGTTGGAAATGAAATGAAAGCGTGCACGCATACGCATGGAGGCATGCGCCTACTTATGTACATACGCATGTATACTCAATTACCAGAATAGCACCATACAACAAACCAGAAACTCTTCTTTTTTTCCCCGTGTAACTACAGAAACAAGAAACAGTAACAAGAGATACATGTCTCTGCATCTATTGGCTATAATTTCAAGATGTCAAAATCTGCTCCTTTACTACAAAATGACAGCATGAAGCAAATTCAAGTGCAAGGAAATATAAACCAGATCCTCACTTCTAAACGTTTCGGTAGAAACAAATCCCTCATTCCGTAGGCCAATTCGGTTTACTCGTCCGATCCTATAAATAAGTCACAAAAATTTACAGCAAAATACATCACTTATGATGTTTAGATTATGTAAAGGATACCATTGTAGAAACATTCTAGAAATACGATTTAGATTAATTGGAGAAAGCTTTACCGATACGGGCTGAGTTGAAAAATTGCTTTGGGAGCGGGTAGGAAGTTTTCAACTTAATAGAGCAATGTTCACTTTACAATCCATCGAGTTGGCTAAGCGAAATAAAAATTGTTCAACTTCATTTGCGAGAGTACCCGATGCATTTTCTTCAGAGCAAATATCTAGGGTTATTTTAAGAGAGCTTATGATAAGTATTTATATTGCTTTCCCTCCAAATTTTTGCTTTCCCGCTAAAAGAAATAATTATTGTGAGCTTAGAATTATAAGAACATTTTAAAAAACACCATATGACAATATTTACACGTTTTTTTTAAGGTTTTAAGAAATGAGTAAAGCAAAAAGGGGAGAGAATGTCACCCGAAACACACCTAAGATTTACATAACGCAGAATGCCCCCAAAAGTCATTTATCTGACCCACAGAACGAAGAAATAAGTTAAAGCAAAGCTTACTTTGACATAAATTGGTAGATGACTAATGTAGGTATACCAAGAATGCGTCAAAATGGGTACACTAAATTATGTGACATGAATTAAATTGGTGATGACAGGAGTAGATTCAAATCACAAAATGGTGACTTATTCATATATCCAGTGTTAACATCATTTAGTATGATGGTAATTGTATAACTTTAGTATATCTAGAATTATTCTCGACAACAATGGAACACTAGTAAATTTTCTAGAAAGGATCGGGCCCTATTTCCTTTCTACTGAATTTAAGGTACACAATAAAAACAGAGCATAGGAATTTAAAAACTTGTCTTAGCTACCATAGAATCCTAGTTAAAACAACAATATCACATAACCAATGAATCAATGGAGTGAAACTGGTCTTAACAGTAATCGCTATAAAAAAGCTAGCTCTGAAAAACTCAAGGTTCTGCATAGTGGCATGATCGAGAGTAACAATTGAAGGCAACCCCTTGCTTGCAGTGGCCAATTCCATCAGCTCCAGCTATTCATCCTCCATAAGCTCCATGGATTCCTTGGCAGTCTGCGAGCAAAGTGGCCTTCTCCACTGCAGCTTTTCGTCTCTCTGCTTCTTTTTCTCAACGAAGCTCTTCTTTTTGTCTCTTTTTCTCCGCCTTCCAAACAAAAAACCAGAGAAGTTGGTAAAGAAAAGAGAAAAGAAGAGATGCTGCTTAACCAATCAAATAAAGCAAAAAAACTAACTAGTGAAAATGCAATATCAAGCTCAAATACTTACCTTAATAGATTCTTTCTGTAAATACTTCTCCCATTGCTCTGATTCTCGCCTTTGCTCACGTAGCAATCTCTCCTCCTCTCTCTGCTGTTCACGCATCAACCTTTCTTCTTCCTTCCTTCTTTCACGATCAAATCTTTCCATCTCTTTCCTCATTCGTTCCTCAGCCTGCAATAGAAAAATACAGGATATCAGTACATGCCAAAGTTTTCTCCACAAAGTTCACATATCCTTAAGTGATAAATGAAAACCTTTCTCCTCAAAATATTTTCTTTCTCTAGTGCTTTGCGAATTCGGTTTTCATTAGCTTCAACTTCCCTAGCGATCTGGGCTTCTTCAATCTGCAACAAAATGACATTTTTGGTCACCCTAAAGCTATATCAAAAAGTGATGACAATACTCGCTCTCGAAGCATCTGAATTACCTTGCGTTTTCTCTTGACATGCGGGTCGAAGTATCATGCAAAATTGTCCTGTCGGGCGGGGGTAGAAGAATCTTCTTGACCAATAAATGGATGGCTTCCTTGGTGAGCATCCATTTGGATGTTAACAAAAGACTCTCTCAGCTGAAGGGAATGATCATCTCTCAGAGGGGATAAAACACTATTTCGCTCTCTATCTTCTTGTGAGATACGGCATACTTGCAGTCGGTGACCTCGAACACCATACTAGGCAGCTTCTCACTTCCATGAATAGATGACACTCTGGTAATTGGCCCATCCACCGGGACATCAAGATAATGAGTTTGGGCAATCCATCCAGGGGTATGGTATCTTGCAGGCTGGTCATGCAGCAACTGATCCTCATGGTGGAGAAGTCTTGAAGCAGCCTGGATAATCACACATAACACAAATATTGGCAATCCACATGACTTCGAAAATTGAATGTTAACAAGCGAAACTATCATCAGAATTTTATTAGATTCTTCTGAGAGCAGTAAAAGTTCTTAAAATTAAAAAAGACAATTCAATTTTTCATACAGAAAGACAAGAAGAACAAACTTGTAAAATTATCGAGAAAGGACATGCAGGGTGTAAGTATATAGGCAACTACCTACATCAACCTCTCAAAATAAAATTGGCATGAAAAGGTAAGTTTGAATTGAGAATTACATCCCCTCCAATTTTCAACAAAGTATTAGTACCAAACAGTTCTTGATAACTGCACTAAAAGGGACTGAAACTATTCAATATTTTTTCCAAGCAGAACACTCATGTTATCATAAAAATATTTGTGACGACATTTCACAAACATATTCTTAATTCACAAGCACAAAGAAGTATGATCCTTGTAAACTTCCATTAACCCATGCAAGTGTAATCACAATAGAATATTTGCAATAGTTAACCACAAAACAAGGGGAAAAAAAAAAATCACACAGCAGCGAGCGAGCGGGTAATACAAAATACACAAGAAAAAGCCAGCAAAGAGCACTAGGACTCATTTTATAGAGATATTGATGCATAAGTACCTTTCCTCTAAGTAAAGTATGCACCTGTCTCAGCTAGCCTAGATTCATTTCATGGAACTAACATTTATCGTAATGAGTACCTTAGAGTCTTAATGGATTATAGCCCTATAACAGTCAGCACAACTCTTCAAAAAGATTGAAACCTTTGGAAGATGACTACATCAAGGAAATAGGAGCAAATGACGTTTCACAATCTCCATATGACAAGTAATGACCAACATACTAGAAGGGGTTCCTCTTTCTATACAAAATTGCATATGTGTGGCTTTTCTTTTGCAGCCGTTTTGTATGAGGCAGTACCCCCTTGGTACCTTCTTAATGGAATTTTCTTTATTGTTCAAACAACAACAACAACAACAACAATAAAGACATCTCAACAGGGAAAAGAAGCCACTGACTTTATTTGACATGGCATCCCGTCGAACATACACTTTGCCATCATAAGGATTCACGGGTCCTTTCTGCTCCTCATCTACAACTACACAGATAACATGTTAAAGTCAGATAAGTGATGGAGTAAACATGAAATGAGAACTAAGAAGAGGAAGAACTCAGATAGATAGATGTGGCTGTCCAAATAGGATACCCCAAAGTTTGCACTCATATCCCGTTCTATCCATGGAAGTGTCAGTACTTACTATAATGATCTTGATCCATTTAGCACTTGGTATATTACCCAAGCAAAAAAAGCATATGACTTCTCAAAAAAACCAGAAAAAGTGGTGTTTTTACATGAAAAGACAAGATTCTCAAGATCAAACAGCTGATCTTTACTAACCCATTACAAATAACGTAGGGCACCTTCACATTATACATGGGATCTTGCTAGTAAACCATAGTAAAACAGGAGCTCCTCCCTCCACATCAGTAAGCAATAGTACTGTCAGAACAGACATGGACGAAGGCGGAGGTCGCGAGAGGGAGGTGAAGGGGCGTCAGTGTCGGCGTTGGCGTTAGGGGCGAAGGCGGAGGCAGAAGCGTCCTGAGTTGAAATTGCACCGGATTAGAAGGAGAAATATTCTCTTGATTAGAAGGAAGGGAGGTGATAAAGCTCAAAAGGTATTAGGATGACCTCTGTAATCTAGAAAAACTGCATGGTTAACACTGAATTACCATTTACCAAATTTGCAATTGCTGCAGCACTCGTGTTCAGTGTTGGCTGTAAAAGAGGACCAATCACCAAGCCTGGGTTGATTGTAACCATATCAGTACCCTTTTCTTTTCACGAATTTCCAGGCAGCATCCTCAGCTAAAGTCTTTGAGAGTGCATACCACAACTGTTGGAAGAAAAAGACGAAACAGAAAGCCACTTCCAAATTGACGACATTATGATAACTTCTGAGTTGTGCCGAAATGGAATGGCAGGTTTTAGTTAATTACCAGAAAGATTCAACAGGAAAGATCACATCAAGGAATGGTTAACCATGCAATGTTGACACTCACACTCACGTTGATCATCTCGGCTCCAGTCCAATATAACACTTGAGACAAGAAGAGCACTGAATTGGACAAGACGCTTACGTTTCTTTTCCTGCAGAACTCTGGATCAGAAAACCAATTTTCATCAACTGTCAATGGTTGTCCAGTGAACGCAACTGCAAGCACAGATGATGTTAAGACCACACGCTTGACAGAAGGTGCTTTGGAACACGACTTCAGAACATTAATAAGAGTCCCCTTCAAGGCGGGAGGCCAAAACGCGAGCAGGGTTTCGTCGGCGTCGGGGTTGGCCAGCAAGGGCGCTCCGCAGAGGAAAGAGGGAGAGAGCAGAGCAGAGGTCGCGAGAGGGAGGCGAAAGGACGTCGGCGACGGCGTCGGGGGCGGAGGCGGAGGGGCGTCGGCGTCAGAGTCGGGCGACGGAGGCAACCGGCGGAGGGATGTCGGCGTCGTGGTTCACTGGAAAGGGTGTTGGCGTCACGGGCAACCAGCGGAGGAGAGAGAGCATATGGAGAGAAGCTATGTAGCACGGACACTCTCCGGAAGCCTTCGTGTCGTGTCCGACACTCCGACACGTGTCTAACACTCCAACACGTGTCGACACGCGGTCAACGAGTGTCGAAAAATCCGACACGTGGTCAACTCTTTCCGACACGCTCCGACACGCGAGTCCAAAATTCCGACACGCGATTCGACACATACGGGGTCAATTTTAAAAATTTCTAATACTTGAGGGGTCAAAATATAAATATATACAAAAGAAGTAATAAAAGATGTAATGAAATTGCTATAAATATACACACGGGGTCAAATTTTTTTTTTTCAGTTTTATTTTTTTAGAATTGTTTTATTTTTTTAAAAAGTCTTTTACTCTGAAAGAAGTAATAAAAAATGCTATATATGATAAATAAATAAATTCAAAAATATCATTTCAGCATTTTTATTTAAACAATTTTTTTCCTCTAAGTTTTGTGTATTATTGTAACAAATTAAAATAATGAATGATATTATTTAATATTTTTGTGTAAATTAATTTTATGCTATTTTTATTATTATTTATTTATGTATTTATATATAAAAATATATTTAATATATAACGTGTTGGAACGTGTCGAAATTCTCTATTTTTAAGAAATATCGTGTCGACGTATCGTGTCGTGTCACGTGTCACGTGTCCGTGTCGTGTCACGTGTCACGTGTCCGTGTCGGTGCTAGAAGGAGAGCAGAGGAGAAAGGGTGTCAGAGTGGTGGGCCCCAGGAGCGTGCCGCTCTGTCACTCTCTGCTCCCTTCTTTTTTCTGCTGCTGCTTTTCTTTCTTTCTCTGCAGCTTGTCAGAGAGGAAGAGACAAGACTACTCTTGTACGAGAAAGAGGGGGAGTGGGGTTTCCTCTTCTTCTTTTCCTCACGAAATTTTTCCTCTTTTCACCTCTTATGCTTCTGTTCTTTTCACGAATTTTTTTTTGCGAATTCCCCTTCCCTTTTGTCTGTACGCGCACAACACCTTTTATAAAGGAAAATTTTAGATATTGGTGACATATTTTTTTTCGATTTTACTTGTCCATAATTTCGTGAATATATCATTGAAATATATGCACTCACGTAATATTCTCTTTTATATTTTTCAAATATTTCATTAGAAAGTTTCCTTTCTACTCAATAATATGTCCCTTCGTGTATATTATTTGAATATGTAAAAAAATCTTACATGAATATGTGAAAAATCTTACACTGTATTTACGCTCACCGTTGGTCCAATGCAAAAAATAAATAAAATAGAATAAAATAAATATTTCTAAACTATATGTTATGTAATTTATTTTTATCTTTTGGGGGTAAAAATTAACCCATTTTTTATGCAAAAATTTAGGTGTCAACACTATTATAGCTTGACAGTAATGGAGTACTGGGACACAAGGTTAATACTCATAAAAAGTTAGGAGGATGAGTGTTAGAAAACACTATTGATGAAGTTCAAGGTTTTAGCAAGACAATGCTAAGACAACAAATTTAGGAACTTCACCTATACAAACATAAGAAGTAGTGCCACTTCTAACAAAAGTCATATCAACTTTTGTAAATGTTCATGAATGTAGGAGGAGCACAAAGTCATAAAAGTGCTTAGGTGTATGAAATTCCTCACCAAATGTGTATAAATTCATATGTGTGATGATTTAATTAACAAGTGAAATCATGATTCACTAATTTTGTTAATAGAATTATTTACGCTAATTCAAGATTCAAATTTTAATAGATACCTTCTCGTATGTATGAATTCATGTAAATTAGTGTAGATAACAAACTAAGCGTGGGATTGTTAAAATAATTTATTATCATAAAATAGATATCTCTTGGTTAAGAGCATGCGTGACTCTTGGTTATGAAAAAAAAAAGTGACTCTTCATTCTAAGAGGAGGTTATGGATAGTTATGAAATAAAGTTATTCTTGACATAACGAGTGGTAATGGTTAAAAATAAAGTATATATTCCCAACAGATATCTATGAATAAAGACAATTCACATATTATTTACAAAAAGCCAACCCCAAACTTTCCCTCGAGTGACAGTTCATAAATTTTTGATGTGAAAAATCTTAAAGTTTGCTAACTCTTCACACGTTTATCCCAAACTTTTATTTGTGACACAAAAAATCCTAAACTTTCATTTGTATAACACATTTACCCTAAATCATAAGGACGTTTTACTCTTTTCATTTTTAAAAACTTTTTCCTTTTTTTTTTTTTTTTTTTTCTTCTTCTTCCTTCCCTCCGCCGGCCATGGCGGAGCCGGCGGAGGGAAGCCGGCATCCGGCGAGGGCCGCCCGCCTGCGTCGGGCGAGGGGGATGCCGGTGAGGGCACCCCTCGCCCGACGCAGGCGAGGGCCGCCCTCATCGGCGTCGGGCGAGGGCCGCCGCCTACGTTGGGCGAGGGGGACGCTGCTAGGACACCCCTCGCCCGACGCAGCGAGGCGGCCCTCGTCGCGTCGTGAGGGCCTCCCTCGCCGGATCTGGCGAGGGCATCCTCGCCCAACGCAGGCAGGGGGCCCTCGCGGCGTCGGGCGAGGGAGGCCCTCGTCCAACCCGATCGAGGACCTCCCTCGCCCGACGCCGGCGAGGGCGGCCCTAGCCAGCCCGGGCGAGGGCGACCCTCGCCCGACGCCGGCGAGGGTAGCCCTCACTGACGCCGGCTTCCTCTCCGCCGGCTCCACCATGGCCGGTGGAGGGAAGAGAGAGGAAGAAAAAATAAAAAGAAAAAGAAAAAATAAGACGAAAATACCCTTAATGGGTAAATGTTTTTAGCAAACTCTATTTTCATGTCATAAAATAAAGTTCAATTCAATATTATTTACAATAAGCAAACTGTTTTTGGTGGCTTTTTCCCTAATGTTTTTTGAAAACTCTATCTTCTTCTCTTTTCATACATGCAATTTTAACATATTCCAAATGAAATTCTAAGAGATAAATTAAGTAATTGTTAAATCGTTTCTCTTGCGACTTTGTGTATATTCTAGAGACATGGTTGTTCTAAACCTAACAGCAACAATAGTAAGGGCAAACAATACCTCAAAAATAGTGATCATCATATCAAGAATTTATTAGTACTTCTCTATCTTCATTATTAAATAAATTTCCTCAACACCGATGCCATCCTCTCGTGCACAAGAAACTAGCGATTCATCTCCTTTTTTCACCCTCTTGTTAGGCGAAGTTTGACATCCACAAGTCTAGGAGAAGTTTGACATCCACAAGTCTAGGCACCTCCAAGAGTCGACTTCCAAGAAATATTCTAAGAAGCCGTGCCCAGTAGGGTTATGTTGCTAGCCTTATCATTATATTTTCTTTGAAAAGATAAAACATATTATGGTATGTTTTTTTTTCTCGGCATGTGGAAGCATTTGCTGATCCAAAAAATAGTGGGAAAAAGAGAAAAAAAAAGAGAAAGGAAAGGATAAGGTCGAAGATAAATAATATTATCATTCAACTTGTTCATTTACACATGCCTTCTCCCTCTCTCTCTCTCTCTCTCTCTCTCTGAACTAAATAATATTATCATTCAACTTGTTCATTTGCACATGCCTTCCCCCTCCCTCTCTCTCTCTCACTCTCTCTCTGTGAACCACCATGCTCTTCCTCACTCATCTCCTAGCAGTTCTAGGTTTTCTGTTGCTCTTACTAATTCTATGGAGGGCAAGATCTTCTCCAAAAAAACCCAAAGGCACCATCTTACCCCCGGAGCTGCCGGGCGCATGGCCGATCATAGGCCATCTCCACTTGCTACGCGGTGAGACCCCACTGGCCAGGACCCTGGCTGCCATGGCCGACAAGCAAGGGCCGATGTTCCGGATCTGGCTCGGAGTCCATCCGACGACCGTCATAAGCAGCCGCGAGGCGGTCCGGGAGTGCTTCACCACCCACGACAAGGAGCTAGCTTCTCGTCCCAAATCCATGGCGGGAGTCCACTTGGGCTACGGGCACACTGCTTTCGTCTTCGCGGAATACGGAGACCTTTGGCGCGAGATGAGGAAGATCACCGTGCTCGAGCTCCTATGCACTCGAAGGTAGGACTGTAGGATTATAGTCTGAATTTAGATTGGTTCCATTCAGTTTAGAAGATAAAAGTAGTCGTGTTTGGCTTTGGCCTTAATCAAGCAAAACTTCACTGAATTATACACGGGTCGAACCAAATGGAACTCAATCCTTCTTTGGGCGTTTAGTTCAACTTTTGGGAAAATGATTTTGAAAATATACAAATATCTTTTACGTAAAGGGGTTTTTCGAAACATTACATTGTTTAATAAGTTGTAATGTCAAATAATATTGAAAAGTAACTCACATTTATAATTGACATTTGTTTTTTTTCTTTTTTTTAAGTCTAGAAATTAAATTCGGCAGTTCGCCGTCGGCCAACTATAGATGGCTAGATTTAGCCGTCGAATCGCTAGATCTGGCGGCCTGAGGTCACGGAGGCCAAATTTGGCCGTCCGGTGGCTAGATCTGGCCTCTAGACCGCCAAATTTGGCCGCTGACGAGTCAAGTGATGCCACTTGGGTCCGACACGGTGTCACCTGGGTCCACCAGTGACCTTGAGGTCCCACTTGGGTCGCGGGTCGCGCCACCCCAAGTGGTGGTCACTAGGGTCACCTGGTGTGCGCGAGCCAAGCAACGCCACATGAGGTCCCACTTGGGTCGTGGGTCGCACCACCCCAAGTGGTGGTCACCGGGGTCACCTGGCGTGCGCGACACATGCCACCCCACTTGGGTCGCGCCACCCCAAGTGGTGGTCACCGGGAACACATGACCCCAGGTGGCGGTGACAGCTGCCGGAGAAGCCCGACTCTTAGGTGGGAAAGATAGACGAATGGGGAAGAAGATGAATAGTGACAGAACTTACATTTCAAAAATGCCCAATGCTCAAAAGCAATCTTGAGGTCCATTGCGCTTTTAGCATTGGCCAATGAGCTTTCAAAATTGTTTACCAAACACAAGATTTTCCCCAACCCCTTGGGAAAGCTTCAAAATTGTTTGCCAAACACAATATTTTCCCTAACCTTGGGAAAGCTAAACCAAACGGGACTTTCTAGGGCATTAAGCAAGGTTACAACAGGGATTCTCCAATTGGAGTTCCATTAAATACTTGTTACGAATACTATCTCTTCGTAATGGATCAAGAAACCGAACTCAAATTGAAACCATAACCTTTTCTTTTCGACTTTGATTTGCATATCAAGCTCGACTTTCTGATACTCTACACATCAAATCCACCGCACTGTTCGCTCATAATCTTGTGATGAAGGCTCTCTCTGTTTCTCTTGCAGGCTTGACAATCTAAAGCACGTTCAAGAATCAGAAATCGACTCCTTCGTCAAGGACCTGCGCACCCTTTGCATGACCAACACCGACGACGCCCAAAATGGGTCCTCCGAGGGGGTGGTCATAAGCGAATTGCTCGAGCTCCTGACCTTGAACATCATGACCAGAATGATCGCGAGCAAGAGATACTTTGGACAATTGTCAGCGTCGACTGGGTCCTCCACCGATTACGACGAGGCAAGTCACCTGAGGGAAATGATCAAGGACTTCATGTACCTTTTTGGGCTCCCTGTAGTTTCAGACTTCTTGCCCTTCCCGGAATGGACCGACTGCACGGGAACCGTGAAGACCATGAAGAGGGTGGCGAGAGAACTCGATGAGATCGTTGGGAAATGGGTTGAAGAGCACAAGCTGAAGAGATGTGATCACAGAGGAGAAGCGATCGATGTGAGGGAGGATTTCATAGACGTGATGCTGTCCATGATCGGGGAGGATAGTTTCGCCAAGTTTGGTCACCCTCCTGAGAGGCTCATCAAGGCAACAGTATTGGTATGACTCTTGTGATAAAGCAATTGGGTTTTCCATTTTATTCCCTTCCCTTCATATTTTCTTGATAATCCTTGATTGGAGGAAAGGAAGGAATCAATAGTCCAAAGCTTCCACTGAACCCATTAATGGCCTTTCTCGGCTGAAGGGTGTCGGAAAATATCTTGTGGTCAATTTGCACTTTTCCTAGCAAGAAATTGGTGCCATAATATCTGAGATCTATATGACTGAAATTTTAATTTATGTCCATTGTGATATCGATATCTCAAAATTTTTTTGTCATCACTGTACTTCTATAATATCAACAGTCCAAACTTTTCTTGTATCGTCAATCTCTCAAACTCATACGAATGTGATCCCAAACTTTGGACTTTCAGGTTTAAGGGTATTGATGTCATAGTAGGCAAAGTTTATTCTTTTTTTTCTTTTTAGGTGATAGACGGAAAGTATTTTTGTAAGATAGTATGTTTGGGGTATTGGCCTCACAATAAGAAATGTTTTATGATTTTTTTTTATAGTAAATAGAGGATGTGTTTTGTTATACAAGTACAATTTTAGGTGGTTTAGTGACTTACAAAAAGAGTTTGAGATATTGATGTCATGACCATTAGGACTTTTGGCAGTATATTTTCTGAAATTGTCTAGGCTTCTTCTTGACAAATTTTCCAAATTGATCCAGAAAAGGGTAAAAGGGTCCACTCAATTTTTTATTTTTTTTTTGGGTTTATAGTTTTCATAGAATGATTGAAAGAACTCACCTTCATATTCAAACCCTGCAGTAGCTTTATCTTCTTTCTAGAATGATGTGTGGTCTAAATTATATGTACTGATTCATGTTCTTGGTCCTCTGTGATTTTTCATCTGGCCAATTTACATGCCGAAGAACAATATAGTGGCCGGATCAGACACAACATATCTGACCTTGACATGGGTCTTGTCTCTGTTACTCAACCACAAACACGTCTTGAAGAGAGCTCAAGAAGAGATGGACCTCATGGTGGGCAAGGACAAATGGATACAGGACTCCGACATTGAGAACTTGCCTTACCTCCAAGCCATCGTCAAGGAAACCCTACGCTTATATCCAACAGGTACCTCCATTTTCATGTGATTCATAATGTTTGATATGACTTGATATTAACACGTCATAGTCACCGCGCAATTGGAAGCACTGAGCACGACATCCGAATGTGAAGTGACATGATGCGTGTCTTGGAGATGTAATGGGATGATATATATGAAAATTTGAATGACCATTCCTTGGCATCAGCTCCCCTTGCAGCCCCGCATGAAGCGAGAGCAGACTGCACCGTGAGCGGCTATCGCATCCCCAAAGGTACTCGGATAATCGTCAACATGTGGAAACTGCACAGAGACCCTCAAGTCTGGTCCAACCCGGAAAAATTCTTGCCCGAAAGGTTCTTGACAAATCATTTAGGTACGAAGATCTACCCATCAACCCTACGCATATGGAACTCCTAAGAAAATGTTAGGGACAAAGAATGGCTTGAAAGTAGTTTTATCAAGCAAGGCTTGCAATGAATCTCAATTCAGTCAAAAGAATTGACCAACAAAAACCATGTTAAATTCAGTTATTTCATTTATTTTTTTGGGTCCCCTTGAAGGTATGGATGCTTTGGGTCAGCATTTCGAGCTCATTCCATTTGGGTCAGGTAGAAGATCATGCCCTGGAGCTGTGTTGGCATTGCGAGTGACCCACTTGACGCTGGCTCGTCTTCTTCAAGGATTTGACTTGGCCACACCGTCGAACAAACCGGTGGACATGACCGAAGGCTTAGGGGTCACCCTGCCCAAGGCCTCTCCTCTTCGAGTCATCCTCACCCCGAGGTTGCCTCCCACGCTCTATGAGCAATTGACGGCAAATTAGAAACTATTTTCATCGGAAATAGAAAAAGAATCCATGTATGTGAATAATCTTGCTTAACAAAATAATTATGTGTGTAAATAGTATGGATTAGACAAGTGTTAAACCATGATCATCTTAATGTAGATGCATCGATACTATCCTCTAATATACAAAAAACTTTCGTTTCATCTCCTTTTCCCCCCTTTTGTTAGGTAATTGGCACATTTAAGTCTAGGCACTTATGGGGGTTGAAATTTGAAAATTTTCGAGAGATGATGCATGGTACAATTATGTTGCCATCCTTTTCGTTAGGATGTCCCATGCTTGATTCAATGGTTGACATGGATCGATTAAAGTCAAAGAATGATAAAGTTTCCTACTTAGAAAATTAATTATCATCTCTTGAAGCCTTCAATTGTAAGTTTTAATTCCATAGAAGCGAGAAAAGGGGCAATCTTCTTTTGGAGCCCAAAGTAAAGGACCTAGCAAAATCACATAGGTAGGGGGATCCTAAATCCAATCACATTGGGCAATTTTAGTAATTGCATTCCTATGGTTGAAAATTTGGGAAAGGTATGGCCAAAAAAGGAGGGAGAGAGAGAGAGAGTCTACATTAGATCTGTTTGGCCTTCAATGATAGATTTGTTACCATCTACTTTCAAAGAGGAGAATTTTCAATGATGGATTTGTTACCATCTACTTTCAAAGAGGAGAAGGATCTCTTTTTTAGATTGAACATTAGTTTCAAAGAAAACCCAATTTAGTTACCTTCTCCAATTTATTGTCTTGCCTTGCAATAACAAGCACACGAAAAAAACTAATCAACTTTTCTTTTTAAATTGTATGGAATCTCTTGTATTCAAAGCATGATTGACAAAGATATGTCAATAATAATTAGATTCATGATTGAACGGAAGGTATTACGGAGAAGTTTGGCATCGACACGGTATGTCACGAACACAGTAGCATATGAATTTGTCAGCCAAACTTCGTGACCAAATTTGGTGGCAAAAAAAGGAAAAAGGATCGTCCCCTCGATTTAGTCAACTCCCCCTTTTTAAGTTAAGCAATTTCCTCCATAATCCGGATCTTTAATTACCATCTTATTCCGGAAAGAATATCAGTAACTCATAATTGAGATTCCACACGTGGCAGGACCTCACTGGCGTATGAGAAAGTGGGGAAATTCGTTTAGATGCAATTGCCTAATAAATAACAAAAATATAACAGTAACACCCTCTGCATGCACTCTATTTGTCTATACATAACGCCCCTCCCTCTCCCTCTCTCTTCTCCTTCTCCTTCTCCTTCTCCTTCTCCTTCTTCTTCCTCCTCCTCTGTCCAGACATATCATAACGCCACTCTCTCTCTCTCTCTCTCTCGCTCTTCTGTGGAAAGGGGAAGATGGAGAAGAAGAAGAATCTGCCGGTGGTGGTCTGGTGGCTGAGGAGGCAACCCATGAAGTTGAAGGTCACGGTGGTGGCGAGCCTCATGGTGGCTTGCCTGGTGGCCCTGAAGCTGACGGTGAAGAACCACGGCCACTTCTTCGTCGCCTCCGAGCTCAGCCATGCGGTCGGGCTGCTCGTGCTCGTGTACAAGCTCATCCGCCAGAGGACTTGCTCCGGTACAACTCCTCTCCTTTTCTCCCTCCTTTTTTCTTTTTCTTTTTTTGAATTTTTTTTTTTTTTTTTTTTTTAATTTACATGCTCTGTTTTATAGCCATTGAGTTGCTTTCCCTTGCTTTTATTTCTTGACTTTTGGCCGAGTGAACTGGGCAGATGTCGATTCAATTTGCATTGATCGTTTGGACCATGCACCCGAGATTTCGGCTCGTGTCTATGGTGTAATAGGTTTTCTAGTGAGAGCTATGGAGATATCGGAAATTGGAAATTATTGTTGTGTAGACCGGATTGGATGCATTATGTGCCCTTCGAAGCTATCGGAAATCGAAATCTGAAATTTGGTCGATTTAGGATGTGTGCGCTCGGTCCATGCAATAAATTCTATTTCGAAAGTATTTTCCAATGACTCAATGCGGGCTTGAGGCCTCCTTTGATGAGTAAGCCAGCAATCTAGAACAAGTAGATTAAGCCTTGTGGGATCCATTGTTCCTAGCTAATGATTCGAATTTGCTTGAAGGATCCACTTTCATTATCATAACCATGAGGATGGTCCTTCTAGAAAAGTCAATTGCAATGAAACGATAAGAAACAACTCTTATTGGGGCTAATCATTCAATGACTTCTAGTGTTTTGTAATGTCTCCGGGGACATTGCATAATCGACAGTAAAGTGTGCCTTTGCTCTTCAAAAAGAGTTCGTGGAATGCAATTTGCTCGATGCTGTCGATGTTATAGGTTAAGATTCAGTATAGGGGAAATGTTCCTCGTATGTCGGTAATTAGCACAGATCGAAGTTTAGTAATTGGAAGCTGCAGTTTGTCTCTCCAGGATGAATTTAGTTTATGCTTTATACACTAGCATATTTACTGAGATTGTGGGGTACTGCGGTTAGGTATAGGTAATGGAAATAGGTAGGACCGTCATCGTCAAAATGGTGGTATATACTTGTTCGGAATATGGGGACGGGATATGCCGCCCATCATGAAAGTGGCCATGGCATGGTGATCAGTAATCTAACCCAAACATTACATGTATCTCATAATTCTATTCCCATGGATTCTCTTTCAGGCCTGTCTCTAAAGACTCAAGAGCTCACGGCTATCTTCCTTGTGGCAAGGTTTCTCTCCAGTACCATCTCCGAACAGAACATCCATACCATGTTGGATTTCGTTACTCTTGCGTCAACCGCATGGGTCATCTACATGATGCGAGTCAAGTTGAGAGCAACGTATACAAAGGATCTAGACAATTTTCCTATATATTATGTGGTAAGTACATAGAATACATTGCGAAATATATCTGATGTTACTACTTTGAATCTCTGCTAGTGCTAACATATTGTGCTTCAACATTCTGAATGTCAGGTGGTGCCCTGCATCATCCTCGCTGTCCTGGTTCATCCTTACGTTCCCACCTCTCGCCACATTGAGATGCCATTTGCATTTGCTGTCTATGCAGAAGCTTTGTCCGTGCTGCCTCAGCTTCGGCTAATGCAGAATATGAAGGTCGATTATTCATGCTACCTTAGTTTAACGTGCTCCGGATTGGGCTTGAGTTTTCTCATTCATGTCTTTCGCAAGATGGTTTTCAGATGATCGAGCCATTCGCAGCCCACTACGTTTTTGCTCTTGGGGTTGCAAGATTCTTGGCCTGGGCTCATTGGATTATTCAGGTCAGCTTTGTTTCTCGTATCAAAGCATTGCAATTGAAATTGCATATTTCTCATCTTCCATTCCGAAAATGTCTCATTTGGAGTTTAGATCAGTGAAAATGACTTGGTTGTTTACATAATGTCTGGCGAACACATGTGCGCAGACTATCGACACGCAGGGGGCGTTTTTTTACTTGCTTGGGAGCGGCTCCTTCTGGTTCCTGGCGATCTTCCTCGCTGAAGTTGTGCAGTCCTTCATCTTGGTCGACTTTTGCTACTACTACATCAAGAGGTAAGCTTTGTTGCGCCGTCGTTTTCTGCTATTATTTCTCTTGGATTTCGATGACAAGGTTTTCTGTGTGTTTCCAGTTTTATAGAAGGCCAACTGGTGATGACGATGCCAGTCTAGACAATTTCAGGTGGCTGGCTTTTATACTTTGATCTTGAGGGGCAAAGTCTTTTTTCTCTTGACCAAGTGAGACTTAGCTACTTCTTCTCTGTACTTCATGTCCAAAACTAGATTTTGAGAATCGATTTACCTGACTCTGTACCTTTTTTCTTTCTGTTTTCTTTTGAGAGTTACGGCAAATCGAGTTGTGTTGGCATAACTTGTCTATCTGAACTCGACTCGACTTTCGATCATCGAAATCCGGTTTAAGCTCTGTTCTTGATTTCGAGACATGCTTACGCGCCGATATGTATAATTTTATCGGGCTCCTTGAAAGACACAAGGCGTGTATTTGATGTTTTCCAGGTAACTGCTCAAATACCCTCTGAGTAATGTTATAAATTTAGGGGGAAAAAGTCACGTTCACGTCACTTTGGAGAGATTCAACAGGTGAATTTGAAAGGGAAAAATGATTAATTTCCCTTGATTGGTTTGACATTTTCACTTGGTCTTTGAGAATTTTGTATCAATTAGGCTCAATTACGTCCAAGGCAGTAAGAGTCTGTAAAACAGACAACCGAACTGAAAACCGCCGGAAACTACATATATTTACGATTATTTCTTTAAAAAAATAAAAGTAACCAGCTTTTTTAATTTTTCAATTTCTTCATTACATAAAACAGCAGAAAAAAAAAAAAAAAAAGTGATCCGTTTCATTGGACCGGACCGAATTGGGAATTCCCTTTAAGGCATGATTGAAACAGGGTAGTGCTAGGCATGGGCCATGGAGCGCCGGCCCACGCATGGCCTCTAGCCTGATTAGGCCTGAGCCAATTCAAGCCCATTGACCCTAATGGGCGATCCCAGGCCCTACTTTTTCTTCTTCGGATTCATCCTCTGAGGCCACGTGTGCGGGACACACAGGTCCAAGCCCAATCGTGAAAATAGGTCGGGGCTCAAAGGCACCAAAAGATTTGAACGACCGAAAACGAAACACTCCTCTATAAATTGGCTCCCCCACCCTAGTGATTTTTAGTCAATCCCCGCTCGCATAACACTTCCTAACACTCTCTCCTTCCTCCTCTCAACGATTTTGATATTGGTCTAAATGTCGCCATGGAAAACAACAACGGCAACGATGACTTCCGAACACTCCAACTCAATTCGGACTTCACCTTGAAAGGCCGTGAGAATTATTCGTGGAGTTTTGCGACGACATTGTTAGACTCCACTCTAGCAACGAGCCGAATTGGGAGAACGACAAGGCACAACAACCGAACGACTAGGAGCAATCATAAAGGCGAACGCCGCACGCTGGTCCCTGCCAAGACTGTACATCAAAAGAAACCCCTCCCCTCGAATAAAACCTGCAGGCAACTAACACCAGAAAACTGCAAGTCACTGTACAAAGAGAAATGGGCAGCGTTGGTGCATATAAGTAGGGGTGAGCATATCGAACCGCCTAGATCGAGAATCGCCCAAACTAAACCAACTTTTTTTTTTGTTAATATTTTTTAATTTATTAAAAATAGCAATAAACCATAAAATTATAATGACTCTAGTTTTTTTTTTTTAATTTTTATTACGAGTAGCCGGTTTCATTGGAATAGACTTGATTGGTCGGTCTAGTACGGTTTTTGGTCCCTGGTCCCAAAAAATGGGAACCGATCCTTTGTGACCAATCATCCCTACATATAAGAACAACTCTAGTTAGAGTTACTCTACACGATATAAGGAAGAAAAGCTGAGAATTTCCCTCTTGACTTAAGGTGGGAGGTGGCATTCCACACACAAGATATTGAAGAAGGAATGCAATTAGGAGATGAGTGGGGTAACGCTTTACTTCGACCCTCATAAGGGAATTGCCGGTCACTCGCCACCCATACCACAAGATTAAAGAGCCATCGAAATTCATAGGGATTGCTTTCAGGTATTCAATGATGCAATGAATATTTTGTATCTAGCGATTATTTATCAAGTAACCGTGCCATTCCATTACTATACAATTTGTTGGATGAGCTAGTGAACAAAGAGATTGATTCTTTCTTCAATGAAGTAGTACACTTCATGAAAGTAGAATTCCCTAAAATATTAAAAGGACTTATCTGCCTTTTTTTTTTTTCCTTTTTTTTATAATTGTTTCCCCTATCTTTGATCCGAGTGTCCAGTTGAAGGGGCTCAAAACTCTTCCTGTTTCATGTTACCATAGATTTGGGGTTGGATGAGGAATTCCGAGTCGAGCAGATTGCCAAGATGTTGATGGATTGGCTTCGCAATAATGAGGCTTCATATTATAATAGATTTGATACAACGAACTCAGCCCCACAGATGGAGACGGCACCCTCATCAAGCAATCCCAAAAATCAAACTGAAAATGTTTTTTTATTGATTGCTCACAAATAATTGTTAAACAACAATTAATATCTATGTCAAATCGAGTTTTAAATCAATCGCACCTAAATGCGTCGAGTTCTGAATGTGTCATGTAGTGTCTTAGTCATTATAAAATACTGTCGCATTGCATATTTATTAGTCGTAATTTATAAAATCAACTTATAGTGTTATTTCGAATTCTCTTTCAATTTTCCTTAAAATTCATATAAAAAAGAGAGTTGGAGCCAATCGTTTACCGACACGTAGCCACCCCTTATTCCGGCCCCCCGTAGCCACACCTAATTCCGCCCTTACATTATTTTATTTTTGGTCTGCGCCCTTACTTGAATTGTCCGACCGAAAGAATATCTCCGTTCATAGAGATCGTTCCCCTCCCCACTACGGACTCCCCGTCACCTCCACGTAGCACACCTCTCGTTATCCAAACAGCTCAATCCACGTGCGCTCGACCGCTCAGATGCCGACACGCAGGATCGCCCCGCGTCGCGAAACCGACCCGACGCGGGCCCCGCCCCGCCCGCCGCTGTCGCTCCGCAGAAACGCAAACGTGGCCTTGACCTGACCCCAGCCGTACGGCGTTTCTGTTTTGGCCGGCGACGTGGAGATCCGCGGGGGGCGCCAGATCTCCCCCCACGTGGCCCCCTCCCCTTGAAAGCGATAGATTCCCGTGTCGGGAAGAGAAACGGAAGGAAGCCCTTCCCCTCGCCCGCCCCCGCCCGCCCCTCGCCATGCAACCCCGCCACGTGTTGCCGTAGGCCCTACCCCCGCGACGCGCGCGACACGTGCCCCTCCCAGGGAAGGAAAGAGGGCGATCCGACTTGCGTCTATGGAAATTCTCGTTAGCTGTCAACGAGGATTCGGTGGGGCTTGCCTTGTTTGTCTCGCGACGCATCCCTCGCCCGTCGGTTTCGACACGTGTCGCCCACTCCCGCCCCCGCCCGTCGCTATTATTACTCTACGGAGGAGCTAACGTTGTCCCAGAAGGAAATTCGAGAGAAAAAAGGACACAGTGAAAGTTCCATCTTCTTCTTCTTCTTCTTCTTCTTCTTCCGTCCTTCCTTCCTTTGTTGCTATATACCTTGCGAAGAGAACGAGAAAAGTCTCGCCTTTGTCCGTGTTGGAGGGCTGAAACGATGTTGGAGATCACGGGCGCGAGCGAGGTGGGGTCGCAGGAGGGAAAGCTCGAGGAGGTCGAGCTCGATTTGGATTTGTCGATCGGGGGTTCGTACGGGAAATCCGAGAAGGCGAGGGAGTCCGCGAAAGGCCTCGCCTTGGAGAGCGCGTTGGGGTCGGACGGCGCGTTCCCCGGCGGGGCGGATACGGGGGGAGCTCGGAAAGATCGGCCCGTCTCTCCGGAGCTGACGGGGTCGGATCTTGAGACGGGGGGGTCGGAGTCGGACCCGGAGAGGAAGCGGGCAATGCAGGCCATGAGGAGGTTCGAGGCGAAGAGGAAGAGAGAGGAGAAGCGGCGGAGGAAGGGCGGCGCGGACGGCGCTGGGAGGTCCGACCTGGCCGGAGAGCCCGCCCGGAAAAAGGCGAAGGAGGAGGGCGCGGATGGGAAGCCCGGCGGCGAGGGGGCGGCGGCGACTGCTCATCCCGTGTGCCCGCCGTACCTGGTGGTGCCGGTGCAGTTCCCGTACGGTCCTTTCGTGAACGGATACGGGATCCCTTACTGGGTCCCGGGTCCGGGCAAGAGCGATGGGGTTTGGGGGCTTGGGGCAGAATGTCTCGGAGCAGAGCAGCAGCGGGAAGAAAACGTCGTCCTCGAATGGGTCGCAATTGTGCAGCTCTTCTGGAGTCTCCGATTGCCAGGGCTCTTCTCCGCGCCAAGGTACCGCCTTTTGGGCTTCTTCTTGATTATAGAAATTATAATTTGGTTCTCTGGTCCGTTGATGATTTGTTGATCTTTTATTTCAAAATTCAGTTCGAAAATGTTTGTCCCTTTTCTGGGATTCTTTGTTGTCTGGATGTTGGGCAAGTACGACCCTGCTTGGTGTTTGCCACTGACAGAGAAAGGGGATGAATGTGTGTGTATTGCCAAGAGAGACCTTTACAGAGAAATAATACTTTATTGCATCACCGATCTCGTGAGCCGATGTTGTTCAGGCATTCGTGTTTCTAGGAAGTTGATGTTTACATAGATTGGCTGGTCGGAACGGTTTCCATGTGATTAACGCGAGAACTAATCCCTTCCAGCCTCCTAGCGCAGGCTGAAATTCGTAGACGGCACCTACCCGTTTTTGTTTCTGAGCGACGCTGATGATCTTTTCTTTGATTTTTCGCAGGTGGCACTAGCTATGATGCCAAAAGCCGTTCCACCGCGAGCAGCAGAAAGAGACGATTGCCTGAGCGGAATTCTTCCCACCATACATCAGAATCTGCTGAACTCACGGACGAGGCAAAGAACCTTTCTGATGAGAAAGCCGATTCCACAAGTCCTACCAGGTCAACAGACCTGACTAAGCCAAAGGAAGACGCCGGTTTTATAACCCAAGGCCCACCTCAATATCCCGATAGGGAGTGTGCCAACCCAAGGTCTGCTTCGCCCAACGGAGGTGCCGGAAAGCCTCCGAGGCCTTCACCTCCTCTCATTCGGATGCCGCGTGTTTCAACAACAGGAAACGGCCCGAATGGCAAGACAGTCAATGGATTCCTGCATAAGTACTCGAAGGCAGAGGTCAGCATTGTTTGCACCTGCCATGGATTCACTTTCTCGCCGGCTGAGTTTGTGGAGCATGCTGGGGGCACAGACGTGTTGCATCCTCTCAGACACATCACGATGGTAAACTAGGTGCTCTTTTTACGGGTACATCGGGGTAACGTAATGTTCATGTTCAAATTGTGGGCTTTTTTGCGCACTTTTACATGTCCCTCTTCCTAGAAGCTGTATAGATAGATAGGCGATGGCGGGCAAGGGTGGAATATCGATGTAGAGCTGAGATCGCAAGAATGTGAGGATATTGGTTTTGTAATTGTTTCTCCTTTTCTTTGATTCGATTCGAGGAGCATTTAGATGGATGAAGTTGTGAATAGCTTTTTGCTTGCTTCGAAAGAAATGAAAAAGTATGTTCCTTAGAAGTTTGGCCTTTCTACACCTTATGTTCAACCGGAGGCTGAATATATCGGGTTCGGTCTGATACCCTGACAGTGATTAAACGCATGATGTCTTGGACATACGATGGGTCGAAACGGGTCAGAATGTTCTATCTACGGCTAGACCACATGTACGTGAAAACTTGAACGAACCACAGGTATGTGGACTGCGACGAAAACGATTCATGATCAGGACATGATCGCATAATGGTCCGGCCTTGGACAATAAACCGAGGACCTTATCAAGGGTTAGCTTTCGGATTTGGTTTTAGCAGCGTCCAATGAAGTAACTATAAGAGAAGAAAAGATCAGCAGACTTCAAGTACCTGGAGCATTTACTCAGACCAATAGCTTGCCAGGGTCGAAAGACGATGACTCAATAGAACGATTGTTGACTTTATTTGTGGGGAATATAAAAAAGTTATAAATTTATTACATTGGTACTAATTCAGTTCAAAATTTTTTTATTGAATTAATTTAGTTCTAAACTTTTTAATGTTTGTACTAATTTAATCTATTTGGCCAATTTTTGTTGGTCGACGCTGATGCTGATGTGGATGTCGACCGGTGATCGAACGCTGATGTGATAATTTTTATGATTTTTTATTAATTTTTTTCTTTTTTTTTCTTTTTCCTTTTCTTTTCCGGCCACTAGGCGGGCTCACCGGCCATCGCCAAAAAAGAAAAGGAAAAATTTTAAAAAATTAATAAAAAAAAAAAAATTTGAAAAAATAATAAAAAAATTATAAAAATTGCCACGCCAGCATCTGGCCATTGGCCGATGTCCACGTCAATGCCGGCTAGCCAAAATTGGCCGGATGGATTGAATTAGTACCAATATTAAAAGGTTTAGGACTAAATTGATCAAATTGAAAAATTTAGGATTGAATTGGTGTTAATGCAATAGATTTAGGACTTTTTTTGATACTTTTTCCTTTTGTGGCTGAAATCGCCAACAGTCTTTTTGTCCATTTTGAGAGACATTATGGAGAAACCTACAAATGCCAGCATCAGCAGTCCACCTTTCTGTTATGGCTCATGAATGTGCGGTTTGGCATTAACTTCCCTAGTCTCAAGGTGAATTTACTCATGTAGCTAGTGCAAGACATCGCTCTTTTTAGTTATAGTAAGGGTAAATAGATATCCAATCGATGGGTTATGAAATACCATTAATTCTCTGTTTGTAGATGCATTCTCAAATTAGCCACCCATTCGGACATGGTGTTCTAAGTACCATGTTAAGCACTGGTTTCAAAGTGCTTCGAGGTCTACGATGAAAAATCAACTTAGACTTTCACTTTGCACCGTGCTTAAATTGGAACTTTGCTTTTCACCGCCCCGTGGTTTTAGCGGATTACTCCCGAGTGTCTTTTGAGCATTTCTATGGTGCGTCGGGTGTACCTTATAATATTACGATGTGTCGTCATAGTTAAGAAATTGGAGATTACAAATTGCCTGGTACTTAGATATTTTGCAAGAATCCGACAGCTTATCGTAGCGAACAAATCCAACTTTTCATGAATGAACCAAATGTTGGGAGTTCATGGTACTTAACACTTGACTGATACCACGTAAAGCCATTTCTTTTTTGCACGATTGGCCCTGCAAGTAAAAATCACGGTAAATTCCTCCTAAGTCGACAGTAATCTTGATTGGCTTATCCTCGAACGTTTCACGGCAACCTTCTTTATAAGCATCTCCTACGAAACAACGTCAATGCTTCACTGAGAACATCCAACAAACCACAGCAGTTGCCAAGGAAAATCTTAAAACCATGGCCTTGTTCAGTAGCCATATCTTCTTGCTCTTATCACTCAACCTTGCGTTCTCAGGTGGTGCGATCCCCCTCTCAAGGAATGAAATCGGTGGCGCCCGCGGAGACTTCGTGATCAGCCCTTTCAAGACCGTGGTGCAAGTGTTTAACCGCCTCTACGGCACGAGCTTCACGATCCATTGCAAGTCCAAGGACAACGATCTAGGTACTCACATGGTTGGCCCCAAGGGGAACTACCGGTTCAAGTTCCGGGCCAATTTCTGGGGCACCACGCTGTTTTTCTGCAGGGTTTCGTGGGCGAAAGGGTGGACCGTGTTCAATATCTACTCGACCAAGAGAGACATCGGCCGTTGCCAGACTTACTGCATGTGGGAAGTCCTTGGTGATGGCCTCTACGGCTATAGGCAAAAGGATAAAGTTTGTGACCTTAAACTCCCATTCAAGAACAAGCCCTAATCCGATACTTTGATGGCAAGGATTGGCATGAAGAATTCCGTGGTTTCAGGTAATGAACATCCCTCCGCCGGTCTTTGTATCAATCACTTAAATAAAAGCAAATTGACAGCGATTGTTCTTGGCTCAATTTCAAACGTTCCTCAAGTATTACAACAATCGTAAATTGCCAATATTTTGGCCTATCGCGAGGCGTTCGCTTCCTCTCCCCCTCGAATGCCGCGCATCTCAGTGACGGGATACGGCCTGGACGGCCAGACGAAGGACGGGTTCTTGCACAAGTACACGGAGGCAGAGACCAGCATCGTCTGCGCGCGCCACGGGTGTGTTATTTTCTTCACCGGTCGAGTTTGGGAGCATGCTGGAGGTGCAGATGTGTGTCGTCCTCATCCACAAAAATTATGTGAACCGGCATGAGATTCTCAATTTTAGTCTCGTAAAATCTCTGACAGCGACTAGCTTGAAAATGCGCCTACCTTCAGTTCGACAGGGACATGCTTCAGTCAGTTCAGGGTGGGAAGGACGGCGTTCCGTTCCTCTACATGTTTGTGAAATTTTAACCGATCTGAAGGAGCACGGAACACTGCGAGCACAGATCATGATCCGCGCACATATCAGCCCAAAGTGAATCTTGTCTAGGAGGGTTCTAAAATAAGGATTCAATCACAATGTATGAGGACATCACAGACCGCATGCACATCTTCTGAATGTTTGGTCCTTCAAAATGTTGTGAACTAGATTTTGGCTAAAATTATTACAATCTGTCCATATTATGAGACCAAAAACAACTCAAGCTGTTTCAATCAATAAGGGTCAGCCATTACAAAGAAAGAAACGAAAAGTCTGTTCCGCCTCATAAATATGCGGTCTGGCATTTTCCTTCCCTAGGTCTGAACAGATTTCTTCATTTTGTCGGTCTAATTTAACTTCACAGTATGCTCACCAGATTAGTCCTATTTATGTAGAACTAATTAATATCAACCGTCGGTGTTCAAGCTAGTGGTAATGGCGGTGGCGGTGGGCGGTGGTGGGTGGTGGGTGGCGGCAGGGATTTCTTAATCAAAAAAGGAGTTCAGGTATGGAAGATGAAGAAGAGAGATGACGTGGATACATCTCAACCGTCCACTGCATGTTTGGTGACGTAGCATGATTTTAAGAAGGCAGGTTGATGTCTCCAATGTGTACAACTAATAATGACACGATGGCACAACCATCCACATCAACGGATGTTGGGTTTTTTTTTTTTTTTTTAATGAAATCAATAAATTAAATTAAATATCGAATATGTCAAGTTCGTATAAAAAAATTGAAAAATTGAAATAAAAATTTGAAACAAAATCGTTTTCTTTAAAGATGACTCAGGATGGATTTTGTCTCAAATAAGATTTAATGTGATCAAGTTAATCTCAAATAAGACTAATTAGAGTGTGTGAAAATGTTCCTTGACTTCCAGATCCCATCCAACCACCCTTAAAATTGAAGAGAAGCTCAACAAGCTCAAGTCAGGGGATGCCACATCGACTCTCTGTCATTCAAGTCGATCGGCGTGGCTCTCGGGCCTCGAGCAAGTATATGGGCACGTACAACCTCTACAATGCCCACCGGGACACCACACGGTGTCCGGATCTCTGCAAATGGTCGGTTGAAGAGAAGGGCATGCAAGGGTTCAGGCATAGCGACGGAGGGAGGGATTTGTTCTTCCCCTTTACCTGACTTGAGGGGGATTTGATTTGGTTTGTGGAGTAAAAGTTCAGATTCATGTGGCCCAATTTGTATCCTGATGAGTGCAAATGTTGATGTTTGTGCAGATCAGCGTGTACTTTGGTCCAAGAATAAAGCATCTGAACTTCTTATACATTCAGATTTTGATCTCACCACGGTTAAAATTCATAGATTACTCTACAGTTTCTTCAGTTTTTGAATGGAACGTGTCAGTGGCACTCTCGACTTGCCAATTATGTATTATCTTCCTCTTTTGATTGTTCAGTTGAAACTAACATTCAAATTGCCATAATTTTTTTTTAAGGTCAGATTATAGTCAAAATTAGATACGTGATACTGTAACTTATTACTGTAATAATTATGAAGAGGATTCAGTTTGAATTCGAGATCACGTATAATTATTGGAAAAAGATATGCTTTCATCTTCTCTTGGTAAATATAGATTGTTTCCCTGATCTCAAAACTCCTTTCATCTATTTTGATTCAGATGAGTTCTTTACAAAAGTCTTTAGTTGAAAAAAAAAATTGAATGCCTATCTTTGAAGAGAGAGGGAGCACAACAGAACAGACGGTTGATCCACAGCAACATAAGGCCATCTTGAGCTCCAGGTACAGAGAATTGCCATATTATTGACAGTGAATTTCATCGAATCAGTAGCTTGAAGTTTGCTTTTTCTTACACAGAAAAAATTCTTCAGTGCCAAAATTTGAGTTCAGTTCTACTTGCTATGCGTCGCCACCTGATGCAACCTCCGAATCCCTCTAATGGCCCTGGAAATCCTGACCAAATTAGGCCTCACTAGTCCCAGATTGTTCACCTTCCCAGCTGATAACCTAAATGCCTCCAAGCAACACATTTCTTCGCTCATTCCAACTTCGTCATCGTCCTCGTCGTCGCCTGTCTGTCCTCTTTCCCTCCCCGACTCCGTCTCGCTGCTCTCTTCGTTCCATTCGTCCTCGTACAGCTCCCACAACCGATCCATCCCCTCTCCAGTATCATCCCCGTTGCCGTGCCGCTGCTCGTAGAGCTTGCACGCCAACGTTCTCCTCCATTCCTTTCCCTTCCTCGCCGCCGACCCGAAATTCCAAATATTCGAAGGCATCGCTTGGAAACTCCCGTTTTCTTGGGATTTCTTCCCTTCAATGTTTCCAGCAACAATTGTTTCACCGCCAGATGATGCATCGGATGCTGTTTCCAACTTTGGCTCTTCTTGTCGATCATCTTTCTTGAATTCTGGGGCAGGTAGGTTGACTTCTCTGGATTCCATTATGGAAGTATTAGGCGGACACATCGCTTCGTTTTCCTGTAAAATTTCGTGCACCAGATTATTGTTCATAAAATTCTAAATGTAAATGCCGAACAAGTAATATGATGATAAGAAAGAATATTGTCCATATATATTGGTAATTAATAAACCAATTAAATATTAAAAATTGACTAATTAAAATTTATCTAGCAAATCAAAATAGAATTGAGAATAACTTAAAATTGATAATCTCAAACAAAATTTCAGAAAATACAGTTAATCAATTAAATAAATATGTTAAAACATCCGATTTTACCATAACCACTATATATGAATTCCAAACATTTCATATACAAAAACGATATCAAACATGTGACAGTATAATTTCCTAATCTATTTAGTATTCTAGGCATTGCAAACCTATTCAGTTTATCAATCCACCAAATCTCATATAAGTGCATAAAAATCTTGAACATTCTTAACGTACAATGAATCTTTTGGACTACCTTATCACCAAAAGCCACAAAAATAACATGATGTACCTCTATCCACATTAAATTCACGATTATATATTATAAAGAACAATTCACAGTTATATATTATAAAGAACAATGGGATAAGTGCTGCAAAATTCTAAAACTTGTCACGAAAATGCATTTGAGTTTTAAAACTTGCAAAAAATGCAAATAAGTCCTAAAACTTGTCAAAATGTTTCATTTGAGTCCTAAAGTTAACACCGTTAGTATTTTTCGTTAAAAATGCTGAAGTTGCATTTTAAATAATTTTTTATTTTCCAACTGGCTTTTAAAAATAATTTCGTAATCAATTTTTTAAAATTGTATTTAAAATCTAAAATTCAATTTTTAAAAAATTGTTAAAAAAAAAAAAAAAAAAAGAAAAAAAAGGGTAGGAGGAGCCAGCCACCAATCGCCGGAGGGGCCGACGACCCTTGCTCGGCGTGGGCAATCGGCGAGTCCTCGCTTGGGGGCCGTGGACCGTCGCCGCCACAGGCGAGGCCTCGTCGGCTGCTACTTGGATCTGGGCGAGTCCCGCTGGCCCCAGGCGAGGGCCACCGAGGCCTCGAGGAGGGGTGCCATGGTGAGGGGGAGGATGCGGCCGTGAGCATTGAGGAGCTGTTGAGCCGAGTAGGGTCGGTGTGCGAGTCGGCTGCGCGATGACGTTGAGCTACAAGAGACGTTCGAGTTCTTCGACACGGACCACGACGGGAGGATCACGGAAGAGGAGCTCTTTGAGGTGTTCGCAGCGTTCGGGGACGAGCGATGCACCCTCACTGCGAGGGTGCCTAGATCTGGGCCCGCTAGCCCTCGCGGGGGGCTGGCGATCGTTGCCAGCCCTTGCTTGGGGCCAACGAGGCTCGCCCAGGGTCGGCAACCATTACCAACCCCTCCGGCGATGGGCGGCGTCGGCAGTGGGGAGAGGAATGCTGATTTTTTTTTTTTTAAATAAATTTTTTAACTTTTCTTTTTAGTTTTTGGTGAAAATAAAATGAATAAATCTAATTGTTTAGTTTTTAAATCTAATTTTAAAAAATTAATAATTTTTTTAAAAAATCCACGTGGAAAATAAAAAATTATTTAAAATGCCATGTGTTGACACCTAAATTTTGGCGATCCATTTAGTCATTAATTGCATAGCTACATTTATTTGCATATTTTGCATTTTATTTACTGGACCGGTGGTGGATGGGTCGAATTGGTGTTGTTGAGTTTTAAATTAGCAGGTCGGACTAAGCCCATGGAGAGTAAAAATTGGCCCAAGCCCATTTTCTAAAATTGAGATTTGAAATGAGGATTTTCAGAATTTAAGAAAATCGGGGTTATGATCTTATCTTTAAAAATCAGTAGAAAATATTTTGGAGATAAGGAGAATAAAATATTTTGATGATTAGGAGGTTATAAACAAACTTTTCGTTGGATGAAATATTCACAAAAGGATTACATTTTATCTTGGCCTATAAAAGGGTGTGTACGTAAGGTTTTGAGGGGGAGCTTCTTTTGGAAAAAAATTCAGAAAAGTGGAGAGAAGTTTTGCAGTAAAAAAAAAGAGAGAAAAAAGCAAAAAGTGAAAGAGGAGAGGGAGGCCGTCCGTGAAGGTCTTGGGAAAAGGAAAGAAGCACAAAAAGCAAAAAGCAAGGAAAGTGTGCGGCTGCAGAGGAGAGAGGAAAGGGAAAAGTAAAAAAAGAAGGAAAAGTTTTTCCTGTTCATCTTCTTCAGCAAAGCTTTCCTGGTGTCCAGTCCCTTCAACGGCGTGTCTCCTTGCTCCTGTCCGGTTGATCATCCGTGTGCCCCGCACTTGAGCACTGCCCATCGCCCAACTCGACGATCCGTGAAGCTCCGCCGCGCCTCCGCCTTCCCCGCGCCGACGTAGCCGCCGGTCTCCGTCTACAAGCCCCGACGACCCGTGCCACCACGACGCCGAGCCTTGCCGCGCCTCCTTCGCGAGCAACCCGCGACGCCAGCCCAGTCGTCCGTGACTTCCCCTACACCGCGCCACACCATCGCGCTCAGATCTCCGCGCCGCATCTCCGCCTGCATCCCTCCGCCCGAGCACCGGCGCCACAACAGCTCGCCTCTCGCCGCGCGTCTGTTGTCTCCTCACAAAGCCCGCCGGTCGCCGCCCGTGAAGCCTGACTCCGGAGCTTTTCCTGCCCTACTCCGCCCGCTCGAAGCCGTGAGTCCACTGCTCGCCGATTCCTCCTCACCCACGACGCCAGACCGCCTCAGCTACTGCTGCACTCGCGCACCTTTGCCGGTGCCCAAACACTGGTGGCTTCGCTCGTGTCGTCCCTGTCTCACCTGACCCGTGACCTACTGTGCCTGCTACCGCCCTTGCCGGAGTTTCCCTTTTTGCCGGACCGATTGACCCACTGCCTTGGAGATCCACGAGTGGTGCTGGAGAAGAAAAACAGAGAGAAGAAAAAGCAAAATCAATTAGGTTGTTTTTATTTTTCATTTATTTTACTTTATTTTGTTTATATTCTTTAGTTTATTTATTTGATTGGATCCCGATGTTCACTTTATGAATCTCATAGGCATTATCCGTAAGAGTTATTCCTAAACTTATTGTAATTATTAATTTGACCCGTAAGATGTCGGGTTATTTTTTTAATTACATTAATTTTTGGGGTTTGTTAATAGTTTTTAAGTACTGAATCAATATAATTATTAATTTGATCCGTAAGAATTCGGATAAGATTTTTAGTTATTTTGAACTCTATGTCGTGATAATTAGGGTTAGGATAACCGTTAGTTAATTTAATTTGTGAGACAACATGTTATTTTTTCGATTATTTTGATCATTTATTAGATTGAATATCTTGATTGCTTAGATTTAATGTTTGGTTGATAATTGATTTTTTTTTTTTTTTTAAAAGCCACTAAAAAAATCTTTAAAAAAAAAAATGTTTGAATTAGGATTCAGTTTGTTTTGGAATATTTTTTGTTATCTTGCATATCTAGGATAGGGATTTCAGTTCGGAAAATATAAAAAACCAAAAAAAACTAAAAAATGCATTCATTTAGGATTTTTAGTTTCTGTTTAGTTTAAGTTGCATCTTTAATTACATGGAAATTTTAATTTCGAAATTAATAAAATAAAAAACACAAAAAATCATCATACATATATCATGTTATATTATGACATTTTTTGCATGTCATTGCATATTAGATAAATTGCATGTTAGATTACGATAATATCTTAATTTAAATTAGGATTTAATGTGACTTAATCCTTAGTTTAAACTAGATAGAATTTTAATCTAGCTAGATCATTTTCGCATTTTTGAATAGAAATAGCAAATGCACGTCATTTAGTTTTTATTAGGTTCATTAGAACTTCTTCATCATTAGACTAAATCATTTAATAAATGTCGCATGACATATAACTCGCGTGCTAAATCATATGCAGCATGTCATTTTAGTTTAAATAATTTTGTATGTCATTGCGTCGCATTGCATGTCATTAGAATTAGGTCATTTAGATTGCATTTAATTATTGCATTTCGTCATGTCATATAGCTTAGGTCATGCTGCCATGTCATATTAGATTATTAGCATGCATTGCATGATTTTCATTAAATAAAGTGAAAACAAAAAACAAAAATTGAAATTGCGTGTTAATTAGAAATCATATCTAGGGTTGCTGATGTGAATTCTGATTTAACAATGCAGACGCTTTTCGTTACTTTGAGATAAGTCTTGTATTATTTAATTGCTTTCTTGAGTGTTAAATTGGTGGTATGCGCACACGTATGATCACCTCACATGTTAGGAAGTTAAATTAAAATCAATTCAATTGCCAAACATTTTTTTTTAAATGAAATAAAATGTACCGAAATGGCACTAGGATAGTCTGGTGTAACCAAGTCCCCGAACTCATAAATCTCTGGTTCGTAGGAGTAAAGTAAATCTCCCGTTACTTTACTTGGGTTTCTAATCGACCTCACCAAAAATAGATTAGTGGCGACTCCTAATTGAAAATCATTTACATGTTGAAAATTCAAACTTAAGTCGCGAATTGGTATGGGCTTGGGAGTGCCCGAGCTAAGCTTAAAGACTTAGTAATCCATTAACCTAGTTTTAGGTGGTGAACCCGCGAAAAATCTGGTCGCGACAGCTTGGCGACTCCGCTGGGGACTTGTGTTAAAACACTTAGTGGACTTAGGCCAATTTTTCTTTTAAAAAAAAATGTTTTTGTTTGGCAGCGAGGATCCCAGGTATGTCCCTAACATTCCTAAGGTGTTAAATGTTTTTGCAGATAGGATGTATAAGGGGAGTAGTCTTTGCTAAGCCATGTCTTGTAGGTTGGAGTATGGATGAATGTTTGAATTAAAACTATAGAAGTGTTGCTTGCATTTAAACTGTTATGCATGCTTTATTGCTTTAGCACCACACTATTTGCACACACAACTTGCGGTCGAACCTGGGCTGCGATAGGATTTCTAGGATGGTGTTGAGAATGATACTTCCTCCGAAGCGAGACTGCTATGTAGAGGTTGACATTCTCTTCCCCGGAATTTCTTTCATGGTGTCAAATGTGTTTGTCCATATCCGCGAGACTGCGTGATTATTGGGTATTCCATTTGACTGAGCCGGGGTTAGGAGGACTTGACACGTTAATGCGAGACTGCAACGATCAGACCATCCTCTTAGCTCCACCTTGTTAAGCCTATCTAGAGTAGAAATCGAGCCTCACATCTCATGTGCATGTCTATATGATTGCCATCGATTTTCCTTGGTGAAGTAAGTCTTCTATTCCCATATTAATGCAATTTACTTACTTTGTCATATTCTTGGTCGGTCAATGACAATCTAGGTCAATCATTGATTTAATTCCTTTGTTAATTAGAAATGAAATGAATTGCCATATAATGAATCATTTGGAAAATAAAAAAATTGGAAATTTATTTTCAATCTATGTCTTGGCTTTTCCTAGTTCATGTTTAGGAAATTTCATCCCTATTGGGGCATCCCATGTCTTTATTTTCCTAGTCCATTTTTAAGAAATCCTTTTCATTGTGGACTTAACTAAAAAATAGATTGTTGTCATGGATTGGTTTTCTCAGTATACCTCGTTCTTACATATTTCCATTTTCAATTAGGTGATAACGGATTCTCCACGTTCGCCCATCATTACACGGTCAAAAGCAAAAATGGTCGACCAAAATGAAATGCGTGATCGTATGTCCGCTGTGGAGACCCAACTCCAACAAGTACTCACCTCTATGCAGCTTGTGACGGATCAACTCCAATTCCTCCAAGCAAATCCAACAACTGCACCCGCTCTTCCTGAAGTAGTTATCCCGAAGCAAGCAAACAAGATTGATGACGACATGCCAAAGCTGGAAGATGACCCAGTCATTGTTGGAAAGGCCAAGCTTGACGGCGTTCCCAAGACAGATCAGGATGAGCGTGTTGCAAAGCTAGAAGAGAAAATGAGACAACTGCAGGAGTCACAAAGCTCCCTCCCGTTCGACCTCTCGGTCTATGAGAAGGTCAAAATGCCGAGCAAGTTCAAAATGCCAGAGTTTGAAAAGTATGGTGGCACATCTTGCCCAAAATCTCATCTGCAGATGAATCACGTGCGCATGGCTCAGCATGTAAAAAATGAGCCCCTCATGATCCAATCATTCCATGCGAGTTTGACTGGACCCGCACTAAATTGGTACGTGATGAAGAATGTGAACCTGCTTGACACCTAGAACGAAGTGGCTGACGCGTTTCTCAAACAGTACAAATTCAACATGGACATTGCACCTTCCCGAGAAGACTTGGAGCGAATGGAAAAGAAAAGGAGCGAGTCCTTTAAGGAATATGCTGTGAGATGGAGAAACTTGGCGGCTCAAATTACTCCTGAGCCTACCAACAAGGAGCTGATGAAGTTGTTTGTGAAGACTCTCCCTTCTGAGTTTCGTAACCGGATGGCCAGTACATACGTCGAAAGCTTCAATCAGCTTATTCCTGTAGGAAAACAAATCGAGATGGGGATAAGAGAAGGGTGGTTTACTGAGCCATCTAACAAGAGGTTTTCTACCAAGAAGGAGAGGGACCCTGAAGCTGAGATTAATATGGCCTACTCTCAACTGAATCGTGATACATCCACTCGCGCTCCGGTAATTAAGATTTCTACTGAGCAACAAGGTGGAGGATATCAGTTCTCGGGTCAACGACGTAATGTTAGGAGGCAGCTTACGCCTCTTCCTGGACCCCTATCCAAAGTTTTGCCTGTTCTCCAAAAGAAGGGATTACTCTCTACTGAACCGAAGCGACCAAATCCCGAGCGTTATCCTGCATATAATCCCTCCAAGAAGTGTGACTATCACATGGGAGAGATTGGTCACTCTACTGATGATTGCTATGTTTTGAAGCATAAGGTCCAAGACCTCTTGGATACAAGGGTGTTCTCTTTCAGCAGTAATCAGAAAAATCCTCAGCCTAACCATGATGAATGCGCAAATGCTGTCACTGAGTGAAGAAGTTCTTATCTCCTAGGATTTCAAGTTTTGTTTAGGATTATCTGAAATTTCAATTATTGCTTTCGCTTTTAGGGTTTGGCTTGTTTGCAATTTTCATTCCAATAATGTATTTCATTTGATTCGATTCAATGAAATTACAATTTTATTTCAAATTTTGAGGACATGACGGGGTATTCCAAACCAGTCCAATGACGATATCCAAACATGAAAGAAAATATCATCCACGGAGAAATCCTGAGGGCTGGACTTTCTCATGTTTCCTCCCAAAAACCTTTTCGAAAACAAAAAAGCATTTCATTGTAAAAAAAATAAAATAAAATGAGAAAAAAAACATTTTCCCAAAGCTTGTAGCAGATTAAACCTGTTTGTTTGTCTGACTCATTTGCTTCTTGTCTCAGTGCATAATTCTATAACTTGACAAGGGACATCTGAAAATAGCGTATCAAGTTTCAACGATCATAAACTTGACTTATGATCAACGGGCTTAGAACGCACTTGCAATAAAAAAAACAGATCTAGGGCAAGTAAAAGAGAACCATCATTCCCTGGTGGAAGAATTGACAAATTGGGGGCATGACAGGTTTTGGTAGTGACTCGACTGGGATAAAGTCTCAACTCGAGCCAAAATGGATGTGCAATTTGAATTTACTTTGATGTTGCATAGTATTATACTGATGCACGTTCTCTTGTGCAGGGACAAAAGTGGATTTTTAGTCTTGAATGATAGGGACAATCCAAAGACATCAACTGCTGAGGCAATTCCCATTGTAGAGGAATCCTTGAATGAATGCCTAAAACCATTTTGCAGTATGGAAAACTTTTTGAAGTTGACATGCTTAAAGCTGTTGAGTTCTTTTTAAAAAAAAGGGTTTTGCATGATGACTCTTACATGTTTTATCCACCAATTCCATTAAAGAACATCAAGATGTGGAATTGATTGAGCATATTAAATGAGGCAAGTCGGGATGATGAAAGGCAAACCCTATCCTATACACAGTCCCATATTCATACACTTGTGAGATGAGTGCATGAGGGTTCATATCCATAAGGTAAAGAGTTCTCTCGCAAAAGGTACGGCAACCGAAGTGATGAGAGGCAATTCATTTCTCTTTCCCAAACACTACAGGTGATCAATTGCTTAACCCTTTTGAGCCCATACACTTATGGATATTCTTTTCAAATCACCCCTGTCAAGAATCACCCCACATCGGGGCAACTAAGAGATCAAATGGCATCATGAGGTGAGGAAAATGAATTGAAATTTTCTTGCTCTCACTTGCATCAATCTTCAAGTCATGCTATTACATTGAATTCATGTGTTAATTTAAGTGCCTTAGGATGACGAAGAGCATATCTTTCTCTATCCTATATACTTATATCCTTTGCATAGTCCACTTGAGCCTACAATTTCATTTCTTTTAAACCTAGTTGATGATCATCCCCCACACTAGGGCAAGGCAAAAGGCAGATGAAGACTCTTGAAAAGTTCGAGTGTCATTCAAAGTGTAATTGCTTGACGCATGCATTGTGCGCAAGAATTGAATTCAAAATAGAATTAAGGGGCATGAAAAAGCAATGTGCCTGGTAAAAGTAAGGCTGATGTCCATGAAAAGAAGTAAAGAAAAAAGTGAATGAAAACTAGGGGGCATAAAAAGCGGTGTGCCTGGTAAAAGCAAGGTCAATGCCCATAGATGAAAAAAAAGAGTCAAGATAGGTGACTGTCAATTACAAGAATTGAATCCCAATGGAGCAATAGCCAAAGAACTCAAATGCCGAGTTTCTACAATTAATGGGGGACTTCACGAAGACAATCCCCAATGGTGAAAAAGAAAACTGGTGGTAATGCCGAGATGATCATCATCTCACACCTTTTACATACATTTTGAGCCTAATGATCCTTTCATTTCTCAACCCATGAACCCAACCTACGTTACGTCCCTTACAAAGTCTCTTCAGATTAGGGCACTTGAATTAATGTAGGAGTTCATATGTTTATAAGCATCGCTCGAAGAAGTGCGAGCAAGATTATTTCTTTTTCATTTTGCAGGGTTCTTGACTTGTAAACCCAGAGATGATTACAAGACAATTCATTCAATAGCTTTGACTCAAAGAGTCCTTTTGTTGAGCCGTTGACCAAGCCCTCATTATGGTCCCTGTTAAAGACCTCTAAGATTGGTAAGATCGTACCGCTTACGAGAATACTCGGACCCATGTCGATATGATAAAATTGAGTGATTCTCATAAAATAGCCATTCTAAATGAGAGTGAGTGAAAGTCCTTTCTAACCGAAAGTCTCTCATTTAGTATTTTTAAGAAATCCATGTCGTGAGTGAAGATTATCTTGAATGATAATTCTCTCCAATGGAAATTTGGGTGATACAAATGTCATTATGCATAAAGCCTGATTGAGTTGATAAAAACCTCATTGAATTTTGAAATGTGCATTCTAGAGTAGCTTAGATTGCTTATCTCTTTGATGAATGCATATTATTTTTTGCTCTAAATCATGTCTGATAGGTAATTCAAGTTCCTTTCAGAATGTTTCATGATATTAGAATATGAGAAACCTCCACCATGAGGTGAAAGACTTCCACAGGATATATAAATTCCAAAAGGCATATCCCGAAGAATTAGAGATATCACCAGGTAAGTATCTCTACCATACTTTAAAATACTTGTCATTGTGCAGATATTCTCCCTTGAGTGCATCGACACTTGACTTGGTCAAGCTGTCCCTTTATATTGACCTGGCGTGCTTTCGTAGCCCGAGTCCCTCTTTACCGACTCAATGTCCTTATATTGACCAGCGTGTTTTCGTAGCCCGTTTTACCGACCCGCGTGCTTTCGTAGCCCAGTGTCCTTATATTGACCTGGCGTGCTTTCGTAGCCTAGAGTCCCTCTTTACTGACCTGGCGTGCTTTCGTAGCCTAGTGTCCTTATATTAACCTGGCGTGCTTTTATAGCCCAGAGTCCCTTTATATTGACCTGGCGTGCTTTCGTAGCCCAGAGTCCCTCTTTATCGACTCGGCGTGCTTTTGTAGCCCGATGTCCATTTATATTGACCTGGCGTGCTTTCGTAGCCCAGAGTCCATTTTAATCGACACTCGATGGAGTTGTCCCCCAAAGATTTTTCTCCAGATTCAATCTGATTAAGGCGATTGAAGAATGGTTTGGGTCCTGGTCGGATGATTTCTGTCGCAAGGCTGGGCGACCGAAGAATGGTTCGGGTCCTAGCCAAGCAAAATCTCAGTTTAGGCGACCGTAGAATGGTACGGGTCCTAAAAAATCAATTTTTCATCAAGGCGACCGTAGAATGGTACAGGTCCTCGACAATACCTATTCATTATTTTAGGCGACCGTAGAATGGTACGGATCCTAGACAAAACCTATTTCCCTATTCAGGCGACCGTAGAATGGTACGGATCCTAGACAAAACCTATTTCCCTATTCAGGCGACCGTAGAATGGTACGGGTCTTGGAAGGAAAATCCCCGTTTAGGCGACCATAGAATGGTATGGGTTCTAGACAAAACCTATTTCCCTATTCAGGCGACCGTAGAATGGTACGGGTCTTGGAAGGAAAATCTCCGTTTAGGCGACCGTAGAATGGTACGGGTCCTAGGAAAGCAATCTTTTTGTAAAGCCATGTTACTATTCTGGGCGACCGTAGAATGGTACGAGTCCTGGACATGTAACACCAACTATCTTGAATCACTCTACCCTCCTTGAAGGTAGGTCACTCTACCCTCCTTGAAGGTAAGTCATTCCAGGTAAGTCTTTTATCATCTGCATTAGCATTTCCATGCATCATATAAATTGCATTAAAAATGGAATTCATTTTCCGACAAAAAAATCATTCAGTGCATTTGCATGGTCAAAATTTAGATCTCAATTTGTCTTTGAAGGCAATCTCTTCGAGCACACCTTCAAAGAGGGGCAGCTGTTGACACATAAATTTTGGCGATCCATTTAGTCATTAATTGCATAGCTACATTTAGTTTGCATATTTTGCATTTTATTTACTGGACCGGTGGCGGATGGGTCGAATTGGTGTTGTTGAGTTTTAAATTAGCAGGTCGGACTAAGCCCATGGAGAGTAAAAATTGGCCCAAGCCCATTTTCTAAAATTGAGATTTGAAATGAGGATTTTCAGAATTTAAGAAAATTGGGGTTATGATCTTATCTTTAAAAATCAGTAGAAAATATTTTGGAGATAAGGAGAATAAAATATTTTGATGATTAGGAGGTTATAGACAAACTTTTCGTTGGATGAAATATTCACAAAAGGATTACATTTTATCTTGGCCTATAAAAGGGTGTGTACGTAAGGTTTTGAAGGAGAGCTTCTTTGGGAAAAAAATTCAGAAAAGTGGAGAGAAGTTTTGCAGTAAAAAAAAGAGAGAAAAAAGCAAAAAGTGAAAGAGGAGAGAGAGGCCGTCCGTGAAGGTCTTGGGAAAAGGAAAGAAGCACAAAAAGCAAAAAGCAAGGAAAGTGTGCGGCTGCAGAGGAGAGAGGAAAGGGAAAAGTAAAAAAAAAGAAGGAAAAGTTTTTCCTGTTCATCTTCTTCAGCAAAGCTTTCCTGGTGTCCAGTCCCTTCACCGGCGTGTCTCCTTGCTCCTGTCCGGTTGATCATCCGTGTGCCCCGCACTTGAGCACTGCCCATCGCCCAACTCGACGATCCGTGAAGCTCCGCCGCGCCTCCGCCTTCCCCGCGCCGACGTAGCCGCAGGTCTCCGTCTACAAGCCCCGACGAACCGCGCCACCACGACGCCGAGCCTCGCCGCGCCTCCTTCGCGAGCAAACCGCGACGCCAGCCCAGTCGTCCGTGACCCCCCCTGCACCGCGCCACACCATCGCGCTCAGATCTCCGCGCCGCATCTCCGCCTGCATCCCTCCGCCCGAGCACCGGCGCCACAGCAGCTCGCCTCTCGCCGCGCGTCTGTTGTCTCCTCACAAAGCCCGCCGGTCGCCGCCCGTGAAGCCTGACCCCGGAGCTTTTCCTGCCCTACTCCGCCCGCTCGAAGCCGTGAGTCCACTGCTCGCCGATTCCTCCTCACCCACGACGCCAGACCGCCTCAGCTACTGCTGCACTCGCGCACCTTTGCCGGTGCCCGAACACCGGTGGTTTCGCTTGTGCCGTCCCTGTCTCACCTGACCCGTGACCAGCTGTGCCTGCTGCCGCCCTTGCCGGAGTTCCCCTTTTTGCCGGACCGATTGACCCGCTGCCTTGGAGATCCACGAGTGGTGCTGGAGAAGAAAAACAGAAAGAAGAAAAAGCAAAATCAATTAGGTTGTTTTTATTTTTCATTTATTTTACTTTATTTTGTTTATATTCTTTAGTTTATTTATTTGATTGGATCCCGATGTTCACTTTATGAATCTCATAGGCATTATCTGCAAGAGTTATCCCTAAACTTATTGTAATTATTAATTTGACCCGTAAGATGTCGGGTTATTTTTTAATTACATTAATTTTTGGGGTTTGTTGATAGTTTTTAATCTTGAATCAATATAATTATTAATTTGATCCGTAAGAATTCGGATAAGATTTTTAGTTATTTTGAACTCTATGTCGTGATAATTAGGGTTAGGATAACCGTTAATTTAATATGTGAGACAACAGGTTATTTTTTCGATTATTTTGATCATTTATTAGATTGAATATCTTGATTGCTTAGATTTAATGTTTGGTTGATAATTGATTGTTTTTTTTTTTTTTTTGAAAAGCCACTAAAAAAATCTAAAAAAAAATGTTTGAATTAGGATTCAGTTTGTTTTGGAATATTTTTTGTTATCTTGCATATCTAGGATAGGGATTTCAGTTCGGAAAATATAAAAAACCAAAAAAACTAAAAAATGCAGTCATTTAGGATTTTTAGTTTCTGTTTAGTTTAAGTTGCATCTTTAATTACATGGAAATTTTAATTTCGAAATTAATAAAAGAAAAACACAAAAATCATCATACATATATCATGTTATATTAGGACATTTTTTGCATGTCATTGCATATTAGATCAATTGCATGTTAGATTACGATAATATCTTAATTTAAATTAGGATTTAATGTGACTTAATCCTTAGTTTAAACTAGATAGAATTTTAATCTAGCTAGATCATTTTCGCATTTTTGAATAGAAATAGCAAATGCACGTCATTTAGTTTTTATTAGGTTCATTAGAACTTCTTCGTCATTAGACTAAATCATTTAATAAATGTCGCATGACATATAACTCGTGCTAAATCATATGCAGCATGTCATTTTAGTTTAAATAATTTTTTATGTCATTGCGTCGCATTGCATGTCATTAGAATTAGGTCATTTAGATTGCATTTAATTATTGCATTTCGTCATGTCATATAGCTTAGGTCATGCTGCCATGTCATATTAGATTATTAGCATGCATCGCATGATTTTCATTAAATAAAGTGAAAACAAAAAACAAAAATTGAAATTGCGTGTTAATTAGAAATCATATCTAATGTGATTTCTAATTAACATGCTGACACTCGCGTCTGATGTGAATTCTGATTTAACAATGCAGACGCTTTTCGTTACTTTGAGATAAGTCTTGCATTATTTAATTGCTTTCTTGAAAATTGAACAATTGCATATTATCATTTTTAATTGCTCAAACATTTTTTTAAATGAAATCAAAATGCCAAACATTTTTTTAAATGAAATAAAATGTACCGAAATGGCACTAGGATAGTCATTCAACTCATAAATCTCTGGTTAAAGTAAATCTCCCGTTAACTTGGGTTTCTAAAACCAAAAATAGATTAGTGGCGACTCCTAATTGAAAATCATTTACATGTTGAAAATTCAAACTTAAGTCGCGAATTGGTATGGGCTTGGGAGTGCCCGAGCTAAGCTTAAAGACTTAGTAATCCATTAACCTAGTTTTAGGTGGTGAACCCGCGAAAAATCTGGTCGCGACACCATGTTAGCATTTTTAATGGAAAATGCTAATGGTGTTAACATTATGACTCAAATGAAACATTTTGACAAGTTTTATAACTTATTTGCACTCTTTGCAAGTTTAGGACTCAAATGCATTTTCGTGACAAGTTTTAAGACTTATGCAGCACTTATCCCAAGAACAATTGCATATTATCATTTTTCAATCTCAAACATACATATTAAATCATTCAAATGGTTGCCAATCACTTAAAAGTACTAAGAAAATAATATATAACTCACATAAATGAAATCACTTGCAAAACACGAAAAGCAAGAAATTCATATCGAAGAATTATAGCCCTAATAAAAGAAAATTAAAGCATAATAGAAGAAGAAACAAAAATATAAATTAAACCCAACATCTTGAATCAAAGAACAAGAATTCTATAATCACCTTTTGTCTTCTCTTCAAAATACTTGAAAAAACTCTTAGAACAATGGAAAACAATCTAAAAGTTAAAATTTAATTGTTCCCTAAGCTCTCATTGTTATCCTATTTATAGAATACAATCCAAGACTCCTAACAAAAGCCAATTACTTATCTTTCACATAAAACTAGGGAATAAATTACAGAATTCCTAATTTGGCATCCATCTTCCAACGCTTTTGCATTAAATTAGGGAATAAATCATAGAATTCCTGATTTGGTGTCCATCTTCCGACGCTTTTGCATTAAATTAGGGATTAAATCACGCAATTCCTGATTTGGCATCCACCTTCCAAAGCTTTTGCAGATGGCATCTTCCTTTTCTTTTCTTTTTTTGCCATTTTTTTCCTTATTTTCTCCATGTGTCATTATGATGGATAAATATGGAACATTTGAATAAATAGAAGAAATTCAAATTCTTTCTACAAATATTGCATTATTTATTACCTAAAACAAGTAAAATAACTCTATTTTTATAGAGTTATCAGTTATGATGCAATTTTCCCTTCAAAGCATCATTTGCACTGTCGTTTTTCATCACTACCATTATGAATCAAGAACTCGTCAACCGATGATTTGGGTACTTTTGCATTACTCTCAGCTAACTGCAAATCAGAAACTCTAAACAGAGAATTGTGCACTTCAAGCTCCACACAGACCATGTCCAATCTAAGCTTCTTTGAAATGCCGCAAGACGATCAAAATATTTTCTAGGACAAGTAACACCTCTATGTTGAGAAAACTCCTAGTAGATTTTGAAGTTGACGAAATTGTTCATAAGATTTTAGTAAGTTTGATAATTGTTTTGAAGTCTGTTGATACAAGAAATAATCTTAGAATGAAGTCATCTCACTTTGAGGGAATTACTCTCATTCCCATCTTGATGCGAGTTCAGATGTGGAAAGTTCATAATGAAGTAAGGCCAAAACGTAAGAGGTCCATAACGTAGCCAATTCAGAATGTATAATGACTAGTGATCTAGTTTGGGTTTCACATAAAGAAAAATTCGATTGACTCAATTGAATTGATTGGAAATCAATCTTGAGACAAGTTCCTTTTAAATGAAGAAGTTCTACTTATGGAAACTAAGACTCTAGTTATATGAGCGACCGGAATCAAAATGGAGATTATGATTCTATCACTTAACGACCACTCAATCATCTTGATACAAACCTATCTAACGAGTAGATGGAAAGACAATCCTCTGAAGATTGTTCGATGGCTAGCTTGGAAGTGAAGTAGTATATAAGGAGACCAAGGTGTCAAGAAGCATGTTAGAGAGGAGGCCTAGAACTTGAAATCCCAAAGTTTGAGTGAACTTCGACCATAAACAGTTGTCTTTCGTGAGCTTTAAAGTTTGTGATTGTGAGAGAAGTACATAAAGAGTGAATGAGTGAGATAGTTTGATCTATCATTAAGTGTTTATACTCAAAGTTATAATTTCTTATTGATCATGTAGCAGAATTCAGCCAATAGGCTGTCAACGTGGGAGAGTAGACATAGGGTTGATCTAAGCCGAATCATCATAAACCTTGCATGCAATTTCTCTAATCCCTAATCTCTTGTTGTTTATTGCTATAATCTATTGCACACTTGCTAGGTGCCTTTGAAATATGTTCTATAGCATAACAGATTCTAAAACTTGTTTCAGAATTTGATTTTTGTTTAGATTTTGATCTTGACTTTAAATTGTCAAGATTTCATATAATCACCTATCCCCCTCTAGGCGATACTTGCTAGCCTATTCAATTGATATCAAATCAAGGTGCTTATTTTTATTGAAGTGTTTTTACTTTTGAGCCAACGATATTCTATAACTAGCATTATAACACGAGGTCTCATTGAAGGACAAAGCCACACCAAGCCTCCATATTCGACGGAAAGGACTGTGGTATCTAGAGAAATAAGATGAAGGCATTCTTTAGATCTAAGGATCCTTTGGAATCAAATGTTGAAAAATGAATCAATCACAATGTCACGTCAGCATCCACTGGAAAAGAAGATGGCAAAATGCCTAAACCTTATGCCACTCTATCTAAGATAGAATTAACAAAAAGAGAAACTCTAGATGCAAAAGCTATCAACTCTTTTTAATGTGCTTGATCTCCTGCTGAGTATAACAAGATATTTTCTTGTGAAACAACTAAAATAGTATGGGATAGACTTCATGCCGTGGATGGATCAAGTGAAAGAACAAAATAGTAAACAAACTTCTTGGATAATACAAGTCTTTCAAGATGAAGTCGGGAGAATACATTACAAAACGTTAACAGATTCGTTGATATAGTGAACGGTTTAACATAGCAAGGGCAACCTATTCCTAGACAAATGAAAGTGAACAAACTACTACGAGAACTCTCAAAGGATCGGAACAACATCCAAACGTCATTTTGAGAGACTCAAAGGATCATGCCATTATCAGTCAATACACTCGTTGGAACTCTTCAGTCACACAAAGTAGAGCAATTCACTAAGGGGAAGATTCAAAAGGTAAGAAATCAACTGTTTAAAATCTAACACAAATGTTGATGATACGTATTCAGAATGTGATGAAAAAGATGAAGAACTAACTCTCCTAATAAAGAAATTCAGGAAATTGAATGAAATGGGGGAGGAAACTCAATGGAAATAAGAAAAATGCAAGCAAATTGGTTAGAAGAAAAGTTGAAGAAGATGGAATAGGTAAGAATGTGGTCCGCTTTGAATGTAGGAAACATGGACACATAAACCAAATTGGTCCCTCCTAAAGAAAAAATAAATGAAAGTATGAGAAATTCAATAAGGCCTTGATGGCAGAAACGTGGAGTGATACTAAATGTGAAGAAAGTGATGAGGAGTATGCAAATACTTGCTTAATGGGCACACTTGGACTCAAAATCTGACTTAGACTCATGCTTGGAATCAAAATTAGATTCAGAGAGAGAATTTGAGGCAAGTTATCCCAAAATTCCTATTGAGATATCTAATTATATTGATGAGCTTTGTTTTAGTTACATATGTGCTCTTAAAAAGATCTCTGAATTGAAAAAGGAAAATTCTTGGTTAAGACAACATAATTCTTCTCAAAAAGGCAAGATTGAAAATTTTGCCAAAAGAATTTTATCTAAAATTCTTCTAAAAAGGCAAGACTGAATTTTTGCCAAAAGAATTTCATCTAATGAGAGAAGATAAAGATTTACTTGCAAAAGAAAATGATGCTTTGGAAAAGGAATTTCTAGATATTTCAACGAAATTTTCCCAAGGTTAAAAAACAATAAGAACATATCCTTTCCATACAAGTTTCTCACTACAATAAGTCTAAACTTGGTTTCATTATGGAAAGTGATCTTCTAATTGTTTTACCAAAGTCAAGGAGAGGATTAGACAAAGACCTCCAAGACTTACTTACAAAATTGTCTTCAAAAGAATTTTATAAAACCCGTTGGCTGCAATGCCCTCAAGTGCTCAAAATGTGGTGATCCAAAGCACGTTAAAAGTCAATGTTCAAAAGTTTGGAGACCAGTTTGGAGAATTGGTTAAGAACAACATATTATACTAACTCATATGGACCTAAGCAAATTTGGTACCAAAGAAAACTTGTGTCTATTTTCACTAATAAAGAAGAAGAATAGATGGCACTTGAATAGTGATTATTCAAGACACAGGATAGGAGATTCAAATATGTTCATCAAACTTGAAAGACTAAATGAAGGAAGCTTATTTTTTGGAGGAAACAACAAAGGAAAGATCATTGACGAAAGAACTGCGAAAATTGAAAGCCTCATCATCAACAATTACAACCTAATAAGCATAAGTCAATTATGCGATATAGGTTTCCAAACCAATTTCTTGGAGAACATTTGTTCTTGCACAAGTAAAGGCTATTCTTAATCTTTTATTAGATGAAGACATGGCAATATTCATCTTTTGGGTGTAAGTCTAACACTGCCCAATGTCTTGTGTCTATTAAAAATGACTTAGATTTATGGCATAGAAAGCTAGGATATATCAATATGAAACAAATATTCAAACTCTCTTCTAAGAAACTTGTTCATTGACTTCCTGACTTGAAATACAAGAAATCTAATTTATGCACAACTTGTACATTGAGAAAATAGGTAAGAAGTCTTTTAAATATATAGATCATGTTTCTACTAATCATGTATTACAGCTTTTATACATGGATCTTTTTGAACCAACAAAAAGCCAAAGCATTGGTGGCAGGAAGTATTGTTTAGTAATCGTTGATGACTATACTAGGTTTACATGAGTTTTCTTTCTTGTGCACAAAAACGAGACACTTTCTTATTTCTCAAGATTTGCCTAAAAGGTTTAGAATGAAAAATATTACGCCATTTTAAGTATCAAAGCTAATCATGGAGGAGAATTTGAAAATCAAATTTTTGCAGATTTTTGTGATGAAATTGGGGTTTAGCATATTTTCTGTTCTCCTTACACTTCATAACAAAATACAATTGCCGAAAGGAAAAATTGTTCTTTACAAGGGATGGCCAAAATCTTTGATAGAAAGCAAAGTCTATTCTCACTTTTGGGCAAAAGCAATCTCAACTGCTTGCTACATTATCAATAGAGTTTTTCCAAGACCGATTTTTGAGAATACCCCTATGAGATTTACAAAGGACAAAAACCAAATATTTCTTAATTTCATGTTTTTGACCGCAAGTGTTTTGTTCTTATAGAAGCAAATTATTGTCCTAGTAAGTTTAATGAAAAGTCATATGAAAGGATCTTTGTCGGTTACTCAACTACAAGCAAAGCCTACAGGATCTTCAACAAAAGCACTTAGACTTTTAAGGAGACAATGAATGAGAAGTTCCAAGAGAATGACCAAACTCAACTAGATGATTCTAAACATCTTCCAGATACAACAGACATTAAGATTTTTGAACAAAACTTGACTCTTGAAAAGAATGGTTCTATTGAAGAAATTCAGGAGGATTCTATGCAAAATCAAAGTCTTGACTCTCCTCAGATGACAAGAAGAGGATGGTAGATTTAACAAAAACTAGGAGCATAAGTCCAGTTATCCTTAAGATCTCATTATCGGAAATATGGATGATGGTATTCATACTTGCTCCAAGTTCAAGGAGAATATAAGCACTCCGGCACTAATATTTGAGATAGAACCAAAAGGAATTGATGAAGCTCTAACTAATGAAAGTTGGATAAAAGCAATGCAAGAAGAACTTCATCAGTTTAAAATTAACAAAGTGTGGGAGCTAATACCTAGACCGAAGAATCATCCAATGACTAGAACTAAATGGGTGTTCTAAAATAAACTAGACAACAAGGGAAATGTTACTAGAAAAGTGATTGAGTAAGATAATATAATCTATCACTGAGTGTTTGTACTCAAAGTTATAATATCTTGTTGATCATATAGCGAAATTCAGTTAGTAGGTTGTCAACGTGAAAAAGTCGACATAAGCTCGATATAAGTTGAACCACTATAAACTTTGTATACAATTTATCTCATCCTTAATCTCTTGTTTTTCATTGCTATAATCTATAGTACACTTGCTACATGCCTCTAAAATCTATTATACTACATAACAGATTTTGAACTTGTACTAGAATCCTTGTTTAGACTTTGTTTTTGACTTGTTCTATTTCACTTTAAATTGTCAAGATTTTATATAATCACCTATTCAGCCCCTCTCTAGGTGATACCTGCTAGCTCTTCACTCTATACCACCAATCTCCACCTACATGTTTCATAATGATTCTAAGATTAATGTATATAATACTACAACGAATTTGACCAAATTGGTGCACGTCATTGCACATTAATGTTAGAAATATTTGCCATTGAATTTTTGATATCTTATTGTGAGAAGGCATGCCCACAGAAATTAAAAAAACTTTTCATCTCTTAGTAGAGAAAAACCTTGAACATGGCCCTAAGTACGATAATAAATTTTTGATATTTCAACGAATTTGACCAAATTGCGTGCCACGGGTGAATTCCTTTTTCACCGGCCGAGTGTGTGGAGTATGCTGGAGGTGCAGATGCGTCGCATCCTCTTAGACACATCCACAAAAATGAGGTGAATCAGCATGAGATCCTAAGTTTGGTTTTGCAAAATCTACTCAAACACGCCCGTACCTCGGTTCGTACAGAGATGTCCTTCAATCTGTTCTGGATCACTACGATGATGTTCCTCGACATGTTTGTGAATTTTAACCGATCTAAAGGATAGTTCATGATCTGGACACAATCGCATAAAGCAAATTATCCTCGGACCATAGTAATAATCTATTTGGTTTAGCAGGGTCTGCAATAAATATACAATCACAAAGTATGAGGAGATCATAGACTGCATGCAGAGCATCTAAATGTCTGTTGACAGATCAGTGATTCAAACAATGTTGTTGACTTGACTTTGGCTGAGATCATTACATTGGTTTGTCTGTATTATGAGTTCCAAACAAGTCAGGTTCAGCTTCATTGCATGAGGGTCAAACGACATGAAGAAACTTACAAAAAGTCTAGCTTCAGCAGTTTTGCTTTCTGTTTTGCCTCATAAATATGTGCTGTGGCATTTACCTTCCCCCGGTCTCCATAACTTTCTTCGTTTTCGGGGTCTAGTCTCACTTCATAATATTCTCACCAAGTAAGTCCTATTCATATAGAATTAAGCAATATCAACCAAGGACTTCAACAATTAGTCCTCACAACAATTAATGGGTGTACTCACTAGCTGCTCCTTGCTGGCTGCAGTCGTCCTACTTTCTCCAGTGGAGGGGTTCACCTGGAGCATCGGGATCGGAGGCCTCGAGATGAGGCATGTGGAGCTGCACAACAACCTCACTTTATGGGACGCGACCTTCGCAGTCTGCTGCAAGTCCAAGGAGGACGACTTGGGGATTCACATGGTGCCGTGCGCACAGATCTACTAGTTCAAGTCTAAGACCAACGTCTGGATGACGACCCTCTTCTTCTGCAGGGTCGGCTGGGAAAAAGGGTCGGGCACATACGACATCTACAAGGCCAACTGGGACACCACACGGTGTCCGGACCTCTGCAAGTGGTCAGTCGAAGAGAAGGGCGTGCAAGGGTTCAGGCAGAGTGACGGAGGGAGAAATTTGTTCTTCCCCTTTACTTGACTTGAGGGGGATTTGATTTGGTTTGTGGAATAAAAGTTCAAATGCATGTGGCCCAATTTGTATCCTGATGAGTGCAAATGTTGATGTTTGTGCAGATCAGTGTGTACTTTGGTCCAAGAATAAAGCATCTGATCTTTTTACACAATAAGCTTTGATCTCGTCACGGTTAAAATACATGGATTACTCTTTCTTCAGCTTCTGAATAAACTTGTCAGTGGCACTCGGCTTCCCAATTATGTATTCTCTTCCTCTTTTGATTGTTCAGATGAAGTGAACATTAAAATGCCATAATTCTTTTTCTATGTCAGATTATAGTCGAGATTAGCTATGTGATACTATAACAGATCAGTGCAATGATTATGAAGAGGACTCTGTTTGAATTTGAGATAAGATATAATTACTGGAAAAATGTGATTTCATCTTCTCTTGGTAAATATAGACTGTTTCACTGATTTCACAACTCCTACTGTCTATTTTGATTTAGATGAGTTCTCTCAAGAAGATACAAGTCTTTAATTGGAAAATGTAGAATGCCTATTGCTGAAGAGAGAGAGAGGAGAACAGGACAGATGATTGAGCCACAGCGACATTATTATCGACAGTGAATAACATTAAATCAATCGTTTGATGTTTGCTTTTTCTTACACAGAAAAATTGTTCGGTGCCAAAATTTGAGTTCAGTTCTTCTTGCTATGCGTAGCCACCTGATGCAACTTCCCAATCCCTTTGATGGCCCTGGAAATCCTGACCAAATTGGGCCTCGCTAGTCCCAGATTATTCACTTTCCCCGCTGATAACTTAATTGCCTCCAAGCAACACAATTCTTCGCTCGCTCCAGCTTCATCATCGTCCTCATAGTCGCCTGTCCATCCTCTTTCCTTCCCTGACTTTGTCTTGCTGCTCTTTTGGTTTGATTCGTCCTCGTAACGCTCCCACAACCGATCCATCCCTTCTTCATTATCATCCTCATTGCCGTACCGCTCCTCATAGAGCTTACACGCCAACGTTCTCCTCCATTCCTTTTCCTTCCCCGTTGCTGACCTGAAATTCCAGAGATTCGAGGGCATCGCTTGGAAACTCCCGTTCTCCTGGGATATCTTCCCTTCAATGTTTCCAGCAACAATTTTTTCATTGCCAGATGACGCATCGGATTCTATTTCCAACCTCGGGTTTTCTTGTCGATAAGCTTTCTTGAATTCTGGGGCAGGTGGGTTGACTTCTCCGGAATCCATGCTGAAAGTAATAGGTGGCCACTTCGTTTCCTTTTCCTGGAAAATTTTATTCTGCAATTCTTCCTTCGACATCATCGCCATCATTATGAACGAAGAACTCGTCAACTGGCATTTCGGGTACTCCTGCATTACTCTCGGCTGACTGCCAATGGGAAACTCCAAGCAGAAACTGGTGCACTTCAAGCTCCTCACGGACCATGTCCAGTCTCAGCTTCTTCGAAACACGAGATGCTGCATAATTGAGACCCAGTTTGGATTCAGATTCCGTTGGCCTTGCAAGAAAGTCGTGGAAAGGGACAAGTTGGGGAGAGAAGGTAGGAAGAGCGATGAGGGAGAGGGATGAGCTCAGATGAAAAGCAGGTGAAGCAGCAAACGTATAGAAGGTGACAGAATGAAAGTCCAAACGAGGGTTAAGTATGAAAGAAGCAGACCTAGAGATTTCATTTTTCCTTAATTTTTTTAGTGCACGACATGCGGGTCTCAGACATTTCAGAAATTCATGTGTGTGTGTGTGTTTTTTTTATATATCAAGTGCTGAATCAACCTCTGAAAAAAGAATCAGAATATTTTCTAGTTTCACATGAGCCTATGTGGTGAGGTCGTGGCCTATAAAGTAGAATAGCACCTCTCTACCACCCAATCGCCGCCTACATGTTTCACAATAATTGTAAGATGAATGTATATAATAATACACCATGCCTCTAGACAAATTTGATCAAATCGGTGCATGTCGTAGCATATTTTCGATATATTTTGACCCTGTGTATGAGAATGACATACCCGGTCGATATCATATGGCAAGATAAAGATACCCTCCCATGCATCATGGTCCAAGAACACCACTAGCTGCGCCGTGGGCGCATGGTTGGGTGGGGGAGTTCCTGCATTGCACCGTCCGTGGATGTGAGTGCAGTGGCTGTTGGGATGTCCAAACAAAATGGTAAGCTTCTAGGCAAAGGAAGACGATGCGGATAGAAAAACTAAGTTTGGTAGTCCGAATTTGAGACCAAATCAGATAATAATGATAAAAAATTATCATATCAAATGTTTGGTGAAGTATGAAATCCGAATTAGGGAGTGGGATGGACTAGGATTGCATAAAAAAGTTCTATAAACAAACATAACAATTTCCTTCGAACAATGGAGTGATAGAGTCTAGCTTTGCCAACTGCCATGCAAGGACTACCGCCAAAAGAGTCTATCACTCTTCTAGTCATCATTGTTTTCGACCAACGCCAATCATCATTGTCGTCTAGTTGATTGTCCTGTGATGACTGTCGAACTGAATTGGCTACCGCTGATGAACGATCGAAATCAACGGATTGACTTGAAAAATCATCTTTGAAAAAAAAAAAAAAAAAAAATCAAAACGCACAAAATTTTGGGCATTTGTATGTTGGTCCTAAACAGTGGTCACTTGACTTTGCCGTGATGCTCTGACGTCCAATCTTGTCCTTCACTTAAATATGAGACTTTGTGCTAACAAATCGGAAGATTTCAAAGGAGGATCTCGGCCGTGCGAGATTAAGTCAATAAGATGCTGCCCTAGATTTGGAAAATATCACCTCTATGAGCAAGTGAGATTTTCAAAGATTTTGAAGGATTTTTTTACCCAGGGAATATTTGAAGGATTTCTAATCCCATCTTATCTTATCCTATTCCCATCCAAATTCGGGTAACCAAATGTAGCCAAAGAGTATATTCATACGCGGTATGGCAATCCACACGTGTCGAACTAATGGATAGTGTTTCTCACATGTCAAGAGGCAATTGGCTATGGTTAGGTGGCCTTCACGATGAGAACCTTGATTGATTTCAATCCTACTAGGAAAAAGGTGAGGAGCATGATAGGATAGGCCTTCCCTAACGAGTCTCATCTTAAGCAAACCAAGTCAAAATTCTCTGAAGTTTTCCAAATACACAGGATTAATGCCGCGCATGGGCCCTTGCTGAAGTACACCTTCAATAGATCTACGGCCCTAAATCCTTGTTAAAGAACTCCAGAAATTGTAATACATCAATTTACTTCCTCATGTGTGAGTATCAATTACAATGTAATGATAGAGTTATTCGTCTACATCTTAGCCCCTTGAATTTGGCACCATTTTTAGTCCCACAAAGATAAAATTTCATGAAAAAATTTACTATATAATAAGAACAAATTTCAATACTTTGTGCAGCAATGACAAATCCATTGTTTTTAACAATAATTTTTAGTTGAGACCGTGAGAGTCCAATCTTGCATCTAATTTAATTTCAATAAACCTGGATCGGGCCGAGGGTGTCGATTACGGCCCACGGATGATGGATACCACCGCATACCAAACCCGACGTTTTCCATTTCGACCCGAAAGGATAAAAAGAAAGAAGCGAGCCTCAGCTCGGAATCACCGGGCGCCGCCAATCCGCGAAGAGCTCGCTCCGTCGGTCGCGGTCGTGCCGTCGCCTCGTAGGATTCCCCGCGACCGGTGAACGATGTCTGAACTCGGGATTCCACATTGATTGGGTCTTCATATGTGGGTTCGGATCTGAACGTTCCGGGGGATCTTGCATGTTCGGGCATTTGACCTTCTCTCTCAAAGTTTCGATTTTTAGTTTGCCTGTGGGATGGAATCGTTTGGTTTACTGGTGGGGTTGTGCCTTTTGGTTGATAATTCCTAGCTAAGTGTCGAACGTAGGTGGTCTCTGTCCGATTCCTGCGATGGGTTCTCTCATTCTGCTTCTTGGGATCTCGCTAGTTGTAGTTAACGAGCGAGCCTTGTGTGGTCTTTCTGATGCTGATGGGGGTGAATTCTTGTGTTGTCGCTAGTTGAAGAAGAAACGCACATATCGAAGGCTTCCTAGGCTATTTGATTGAAGCCTGAGGAGCTCATATCTGTGCAATACGAAATCATCCATCCTTGTATGCAGTCAATCCTCTTGATGTCTTTTTCCTTGCATTTAGAGGATTTCAAAGAGGTTGATGGACATTTGCTTGTATATATCGATGCGTCTTCTGTCTTCATTGGGACAATGTCTTGTTCCATTTGTTTCCTCCTTTTGGTAACATAATATACCCTGCCAAATCTGTGAATGACAATACTGAAGTAGGATATACTTGGAGTTCCGCATAGGAGCTTTTATTTGGTCACTAGAAATGGGAGGTTTGGTGTGCTCATATAAATTTGTGCAGCATTGGACTCCTTTCTGGTTCATTCTCTTACTTGCCTCTAGCTATATTGATCGAACGCTGCTTGAGAATGTATTGTCGGGATGAAATAGATTCTCAAGGACAACCAAGTTTTTTGGGTGAAATATATTCGAAGTTGGATACTTGTTGCTTGAATTTTATAAATCGTGTCCTCAATTTGTTGTTACTAAGGGTTTGTTTTGCTATTCGGTGATGATTTTGAGTCAGTACATTGTACTTAACTAGATTTACAGGAGAAGCAACAAAAGCAGTTCTCTCTTTCAGCACCCTGCCAGATGATGATTGGGATATTGCGCATGGGCTTTGAGTTCCATAAGGATGGAATAATGAAATATTCTTATAATTTGTCCCTGCTGATGGCAAAAATCTGTCAATCTTTCTCAGGGTATCTTCCCGTTAGCAACTGTGGAAACATCTCATTGTTTGTGATGGATGATTTTTATTTTTTTATTTTATTTCTTTTGCGGTACTAGAGCGGTAATTTCGTTTTGTTAAAGTTACCTGTATGAGTTTCTCTTTTCATGAAAAAATTCATGTATTTTTAGTTAGTCCATACTTCAATCTTTTGTTTTTTTTTGGTAAAGTTTTTTCTTTTTTTTGGTAAAGACTTCAATCTTTTGTTTCTAGGTCTCTCTTCCCAAAATACTGTTCTTTTTGATCTTGTACAGAATGGCTGGCTGATTGGATTGGTCAGAGAAAATATCAAAAACATGTTTACCTGCTCTCCCAATATATGTCCTCGATGCTCATAGTGACCAGCTTGCATTTTCCTTAATCATCAGATGGATGGGAAATATGCTTGTGCTTTGATAGGTACATGCCATCGTCTTTCATTTACATGAAATGCACTCATTTATCTCTGCATGAGCAGCTGCCTAGCGTATATGAATTAAGATTTTGAAAATGTCATGATTTTTTGTTTAACCCGAGATGCCTTCTGTCGTTGCCTCTTCTCATCCTGTGGATTTGGTTTACTACTAAAGCTTTTTTGCAAGTAGCAGTTGCTAGTTTTCTTCCTTCAGGGTCAGTTTTGCAATCTTCATAGTCAACAATCAAGGTCAGAGGTTGAAAATTAGTCTACTTTAAACTTCATCAGGGCCATGTGAGCACTGAGAAGGAGATCTATGAGGGCATTGTGTGGTTAAGGTCGTGAAAACTTTGATGTCCCTCACTAAAGTTTATGATCATGTGAGTTCTAATTTTGCATTCAGGCTTCCTAAGTGCCACACATTCACGATCTTTTTCCCCTCGCAGCGTTGGTTAAATACCATGCATTGTGTACAAGTAAGAAGTGTCTGATTCCTCTTTGAGCAAGCTGGCTAGATGATGATTGGGATATATTGCGCATGGGCTTTGAATTCCACTTTGATGGGATATTGAAATAATCTTGCTACATTATCCCGTCTGATAGCAAAATTTCAATCTTTATACATCTCTTAGCACTGAATTCTTGCAATAATTTCACAATGATGGCATTGTCTCCGTGGATGAATTGTTTTCCGAGATGATGCAACTGTGAATTTATGACATCATTTTTGGCTGGAGGTGTCCTCTCACTACTGATGTTTTCTTAGCTCTCTTGTAATTTGTTGGATCAGAAAAACGGAAAGCCTCTCTTTTTCCGCCTTTCAGCATATTGAGTTTGCCTGCGCAGCATGCCTCTCACCATAGTATGTCACTTTGAGTTCAAGAGACGTTCAGGTTTCTCCGCCATGACCATGAGCATGTCTTCTTTCTCCGCCTGAAGACGGCAACGCAAGTAACTCTCCTGGGTGCTCAGGGATTTGGCATGAGGACACAGCAAACCCTTGACAGTGCTTGCTTTCTGGAAGTGCGGCAACTGAAGTTGAGACTCTTCATATGCTTGGTCACTCTCTTTGAACCGTTTGTTGAAATCTACCCTTAACTCGTCTCTCAAATTTATACTCTCTTTTTTAAGCTTTACTACGGTTGGATGTGTCATAATGTAGAGGTCAATAAAATACTCGTTTATAGATAATTCAAGCCTAATTTCTTTCTATTTGTCACATGACTAAGACTAGAGAGTCGAGATAATGGAAAGTAACCTTAAAATGTAACGTTATATCTGGCCATCCTCAAACATACAGTTGAAACAACAAAAACTGCAAAAGATACAAACTTTATTATCAATAGAACTACTGTGTGGGAAAATTTTCATGAATGCCCACAATATAAAGGAAAGATAAGATATTCCTAGAATTCTCAATTGTGCATATAGTCTTAGAAGTCATTACGAAATCAATTAAGTCAATTAGATGTCAAGAAAAGTAAGGTATGCATCCAGTCCAATTAAGAAACTTGAGTCATTACGAAATCAATTAAGTCAATTAGATGTCAAGAAAAGTAAGGTATGCATCCAGTCCAATTAAGAAACACACAAGTTCAATGCAAATTTGACAATGACACTACGATTGTGATTTTATCTCAAGCGGAGGTGATGCAAATTTGACAATGACAATACGATTGTGATTTTATCTCAATTGATAAATTTGAAGAGGTGATGCAAATTTGACAATGACAATACGATTGTGATTTTATCTCAATTGATAAATTTGAAGAGCTGCACTATGTGGTTTAACAAACTAATATGACTTGAGACTTGATATGAAATATGAGATAGGTCTCTACTAAGTTACCAATAATTGTGACAGATTTATCAACCCTATCATTAGCTTTTCACGCATAAGATGAGTCTCCATCTCCTATCCCACAATTTTAGGGATGCTTAAACAAACCCTATAAAATGAAATCCTGTGAACGGGAGAAGGGGCAAAAGAAAAAGATGAAGAAATTGCTTCTCTCATTAATTTGGATAAAAAAAAAATGATTTCCAGGGAAGGACGCACACGTTAGAAAAAAATGGTTAGCAAAAAATAATAATGCTAACGAGTATTTAAGAATTTTAATTAAGTAATAGGTTAAAAAATTTTGTAGTCATAATATATCAGTTATCTTCGAGTAATGTACGATGGATCCCTTGAAAATTGAATTGCTTCAAGTCAAATAGATTTACCAAAGTACTTTTGAGAGAATTTGCCCTTGGGACGCGAAATGAAAAGAGAAAAAAAAGGTCAACTATGGGGAGTGGCAACTTGTGTAATTTACATTCAAACCTAGGGGCACGACAGGAAATCTGTCTAGAAAGCATCGAGTCCTTCATCGGCGTTCAGACACGAAAGCTTCGACAGTTCCGGTGTCGCTGTCGCGTCGCGTCGCGAAATACGCCGGAATCCAAGGTCAGAATGCCGGCTATCTCCGCGATGGATTATATTTACACTCCACGTCCTCGTTCCCATCGACACATCGCCGTCCGGGCCCATAAAGCTCCGCCGATCCCACCGTCGCCTCGCATCCGCCATCTCCATCTCCAAGAAACTCGCCGCTTCGGAAACCAGCAGGAAGCCTCTCCGCATCACCCGCGCACGCTCACGACATGTTGAAGTTCTCCTGGAACGCCACGGACCATGTCAAAGCCCTGGCCCCATGCAGATTCCTCGACGCGCCGAAGCCCGGGCTCCTCCCTTCCAGGCGGAGAGCCGCCGCCGTCGTCTCTTGCTATCCGGCGAGCAAAGCCCCGACCTTGGCGGTCGTCTCCGACGGGTCGGGCCTGGTCGAGCCCGGGTCGGGCAGCTTGGTCGACCGGCTCAGGTTGGGCGGCTTGACGGAGGACGGGCTGTCGTACAAGGAGAGGTTCCTGGTGAGGTGCTATGAGGTGGGGATCAACAAGACGGCCACCGTCGAGACCATGGCCAATCTGTTGCAGGTTTTTACGATCGGGTCTCGAATTGATTTTCTTTTAATGGGTTTTGGGCAAAGATGAGATTTTGGGTGTGATTGGTCTATGTAAGGGTTCTGGATAGTAAGATTTCCTTGGATAATCATTCTATTTTTGAAAATATTTCTACTAGTTTTTGAACTTTCATAATTGCATAAAATTCTATTCTTGAAATAAAAATATATTTAGTATAATTCTTAAGTTCTTTCATGACTTACTTTTTTTAATTTTTAAATAATTTATTATTTATTTATTTTTTTAGCTTTTTTAATTTTACCACTGACTTTGGCGATGATCAGCGACTAGTCAAAAGAGAGCATGTGGCCTCATTAACTAACAAGCCTCAACCAACCATTGGCAAGGCTTGGTCGACAAGTCGGCAAGATCATAGGCTCTCGTCTAATTGGTCACTGACTATTGCTGAGGCCGTTGACCGATTAGAAGAAGAAATTAAAAGGAAAATAAAAAAGAAAGGATTAAAAAAAGGTTTGATTTTAGAGTTATTTTCTATAATAAAATATAATTTATTTTTACTTCTTTATTCTCGAGAATAAAAAAGTTATCAAATATATTTCTATTTTTTTATATTTTTTTATTTCAAGAAATAAAATAATAGAATTAAGCATTGTTTAACCGACCTAAATATTTGCATAATTTGAAATTGAACTTTTTAAAGCCTATGAATCCAACAGTCTTTTTTGTGGCTATGGGGGAGCGGGAGAATAATATTAAGAGTGCCAAAATTTTCGCCAAGCATTCACTTAAATGCCTTTTTTTTTTTTTTGCTTACTTAAATACCAATTCCAATTTACCTAGGTTACCAAAAAAAAAAAAAAATCCGATTTACCTCATCAAAAATAACGTGAATGCTAGTCATCCAACAAGACTTTATTGTCATAAAATTGACAATTTTTAATATTATTTTATTATATTTTTGGATTTTTTTTATTTTTTTTCTTTGGCCTTTTTTTTTTCTTTAGGGTCGACGAAGGTGACCGGCGACCCACACCGGCCACGAAAGCCTCACCCAATCCGGGTGAGGGCTGCCTTGCCCTTAGCCACGAAGGCCCTAACCAAGGCTGTCGGGGCCTCATTGGCCATGGACGACACCGCCTAGAGCTGGCGAGGGCATCATGACCTCGCCAACTATAGGCAAGGCTTCAACGGCCTCAGTTAGGGCCTTTGCAGCCAAGAGCAAGGTGGCCCTCGCTCAATCTAGGCGAGGATTTCGCAGCCGGCGAGGGTCGCCAGTGACCCTCTCCGGCCCCGAAGGAAAAACCCAAAAAAAGGCAAATTCAAAATTCAAAAAAAAATTCAAAAAAATTTCAAAATTTTTCCATATAGGACTTTTTGGCCGAAAGTGGCACTTAAATGAGCAATTTTATTCCAATATGGCAAGTGAGCTAAAAAAATGTTTTTGCACTAAAATACCCATGGTATGAAAATTTTGACGCTCCTAGTGTTCTTCTCCCCAAACAAACAAGCATGTACCTTGGGTTAACTGTAGCAAATCTTTAATTACTGCTGCGAATTGCCTATAACTTTTGGATTTTGAGAAATACAGTAATAGAGCAGTTGGTCTTTATTTATGTCTCGTCTGCCATCTCCTAGATCAGAGTTTCTACATGATTGCTTGTCACTGGGTTTAGGATTTGGTTGATGATATTGACTACCCCTCATGGATTTGCTAATTCTCATTTTAATCATCGTTTCTCCTTTCGACGAAACGTGTTGATCTAATATTTGGATAGATTGATAGGCTCATTTATGGCAGTAGGAAAATTGTGTTTCTCTATTTGGAAAGAATTGTCTCAAGTTTCTCAAGCAATTGCAGTAAGGATTTCTGGTCAAACTGAATGATATCTGCATTGCAGGAGGTTGCGTGTAATCAAGTTCAGAGTCTTGGATTTTCGACTGATGGATTTGCGACGACCTCTACGATGCGGAAAATGAATCTCATATGGGTAACTGCCCGCATGCATATTGAAATATACAAATACCCAGCTTGGTGAGTTTGGCTACTTTTATATTCCACATCCAACATTAAATGACTTGCACATTGGGTTTAGGATTGTTATTCATGCCCTGATAGTAGTACGTCATTTGTGTCAGGAGTGATGTGGTGGAAATAGAGACGTGGTTTCATGGAGAAGGCAGGATCGGAACTAGGCGAGACTGGATACTCAAGGACTATGCAAATGGTCAAGTTATTGGAAGAGCTACTAGGTAAATTTGTTCATTTCTTTGAAGTGCGAGCTGGTATTGGGGATGCTGCTCTCTCATGTCCGTTGCCCTAAGTTACCTGCCGCGTCCAGGAAGAGTTGAACTGGTTTTTCGTATTCCGTTTCCTTTTACGAATGGAGTGAATGCCATCAGATGGTGGGGATAATATTATTTCTCCTGCTTGGCAAAGGCTTTTTGTAGTGATCAATTAGCTTGTTGTCAATTACCGTGGGGCTGCAGAAGCAACATTGCATCAGTGCTGCATTGTTCTATATCTGTGTTTAAGACATTCATATTCAGGATACTTTTGAGATTAGCATCAAGGAACTGTATCTTTGACAGAAGTATTGGCGTTCCTCTCTGTCTGATGCTAACTTGGGGTTTCTTGGGTGAGCCATATGTTTATAAATTCTTCTCTAAAACTTCAAGCAGAATTTTGGGGTTTTCTTGGGTGAGCCATAGGTTTATAAATTCTTCTCTAAAACTTCAAGCAGAAGAGACAATTTACAGACATGTATATGGGATATGTAAGTGCGAGAATATTTGTTTATAGGCATATTTTCCCTTTATTAGATTTTGAAGCTCTACCTTATATAAGCTCCTTATGAAATAAATTTCCCAACAACAAAAGTTAAAAATGCATACTGTGGGTACTTTTTTGGTTTTGATTTGCTGACCGGTTCAACCATCTGATTTCTCAGCAAGTGGGTCATGATGAATCAGGAAACTAGAAGACTTCAGAAGGTCAACGATGATGTTCGTGATGAGTATCTGATTTTCTGTCCACGAGAATCAAGGTACATTTGTGTTCATATCATTGGCATAAACATCATCTTTGTTGAGTATAATCTATCATGCATTTCTTGAATTTGAGTATGATCACGCTAGAAACTGCAACATGCAATTCAATCTCAGTATATTTGACAAAAGGAGGTTATATCAGAAAGGGGCCTTTTGCCTTGCTAAAGTGATACCCAGATTAGGTGATAATGTAGGTGCAGGAGTGATAAAAAGAATGTAAGTATGTGCATGGATGTGTGAAAACTTTGCTAGTTGGTTGGTATTTTGACTCACCTCATTAGTCAGAAGTTTCTCCGAATTCAATGAACTTGCCAGAAGTCGTCTACTGTGCTCGTTCTGTGGACTGTGGACCAATCTCGAAAAGTGGTGTCATTACGAATTTGCAGAAGCACAGCATCGCGCCTTATGGATGCCCGGGACTATAATAGTGGCATTGCAATACCTAGCCAAGGATCTTCAGAATTTTTCTTAATTCTAATTGTAATAATTTATTGGGGTTGTGTAAAATATAAATATGCTCGAGATTCTCGCATGTCTGGAGACATACCTCAGAATTACCAATGATTGATCAGATTCCAAAATCACATGGCCTTTCTTTCCTCCCAAAATCTGGGAATATAAATACAATATGAAAACGAAATGACTCTGCATAACAAAATGTAAGCCACATGTTTGGCCTATGTAAGTCTGCCCCTGAGTCACTGCAACTTTGTTTGATGGAGTTTTTTTCTTTTTCTTTTTTTCTATAAATAAAAAAAAAAATTCTGGGGGCGATCGCTAATGAAGTGAGGGAGACACAAACACAAAGTTCTATATTTTCACTAACTCAGATTAGATAGCTTAAATAGCATGGAGAGCTAACTTAATACCCTAACCCTGGTTACCTTGTTTAAAGTACCTAATGCACATTTACTAACTGTAAATATCTCATTTTTACTGAATATTCCTTGACGTACACATTAAGGCTCCTGTTTATTTGATTTGCAGACTAGCGTTTCCAGAGGAGAACAATGGCAGCTTAAAAAAAATAGCTAAGTTGGAAGACCCTGCTCAATATTCGAGGCTGGGGCTTGTTGTAAGTTGATTAACCCATCTGAGTTGCCCAGATTTATTCATGTCTGTTCATTAATTATTGTGCTCCCCACAACCACAGCCTAGACGAGCTGATCTGGACATGAACCAACATGTCAACAACGTCTCCTACATCGGATGGGTTCTAGAGGTAACGGTTGCAGGCCTTCCTTCATATCCATTACGCTGGACATGGCTCATACTTCTAATGTGTCTGAGTCAAGTTTCTTCTTCTAATTACCTTTGTTTTGCTGTACCAATCTGGCTTTCAAGAGAAGTTGTGTTGAGAATTAAATCGTTTCGATCTGCATCTGGGTCGGGTTCCTCATCGTCATATCTGCTGCTTTGGGAAGTTGAAGTGATAGGCTCGCAGTTTTACTAAAGCTTGCCTTTCCTGTTAGAATAGCTTTTTCTTTGTTCCTGGTGTCACCATGTGGGCCACAAAATTTTGTCAGAAACATTCTGTTTTTGTGCTGCTTTCCTGTAATTTGCCAAAAGGTGTCATGGAAGAAGAACAAGGATAGAGGCTTTGGCTTATCTAGGTCCGAGCATGTATTTGGGTCGTACTTCGTGTTCGGCCTCACATAGCAAGAACCGTTACTGACTCTGTCTTCAGAAGTTTTTCTTGTCCCACTAACTTGTAGAGATGAAGAAATCAGCAGTTTTTGTTGAAATGTTCCTCAAGCCGTCTCTCATGTTCTGTAAATCCTGCAATCAGCCTTTTTCTGAAATGCCTTCTACGTTGTCATTATGACAGAGCATGCCTCAAGAAATTATTGACTCCTACGAACTGCAGACAATCACGCTGGATTACAGGCGTGAGTGTCAGCATGACAATGTTGTCGATTCGCTCAGCAGTCATGAGCCAGATGAGAACTTGGAGGCCATCTCGCAGCTCAATGGAACCAACGGATCAGCTGCGTCTCCGGCCACAGTAGATTATCGCCAGTTTCTCCACTTACTCAGGTTCTCTGGTGACGGCCTAGAAATAAACCGTGGCCGCACCCAGTGGAGAAAGAAGCCTATGAGGTAACTCGGTTTTGATTGCATGTAAAAAGACCATTTGTATTTTGTATTTGTCATTCCTCATGAGGATTTACTGCGCTGCCAGATCTCGCTATTGCTTGCTTGTAGTTTTCCTTCTGCATAGAGAATTGTGATTGTTGTGCCAAGAAAAAAACGAGAGAAAGATATGTGTACTCTGCTAGTGTACTCTGCTATGTTTATCCGAGTTTGTAACCTATCTTGCTGTGAGCATAAGGTTTGTTCTTTTTTATTTAAGAGGAGAATTATTAGAGGTAGCTCTTGGTGTTCTGTTTTCACACGGTAAAGAAACGCATTTGACTGAATTGAGGACATGGTCGTCTTAAAGATAAAAATAATATATCTTAATCATATTCATGTTCATATATTGTGTGTTCTTGTTTTGGATGACTTACGGAGTTACAATGGAGGCGTTGGGCCTAGTACTAGTCGAACAGTGCCTGAGGAGATAATACTTCTCGGTTTTAACTAGTGAAGATAAAATGCCAAATTCTAGACGAAACTATGTTGTTGGTTGTACGACATTTTGAGGATAGAAAGCGTCCTATTTTCAACTTCACAGACGAGGAATGTGTTATTACACAAAAGGAGAATATACATAACTATTCTTGGGTAAAGAATGATTCAAATTGCGAAATGGTTGCCATGTTTTTCTTCTAATTGTAAGATGAATGTACATTGTGCCTCTAGCCAAACTTGATCAAGTTGGTGCATGTCGTAACATATTTTTTATATTTTATTATGAGAAGGCATGTCCAAAGAAAAAATAAAAATTCCCATCTCTCGATATAGAAAAACCTTGCACATAACCCTGTGTACAAGAATGACATACCTGGTCGATATTATGTGGCGAGATAAGATACCTTCATATGCATCATTGTCCGAGAACACCGCTACTTGCGATGGGGAGCTCCGACATTGCACTGTTCACAGAAGCGAGTGTGGTGGTTGTTAGAATGTCCAGACAAAATGAGAAGCTTATAGGCAGAGGGAGAGGACATGTACACAAAGGTTGCGTACGAGAGTCCAAATTTGAGACCGGATAAGATAACGAAATATCATGTCGGACCAGATAAATCCGGATATATAAGGATAAAATGTTAGGTAAATCCGGGCTAGGGAGTAGGATGGATTTGGATTGGATAAAAAAGTTTTAAAAATAACAATAATTTACTTTCAACGATGGAGTGATAGACTTCGGCTTCGCTAGCCACCATGCGAAGACCACCACCACAATAGCCTATTACTCCTGACCACCATGTAGGGCCACCATTGCAATAGCCTATCACTCCAACCAACGCCGATCGCCATCGCTGTCTTGCCAATTATCCTATGATGATTGTCGAATTGAATCTGCTATCACTGATGAATGACCGAAATCAATGGATTGACCCAAAGAGTCATCTTTGAAAAAGAAGAAAAAGCAAAAAAAACAATCAAAAAGCATGAAGTTTTGGGCATTTCGTATGTTGGTCCTAAACGGTGTAAAGATTGTAAAGGAAGCTTTGAATTTTTTATTTTCCTCGATGCTTCTATTGATGTACATAAGATACACAATTATATGATGAGATCAAAATTGATTCCTTATATCAAGGGAAGAATCCTCAAATTAAGGAAAAAATTTTAAATTCAAAATTTGAATTCGAATTTAAAATTTTGAGAGAGGTAGAAGATATCAAGTTGCTTGATTTTATGATGATATGTTATCATCCCCCTGCAAGCTAAGCATGGTCAGCTAAAATTGAACCTTGTTCTACAAAAATCCGATGCGATTAGAACTCAAACTTTCGTGAATATATTTGCAATTTGATCTTTGCTTGAGATGAACTAAATAGTGAGAGTCTTATGCCCAACTAGTTCCTAAGTAGAATGAAAATCAACAACGACATGCTTCGTTCTTGAATGGAAAATAGGATTGTAGGCGAGAGAGATTGCAAAAATGTTGTCAAACCAAATGGTGGGTGATGCAAAGAGTGGGCAATGCAATTCATGTAACAAGTAGCATAGCCAAATTCATTCAGTTGTAGTGTGAGCTAGACACCGCTACTCAGCTTTAGATGAAGAATGAAGAATGTGCCACGGTGGCTTGTTTCTTAGCACTCCAAGAAATTGGGTTAAAATTGAAGAAAACACAGAACTCACCAGTAGAGCGTCAACCAATGGGGCAGCCCGCCCAGTCATCATCGTAGTAAGTAGTGAGTTGATGTTGGCTTGGATGAAAATGAAGATTATGAGTGATTGTGCCTTTCAAATAACGCAAAATGCGTTTGACCACCACAAGATGATCCTCGGTGGGAAACTTTAGAAACTTGCAAACTTAATTGACAGCAAAAGTAATGTCAAGACATGTCAGAATAACCTATTGCAATGCTCCAACAAGACTCCTATACAGAGTGGGATCTAACAATGGAGGGCCATCACTTTGGCCAAGCTTTTGAGATATAGTAGATGTTGGGACCGGTTTACATATGTCCATATTTGCACACTTCAAAATATCCATAATTGCCTTCGAAATTACATGTTATTTGAACGCCAAGAATATAAGAATGAGGTTCGAGGTCTTTCATGTGAAAATGATGCCCAAGATATGAGATTAAATGCTGTGATGCGCCTAGCAAATTGTGTACAAGTAAGAAGCGCCTAATTCCTCTTTGAGCGAGCTACTAGATGATGATTGGGATATTGCGCATGGGCTTTGAATTCCACTTTGATGGGATATTGAAATAATCTTGCTTCATTATCCCGTCTGATAGCAAAATTTTATCTTTATACATTTTTTGGCACTGAATTCCTAGCAACAATTTCACAATGATCGCATTGATTCTTGTGGATTAATTGTTTTTCGAGATGGCTGTTGACAACCGAAATTTTTGTCGACATTTTAAACATCCATTTTTGTAGAAATATAAAAAGATAAAAGAAAAGAAGAAAAGGAAAGGAAAGGAAAAAAAAAAAAAAAAAAAAAAAAGGGGGGCTTCGGGCTTCTCTCGTTTTCGGTTAAAATAGTCGGACGATTTTTCGTAAAAGAGAAAAAAAAAAAAAAAAAAAGGACGGAGCTCAAGGCGGGAACGGGCTCTCTCTCTTTCTGGCAGGCTCCCTCTCTCTCTCTGATTCTCTCTCTGGTTTGCTCAATCGCGGCGACATCGGCGAAAACGGTGGCGATTACAGCAACGGTGACGATGACAATAACGATGGCAAGCTCTCTGCCCGCTCGGCCCTCGGTCTTCTGCTGCAGAGGCTCGCCGGACCAGAATTTCTCTAGATCGAGCTCACCAAGCTCTCTTTCTATCCCTCTCGATCCATTAGGGTTTCGATTTCTATTCTCTCTTTCAATCCGTTCAGGTTGTGGATTCTAATTTCTCTCGGCTGGATATGACACTCTCGTCATGGATCGCGTCCTTCCAGAGCTCGAGGTGCTGGGGTTCAGAACCGAGAAGAGTTTGGAGGTCTCAGCTCAGCTCCAAGGATAGAGCTCCGAAACTGATTGGCGATAGCGACTCTCTATCTCTGGCTTGATCAGATGAGGAAGAACAAGTTTATTGAGATTTTCCTGATAAATGTCGTTTGTTTAAGTGTTGTCGTTGTTGTTTTCGTTGTTGATTGATGGATTTAGAGGATCTGTTTAAGCTCTGGTTCGGATTTGGTATTGAGCTGAGTAGATATTGATTGAGCCGTGTTCCATGCTGTGTAGGCAAGATGAATGATTGCTGTACTGTACAGGGATGGAAAGGAAGTGCTAAAGGAAGTTTTTTATACAATGTTATTGGATGATTTTTTGTGGATTGATGATCAATGATCATGAATTTGATTTGCCTTGATCTGCAATTTCGTATACCTGATATGTCACTCTCTGTTTTGGCTGAAACGAAGTGCTAAAGGAAGTTTTTTGACCTCGAGCCCTTCTAGACATAAAAAAATGCACTTCTAGAGCTTCGATTTGATATGTCGCACGCCCATAGTGGATGTCGTTTGGTTGCTGAAAAATATCTTTAAAATCTGTCAATTCTGCAGTAGTTTTAAATTGATTTGCTTTTCAGATTTACTATTTTAACTGGACTGAGCTGGTAGATGATGTTATTAGAATTTAATGTCTTATGAAGATTTGTAATAAACTTCTCAACCTTTCCATAGACATATTATATGTGCGATTTGGCCATCATTTGCCCTACCTAACACTTCTTGCAAAGATTGAACACTAATTTGGTGTCGCAGGTGTTTAGCTCTGATGTTCAGTTTTGATTGATTTTTGTTAAGATTTTTTAAGTTAGTGTCTCATGATAGATGATCATGACATTCCCTTTTATCTCACTACTTTTTTAATTCCTCCTATTATATTTGTTGCTATCCACAACAGCAATGCATTTAGCTATGAATAGTTAGTCTGAATTTATGAACCATTTGGATTGGATAGATGAAGATCGTATTGATACATCAATCCATGTAACCAGATTGGTTGAAATGGTCATTGCGAATATGAAGATATTGATATTGTGTCATGATACCTTGCTATTTTGTTGCATTTCTGACGTGGTGTTGTGTATCCTTGAATTTTCATAAATTCCTAGTAGCTCACGTTGGAAAAATTTTGCCATGAAAGTTGTTCCCCATGATATTGTTGATGTTGTATGATTCGCTTGGAACAAATTGTCCATAGGTTCCTTTTTGATTACATTTTTCTTTTACCTTGTTTTATGATATATTGTTGCATTTTTTTGCTGTGATTTTCTTCTAGAAATTTTTAGGAAATACTAAAATGCCATAAAATTCATTTTCTTTTAGTAGGATAATGACCCTTTGTTGCTTTTCTTCAAAGATATTGCTTATATTTCATTTCTGATGCTTGGCATGTGAGATGAGACCGTAAACTTTAGAGTGAAAATAGCATCTTGCTTGGGTTTTATGTGCAAGTACATAGTCACTATTAGCTTGCATAATCTTCATCTCGGCATGTGCTATTTGTTGAATTTGTACACCTATTGTATTGTGAGCTTGCTAAATATGTCTACTCTTACCATACATAACTCAAGTTTACTGGATTCATTGTTGTTCTTGCTAAACATGCTGTATTCTTGGCTATGAATGTTGTGTATATTCATAATATGTTGTCGCCAGGTTATAATTGCTGTTTGTGACTTGAATTTGCTGGATTCATGTTCATGTCTGATATATATGTCCATTCATTATAATAACGATTTCTATGCATATCTTAGTCATATAAGATGAGGCAAGGAATCCATGTTTCTTAGATTAGGTTTAGATTAGGGCCCTGAAGATAGAGAATACGTGAAAATGGCGGAGGTTGATGTACACTCCGACCGTTATTATGTAATACTTTTTTTCCTGACATATGTCTCGGGTTTCATTTGTTGTATAAAACCCGACGAGTTGCAGGTTTTCTCTTTTTCTTCTTTTTTTCTTCTATTATTCTTTTTTTTTAATTGTATTCTCTTTCATAGTTTTAGGATTGCATGAGTAGTAAATTGATTGTTTACTCCATGTCTTGCAATTTCAATTTCATTGATTGTTTTCCTTTTATTTTTTATGAATAGAATAGAATGAAAATAATTCACCACTCGTGATTACTTAGTATAGAATTGATGATCCCAAAAGTGTAAAAAGAAACGCATGGACATGTAAGGAAAAACACAATATATTGTTTAGGTACTAAAAGGGCGCTAATAATAATATTAGCGTAACCCAAGTCCCAAAACCTAGATATTTGGTTGCGTAGGAATCGATGGAACACTCCCGATCCTCGATTGGGTTTTCTAGCCGACCCCCAAAATAAGGCTAGTGACGACTCCTGTTTATTTTTAGGTTGTCATAAACAACTAGACCGTACAAAACTCGTTGTCACGCAGGGTACAAGCTTTGGAGAACTTGTGATCTCGTGAAGAGAACTCTCATGATCAAAGTACCCATAAACCCGACTTTTCCCCCTTTTTGACTTGAGGGCGACGAGATCGGGTCGCGACAATGACACGACCGTGAACTTACAACATCGTTTTTGGCTAGAAGTGTCCTCTCATCAATGATGTTTTCATAGTTCCGTAACATCCTAAATTTTCAATTTTGTTTTCAATTAAATAAATCGGACATTTCATCGATGCGCCTATAGTGTTATTTTCAGAGCTGATCATTCCTGAGATTATTAGATTATTTGGGGAAGTCATTAAGGACTTTTAACGCAATATACTTGAGAATTCGACTAGGAATTGACTACTCGACTGTGCTTATCTGCAGAGATCATTTCAGCACAGTAAAGACCGATTAGAAATCAGAGATAAATCAGTTTGATTGAGATGTGTGGTTAAACGTGAGTGATTCCACCAAATTGAGAAATTCTCGTCGATCAGCACTTGATTAATTTTTCTGTCGTTTTGGTATCTTGTGTATGTATTTGATGATAACCGAGAGCTATCAGTGTGTCAAAGAGGTTCATTGTGGCTCAAAAAAATCGACTACGAGTCAATTACACTAAAAATTTCTGAAAACTACTTGTTAAGTTAGGTCACGCTAAAATCGTGTCAGATTGAAATTAATCGCAAATGTAAGAACTTGAAAGTTCTATTATATCACGAATCATTTTATGAATGTCGACTTAGTCTCTGGTAATTTTCTGCAAACCAAGATTTTAGCTGAAAAAGTCAATATAGGGCCATTTTCAATCGAAAAATTCAGAGGACCGTTTTTTATCGCGAAATCAGGATGCAAGTAGGTTCTATTGGCAAGAAAAAATGTCAATTTGATTGAGGACTTGTTGATGGATTTTATGGGAGCCGATTTGAGTTGATTCTAGTAGGAATTTGGTGGAATTGAAGTGTAAAATGTGCAAATTCGTGAACCCCCATGGCCCATGACTTTTGGACCCTTTCATTGGCTTTTTGAGGAAGTTTGAAGGCTGGAAATTGCAGAGGAATCCAACTGGGTTATGGTGGGGCCTTCCAAGGAGACAAAGAGATGGGAGAGAGACCAAGGTGGTCCCCTCCATTCCAACTGGTCCCCTCCTTTTCTCTATGCTTCCGTCGACCTCCTCCTCCCTCCATTTGGGTAGCTGAAGCTTCCCAAAAAGCCCAGAAACTAACCAACAGCCAGCTGAAGCTCTCGCCAGCTCGTCAAACCGTCAGCACGCCACCGTCGTGCCACCGGAGCCCGTTCGCTGCTCGCTCGCTCGTGCGCCGAACTTGTGTGTCCCTGGCCATTGTCATGCCTCCACCGTGACCCTAGGACATCCCTCAAGTCAATCGCATCTCCCCCGCCGTCACCGGAGTCAATTGGTTGCCTGCCAAGCCACCGGAAGCTTGCTACAGCTTGTTTGCCTCTTCCCTACCCGTTTCAGCCTCAATCGGTTGCTCGATTAGCCTTTATAGGCCCTGACCAAAACCAAATAGTGTGGGTTTTCCAGCCATTGTTTGGCCTGTTTCCGAGCTCTTCTCAACCCCGCTTGGTGGTGCCGCTTTGGAGTTTGTGAACCGCCTCTGTGTCCCCATCGTTTTGGTTCGAGCGAATCGTTAATCAAGTGAGTTTAACTCACTAATCCCAACTTAGTAAGTTAATGATGCTTAAGAGTTGATTAGTTTAAGTTAATTATAGATTAGGTGGATAGTTATAATAGATTATAAATTTAATTAATCGTTATTGCATGTTAGGTGGTTAGAGTAGTGTAATTAGAGCCTAGACAAGCTCTAGTATTTATCTAGAGTGGTTCGAAAATTTTCCGGGCCCGTCTCGGATTTTAATTAAGATTCTTCGGCCTAAGTTGTATTTATTGGCATTTAATAATTAATTTTCGAAATTATTTAATTAATTATTTATTTTTTGGAAATTATACTAGGATAGTCAGTGATTGGAATTTTATGCTGATTGCAGTAGTATGATCTGTTTATTTAATTGACTATTATTTTGTGCAAACTGGGTGTTGTTTGCAATTTTGGATATTTATCCCAAAATTTATTAATTTTTTGTATGTAATTAGAAAATCACCGGGCGTCGGTTTATAGCGCCAAAAATGTTTCTATCGGTTGTATAATTAGTGGGATTTAATAAATTAAAGATATTATATTTTTGGCAGAGGCTGACTGTGTACCCACACGTGATTATTTTTATCGAGTATGATAAAAATGGTGAAATAATCGGTTGGGTAAAATGGTATACTATATCGGTTAGATGACTTGATATGTCAGCTTAGAGTGAGCAGTACATTTTAAGTATCACACAACTTTGATGAGCAATTAAGTATTGTACAACTTTGGTGAACATTAGCCGTATACTATATTAGATTAAAGGTTTCGATATATCAGCTTAAAGTTAGCTGTATATGTGGTTGTCAGCTTTTGGCGAGCATTTTTATCTATTTTTAGTTTAGGGTGGGCAATCCTTGATGTGATCGGACTGGATAGATAGTATTGAATTAGTAGACATGGAATCGACTTGTTTGATCTGATTTGATGTTTTGGCATGCTGAATTGGTTTATTAAATTAATAAATTGTACTGACTTGTAGGAAGGAATTGAGACAAAGTGAGTAATCTGACTCATGTTGTGCTTAGGCAGCCCTTGGGGTGTAATTTCTTCCTAGTCAGGTTTTAGGGGTGAACTTGCTAAGATGTCGTCTCACCTCGTTGTGGGATATCATTTTCAGGCCCTAGATGGCAGCTACTCCCGAGCATTTTGGTTAGCCGAAGAAGATCACAGAACAGAGGTCTTACATTCCGCTGCATGGGGGCCCTAGGGGCTAGACCTATGAACTAGTAAGGTTCGTAGTCTGGATTGATACAGGTCTCCCTCATAAGGTGCCCCACCGATATAGATCATGATACTGCCAAGATTGGAATGGCCAGAGAGAGGGTCCCATACCGGAATCCGAGATACCTCATGTGTTGGTGGTTGCTTTTGGAAAAGGCACAGCAAATCCCCCTGGAGGTTTGGTGGTAGACCCGAATCTTGCAAATCTAGGAACTCCAGTGTACTCGGCTGAAGGCTCAAATGAGAGTGAAGAGGTGGAGGAAGATGACCTATAGTTTTTATTAAAGCCCTCTTGTTTTGCAGACCTCGTTTGTATATATATCGAATAGTTGTATAAGACTTGGTTGATAAGTTTATATTAAGGTGTGGTTTGATTTTGAAAAGGAAAATTTATGACCCTACTTTTCTATCATATCTTGTTGTTATCTGGGGATTAATTATTCGGTTCCGCATGTGCATTAAAATGAATGGGTCGGCGATGCGTCTTGGGACATTGCTATTTAATTGACCGGAAAGGGATGGGCACGCGTTCGGAAGATTGGGGCGTGACAAGCTCTCTTGTAATTTGTTGGATTAGAAGAAAAATGGAAAGCCTTGCTTTTTCAGCCTTTGGGCATATTGAGCTTGCCTCTGCAACATGCCTCTTACAATAGCACATCACTCCGAGTTCAAGAGACATTTAGCTTTCTCCGCCACAACCATGAGCATGTCTTATTTCTCTTCTTGAAGATGACAACGCTCGTAGCTCTCCTAGGTGCTCAGGGATTCGGTGTGATGACACAGCAAACCCTTGATAGTGCTTTCTTTCTGGAAGCGCGACAACAGAAGCTGAGAGTGAGAGAACTAGTTACAACATTTTCTGGCTTGTCTTCCTATGCTTGTTCACTCTCTTTGAACTATTTGTTGAAATCTACCATTGTCTCTCAATTTTATACTCTCCTTTTTTCGCTTTACTGCGTTTGGATGTGTCATAACGTAGAGATCAATAAAATATTCATTTATTGATAATTCAAGCCTAATTTCCTTCTAAATGAAAATGATTTTGTCACATGACTAAGATTTGATAGTCTCGAGAGTGGAAAGTAACCTTAAAATGTAACATTATCTTTTGCCATCCTAAAACATACTATTGAAAAAACAAAAACCACAAAAGATACGAACTTTATTAACAATAGAATCACTGTGTGGGAAATTTTTTATGAATGCCCACAATATAAAGAAAAAAAGAAGATATTCCTAGAATTCTCGATTTTACATATAGTCTCAAAAGTCGTTTCTAAGTCAATCACGTGTCAAGAATAATAAGGAATGTATCAATTCCAATTAAGAAACACACACAAGTTAGATCCAAAACTAACGATACGATTGTGATTTTATCTCAACTAGAGGTAATAAACTATGAAGCACAGACACGTTGCATGTGCTTCCATGTCGTGTTCGACACATGTCGGACACGTCGACATGCTTAGACATGTGGTCAACGCAAGTCGGATTTTTCAACATGTGGTCAATTTTTCTCGACACGTTTTGACACGCGTGTCTGGAAGACGATGGAGGGTGGAGGGGAGGGCGAGGGAGCAAAGACGAGGCCGCGAGCGACGGCGAGCCCGCGATGGCGAGAGAAAGAGCAGAGACTAAGGTGAGGGCCATCACTGTGATGTTGTGATGGATTGGCAACGAGGCTATAGCTATGAGGGAGGAAGGGCTGGAGGCAAGGCGATGAATGATTGTGACAAGAACTGAGAGCAAGTAGAGACCGAGAGGAAGAGGAGAGGAAGCGGGGCATGTGGTGAGGAGGAGGAGGAGAAGGAGGGCACTGGCTAGGGTTTTTGAGAAGGAAACTCAAAAAAAAAAAAAAAAAAAGGGGGGATTCTATGGACTTGGCGTGATTGTTCATTTTGGAGAGAGGGGGAAGTGACAGTCTGTCAGGTGTCAAGTGGTGGGGGAGGAAAAGAAAAGAGAATAAATTTGGGGGTGGGGGTGGGGGTGGGGGTGGGGGAGATGAGGGAAAGAAGGGAGTTAGGGGTGGGGGGTTGGGGTGATTTTTAATTTTGGAGAGAGGGGGAAGTGATGGCCTGTCAAGTGGTGGGGGAGGGGCAAAAAGATAAATAAATTTTGGGTTGGGGAAGAAGGGAGTTGGGGATGGACTCCGCGATGAGGCTTTTTTTATTTGAAGACATAAATAAATGAGATTAAAAAGTAATTTCAAAAAATAAAAATATTGAATGTTGAATGGTGATAAATTTTGGTCATTATAGGAGATCATGGATTTATTCAAATCAGTTGATTCTAATTTCTTAGTTTCATCAATAACTTTTGTCAATTTATTAATATTATTAGTGTAAATTTATTGTAAGCTCTTTTTTTGAATTAAATTAATTAAAAATAAAATATTCGTTTAATATATAATGCGTCCCAACATGTTAAAATTTTTTATTTTTGAGAAATGACGTGTCGATATTTCGTGTTGGGAGGAAGAGATGAGAGAAAGAAGGGAGGTGGGGGGGAGGTGAGGGGGTTGGGGGTGGACCCCACGATGGGAATTTTTTTAATCGAAAAAATAAATAAATGAGATTAAAAAGTAATTTAAAAAAAATGCTGAATGTTGAATGGTGATAAATTTTGGTCATTATAGAAGATTGTGGATTTATTTAAGGGTTAATACCCTGAAAAACCCCAAACTGGTACACTTGTGATAAATTTACCCAAAACTATTTTTTTGACTGCCAAAAACCCTAAACTGATATACCTTTAACAAATTTACCCCAAACTAGTACATTTGTGACAAATTTGCCCTATGTTAGTTTTTATTAAATTTTATTCTCAAATTATTAAGTTAAATAACACGTGACAGTTTACCAGTATACCAATTTAGGATTTTATGCTCCGTTTGTCACAGTTTACAATTTTTGTGATTTTTTTGTGGTATTAATCCAATTTAGCAAAGGGTATATTTGTCACAAATTTACTATTTTGGGGTTTTTTGTAATCGAATAAATTAGTTTGGGGTAAATTTGTCATAAATGTACAAGTTTAGGGTTTTTTATAATCAGTCGGGGTAAATTTGTCACAGGTATACCGGTTTGGGATTTTTCTTGATCAAAAAAATAGTTTGGGGTAAATTTGTCACAAGTGTACCAGTTTGGGGTTTTTCAGGGTATTAACCCTTTATTTAAATAAGTTGATTCTAATTTCTTAGTTTCATCAATAACTTTTGTCAATTTATTAATATTGTTAGTGTAAATTCATTATAAGCTCTTTTTTGAATTAAATTAATTAAAAATAAAATATTCATTTAATATACAAGGTGTACCAACGTGTCAGAATTTTTTATTTTTGAGAAATGACATGTCGACATGTCATGTTAGAAGGAAGAAATGAGGGAAAAAAGGGAGGTGAGGGGGTTGGGGGTGGACCCCATGATGAGACTTTTTTTAATCGAAAAAATAAATAAATGAGATTAAAAAGTAATTTCAAAAACTAAAAATACTAAATGTTAAATGGTGATAAATTTTGGTCATTATAAAATATCGTGGATTTATTTAAATAAGTTGGTTCTAATTTCTTAGTTTTATTAATAACTTTTGTCAATTTATTAATATTATTAGTGTAAATTTATTGTAGGCTCTTTTTAAAATTAATTAATTATTTATAAAGTGGAATTAAATTAATTAAAAATAAAAATATTCATTTAATATACAACGAATTCCAACATGTTGAAATTTTCTATTTTTGAAAAATGATGTGTCGACGTGTCGTCATCGTGTGTTCATGTTACATGTCGTGTCGTGTCAAGGGAAGAGATGAGGGAAAGAATGGAGGTGGTTAGGGGGGTAGGGGGTGGTCCCCACGATGAATTTTTTTTTAATTGGAAAAATAATTAAATGAGATTAAAAAGTCATTTCAAAAAATAAAAATACCGAATGTTAAATGGTAATCAATTTGGTCATTATAGAAGATCATGGATCTATTTAAATAAATTGATTCTAATTTCTTAGTTTCATTAATAAATTTTGTCAATTAATTAATATTATTAGTGTAAATTCTTTGTGGGCTTTTTTTAATTAATTTTTATAAATTTGAATTAAATCAATTAAAAATAAAAATATTCATTTAATATACAATGTGTCCCAACGTATCAAAATTTTCTATTTTTGACAAATGATGTGTCAAAATGTCGTGTCGTGTCGTGTGTCCGTGTCGCGTGTCGTGTCGCATCAAACGAGAAGAGACGAGGGAAAGAAGAGAGGTGGGGGGGGGTTGGGGTGGACCCCCAATGAGACTTTTTTATTACCGGAAAAATAAATAAATGAGATTAAAAAGTAATTTCAAAAAATAAAAATACTGAATGTTGAATGGTGATAAATTTTGGTCATTATAGGAGATCGTGGATTTATTCAAAAGTTATTGATGAATCAAGGTACATTTGTGTTCATATCATAGGCAAAAACATCATCTTTGTTGAGTATAATATATCATGCATTTCTTGAATTTGAGTATGATCACACTAGAAATTGCAGCATGCAATTCAATATCAGTATATTTGACGAAGGAGCTTATATCAGAAAGGGGCATTTTGCTTTGTTAAGGTGATACCCAGATTAGGTGATAATGTAGGTGCAAGAGTGATAAAAACAATGTAAGTATGTGCATGGTTGTGTGAAAACTTTGCTAGTTGGTTGGTGTTTTGACTCACCTCATTAGTCAGAAGTTTCTCCGAATTCAATGAACATACTAGAAGTCATCTACTGTGCTGGTTCTGTGGACGGTGGACCAATCTCGAAAAGTGGTGTTATTAAAAATTTGCAGAAACACGGCATTGTGTCTTATGGATGCCTGGGACTCTATAATAGTGGCATTGCGATACCTAGCCAAGGATCTTTAGAATTTTTCTTAATTCTAAAAGTAATAATTCATTGGGGTTGTGTAAAATATAATTATATGCTCGAGATTCTCGCATGTCTGGAGACGTACCTCAGACAAAATGACCAATGATTGGCTAGATTCCAAAACCACTTGGCCTTTCTTTCCTCCCAAAATCTGGGAATAAATACAATATGAAAACGAAATGACTGCATAATAAAATGTAAGCCACATGTTTGGCCCATGTAATTATGCCCCTGAGTCACTGCAACTTCGTTTGATGGAGATTTTGTTATTCTATCTAATATACAGCAATAGTGGATGCTTTCCTTCAATTTTTGGGTGGATCACTACTGAAGAGAGGGAGACACAAACACAAAGCGCTATATTTTCACTCACTCAGATTACATAGCTTAATAGCATAGAGAGCTAACTTAGTTGACGTCCTAACCCTGGTTACCTTGTTTAAAGTGCCTAATGCACATTTACTAACTGTAAATATCTCATCTTTACTGTATATTCCTTGACGTGCACATTAAGGCTCCTTCTTATTTGATTTGCAGAGTAGCGTTCCCAGAGGAGAACAATGGCAGCTTAAAAAAAATAGATAAGGTGGAAGACCCTGCTCAATATTTGAGGCTGGGGCTTTTAGTAAGTTGATTAACCCATCTGAGTTGCCCGGATTTATAAATGTCTTTTCATTAATTATTGTGCTCCCCACAACCGCAGCCTAGACGAGCTGATCTGGACATGAACCAACATGTCAACAACATCACCTACATTGGATGGGTTCTAGAGGTAAGGCTTGCAGGCCTTCCTTCATATCCATTACGCTGGACATGGCTTATACTTCCAATATGTCTGAGTCAAGTTTCTTCTTCTAATTGCATTTGTTTTGCTGTACCGATCTGGCTTTCAAGAGGAGTTGTCTCCTCTTGTGTTGAGAATTAAATCGTTTCGATCTGCATCTTGGTCGGGTTCCTCATCGTCATATCCGTCGCTTTGGGAAGTTGAAGTGATAGGCTGACAGTTTTACTAAGGCTTGCCTTTCCTGTGAGAATAGCTTTTTCCTTTGTTCCTGGTGTCACCATGTGGGCCACAAAATTTTTGTCAGAAACATTCTGTTTTTGTGCTGCTTTCCTTTAATTTGCCAAAAGGTGTCATGGAAGAAGAACAAGGATAGAGGCTTTGGCTTATCTAGGTCCGAGCGGGTATTTTGGGTCGTACTTCGTGTTCGGCCTCACATAGCAAAAACCGTTACTGACTCTGTCTTCAGAAGTTTTTCTTGTCCCACTAACTTGTAGAGATGAAGAAATCAGCAGTTTTTGTTGAAATCTTCCTCAATCCGTCTCTCGTGTTCTGTACATCCTGCAATCAGCCTTCCTTTGAAATGCCTTCTATGTTGTCATTATGACAGAGCATGCCTCAAGAAATTATTGACTCCTACGAACTGCAGACAATCACGCTGGATTACAGGCGCGAGTGTCAGCATGACAATGTTGTCGATTCGCTCAGCAGTCATGAGCCAGATGAGAACTTGGAGGCCATCTCGCAGCTCAATGGAACCGACGGATCAGCTGCGTCTCCGGCCACAGTAGATTATCGCCAGTTTCTCCACTTACTCAGGTTCTCTGGTGACGGCCTAGAAATAAAACGTGGCCGCACCCAGTGGAGAAAGAAGCCCATGAGGTAACTCGGTTTTGATTGCACGTAAAAAGACCATTTGTATTTTGTATTTGTCATTCCTCATGAGGATTTACTGCGCCGCCAGATCTCGCTATTGCTTGCTTGTAGTTTTCCTTCTGCATAGAGAATTGTGATTGTTGTGCCAAGAAAAAAACGAGAGAAAGATATGTGTACTCTGCTAGTGTACTCTGCTATGTTTATCCGAGTTTGTAACCTATCTTGCTGTGAGCATAAGGTTTGTTCTTTTTTATTTAAGAGGAGAATTATTAGAGGTAGCTCTTGGTGTTCTGTTTTCACACGGTAAAGTAACGCATGCTCAAATATTGAGTTTTTTTATTTATTTGAAATGTCACTACTTGTAGAAAGCGTTTGACTAAATTGAGGACATGGTATGTATCTTAATCATGTTCATGTTCATATGTTGTGGGATCTTGTTTTGGATGACTTACGGAGTTACAATGGAGGCGTTGGGCCTGGTACCAGTCGAACAGTGCCTAAGGAGATAATACTTCTCGGTTTTAACTAATCAAAATAAAATGCCGAATTCTAGACGAAACTATGTTGTTGGTTGTATGACATTTTGAGGATAGAAAGCGTCCTATTTTCGACTTCATAGATGAGGAATGTGTTATTATGCAAAAGGAGACATAACTATACTTTGGTAAAAAATGATTCAAATTGCGAAATCGTTGCCATGTTTTTCTTTTGATTATAAGATGAATGTATATAATAATACATTGTGCCTCTAGACAAACTTGATCAAGTTGGTGCATCTCGTAGCATATTTTGTATATTTTATTATGAGAAGGCATGTCCACAGAAAAAATAAAAATTCCCATCTCTCGATATAAAAAAACCTTGCACATAACCCTGTGTACAAGAATGACATATCTAGTTGATATTATGTGGCGAGATAAAGATACCTTCATATGCATGATTGTTCGAGAACACTGCTACTTGCGCTGGGGTGGCATGGTTTGGTGGGGGAGCTCCGGTGTTGCAATGTTCGCAGAAGCGAGTGCGGTGGTTGTTAGAATGTCTAGACAAAATGAAAAGCTTATAGGTAGAGGGAGAGGACATGTATACAAAGGTTGCGTGTGAGAGTCCAGATTTGAGACCAAATAAGATAACAAAATATCATGTCCAGTGTTTGACGTCTTCTGGACCGGATAAATCCAGATATATAAGAACGAAATGTTAGATAAATCCGGGCTAGGGAGTAGGATGGATTCGGATTGGATAAAAAAGTTTTAAAAATAACAATAATTTACTTTCAACGATGGAGCGATAGAGTTCGGCTTCGCCAGCCACCATGCAAGGGCCACCACCACAATAGCCTATTACTCCTGACCACCATGTAGGGCCACCATTGCAATAGCCTATCACTCCCAACTATCGTGCAGTTGTCATCTCCAACCAACGCCGATCGCCATCGCTGTCTTGCCAATTATCCTACGATGATTGTTGAATTGAATCAACTATCACCGATGAATGACTGAAATCAATGGATTGACCCAAAGAGTTGTCTTTGAAAAAGAAGAAGAAGAAGAAGAAAATCAAAAAGCATGAAGTTTTGGGCATTTCGTATGTTGGTCCTAAATGGCGTAAATACTGTAAAGGAGGCTTTGAATTTTTTATTTTCCTTGATGCTTCTATTGATGTACATAATGAGTTCAAATAGATATACAGTTATATGATGAGATCAAAATTGATTTCTTATATCAAGGAAAGAATCCTTTAATTAAGGAGAAAATTTTAAATTCAAAATTTGAACTTGAATTTAAAATTTTGAGAGAGCTAGAAGATATCAAGTTGCTTGATTTTATGATGATATGTTATCATCCCCCCGCAAGCTAAGCACGGTCGGCTAATATTGAACATTGATCTACAAAAATCCAATGCAATTAGAACTCAGACTTTTGTGAGTATATCTGCAATTTGATCTTTGCTTGAGATGAACTGAATAAAGAGAATCTTATGCCCAACTAGTTCCTAAACATATTGAAAATCAACAGCGACATGCTTCATTCTTGAATAGAAAACAGGATTGTAGGCGACAGAGATTGCGAAAATGTTATCACACCAAATGGTGGGTGATGCAAAGAGTGGGCAATGGAATTCACGTAACAAGTAGCATAGCCAAATTCATTCAGTTGCAGTGTGAGCTAGACACCGGTACTCAGCTTTAGATGAAGAATGTGCCACGGTGGCTTGTTTCTTAGCACTCCAAGAAATGGGGTTAAAATCAAAGAAAACATAAAACTCACCAGTAGAGCGTTGATCAATGGGGCAGGCTGCCCAATTGGCATCGTAGTAAGTAGCAAGTTGGTGTTTTGGTGTTGGCCTAGATGAAAATGAAGATTATGATGTTGAGTTATGGGCATACGGTTAATCAAGTAAAAGGCTATGATGAAGGCTTCTAGCCAAAATTTAGAAGGTATATTAGCATGGGTCATCATAACTAAACAGTTTCGATAAAATGGAGTGCTTGCGCTTCACCATACCATTTTGTTCTAGTGTGTGGAGGCAAGAATATTCATATGTAATACCATGTGATTAAAGAAAATTGTTGAAGGTATTATTTGTAAATTTGCCACCACCATCCAAGTGAAATGTAGTGATGGTGTGCGGCAAAAAATTTTCAACCCATTTTTTAAAACTAACAAAGATGTCATTAAAGTCATATTTTTAATCTCATAGGAAATAACCATGAATATTTGGAAAAATAATCAACAAAGAGAACATAATAGGAATAATTAGAATAAGATAATGTGAGAGTAAGTCTCCATACATCACAATGTAATAATTCTAGAGAACGGCTAGAGGTAGAATTAGGCTTGGAAAAAGGAAGCTTGTGACTCTTAACATGAAGAGCAGATGCGAGAGCCCAATTGATTGGAAACGGAAATGACTGAGGAAATGGCTCGTTGAATGTCATGAGAGGAGTGACCAAAATGAGCATGCCATTGGTCCATGGTGATGGAAGAACTGTAATAAGTCTTTGGAGCGCTGGATGATTGTGGAGTACGAAGTGGGTACAAGCCATTTTCAACTAACCCTTGATATAAAATCCTCCCCGCGGCCTTGTCCTTAATACAAAAATCAGAGGCATTGAAGTTAAAGAGATAATTGTTGTCTTTGGAAAACCAATAAATTGTATGAGGATATGGGACAATAAAATATAGATTTGAAGTGAAGCTGTGAAGCTGTGAAGAAGAGAATGAGATGGTGGTGGAACCAACATGTGCAATGGGCATTACCTATTTCAACAGTGTCATTACTATCATAGACATCTGAAATTTGGAGATTTTCGAGCTCTGGGGTGAGATGGTGAGTGGCTCTGGTGTCGGTGTACCAAGTGTTGGGTGGGATAGAGAGCAAGTTTTTTTTAGTGGATGGCGACCTTGATAGGTGTAGTTCATTCGATAATAACAATCAATGGCAATATGACCCATAGGATTGCAAATCTGACATTGTGAACGAACACTCAAATTTTGAGATTTATGTTGACCTTAGGGTGATGGTTGTTGTTTCACCGATCCATAAGAGGTGGAGGACTGCTGGCTTGGAGGAAATGTACCACAAGATTGAGCATGGCCGCAACCTTGAGATCATTGACGTGGGTTGTCGGGCTTGTAAGGTTTAGAGGCTACCAATGCAGTAGAGTGAGCTAATCACGGGCAGTGTACCTTCAGTCAAAGAGAGATCCTTATAGATTAACAATAAATGGAGTTCTTCAATAGAAACGGTTGATGTCCTCGTGCGAATACGAACCAAGGAATGGAATTGTCGATATGATGGTGGCAGCCCATCGAGTATGTGAATGAGTAGATCATCCTTGTGATGACCCGAGCGGCGGTGCGCGGGGAGGAGGGATGGCGGTGCGTCCGCGCCTCCAGTCCTCGGACGTGCGCAAGGGAAGGAGGAAGGGATTCCTCTCCCTCTTGTCCCACATCGCTTAGGGAGGGGTTCCTGAAGCCTTTATAAGGCTTGGTCCCTCTTAAACTTGTGTGACGCGTTTTAAAGCCGTGAGGACTCAGTGTCCAAAGCGGACAATATCACACAAGTGGGACCCGGGATGTTACAAATGGTATCAGAGCCGACTCCCGACAGCGTGTGGGGCCACAGCGAGGACGCTGTGCTCCCAAGGGGGGGAGAATGTGATGACCCGAGTGGCGGTGCGCGGGGAGGAGGGATGGCGGTGCGTCCGCGCCTCCGGTCCTCGGACGTGCGCAAGGGAAGGGGAAGGGATTCCTCTCCCTCTTGTCCCACATCGCTTAGGGAGGGGTCATGGGCTTTGTATATAAGACTTGGGTTCCCTTAACTTGTGAGACGCGTTTTAAAGCCGTGAGGACTCAGCGTCCGCGCCTCCGGTCCTCGGACGTGCGCAAGGGAAGGAGGAAGGGATTCCTCTCCCTCTTGTCCCACATCGCTTAGGGAGGGTTCCTGGAAGCCTTTATAAGGCTTGGTCCCTCTTAAACTTGTGTGACGCGTTTTAAAGCCGTGAGGACTCAGTGTCCAAAGCGGACAATATCACACAAGTGGGACCCGGGATGTTACAATCCTCACTTAGGGGAGAGCCACAGGCTGCCAGCTGGTCAGAAATAACCTTAAATTGCTGGACATAATCGGCCATAGATTGAGTGCCCTTCTTGAGTCGAGTAAGTAGCCATTTAAGGGAGATCACATGGACAAGTGCTATAAAGGCATATCTACTATTGAACAGATCCCATGCTTGCTTAGCAAAAGTAAGTCTGATGATATACGGAAGAGTGTAATCGCTTAATGATCCAGGATAACAACTGGTCTTTTTCAAACCAAGTTGCATATGTGAGATCATCATATGATGGTGGAGGAATAGAGCCATTAACGCTTTACATTAGGTGATGACAACGCAAAATAGGCATGAACAAGGATTTTTAAAGGAGATAGTTTGAGGCATTCAGTTTGATTGGGATAAGATTGGAGATGTTAGGAATCACAATGGGTGGGGATTGAACAAGGGTATTGACAGCGCTACTAGCTTCAAAATCGGTGAAGGTAGTCATGAGGAAGGAGAAGTAAGATCATAGATAATGTTACTATGCAAAGCGCTCTTATACCATAAAGATTGTAAAAGAAGCTTTTTAATTTTTTATTTTCCTTGATGCTTTTATTGATGTACATAATGAGTTTTAATAGATACCTAGAGATCAAGATTGATTCCTTAAATCAAGGAAAGAATTCTTAAATTAAGGAAAGAATTTTAAATTCAAAATTTGAATTTGAAATTAAAATTTTGAGAGAGGCGCAAGATATCAAGTTGCTTGATTTTAGAACGACATGCTATCACGGTGATCACCTGATTTTGCTGTGATGCGCCGATGTCCGATCCTGTCCTCTACTCAAATTTGAAATTTTGTGTTGATAATCGAAATATTTCCAAGGGAAGAGGAGGCAGTGGAGCTCCAATGAAACTCGTGATCGCTCAAAATGTTGCTAGTCTCGGACTGGCGAGATTACGTCAACAAGATGCTGCCCTAAATTTGGAAAGTATCACCTCTATGAGCAAGCGAGATTTTCAAAAATATTGAAGGATTTTTTTTTTAAATTCGAATGATATTCGAAGGATTTCTAATCCCACATTTATTCTTTCCTATTTCAATCCAAATCCGGGCGACTAAACATAGTCAAAAAGCATATTCGTACAGCCATATGGTGATCCTTATGTATAAGTATCTCAATCCAAATTTGGGCCTCATTCGTTGTTAAAGAACTCAGGAAATTATAAGAGACAACGATCTACTTCCTCATGCATGAGTATCGAATACAATTTCGCGATAGAGTTATTTGTCTATATGATGCCCCTTGAATTTGGCACCACTTTTAGCCTCACGAAAATAAAATGTCGTGAACAAATTGACTATTTAATAAGAAAAAATTTAAATAATTTTTCCAGCCATGATAAATCCACTGATTTTAGCAATGATGCTTAGGTGGGACCGTGAGAGTAATTTGTGCATATGAAGTAATTTCAATAATTCGACCAAAAAAAAAGGATCGGGCCAAGGGATTGTCGATTACGGCCCACGGATGATGGATGCAACGCCACACCAAACCCGACGTTTTCTATTCCGACCCGAAATGAAAGAAAGAAGCGAGTTTCGGCTCGGGATCTCCGGGCGCGCCTCGCAGGTCGCCGCCGCGACCGGTGAACAATGTCTGAAGTCGGTATTCCACGTTGATTGGGTCTTCATTTGTGGGTTCGGATCGGAACGGTCTGGGGGATCTTGTGTATGTTCAGGCATTTGACCATCTCTCTAAAAGTTTCAATTTTTTTTACCTTGCGGGATGGAATCGTTTGGTTGACTACGTGCCTGTTTGATTGCTAACTCCTAGCGAAGTGTCAATTAAATGTAGGTGGTCTCTTTCCCATTCCTGCGATGGGTTCTCTCGGTCTGCTTCTTGTGATCTCGCTAGTTGAAGTTCACGAGCCTTGTGTGATCTTTCTGATGCTGATGGTGGTGAATTCTTGTGATCTCGCTAGTTGAAGGGGAAACGCACGTATCGAAGGCTTCCCAGGCGATTTGATTGAAGCCTGAGGAGCTCATATCCGTGCAACACGAGATCATCAATCTTTGTATTCAGTCAATTCTTTCGATGTCTTATTCTTTGCATTCAGAGGATTTCAAAGAGGTTGATGGACATTTTCTTGAATATATTGATCCGTCTTCTGTATTTCTGTCTTCTTTCTGCTGTGAATGGTTTCACGGGGATGATGTCTTGTTCCATTTGTTGACTTAATATACCCTGGAAAATTCGTGAATGACAGTACTGAAGTAGGAAATACTTGAAGTTCCGCGTAGGGGCTTGTACTTGGTCGTTAGAGATGGGATGTTTGGTGTGCTCATTCAAATTTTTGCAGCATTGAACTCATTTCTAGTTCATTCTCTTACTTGCCTCTAGCTATATTGATTCAATGCTGCTAATGCTGCTCGAGAATGTATTGTCAAGTGAAATAGAATCGCAAGGACAACCCAAGTTTTTTGGGTGAAACGTATTCGAAGTTGTACACTTGTTGCTCAAATTTTATGGATCGTGTCCTTAATTTGTTGCTGCTTGGGGTTTGTTTTGCTATTCAGTGATGATTTTGAGTCAGTACAGTGTACTTAACTAGATAATTCAGAAGAAACAACAAAAGCGGTTCTCTCTTTCAGCACACCGCCAGATGATGAGTGGGATACTGCGCATGGGCTTTGAACTCCACTTTGATGGGATATTGAAATAATCTCGCTACATTAGCCCATCTAATAGCAAAATTCTATCTTCATACATTTCTTGGCACTGAAATCCTTGCAACAATTTCACAATGATTGCATTGATTCTTGTGGATTGATTATTTTTTGAGATGACATGACTATGAACTTACAACATGGTTTCTGGCTAGAAGTGTCCTCTCACCACTGATGTTTTCTTAGCTCTCTTGTAATTTGTTGGATCGGAAGAAAAACGGAAAGCCTCGCTTTTTCAGCCTTTTGGCATATTGAGCTTGCCTATGCAACATGCCTCTCGCAATAGCACGTCACTCCGAGTTCAAGAGACATTCAGCTTTCTCGGCCACGACCATGAGCATGTCTTCTTTCTCTTCCTGAAGACAATGTGATAGTAACCTTAAAATGTAACATTATCCTTGGCCATCCTCAAAGATACAGTTGAAACAACAAAAACCGCAAAAGATACGAACTTTATTATCAATAGAATCACTGTGGGGGAAAAATTTTTATGAATGCCCACGATAGAAAGAAAAAAGAAGATATTCCTAGAATTCTTGATTGTATATATAGTCTCAAAAGTCATTTCTAAGTCAATCACGGGTCGAGAATAATAAGGAATGTATCAAGTCCAATTAAGAAACACACGAGAGTTAGATGCAAATCTAACAATACAATTGTGATTTTATCTCGACTCGAGATCATAAACTATGAAGCACAAACATGTTGCACAGGTGTGCGGTGGGGAGGAGGAGGAGGAGAAGGAGGGCACTGGCTAGGGTTTTTGAGAAGGAAACTCAAAAAGAATAAAAAAGGGGGATTCTAAGGTGCGTTTGGTTCAGCATTTTGAAAACCCATTGGGAAATGTAAAGCGGTTTAGCCTAAAGGACTTTAGGGAAATACAAATGCCGTTTGGTAAACTATGCTTTGAGAAGCAATTTTGAGATAAATGTCATTTGGTAAAAATACATTTGAAAAGCCCTTTGCATAATTAATATTTTTTTAAAAATTTCATTTGTTTACAATTGAAAAAAAAAAATTATACAACTTTTTAAATATAAATTTTGACAGTAATACTAAAAAAATCAAATACATATATATATTAAAAAAAGACCAAACCCTTCATTGGAATTTTTTTATTTTTATTTGTTTAAAATTGAAAAAAATAATGTGCAACTTTTTAAATATAAATTTTGACAATAATGCTAAAAAATCAAATATATAAATATTTTTTTAAAAGACCAAAATACATATTTATTCTTTTATTTTTTATATAATTTTAATTTTTTAGCATTATTTTGGCACTTAAAAAATAATAACAAGGGAAAAATTAGAAATTTAAAGGATAAGTGATGATAGTTTTGGGAAAAAAAAAGTTTCAAAGCATTTGGTCAAATGTTGAAAGCTCAAACCTAGTTCCTACTAGCATTGAGCTTTCAGCCTTCATAATGCTAACTTTCACTGAAAGCTACTTCAAAATGGTTGTCAAACAAATCAAATGCGTTTTCCCAAAGAGCTTTGAAGGTTGATTGCCCATTGGAAATGTTGAATCAAATGCACTTGGACTTTGCGTGATTTTTCATTTTGGAGAGAGGGGGAAGTGACAGCTTGTCAAGTGGTGGGGGATGGAAAGAAAAGAGAAATAAATTTGGGAGTGGACGTGGGGGGGGGGGGGGGTTGGGGGTGATTTTTAGTTTTGGAGAGAGGGGGAAGTGAAAGCCTGTCAAGTGGTGGGGGAGGGAAAGAAATTGTTGGGGGGGGTGAAAGCCTGTCAAGTAAAGTAGTGGGGGAGGGAAAGAAAAGATAAATAAATTTTGGTTGGGTGGGTGGGTGAGCGGGTGGGCGAAGAAGGGAGTTGGGGGTGGATCCCACGATGGGACTTGTTTTTAATTGGAAAAATAAATAAATAAGATTAAAAAGTAATTTCAAAAAATAAAAAATATTGAATGTTGAATGATGATAAATTTTGGTCATTATAGAACATCATGGATTTACTTAAGGGATAAGAGCTACAGAAGTCTTAAAACTTATTACGAAAATGCAATTGAGTCCTAAAATTTGCAAAAAATGCAATCAAGTCCTAAAAATTATCAAATTATTTCAATCGAGTCCTAAAATTAATGCCGTTTACTTTTTTAACAGAAAATGCAAATGTGGCATTTAAAATTAAATTTTATTTTCCATGTGGCTTTTTAAATTTTTTTATTTAAAAAAAAAATGGCAACCGCCGCCCATTGCTGGCCTTGGGCGAGGGTGGCCGGCCCTCCCCCGACCAGGGCGAGGCCTCACCGGCCCCAAGCAAGGGCCGGCAACCCTCGCCAAGCTTGGGTGAGGGTGCCCAAATCTAGGCATGCCAGCCCTCGCGGGAGGCCAGCAGTCGTCACCCGGCTTGGGCGAGGCGTTGCCGGCCCCTCGAGATCTGGCGAGCCTTGTCTGCCCTAAGCGAGGGCCAATGAGGAGTTGCCTAAGGCGGGCGACAACTCGCCCAGGCCAAGCGACAGTTGCTGGCCCCCTGCGAGGGCCGATGTGCCTAGATCTAGACACCCTCACTCGAGCTTGGCAAGGGTTGCCAGCCCTCACCTAAGGTTGGGCAAGGGCTGGCTACCCCCGCCCAATGCCAGTGATCGTTGCCAGCCACTCTGGTGGTGGCGGCGAGGGAGGAGCTACCTTTTTTTTTAACAATTTTTAAAAATAAATTTTAACTTTTCTTTTTTAGTTTTTAAATCTAAATTTTAAAAAAATTGAATAAAAATAATTAAAAAAAGCCATGTGGAAATTGAAAATTATTTAAAATTCCACATCCACACCACGTCAGCATTTTCCGTTAAAAAAGTCGACAACGTTAACTTTAGGACTCGATTGAAACAATTTGACAAATTTTAGGACTTGATTGTACTTTTTGCAAATTTTAGGATTCAATTATATTTTCGTGACAAGTTTTATGACTTCTATAGCACTTATCCCTTTATTTAAATTTTAACTTTTCTTTTGTAGTTTTTAAATCTAATTTAAAAAAAATTGATTAAAATAATTTTTAAAAAAGCCACGTGGAAAATGAAAAATTATTTAAAATTCCACAACCGCGCCACATCAGCATTTTCCATTAAAAAAAAAAAGTCAATGGCGTTAACTTTAGGACTCAGTTGAAATAATTTGACAAGATAATTAAACAAGTTGATGGGGTTGGGGGTGATTTTTAGTTTCGGAGGAAGGGGGAAGTGAAAGCCTATCAGGTGATGGGAAGGGAAAGAAAAGATAAATAAATTTTGGTTGGTGGGCGGGTGGGTAGTTGGTCAAAGAAGGGAGTTGGGGGTGGAGCCCACGATGGGACTTTTTTTTAATTGGAAAAATAAATAAATAAATAAGATTAAAAAGTAATTTCAAAAATAAAAATATTGAATGTTGAATAGTGATAAATTTTGGTCATTATAGAAGATCATGGATTTATTTAAGGGATAAGTGCTACAAAAATCATAAAACTTGTTACGAAAATGCAATTGAGTCCTAAAACTTGCAAAAAATACAATCAAATCTTAAAACTTGTCAAATTATTTCAATCAAGTCCTAAAGTTAACGCCATTGACTTTTTAATGGAAAATGCAAACGTGGTATTTAAAATTAAAATTTATTTTTCATGTGACTTCTTTTCATTTTTTTCTATTTAAATTAGATTTAAAATTCAGAAAAGAAAAGTTAAATTTTATTTAAAAAACAAAACAGTTCGAAAAAAAAAAAATGAGAGTTGCTGCCCATCACCGGAGGGGTCGACGACTGTCGCCGACGGGGTTGCCAACAATCGCCAGCCCTGGGCAGGGGTGGCCGACCCTCACCCGGTGAGGGTGAGACCTTGCTAGCCCCAAGTGAGGGTTGACAACCCTCGCCAAGCTCGGGCGAGGGTGCCCAGATTTGGGCACGTTGGCCCTCGCGGGGCCGGCACTTGGGTGAGGCGTCACCCGACCTCGGCAAGGCATTGCCGGCCCCTCGAGATCTGGCGAGGCTCGTCAGCCCCGAGTGAGGGCCGACGAGGTGTCGCCTAGGGCGGCGACGATTGCCAGCCCCTCGCGAGGGTTGGTGACGACTCGCCCAGGCTAAGCGACGACGATTGGCCCCCCACGACGGCCGACGTGCCCAGATCTAGGCACCCTTGCCCGAGCTTAGCAAGGGTTGCTGGGGCCGATGAGGGCCATGCCCGGCTACCCCTACCTAGGATTGGCAACCGTCGGCAGTCCCTCTAGTAGCGGCGGCAAGGGAGAAGCTGCCTTTTTTTTTTTTTTTTTTACAATTTTTAAAAATAAATTTTAACTTTTCTTTTTCAGTTTTTAAATCTAATTTAAAAAATAATTTTAAAAAAAGCCACGTGGAAAATGAAAAGTTAATTAAAATTCCACGCCTATGCCACGTTAGCATTTTCCGTTGAAAAAGTCGATGGTGTTAACTTTAGGACTTGATTGAAACAATTTGACGAGTTTTAAGACTTAATTGCACTTTTTGTAAATTTTAGGACTCAATTGCATTTTCGTGACAAGTTTTAGGACTTCGTAGCACTTATCCCTTTATTTAAATAAGTTGATTCTAATTTCTTATTTTCATCAATAAATTTTGTCAATTTATTAATATTATTAGTGTAAATTCATTGTAGGTTCTTTTTTAAATTAATTAATTTTTTATAAATTTGAATTAGATTAATTAAAATTAAAAAAGAATCATTTAATAAACAACGTGTCCCAACGTGTCAAAATTTTCTATTTTTGAGAAATGAGGTGTCGACGTGTCGTTTAGTGTGTCCGTGTCGTGTTGGTAGGGAAGAGACGAGGGAAAGAAGGGAGGTGGGGGGAGGGTTGGGGGTGGACCCCATGATGGGATTTTTTTAATCGGAAAAATAAATAAATGAGATTAAAAAGTAATTTCAAAAAATAAAAATACTGAATGTTGAATGGTGATAAATTTTGGTCATTGTAGAACGTTGTGGATTTATTTAAATAAGTTGATTCTAATTTGTTAGTTTCATCAATAACGTTTGCCAATTTATTAATCTTTTCATTGTAGGCTCTTTTTTAATTCATTAATTATTTATAAATTTGAATTAAATTAACTAAAAATAAAAATATTCATTTAATATACAATATGTCCCAACATATTGAAATTTTCTATTTTTGAAAAATGATGTGTCGATGTATCGTGTCGTGTCGTGTGTTTGTGTTGCATGTCATATAATATTGGGGGAGAAGAGACGAGGGAAACAAGGGAGGTGGAGGCCGAGGGGTTGGGGGTAGACCTCACCATGGGACTTTTTATAATTGGAAAATTGAATAAATGAGATTAAAAAGTAATTTCAAAAAAATAAAAATACTGAATATTGAATGGTGATAAATTTTGGTCATTATAGAAAATCATGGATTTATTTAAATAAGTTGATTCTAATTTCTTAGTTTCATCAATAACTTTTGTCAATTTATTAATATTATTAGTGTAAATTCATTGTAGGCTCTTTTTTATTTATTTATAAATTTATATTAAATTAATTAAAAATAAAAATATTCATGAAATATACATGTGCCAACGTGTCGGAATTTTCTATTTTTGAGAAATGACGTGTCGATGTATCTTGTCATGTTGTTTTGTGTGCCGGTGCTATTTAAGTAATAAATATTGATAAATTTGAAGATTTATACCGCGTGATTTAACAAACCAATATGACACCAATGACTTAAGACTCTATACAAGATAAGTCTTTACTAAATTATCAGCAGTTACGCTCATTTATTGGCCCTGTCATTAGCCTTTCAAGCATATGAGGTTTCATCTCTGTGCCACAATTCTAGGGATGCGTAAACAAACCCTGAACCACATAAATTGAACATTGTGAATGGGAGAAGGCGCAAAAATAAAAAAATTGCTTCGCTCATTTATTTAAATAAAAAATTAGTTACCAGAGATGGACGTATACGTTAAAAAAAAATAATAATGCTAATGAGTAATCAAGAATTTTGATGAAGTAATACGTTAGAAAATTTTATAGTCATAATATATTAATTATCTTGAAGTAATGTACAATGGATCCCTTAAAAATTGAATTGTTTCAAGTAAAATAGATTTACCAAGCACTTTGACGGCATTTGGTAATGGGACGCGAAATGATGAAAAGTCAAGTGTCCAAATCTAGCGACAGGAAATCTGTCTAGAAAGTGCTATTTCTACTCCGCATACTCGGTCACATCGAAGCATCAGGTGTCGCTGGCCCGTAGGACTCCGATGGAGTCCATTTCCACTCCTCGTCCTCGGTCACATCGACGTCCTGGCCCGTAAGGCTCCGCCGATCCCACCGTTGCCTCGCATCCACCATCTCCATCTCCGTGAAACTTGCCGCTTCGGAAACCAACAGAAGCCTCTCCACATCACCCGCGCACGCTCACGACATGTTGAAGTTCTCCTGGAACGCCACGGACCATGTCAAGGCCCTGGCCCCATGCAGATTCCTCCACACGCCGAAGCCCGGGCTCCTCCCTTCCGGGCGGAGGGCCGCCGCCGCTGCCGTCATCTCTTGCTATCCGGCAAGCAAAGCCCCAACCCTGGCGGTCGCCTCCGACGGGTCAGCCCGGGTCGAGCCCGGGTCGGGCAGCTTGGCCAACCGGCTCAGGTTGGGCAGCTTGACGGAGGACGGGCTGTCGTACAAGGAGAGGTTTATGGTGAAGTGCTATGAGGCGGGGATCAACAAGACGGCCACCGTCGAGACCATGGCCAATCTGTTGCAGGTTTTTGTGATCGGGTCTCGTATTGATTTTCTTTCAATGGGTTTTGGGCAAAGATGAGATTTTGAGTGTAATTGGTCTATGTAAGGGTTGTGGATATTCACTTGGATAATCATTCTATTTTTGGAAATGTCTAGGCTAGTTTCTGAACTTTCATAAATACAAAAATACATTTAGTATGAACATTAAATTCTTTTGTGACTTAATTCTTTTTAATATTTATATAATTTTATTCTTTTATTCTTTTTTTTTCCTTCTCCTTTTACCTAGTCGTTGAGCAATGATCGGCGACGAACTAGACAAGAGCATGTGGCCTCACAGGAGTCTTGTCAGCTAACAAGCCTCGTTTAGCCGCCGACAAGGCTTGGTCGAAAAGCCGACAAGTCCATAGGCTCTCGTCTAGCCGGTCACCAACCATCGCCGAGGCCCGGTCAGAAGAAAAAAAGGAAAAGGAAAAGGAAAAAATAAAGAAAAGATTTAAAAAAAAAAAGCTTGATTTTAGAGTTATTCTCGAGGATAAAAAAATAATTTCATTTTTACTTCTTTATTCTCGAAAATAAAAAAAGTTACCAAACAGATTTCTATTCTTTTTTTTTTAATCCGAGGAATTAAAGAATATAATTAAGCACTGTTTAGCCAATTACCAAATAGGACCTGAATATTTGCCTAATTTGAAACTAAACTTTTCAAAGCCTAAGAATCCAATAGTCTTTTGTGTGGGAGTGGGGGAGTGGGAGAAAATATGAAGAGTGCCAAAATTTTCGTAAGGCATTCACTTGAATGCAAAAAAAAAAAAAAAAAAAATCCGCTTACTTAAGTGTCATAAATTTGAAAAATCACTCACTTGAGTACCAATTTCGATTTGCCACATCGAAAATCCAACATGAACGCCGTTCATCCAACATGATTTTATTGTTGTAACGTTGACAATTTTTTAATATTATTTTAATATTATATATTTTATTTTATTTTTTTGAATTTTTTTATTTTTATTTCTTTGATTTTTTTCTTTCGACCAACAAGGGTCACCAACGACCCTTGCAAGAGGCGAAACCCTCGTCCAAACTAGGCAAGGGCCGCCTTGCACTCAGCCACGAAGGCCCTAAGCAAGGCTGTTGGGGCCCATCGGTCGCAAACGACGCTGCCTAGAGCTAGCGAGGGCATTGTAGCCTAGCCAACTACAGGCAAGGCCTCAAGAGCCTCACTAAAGGCCTTCTTGGCCGAGGGCAAGGTGGCCCTTGCCCAATCTAGGCGAGGGTTTCGCCGGCGACCCTCGCCGGCCCCGTATAAAAAAAGCCAAATTAAAAATAAAAACAAATAAAATAAAATAAAAAATTTCCGCGTAAGACTTTTGGCAAGAAGTGGCACTTAAATGAGCAATTTTATTCCAATATGGCAAGTGAGCGAAAAAATGTTTTTACACTAAAGTAACCATTGTATGAAAGTTTTGACACTCCTAGTATTCTTCTCCCCAAACAAACAAGCATGTATCTTGGTTTAAATGTAGCAAATTATTAATTACTGCTGCCAATTGCTTATAACTCTTGGATTTTGAGAAATATAGTAATAGAGCAGTTGGTCTTTGTTTATGTCTCTTGTCTGCCATCTCCTGGATCAGAGTTTCTAAATGATTGCTTGTCACTGGGTTTAGGATTTGGTTGAATGATATTGACTACCCCTCATGGATTTGCTAATTATCATTTTAATCATCGTTTCTTCTTTCGACGAAACGTGTTGATCCAATATTTGGTTAGATCGATAGGCTCATTTATGGCAGTAGGAAAATTTTGCTTTTCTCTATTTGGAAAGAGTTGTCTCAAGTTGCAATTGCAGTAAGGATTTCTGGTCAAACAGAATGATATCTACATTGCAGGAGGCTGCGTGTAATCATATTCAGAGTCTTGGATTTTCGACTGATGGATTTGCAACGACCTCTACAATGCGGAAAATGAATCTCATATGGGTGACTGCCCGCATGCACATTGAAATATACAAATACCCAGCTTGGTAAGTTTGGCTACTTTTATATTTCACATCCGACATTGAATGACTTGCACATGGGTTTAGGATTGTCATTCATGCCCTGATAGTAGTACGTCATTTGTGTCAGGAGTGATGCGGTGGAAATAGAGACATGGTTTCATGGAGAAGGCAGGATCGGAACTAGACGAGACTAGATACTCAAGGACTATGCAAATGGTCAAGTTATTGGAAGAGCTACTAGGTAAACTTGTTCATTTCTTTGAAGTGCGAGTTTGTATCGGGATGCTGCTTTCTCTTGTCTGTTGCCCTAAGTTACCTACCACGTCCAGGAAGAGTTGAACTGGTTTTTCATATTTCGTTTCTTTTTACCAATGGAGTGAATGCCATCGGATGGTGGAGAAAATAATATTTCCCCTGCTTGGCAAAGGCTTTTTGTAGCGATCAATTAGCTTTTTGTCAATTACCTTGGGGCCGCAGAGCAACATTGCATCAGTTCTGCACTGTTCTATATCTATGTTTTTAAGACATTCATATTCAGGATACTTTTGAGATTAGCATGAAGGAACTGTATCTTTGACAGAAGTATTGGCGTTCCTCTCTGTCTGATGCTATCTTGGGGTTTCTTGGGTGAGCCATAGGTTAATAAATTCTTCTCTAAAACTTCAAGCAGAACTTGGGGTTTTCTTGGGTGAGCCATAGGTTTATAAATTCTCCTTTAAAACTTCAAGCAGAAGAGATAATTTACAGACAAGTCTATGGGATATGTAAGTGCGAGAACATTTGTTTATAGGCATATTTTCCCTTTATTAGATGTTGAAGCTCTACCTTATATAAGCTCCTTATGTAATAAAATTTCCCCTGCAACGAAAGTTAAAAATGCATAGTAATTTTTTGGTTTTGATTATATGAACTGTACATTGTTGACCGGTTCAACCATCTGATTTTTCAGCAAGTGGATCATGATAAATCAAGAAACTAGAAGACTTCAGAAGGTCGATGATGATGATCGTGATGAGTATCTGATTTTTAGTCCACGAGAATCAAGGTGCATTTGTGTTCATATCATAGGAATAAACATCATCTCTGTTGAGTATAATCTATCATGCATTTCTTGAATTTGAGTATGATCACACTTGAAAATGCAGCATGCAATTCAACATCAGTATATTTGACGAAGAAGCTTATATCAGAAAGGGCCTTTTGTCTTGCTAAAGTGATACCTAGATTAGGTGATAATGTAGTTGCGGGAGTGATAAAAATAATATAAGTATGTGCATGGATGTGTGAAACTTTGCTAGTTGGTTGGTGTTTTGACTCACCTCATTAGTCAGAAGTTTCTTCGAATTCAATGAACATGCCATAAGTCGTCTACTGTGCTAGTTGTGTGGACTGTGGACCAATCTCAAATAGTGGTATCATTACGAATTTGCAGAAGCACAGCATCGCACCTTATGGATGCCTGGGACTATATGTTAGAATCTAAATGTGCGCGGAAGCATGGTATAGTTTATATTTGATAGAGAATGGACAAGGATAGGATATTTTGAGAAGGTTTATGGGACAAAGTTAGTTTATGAAAATAATTTTATAATAGTTGAAGGAGGTGTTGGTGAGGGAGCTACATGATATGGTTTTTATGCTTAGCTCTCCTCCAAAACATGGAGCACTTGCTCCTTTATATAGGCTGCCAAAGTAGGTGGAGGAAGTCTCTAGACTTCTCTACAAATAGCTACTATTATTTTATAGTAACATAAGATGGAGAATTCTAGAACACATAAGAGATGGCAACTTGTAGACTCTTCTAGAATTTTTCTTGAATTTTCTAGCTCAAATCTATCTTGAAGTTTCTAGAATTGGATCACAAATTCCAACACTATAATAGTGGCATTGCGATACCTAGCCAAGGATCTTCAGAATTTTTCTTAATTCTAAAAGTAATAATTCAATGGGGTTGTGTAATATATAATTATATGCTCGAGATTCTCGCATGTCTGGAGACATACGATCAGACAGAATTACCAATGATTGACCAAATTCCAAAACCACTTGGCCTTTCTTTCCTCTTAAAATCTGGGAATAAATACAATATGAAAATGAAATGACTCTGAATAATAAATTGTAAGCCACATGTTTGGCCATGTAATTATGCCCCCGAGTCACTGCAACTTTGTTTGATGGAGATTTTGTTATCGTATCCAATATACAGCAATGGTGGATGCTTTCCTTCAATTTTGGGGTGGATCGCTCGCTAATGAAGAGAGGGAGACACAAACAGAAAGTGCCATATTTTCACTCAGAGTACATAGCTTAAATAGCTCAGAGAGCTAACTCACTTAATACACTAACCCTGGTTACCTTGTTTTAAAGTACCTAATGCGCATCTACTAACTGTAAATATCTCATTTTTACTGAATATTCTTTGACGTACACATTAAGGCTCCTGTTTATTTGATTTGCAGATTAGCGTTCCCAGAGGAAGACAATGGCAGCTTAAAAAAAATAGCTAGGTTGGAAGACCCTGCTCAATATTCGAGGCTGGGGCTTGTTGTAAGTTGATTAACCCATCTGAGTTGCCCGGATTTATAAATGTATTTTCATTAATTATTGTGCTCCCCGCAACCGCAGCCTAGACGAGCTGATCTGGACATGAACCAACATGTCAACAACGTCACCTACATTGGATGGGTTCTAGAGGTAAGGGTTGCAGGCCTTCCTTCATATCCATTACGCTGGACATGGCTTATACCTCGTCTGAGTCAAGTTTCTTCTTCTAATTGCTTTTGTTTTGCTGTACCAATCTGGCTTTCAAGAGAAGTTGTGTTGAGAATTAAATCGTTTCGATCTGCATCTGGGTCGGGTTCCTCATCGTCATATCTGCCGCATTGAGAAGTTGAAGTGGTAGGCTCACAGTTTTGCTATCGCTTGCCTCTCCTGTGGGAACAGCTTTTTCTTTGTTCCTGGTCTCACCATGTGGGCCACAAAATTTTGTCAGAAATATTCTGTTTTTGTGCCGCCTTTTTTTAATTTGGCAAAAGGTGTAATGGAAGAAGAAAAAGGACAGAGGCTTTGGCTTATCTAGGTCCGAGCTTGTATTTGGGTCGCACTTCGTGTTCGGCCTCACATAGCAAGAACTGTTACTGACTCTGTCTTCAGAAGTTTTTCTTGTCCCACTAACTTGTAGAGATGAAGAAATCAGCAGTTTTTGTTGACATGTTCCTCAATCCGTCTCTCATATTCTGTAAATCCTGCAGTCAACCGTCCATTGAAATGCTTTCTACGTTGTCATTATGACAGAGCATGCCTCAAGAAATTATTGCTCCTATGAATTGCAAACAATCACGCTGGATTACAGGCGTGAGTGTCAGCACAGTGATGTTGTTGATTCCCTCAGCAGTCATGAACCAGACGAGAACTCGGAGGCCATCTCGCAGCTCAATGGAACCAAAGGATCGGCTGCGTCTCCATCCACAGAAGATTATTGCCACTTTCTCCACCTACTCAGGTTGTCTGGTGATGGCCTAGAAATAAAACCGTGGCCGCACCCAGTGGAGAAAGAAGCCTATGAGGTAAGTCGTTTTTGATTGCACGTTTGTCATTCTTCACGAGGATTTACTGCGCCGCCGAATCTCACTGTTGCTTGCTTGTGGTTTTCCTTCTGTATATGGAACTGCGATCGTTGTGCCAAGAGAAAAACGAGAGAAAGATAGGTGTACTCTGCTATGCTTATCACAGGTACCTCTCGTACTCCCGAGATTTGTAACATATCATGCTGTGAGCATAAGATTTGTATTTCACTTTTTAAGAGGAGAATCATTAGAGCTGGCTCTTGGTGTTCTGTTTTCACACGGTAAATGACTGCATGCTGAAATATTGAGTTTCTCATTCGAAGTGTTACTGCCTGGGGAAAGAATGCGGGTGACATGTTGAAGAGTTGGGGATCTTGACTTGGGGAGTGAATTGAGGACATGGTCATTCTGATGATAAACATAATGTATCTTAATCATGTTCATGTTCATCTCTTAGAATCTTGTGTGGTGGCTTTCAGGGTCCCAGCCAAATCCGAGGAATCAGAGGTAAAGAAGAGCTGTCTTCAAGATGCAAGCTTCCGGGACTATTAGCATAAGGGATCTTTATTAGAAACGCCATACCAGTCAAACACTGCTTGTGGAGATAATACTTCTCAGTTTTAACTCCTCGTGAAAATAAAATGCCAAATTCTGGATGAAACCATGTTGGTTTTACAATATCCTGAGAACAGAAAGCATCATATGTTGGACTTCACAAACGAGGAATGCGTTATTACGTGAATGGAGAAGATACATAATTATAGTTGGGTAAAGATTATTCAAACTGCAAAATAGTTGCCTTGTATTTCTTCTGATCATCAAGACAGTGGTCATCCTGGACGAAAAACCACGGAAGCAGCTTCCTTAAAATCAGTACCAGTCATGGACAAACAAGTAAAACAAGTGAAACCAGACCGCGGGAGCGATCGCACAGTAATGACTTGGCTGAAGGTGAATACAAACGGTACCTCCTCTTGGTTGACAAATTACCTTTCACTGAAGGTGAATACACGCTGCTCTGACTCCGCTTGTCCTATTATCTATTCTGATTCATTGCCCTCTCGATACCACCTTCCCTTCACTTGAGCGTCCATTGGAGTCTGCCCTGTGCTTGGCTCGAAGTGAAGCCAACTCTCGCTTCTTTAAAGAACGGTGGATAAGTCGAAACTGAGTGAAATAACTCATGGAGCTAAAGGAAGAGCTATGTCATCCTGGCAAGAAAATCTGCTCATTCCGACATATCGCTTTGCATTGCATGCATGACGGTTGATCGTTAGAGAAATTGCTTCTTTTGTGGCGACTTTTCACGTTGGAAGAATTCAACGATGTCAAGACCAACGCTCTTTTGCTCACAAGAACGAGGACCTATAAGCCTTTTACGCTGCAAAAACAGCTATTAGACTCATTGGACAAGTCCCTACAAACTAATAGACTGACTTTTACGAGCAGCATCATCGGCGTACTCCTTTCATCGGCAAGAACTTATATAATCTCCAGATTCCCACAAATATGTATTCCAGACCGTAGCTCACAAACACGTGAATAAGAAAGTAACAATTATCCGTCAAAAAAGAAAGACCAGCTTATGGAGAGATCCTGAGTTTGGCTGGGTAGCAAATCTGTGTTTACTAGGAAAAATCCGTTTGAAATGGAAATACCATATATATTGGAAATTTATGTCAACGAACTCTCTTTACCATCCGTGCGGTTTTACAGTAATGGCGGAAAAGAAATGACGGTTATCGTAATTCATTGCTTGTGTCTCGAACTTGTCAAAACATCTCAGTGGACCTTTTCATCCCTTTTGGTTTGGTCTTTCTTGAACCCTTAAGCCATGCAAAGGCACGAGCCAAATTTGAAGGCCATGCAAATTAGGGGTGAGCAAATCTACATTCCCTATAGATTTCACCTAAAACCCAAAATCTACCCACTAAAATAGGTTCATTATTTATTGAAACCTAAAATCTGGAATCTATCATGCACACCTTGAAACTTGGAATCTATTATGTCACGAGTTTCAAAATCAATTTTAGGTTCTATTCAAAGTCAACCCGTATTATTAATTGAATGATTACAATAAGTTATCACCTTTAACGACCACCGTTTGCTACTACAAGCCACTAAACTCAACTTATATTTAGACACACGAAATTTATGAAACATAAAATTTCAATTTTAAAATGGAAACTCAAATTAGTGATTCCAAATTATACACTCATAATTAGATATCATAAAATAGCACATAATTACACGAAGACAATGACCAAGAAAAATACAAAAACAAGTTCCAAATTCCAAGTTTCAAGTTCCATTTACTTAGAACCTTGAACCTATCTATTGAAATAGGTTCCTCAATTTTTGAAACCTAAAGCCTACCTTACATACCTTGAAATTAGGAATCGGACAGGTTCCATCAATCTAGTTCTTTGGTTCCAGTAATCATGCTCACCCCTAACGCAAATCTTTCTCCAATGGGAGTTGCGTGAAGATACCACTCGAAAGTTTGCCTACAAACACCATATGGAAGAGATCACTTGCATACCTTAGAATTAGGAATCGAGCAAGTTCTCATCAGTCTGGTTCTTTGGTTCTAGTAATCATGCTCACCCCTAATGCAAATCTTTCTCTAATGGGAGTTTCGTGGAGATATCACTCAAAAGTTTGCCTACAAACACCAGAAGGAAGAGATCATTGCTCCCACTGATGAGAATAGCATGTCAAATGATGAGGAAAGAAGAGAACATTGCTGCACAATTTTCTCTTTATAATTTTCGAGAGAGTGAATAACAAGTACAGAGAATAATAATAGAGAAATGATTATATAACCGTGCAACAATGCCACGGTTGAATGCTGACCATAAGTGTTATGAATAGCAAAACAAATATAGAAATAATTGTGGGACCCACCTCTAGCCTTGTGGCCAACATTCAACCATGACAACAGTTATGTTAGAGGTGCTCATGATAATAACTACTTTTTTGTGATTTTTGTTAGAGAAAATTAGGAATTTATATAGGATTTTCCTATATTAGAAATAATTATTGATATTTACATTGATTATCCGTATTTCTCAAGATTGCATATATATTGCACGTACATAGCACATATATTGCACATATATGACATGCATATTACAAGTATATCCCCTTTGATTGTGCATATTTTCATTGAGATAATATCTTAAAATAATTATTTAATAAAGCCTGTAAATAAACCAATATTTTTTTTTAATATACATTAAAATTCTTAAAAAAACTCCACAATTCTTTCTTCTGCTTTATTATATCATAAGTTTGAGTCAGGGTAATAGGGACGCCAAGGAGGTTTTCTCTTATGGCAACGCCCACATTCCCGGCGTGTTGTCCGGCGGTGGAATAAAGTGTTATTATTGAAAAAGACAAAATAATAATAATAATAAGTTGCAAATAATTTCGACTCATTCTCCGTTATTATTATAGGACATGATGACTCAGCACTGTCTCTGTCCGAAGAAATCAGCTGTGTCTCGACATAATCATGAATCCCCAACCCCCAACGGTCTAGCGGTGGAACAAAGTGTTCGTCATCTCGTACTTGGTGGCTGTCTTTATGGACCCACGAGCGTTCTTCTCCTCCTCTGCTCACAAGGCGCGGCTCTGTTTCTTACCTTTCTGCTGACTTGCTAGTATTCTCAAGTTCAAATGGCTTGAAAAAAAATTGTTGATTAGTATTGGAGTCCATACAGTTCTTATCGTCATATTAAGTCAGATATTACATACTTCTCCATCCTTGAATGCAGGAAGATATTTGCATTGTGCTAAACTGGCCCATGACAACGACAACCCTTATTTTAAGAAGCGTGACTGACTTCGTACATCTCCTGCACATACTTCTTTAGATAAGGCGCTCTTCACCAACTTATTTTAAATATTCCTTACTTATTCATCCTCGTTTTTCTTATGTGTGAAAAAGTGAATTGTTATTTCACTTTATGCTTGACTTCTATTGTGCCTTACTCTCAAGGGAGATAAAAAAAAAATGTGCAGTGTTGTCATATTAGGAGCTTTTTTGCTGCCTTTCAGTCCTTGACAACTGCTTTCTTTGTCAAATTTTTACAGTTTAGGTTGTCTTACGTAGCTTCTAATATTATAGTTGTTGGTGCTGATAGAGACTTGGTTGATCCAAAGAGTATCGCTTTCCGTTATTTGCAAGGATACTTCTTTATAAATCTTTTTTGTTGGGGTTCCACTTTCAGAAGTCCTTATTGCTCTTATGCATCACCCTTGATTATTCACCCTTGATTATTACTGATGTGACTTCCAATCATCAATTTCTTGCTGAACTAGTTGTGGATATCGATATTAATAGTTCTACCAAAATTCGAGAGTTCGTCTACGTCATATGATGCAGAGAATCATTTATGCACAAGTCTTGTTGTCCAATACATTCCAAGATTGTATCGAGTTTTGCCATTAGTCATGGGTCAGTCTCCTACATGCTTCATTTTTGAGTCGGCGTGGGTAAATTTTGTCATCGACCTTCTCATGTTTGTATTGGCTGGCCATGTCGTTGAAATATATTGGTACCTTCTTGGGCTAAGGGGGGTGGCCTCACTTGTTTTTCTCTACCTGATTTGTTCTTGTATGTTAAAATCCCAAACGAGTCAGGATAGCATGTTGAATCCTTGCTACAAGCCTAATCACCATCTAGATTCCTCAGTTCTGTCTCCCCATATTTCTTCTATCTTCTTCGCATTTGGGGAAGGAGGTTCTTCCAGGCGTTATTATGAATACTCAAGCTCGAGCGGTCCAGCGGTGGAACAATGTGATGACTCGATATAAGGGGAGACGTAGTTATGCAAGAAAAGAATTTGAAACCAAGAGACATAGCCCTCAGCTCTGTCTCTTCATTCATATTGCATTTGGGCAAGGAGGTTCTTCCCGGCTCTCTCTTCATTCATATTGCATTTGACCTTCCTCCAACCTCCAGTGGTGGAACAAGGTGTTCATCATTTTGTGCGTGGTGGCCACCTTTATTGTCACACCCCGATTCACAAGAAAAAGGGCATGACACAACCGTCATTTTACCACTGAACCAAAGGACGCAGCCTCAACATAATCAAAATTTAACTCGATATCAATATATATAACAAAAAGGGTATTTGGTTACATCTACAATCCACTGAACCAAAACATAAACCTTCTACAAAGACTAACTTATAAACCTATTAACTATGCATAAGTCATATAAAAAAGTTTCCACCACAAAAGTCCTCCCTGAACGAACGTCCACGCCTACTCGCAACTCACTAAATGACCTGAAAAACAAGTATAAGATAAGAGTGAGCTATCACGGCTTAGTAAGTAACACATTTCTTCTAAGCAAATCAAGAAATCACTATGCATATTTAAAACACAATCGTAACTCATTTTAACATAATATATAATCATAACTCAAATACCAAAGATATCAATGGCCAGTCCATTAATCAATCTCATAAAACATGTATCAATGATCTATTCCATTTATTAATCTCATCAAATCACGTTGATGGTCCATTCCATCGACCAAACTCAAATCACACGTCAATGGTCCATTCTATTGACTCATTTCATGCTCAAATGTCTAACAATGGTCATGCGTAACCCTTATGACAAGACGACCAAGATTCCCCTCTTGGCAAGGTCTCCATTTATTATTAGCCAATGGCTCGGCCCACAAGAATATCTTAGATTAGTATGCACATACCTACACACTCCTCAGGGTTCACAGAGACATTGAGCACCAACCACCAATCACAATGTTAGTAATACAATATCAGAAAGAAAGTCATATCACAACTCAAAATTTGATATATAAATATCAAAGCATTCTCCAAAACATTTCAACATTCTTTCATAAAGGATTTCACAAATCATTTTTCAAACAACCATTCAAATCGAATTCAAAATATAACTCAGTCTTTTGAATAACGAAATGACAGTAATAACTTGATCATGTTTTATGTAACAAAATATGATTTTTATCAACTCATAGAATATATAATCCATCACATTTCTCAAAACATGAGTTTAAAATATAAAGAAAAAATAGTGTCACTCACCTGGGAAAAACCAAAAATCAATTACGACGCTTACTCGAACCAACGCACTCAAATCCCTAACAATTAACGGAAAAACAATATCAAAAGGCCGAGTAAAAAGGATATCCGCATAATGACTTGTCTATACTTGGCCTATTTGTCAATAAAATGACATCTATGCACCACAAAAGCTCACATTTAACGGAAACCTATCATTTCCCGCTAGGTGCAACCCATGTGCCAACTTCATCATGCCATAACTTCCTCCACAAAATTCCGTTTCAAGCCATCTTATAGTCTTTAGAAAGCTCTTTTAACGTACAACAACAACCCCAACTCAGCTACCCCAAAACAATATTTAAAAAAAAGGCTCGAAGCTATTGTTTGCTACAATACCAAAATGTGCCCCAACTTCAAAATTCTGTTTCGGACAAACCGCAAGCTCAAATTACGATCAGTAAGATGCTATAGCTTTACAACATCCCAAAGTACCATTTCTTTAAAAATATACAGCTCAACGATTCAAAAATCAGGCTTCGCCACACAAATACCCAAAAAATCTGAATTTCGAGCCCCAATTGCAGCGATTGCTTCAAGTAAGTGATTAAAAGCTTCGAATTCTTACTAGCATTACAAAACACACTTGAGTCAGCTTGATGAGGCGTCCAGATCATGAGCGTGCCAATTTTTTTTCCTTTTTCCTTTCTCTTCTTTCTCTCTTCTCCCTTGTTTCTTTCATTCCCCTACTTCTGCCCGTGCTCTTCTCTTTCTCTCCCTCTCTCTCTCTCTCTCTCTCTTTTAAAACACAACTGAAGGTTCCACAGTTCTCCTTCAGCTTCCTTTTTGACTTTTCAAACTCTTTCTTTTCCTTTTTATTTTATTTTATTTTATTTACAGCCCATATATTACATTTATAGAATCGCTGGTGTTCTTCTTCTCCTCTGTTCACAAGGTGCGGCTCTGTTTCTTACATTTCTGCTGACTTGCTAGTATTCTCAAGTTCAAATGGCTTAAAAAAAATTATTGATTGGTATTAGAGTCCATACAGTTCTTATTATCATATTAATTCAGATATTACTTACTTATCCATCCTTGAATGTAGAAAGATATGTGTGTAGTGTTAAACTAGCCTATAATAACGACAATCCTTCTTTTAAGAAGCGTGATCAACTAAATACACCTCCTGCACATAATTCTTTAGGTAGGCCGCTTTTCACCAACTTATTTCAAATATTCCTCACTTATCCATCCTCGTTTTTCTTGTGTGTGAAAAAGTGGGTTGGTATTTCACTTTATGCTTGACTTCCATAGTGTCTTACTTCTTCAGGAAAAAACAAAACAAAGGTGCGATGTTGTCATATTAGGAGCTTTTACAACTGCCTTTCAGTCCTTGACGACTGCTTCCTTTGTCAAATTTTTACAGTTTAGCTAAGTAGCTCCTAATACTATAGTTGTCGGTGCTGCTGGAGACTTGGTTGATCCAAAAAGTATTGCTTTCCGTTATCTACAAGGATACTTCTTTATAAATCTGTTTGGTTGTGATTCCACTTCCACAAGTAAGTCCTTATTTCTCTTATGCATCACCCCTGATTTGTTACTGGTATGACTTCCGATCATCAACTACTTGCTCAACTAGTTGCAAATATTGATATTGCTAGTTCTACCAAAATTCAAGATCTTGTCCGCATCATATGATGCAGAGAATCTTCTACACACGAGCCTTCTTGTCCAATACATTCCAAGATTGTATCGAGTTTTGCCATTACTCATGGGGTCAGTCTCCTACATGCTTCATTTTTGAGTCGGCGTGGGCAAATTTTGTCATCGACCTTCTCATGTTTGTATTAGCGGGCCATGTCATGGGATATACTAGTACCTTCTTGGGCTACAAGTGGGTAGCATCACTCGTGTTTCTCTGCCTGATTTGTTCTTTTATGTCACAACCCTAGAAGAATTAGGATAGTATGTTGAACCCTGCTACAAGTCTCATTACCATCTAGATGCCTTAGCTCTATCTTTCCATTCATATTTCTTCTATCTTCTTCGCATTTGGACGAGGAGGTTCTTCCTAGCGTTATCATGAATCCTCAAGCTCAAGCAGCCCAATGGTGGAACTATTGTTTATCATTTCATGGTTGGTGGCCGTCTTTATTGACCCATTAGTGTTCATCTTCTCATCAATTCATAAGGTGCAGCTCTGTTGCTTAATTCCTATTAGCTTGCTAGCATTCTCAAGTTCAAATGGCTTGAAAAAATCTGTTGATTAGTAGTGGAGTCCATACAGTCCTTTCTGTCATGTTAATTTTCATATTCTTCACTTTATAGATATATATATATATATATTTATTTATTTATTTATTTTATTATTTATATTTATGTACCTATATGTGCAATTTTAAGAGATATGGATAACTAACAAGATTATCAAAATATCTCTAAAATGAGAAATTATGTTAAAGAAATTTCTAATTATCTTTAATATTAACCATGTCCTTTCTTTATGTATAATCCCCGGTCATCATACCTGTTTAGGTCGGCATTCCTTTTGCATTAGTAAAGGAAATGTGATATACTTGAGCCAATTCTAACTGCTTTTGAGATAGTCCTGATTAAATATATTATCCATACCGTGACTAGTTGTAGACAAATGTCATTTGATCATACATCCCCTAAAATTTATTGTGCATTTGCATTTTGGCTTCTGTCCTCATACTTTATTGATGTCGTATATTCATTTGCAAATTCAAATAACCATGTAAACTTTTTGGTTGGCATGCAACTACTTTCCTTGCCCACGCTTGGGTGAGGCTTGCCAAGCCTCGCTATCGCCCAAGCAGGGCTCGTTGGGCCTCGCCCTCGCCCTCACCCAAGAGAGGCCCTGCAAGATCGCCCTAGCCTAGGCAAGGGTTAGCCTCCCTAGATCTAGTGAGGTGAGCCTCACTTGGCCGTGCCTAAATGATCGATGCCCACCTTCGCCTAAGCGCAACCCAATGAGGTCAACCATCACCTATGACTAGCAAGGGCAACTTTGAACAAGCGAGGCCAGCCACTGACAAAAAGAAAAGGGAAAAATTATCTACAAAATTCGATAAATTCAAAAAATACTAAAATATTATTAAAATTGTCTACATCCGCAAATAACTCCATAATCATGTTTAAACATTTTTTTTCTTTTTATCTTCCTCTTCTTCTTCCCCTAAGCCATTGACCAGGGTGATAGCTGGTGACTAGCCAAATGAGTTTAAGTGAGTCTCACTTCATCAGATCTGACAAGACCGAGCCTGACCTAATCATAGCGAGACTCGACCTCGCCAGCTCTCGTCTAGTTGGTCGACAACCCTCGACTATAAAAAGAAGAAGAGAAGGAAAAAAAAAAAAAAGGAAAATTACAATAAAATTATATAAATTAAAATAAATTCTGAGTCATAAAAAAATATATATTTGAAAATTATACCAAAAATCTTTGAATGCACATATCCCATTTAGGGAATAAAATCAGAAAAAACTAATCAAATAAAAATTATCCTCAAAAATAGAATGATTACCAAACATCAATACATTCGTAGGAATCATCTACAAAGTCCATTCGGGACTCTATCTTTTGGACACGAAGTCAGCCCTAGTAATTGAAAACCAAATAACTGATCGAAGATGAACATCGAGCATTTCGTGCGATCACATGGTTTGGGCCAACCATTCTGGAGACCCGACCGCCCAGAATTTTATTGGATGTCGCTGCAATAGATGCTGGGTCCCCTCCCCGTCCTCGATCGCATCGATAACATCGACGTCCAGACGTCCAGGCCCGTAAAAGCCTCCGCCGATCCCACCGACGCCTCCCATCCACCACCTCCATCTCCAAGGAAAATTTGCCGCTCCGGAAGCCACGAAAGCCTCTCTCCGCATCCCCCGCGCGCGCTCCCTACCGCCCCCCATTCTCGAGATGTTGAAGCTCTCGTGGAATGCCACCACCGACCATGTCAAAGCCCTGGCCCAATGCAGATTCCTCGACGCGCCGAGGCCCGGGCTCCTCCCTTCGAGGCGGAGAGCCGTCGTCTCTTGCTACCCGGCGAGCAAAGTTCCGAGCTTGGCGGTCGTCTCCGACGGGTTGGCCTGGGTCGAGCCCGGGTCGGGCAGCTTGGCCGACCGGCTCAGGTTGGGCAGCTTGACCGAGGACGGGCTGTCGTACAAGGAGAGGTTCATAGTGAGGTGCTACGAGGTGGGGATCAACAAGACGGCCACCGTCGAGACCATCGCCAATCTGTTGCAGGTTTCTGTGCTCGTGCCTCGAATTGCTTTTCTTTTGATGGGTTTTGGGCAAGATGAGATTTTGAGTGTGATTGGGGAGAATTTGAGGGACTTTCTAGCTCTTGAGGTCCTTGTGAGGGTTGTGGATATTGAGTGTTTGAGTAATTTGAAACCGAACTTATAAAAGCCTGTGAAAAAAGTGTCTTTTGTGTTGGAGAGGGGGATTGGGTCTATGTCTTACATGCAAACAACCATGCATCTTGGTTTTTGCTGTAGCAAATCTTTAATTACTGCTGCGAATTGCTTATAACATCTGAATTTTGAGAAATATAGTGATAGAGTAGTTGGTCTTTGTTTAAGTCTCTTCTCTACCTACTCTTGGTTCAGAGTTTTCACACAATTGCTTGTCACTGGGTTTAGGATTTGGTTGAATGATATGGAATCCCCCTCATGGTTTCGCTAATCCTCATTTTGATCTTCGTCACTTCTTTCAATGAAATGTGTTGATCCAATATCTGGATAGATCGATAAGCTCATTTATGGCAGTAGGAAAATTTTGTTTTTCTCTATTTGGAAAGAGTTGTCTCAAGTTGCATTTTGCAGCAGGGATTCCTGGCCAAACTGAACGATATCTGCATTGCAGGAGGTTGGGTGTAATCATGCTCAGAGTGTTGGATTTTCGACTGATGGATTTGCGACAACCACTACAATGCGGAAAATGAATCTCATATGGGTAACTGCCCGCATGCATATTGAAATATACAAATACCCAGCTTGGTGAGTTTGGCTACTTTTATATGTCACATCAGACATCGAACGACAACTTCCGCATTGAGTTTAGGATCATTCATACCCTGATAGTAGTATGTCATTTGAGTCAGGAGTGATGTGGTGGAAATAGAGACGTGGTGTCAAGGAGAAGGCAGGATCGGAACTAGACGAGACTGGATACTCAAGGACTATGCAAATGGTCAAGTTATTGGAAGAGCTACTAGGTAAACGGTTCATTTCTTTGAAGTGTGAGCTGGTGTTAGGGATGCTGCTCTCTCATGTCTGTTGCCCTAAGTTAACTTCCACGTCCAGGAAAAGTTAAACTGGTTTTTCCATATTTCGTTTCTTTATATGAATAGGATGAATACCATCAGATGGTGGAGATAATATTATTTCTCCTGCTTGGCAAAGGCTTTTGTTACTGACTAATTAGCGTGTTGTCAATTACCTTGGGGTTGCAGAAGAAACATTGCATCAGTTCTGCGGTGTTCTATATCCATGTGTTTAAGACATTCATATTCAGAATACTTTTGAGATTAGCACAAAGGAACTTTATCTCTGACAGAAGTAGTGGCATTCCTCTCTGTCTGATGCTATCTTGGGGTTTTCCTGGTTGAGCCATAGGTTTATAAATTCTTCTCTAAAACTTCAAGCAGAAGAGATAATGTATAGACATGTACATGGGATATGTATGTGCGAGATCATATGTATATAGGCATATATTCCCTATATTAGATATTGGAGCTGTATCTTATATGAGCTCCTTATGAAAGAAAATTTCCTTTGCAACGAAAGTTGAAACCACATACTGTTGATACTTTTTTTGTTTTGATTATATAAGCTGCACAATGCTTACCAGTTCAACTATCTGATTTTTCAGCAAGTGGGTCATGATGAATCAAGAAACTAGAAGACTTCAGAAGGTCGACGATGATGTTCGTGATGAGTATCTGATTTTCTGTCCACGAGAATCAAGGTACATTTTTGCTCATATTTTAGACATAAACGTCATCTTTGTCAAGTATAATCTTTCGTGTATTTCTTGAATTTGAGTATGATCACACTAGAAACTGCAGCATGCAATTCAATATCAGTATATTTGACGAAGGAGCTTATATCAGAAAGGAGCCTTTTGCCTTGCTAAAGTGATTCCCAGATTAGGTGATAATGTTGGTGCAGAAATGACAAAAACAATTTAAATATGTGCATGAATGTGTGAAAAATTTGCTAGTTGGTTGGTGTTTCAACTCATCTCATCGGTCAGAACTTTCTCCATATTCTGTGAACATGCCAGTAAGTCATCTGCTGTGCTAGTTCTGTGGACTGTGGACCAATCTCGAAAAGTGGTATTATTACAAATTTGCAGAAGCATGGCATTGCCCCTTTTGGATGCCTGAAACTATAATAGTGACAATGCAATACCTAGCCATAGAACTCTTCTTAATTCTAAAAGTAATAATTCATTGGGATATTGTGCATGTTGTGCAAAATATAATTATATGCTGTAGATTCCCACAAATCTGGAGACATACTTTTAGACAGAATTTCCAATGATTGACCAGATTCCAAAGCCACTTGGCCTTTCTTTTCCTCCCAAAATCTGGGAATGAATACAATAGAAAATGAAATGACTCTGCATAACAAAATGTAAGCCATGTCATTGGCCGATGTAGATTGTGCCCAAGTCATTGCTACTTTGTTTGATTGAGATTTTGTTATTTGTATCTAATGCACAGCAATGGTGGATGGATGCCGTGGAAAGTTCTTAAAACCTAATTCTTCTACAATGTCGATTGTGGAAGATTTCCCTTTTGTACTGTTCAGATTTTGGGGTGGATTGCTAATGGAGAGAGGGAGACACAAACACAAAGCACTATATATTCACTCACTCAGATTACATAGCTTAAATACTATAGAGAGATAACCCTTTTAATGCCCTAACCCCTGGTTACCTTGTTTAAAGTACCTAAGCACATTTACTGACCATAAATATCTCATTTTTACTGAATATTCTTTGACGTACAAATTAAGGCTCCTGTTTATTTGATTTGCAGATTAGCATTCCCGGAGGAGAACAATGGAAGCTTGAAAAAAATAGCTAAGCTGGAAGACACTGCTCAGTATTCGAGGCTGGGGCTTATTGTAAGTTGATTAACCAATGTGAGTTGCCTGAATTTGTTCATGTCTTTTCATTAATTATTGTGCTCCCCACAACCACAGCCTAGACGAGCTGATCTGGACATGAACCAACATGTTAACAACGTCACCTACATTGGATGGGTTCTAGAGGTAAGGGTTGCACTTCATATCCCTTACACTGTCTATGGCTCATACTTCTAATATCGCTGAATCAAGTTTCTTCTTCTAATTGCCTCTGTTTTTCTGTACCAATCTGGCTTTCAAGAGAAGTTGTGTTGAGAATTATGTCCTTTCAATCAGCATTAGGAAGTTGAAGTGATATGCTTACAGTTTGACTAAGGTTTGCCTTTCCCACGGGAATAGCTTTTTCTTTGTTCCTAGTGTCACCAAGTAGGCCACAAAATTTTGTCAGAAACATTCTGTTTTTGTGCTGCTTTCCTTTAATTTGCCAAAAGGTGTCATGGAAGAAGAGTAAGGATGGAGGCTTTGGTCAAGCATGTATTTGGGTTGTACTTCATGTTCGGCCTCACATAGCAAGAACTGTTACTCTGTCTTCTGGAGTTTTTCTTGTCCCACTAACTTGTAGAGATGAAGGCATCAGCAGTTTTTGATGAAATGTTCCTCAATCTGTCTCTCATATTCTGGAAATCCTGCAATAAACCTTCCTTTGAAATGCTTTCTATGTTGTCATTATGACAGAGCATGCCTCAAGAAATTATCGACTCCTACGAACTGCAAACGATCACACTGGATTACAGGCGGGAGTGTCAGCGCAATGATGTTGTCGATTCGCTCAGCAGCCATGAACCGGACGAGAACTTGGAGGCCATCTTGCAGCTCAATGGAACCAACGGATCAGCCGCCTCTCCAGCAACAGAAGATTATCGCCAGTTTCTCCACTTACTCAGGTTGTCTGGTGACGGCCTAGAAATAAACCGTGGCCGCACCCAGTGGAGAAAGAAGCCTATGAGGTAACTCGTTTTCGATTGCACGTAAAAAGACCATTTGTATTTTGTATTTGTCATTCTTCACAAGGATTTTCTGCGCCACCGAATCTCGCCATTGCTTGCTTGTAGTTTTCCTTCTGCATAGAGAACTGTGACTCTCATGTCAGGAAAAAAAAAAAAAAAACGAGAGAAAGATATGTGTACTCGGTATGCTTATCCGAGGTACCACAAGGCCACCTTGTACTCCCGAGACTTGAGTTTGTAACCTATCATGCTGTTAGCATAAGCTTTGTAGTTCATTATTTAAGAGGAGAATTATTAGAGGTAGTTCTTGGTGTTCTGTTTTCACACGGTAAAGGGAATGCATGCTGAAATATTGAGTTTTTCATTTGAGACGTCACTGCTTGGGGAAAGCATTCGAGTGACACGTTGAAGAGTTGGGGATCTTCACTTAGGAAGTGAATTGAGGACATGGTCATCTTAAGATAATCTAATGCATCTCAATCATGTTCATTGTTCATGTTCATCTCTTATAAATCTTGCGGGGTCTTGTTTGGGCTGACTTGTGGAGTTACAATGGAGGCGTTGGGCCTGATGGCTTTCAGGATGCAATGAATCGGTCCCAGCCGAATCCGAGGGGTCGGAGGAAAAGAAAAGCGTCTTCAAGACACAAACTTCCGGGACTATTAAGATAACGGATCTTTATTAGAAATGCCATCGGCTTTAGAAAAAATTAGTTTCACAGGGATTGTTTGGTTGGTGACCAAGGGACCTTTGCAAAAAAAATCTGGGCCGTTTTCCATTTCACCACCGTGCCAGTCGAACGGTGTCCGTGGAGACAATACTTCTCAGTTTTAACTCACAAAAATTAAATGCCGAACTCTTGGCAAAACCACATTGTTGATTTAACGACGTCCGAGGAATGCATTATTACGTGAAAGGAGAAAATACATAATGAAGGATTCAAATTGCAATATGGTTGCCATGTTTTTCTTTCAACCATCAAGACAGCGGTTACCCTGGACAAAAGACCATCTAAACAAGTGTAATCAGACCACGGGAATGATCTCATTATACTGACGTGACTGACACTGCCCTCTCGATACCGCCTTTCTTGCACTGGAGGCATCTGTTGGAGTCTGCCCTGCTGAAGTGAAGCAAACTAGTGCTTCTTTAAAAAACAGTGGATAAGTCGAAACGAGTGAAATAACTCGTGGAACTAAAGGAAGAGCTATGTCATCCTGGCAAGAGAGTCTGCTCATTCCGACATATCACTGTGCATTGCATGCATTGCATGCATTGCGTGACAGTTGATTGTTAGGGAAATTGTATCTTTTGTGGTGACTTGTCACATTGGAACAATTCAAAGATGTGAAGACTAGTGCTCTTTTGCTCACAAGAGCGACAACCTAATAGGCCTTCTAAACTGCAAAACAACTATTAGACTCATTGGACGGCAAAATTATTGGCATACTCCTATCAGCAAGAATTTTCATAATATCGTGATTCTCCACCGATGTCTCTTTAAGACCGCAGCTCTCATAATATCCTGATTCTCCACCGATGTCTCTTCAAGACCGCAGCTCTCAAACACGTGAAGAAGAAAATAAGGATCATCCGTCAAAAAAGAAAGACCAGCTTATGGAGATCCTAAGATTGGCTGTGGTATCAAATCTATCTTTACAAGGAAAAATCCGTTCAAAATGGGGGCAAACTCAGGAGAAATACACCCCATGCATCCTAAAACAGTAATGGTGTTAGCCCTAAAAATACTCCCAAAAGAGCCCGGAGTTTCAGTTGGAAAAAAGTAAATCCGTTCGAAATGGGGCAAACTTAGGAGAAATACACCCCATGCATCCTAGAACAGTAATGGTGTTAGCCCTAAAAATACTCCAAAAAGAGCCCAGAGTTTCAGACAGAAAAAAGTCTAGGGTAGGCCTCATTAAGGAATGCGATACCGCTCCATTGTAGCCCTCTCGTTGATGAGACGCTGCGTGTGTCTATGTAGTTCTTTCAAATCCGAGCTCTCTAGATCGGCAACAGAGGATTTAATAAACATCTTTAGCAATTCCAAATGATTGGCCTTCACACATCAAAGAAATAAATACAACTCAATTATTTGATTAAGTGCCCAAACTGTCACGCCCCAAACCGCTCCGTTGTAGCCCTCTCGTTGATGAGACGCTACGTGTGTCTATGTAGTTCTTTCAAATCCGAGGTCTCTAGATCAGCAATAGAGGATTTAATGAACATCTTTAGAGATTCCAAATGATTGGCCTTTGCACATCAAAGAAATAAATACAACTAAATATTTTGCTTAAGTGCCCAAACTGTCACGCCCCAAACCCCGGGTACGCGCACATCCCTCAGCGGTCAATTAAATTGTGACATTCTCAGGACTCGTCACCGACCATTTTGATTTTATGCACATGTGAAAGAGAACTCATAATTACCCAACCAACAAGGAAAATAAAATTTCTAGAAAGAAGCTCTCAACAAGAGAATGAAATTTTACACCCTTCTCGACGAGAGAATAAAACTTTAATTATGAAATGGTTTGATGGTTAGAATGAGGGAAATGACACATTTTTATACTTGAGGCTCTTGAATTATAACCATTGATCGTCCTTCGATCCAATGGACAAAATTGTGCCTCCTATCAATTACTAGCATTTATGCCGAGAGAGTTCTAGATCATCAGTGTAATTACCATCTCGCCCATCTTTGGGATCATTCCAGAAAAACCCTAAGCGGTCTTGGAAGGTCTTTTTCGATCATGCACGGTTCCATAATCGCGGTAACCTCATGACTGTGATGTGACAGTCATCTTTTTCTTTATTTCCTGCAAAATTGGACTAGTTAGACTCAAGATAACTGTTAAAAATTTCATGAACGCTTATTGGAAATTGTGATCCATTTTCTCTAAAACTTTCTAGAAACTTTAAGATTAATATTTGCTAGAAAAGTCAAGAAAAATCCTTAAGAAAATCTAGCTTAGGTGGCCAAGAAAATGTAGAAGTCTCTAGAAGAACTACAATCTAGAATTACCTAGATGAAGCCTACATGGACAACATTCTATAGAAATCTAGAATGTTGTACTAAGGTGTAACTCATGCCTATAAATAGGCTTGTAATTCATTCATTTGTGTGAGGGGAAAACCTCCACCTTGTGTGTGGTGGAAACCCTCCACCGTGAGAGGTCTTAGACCTACACCAATCTCCATTAAACTATTTCCTTCAACTAATGAAACTATTGTCCCCCACATCTCATGTCGTATATCCTTCAATTACCATATATCGTCCCTTGTTCATCCTCCACAAAATATACCATACACTTGCACACAACATACCTAACCAAAAACTATCATCCATAACTAAAACCATGCTTCCGCGCATATTTATATTTTAACAACGCTTAATGCCAGCATGGGTCCTCCTCCTCTTCGTCCCATCGTTCGAAGGCAATAAAGCCAAGGTGAAAGTCACCCTCATCTCTACCAGTCAGCATTAATATCCAAAAAATGTTACATATAAAAAGATGAAACCTACCCAACTCTTGGGTAATATGTTACATATAGAAAGATAAACCTACCCAACTCTTGAGTAACCCTTTTATCTCCAAAATATGTGCAGCCTCGGGTGTCTTATGGAGGGAGTTACAATGGAGGGGTTGGGCCTGGTGGCTTTCAAGACGTGTTGAATCGGTTCTAGTCAAATCCTAAGAATTGGAGGAAAAGAAAAGCAAAGATGCAAACTTCCGGGACTATTAACATAACGGATCTTTATTAGAAACACCATCAACTATAAAATTGCAAATAAATCTGGACCGTTTTCCAATTTACCACCATACCAGTCGAACACTGCTGGTGAAAATTATTCTTCTCAGTTTTGGCTGTTGTGATGCCGAATTCTTGACAAAACTACATTGTTAGTTTTACAACATCCTAAGAATAGAAAGTGTCCTATGTTGGACATCATAACCGAGAAATGCATTATTGTGTGAAAGGAGAAGATACATAATTATACTCGGGTAAAGGATTCAAATTGCCAAATAATTGCCATGTTTTTCTTCTGATCATCAAGACAGCAGTCGCCCTTGACAATAACCATCGACGCAGCTTCCTTAAAATCAGTACTAGTCTGGACAAACAAGTAAAACAAGCAAAATCAGACTGCAGGAGTGAGTGATTACACGATAACTGACCCAACAGCCACGGCCAACTCATCAGTCGGCGGTCATCTAGCATAACCGGGCGTCGTCTCGCTTCATCAGGCATGACAACGTCTACATCTAGACGACATTCCACACGGGAGCATCAGTCCATCTTCCACTGCGACCGGCATATGTTGTTAAGGGCATCTGAACTCAATCAGGCATCGACTCCCCGATTCCCGATGGATGACAGGTTCCAATAGTAACCACATGCACATCCATACTTGGCCAAAAACATCATGCTTTGTACTCAAATACTTCCATTTCAAATAATGGACATGGTCAATTTTCTTCATATTAAAAATTCTCGGTAAAATAATTGTGCATGGTCACACTTTTAAATTGAACCATAAAACGTAATACTCAGCCATTTCAAAATTCCACAATTTTAAATAATACATAAAAAAAAATTGTATCAAAAACCGACACTCGGTATTTTTCTATTTAAATACCATAAAATCTAATTTTTGCAATAATAGTCCATAACAACAACCAAGCACCCAATTGCACAATTAAGCAATCAATCTCACATATTATCAAGCATAAGCTCTAAACATTTCAAAAGTCAATCACATCACCAAATATACATTATCTATCAAGCTAGATATCAAGAACAACCACAAAACTACAATCGGCCCTAATCGACAGAAAATGGGACCACTTATACGTCTCCAAGTTTAATTCCAAGAATATAATCAAAAAAGTTTGGAAAATTCTCAAATTTAAATATGTTGTAAATGACACATAAACGAACACTTTGCATGAAGATATATTAGCCTAGATCTTTCTAGATTAAGAGCAGTAAATCGCTCAATCCGTTACCAAAACTATGTCCGTTTCCAAAAATCATGTTTTCCAAAACCAGCTTGGTTCGACATTCAAAACTTGTTCATTTGATCTAAAATTTGACTACGTTAAACTATAAGATGTGATGAACAACTTTTATGAAGAAACCATTTCGAAAATCAAACCCTAAGAGTTATAAAAATCCATTAAATACCAAAAGGTCACTGGTTTCAGCACAATCCGAGATTATGTTTTGCAAATAATGAAACTGAAACATCATTCTTTTAAATCCCTAAAATCTTGAGTAAAATATATGTCATAACTGAAGATTTTTAAAACATTTTTCAAGAAGGAAGTAACCTCAAAATCGTAGTACATTTTTCCTCACAAAAATAGCAAATGGCAAGGGTCCAGTAACTAGATCCGAGAGAAATCCACTAAATTAGACTAACCCACCCTCATTAGTGCTAATCCAATCAATTATATTAACACTAACCCATCTTAATCTAATCAAACTAGACTAACATTAATCTATATTAAGGTTACTCTCAATTAATACTAATTTAAATAAGCTAATTAGCATTAATCTAACCCCCTAAGTGTAATTAACAACTTAATCAAGGATTATGGAGTTAACTCACCGGATTAGCGAGGTAACAGGTTCACGGCAACGGTGGCGCGACGGCGGTGAGATCCCATGACTACGACATCTCCGACAAAGAGCTGGACAAGGCTGAAAAGGCCAGATAGAGCTCATGGCTAAGCTGGAGGTTCTGATTCTACTTCTGTGATTGTTGGTCGGGTGAGCTGGAGGTGTGCGAGGCTGTTGTTGGTCGGCATTGGCACTGTTCGGTGGAGGAGTTGGGCGAACGAAGTGATGGTGGCAATTTGGTGGTGCTGGCTGGTGAGGGTGAGGTGTTGAACAGTGATGTTGGCGGCTGTGAGGTGGTGTGGAGCTGAAGATGATGAGGGATGGTGTAGATGGAGCTGCTAGTGGTGTGGGCGTGTCTACTGGAGGGTGATCAAAGTTGACTGCTGACTTGAGGGGAAGAAGAAGCTGGCGGCAGCAACAATGGAAGAGCATAAGCTAAAAACTAGAGGAGAGGAAACATGAGGAAGGAGGGGGAAAATGGAGGTGGTCAGCTGAACAAGGGGGGAAAGGGGATGAGCGTGAGAGAGGGGGTTGCGTTTGGTTCAGCATTTGCAATGGGCTTTGAGTCTAATGCAAATGCTGAAAGCCTAAAACTACTTGGGAAATGCAATTGTGTTTGGTAAAAATTATTTACAAATAGACTTTGAGTTAAATGTACGTTTGGTAAAGAAAACTTTCGCAATGGGTTTTGATGGATATAATATATATAATTTTTTTCTTTTTTTCTTTTTTTTGAAAATTGAACTAAACCCTTCACTGGACCGGCAAAGGGCTGCCTCCTTGTTCAATTTAAAAATAAATAAACAGGGGCAAAATCAGAAATATGAAAAATTAGTGAGGATAGTTTTGGAGGAGAAAAAATAATTTCAACATTCGGGGGTTACGTTTGATACAGCATTTTAAAAGCAAGTTGAAAGCTGAAAGCTAGCAAAAAAATTGAACCAAATGGTCAAACATTTCCACAATGAGCTTTCAATGGAAATGCTGAACCAAATGCAGCCTGAAGTTTTGCATGCAACCAATCACCTTGTATGTAAAATATCAAGTACTTGAGTGATTTGTCACACAAGTCTTCAATCCAAGGAAGTCAAGGCACCACCCAATTGCTGAATTTCCACCATTTCTTCACAAAAAAAATCCAATTTGGTGACCAGATATGCCTCCAAGGCTGCCCATACAAATTTCCATATATTTTCTTTCAATTCCTCATAAAATCAATTCAAATTGGTGGTCAATTTATCCCTTTGAAGCTGTCATACGAATTTCCATTTTATTCTCCACAATTTAAACCAATTTGGCAACCCAAAAATCCTCTAATTCAGCCCATCCGAATTTCTTCCATTTGAATTTGTCGGATTTGATTTTTTCCACAAATTTCCGGGCTCAACGGAAATTTCCCAAAAGATAAGACGATGTCCTAAAAATAAATCTTGACACGCTCGAATATTTGATTTTCGAAACCAAGTTCAATTTCGTGGTTAAAATCAACTGAACGCGATTTTAGCGTGATCCAACCTATCATGTAGCTTTTATGGATTTTATCGCATTTGACCCGTGGTTGATAATTTTCAATCCACGTTTGTGCATCTCCGACTCGTCAGCGACTATAGATTGTCGTAAAAATCTCAAGTTTTCAATTATGGGTACTGGATATAAAATCGACAGAAAAATTGGTTAGTGTCATTCAACGCGAATTATGCAATCCAATTTAATTACGCCATTCCATTGAATCGACCTATATTTGATCACTAATCGATTATAATGGTGCCATATTGACCATTGTTAATTATCACAGTCGAGCAATCGATTTCTGATCAAATTTTCAACTCTGCCATGTTTATATATCTTAACAGCTTCACCTGATAGATCAATTAACTCATGAGTGATCAACTTAGAGAAAAATGACCATAGACGCATCGAAAAAAAGCCCAATTCATATTATCGAAACAGGGTCAAATTTTCAAGATGTCATACAAACAACTAAAAAACAAGAAGCAACATATGCATAAAGACTCACAAATTTCAAAAACCTCACACATGTATGCATGTGTCACGGCCCAAAAGGATGACAATCCAAGGGTTCCTACGTGACGGCCGTGACACATTTATAGACCCAACGACCCTCGGCTTGTATCTCCGACACTTAGAGTTTTCTCGAGTCTTCTAGAATACTCTTGGGGGCGGGCGATATGGTAATTGTATTCGTATGTAATAAATGTGAGTAGTTGGTGGTTAGGGAGATGTAATATCTACCGTTAGATCGATAAGAGATCTACGGATACGGTTTGCTTTATATTTATATAAATAGGGGTCTTCTCCCCCTCATTTGTATCATCTCAAGTGAATATAATCCAGAGCTTCTCTCTCTAAGGTTTCTCTCCCTACGAACTTGGGAGAAATTCGCAAGGAAAAGATTTCTCCCAAGGAAAAGGGTTTCTCTCTACGATCCTTGTGAGTGAGTGTGAGAAAGGCTAAGAGAAAGGCTGACTTGGGAGAAATTCCTAAGGCCGCATGAGCAAGGAAACGCTAGATTGATCGGCCCATGACACATGACTTCGACATCAAAAATTTTCCAATACATACTTTCTGGGACCAAAAATTTTCCAATGCATACCTTCTGGGACGTCACCCGCAACGAGTGCTCATTGTACCGAATAATGAGATCCTTAAGCGATGACAGTTCTAGGGCAACTGGGAGTCGCTTAGGCTCCCAAGCTGGCGTAAGAGTTGCCGCCGTCTTCATCCTCTTCTTTTTCAACCCCTGCAAAATTGGACTAATTAGAAATTTCAAGAACCCACATCCAAAACTTAAACAACCCAAATTAAGCAATTGAAATTTTCCAAATAAATACCTTGGATAACACCGACTGCGTTGGCAGCTCTTGGTCTAGTGCTCGAGTCACAGTTTCCACGCCTTCTACCTACTACTGGGCGACCCCGCTTACCAGCATGGCGTATTCCTCCTTATCTTTGTCCCACTCCTTCGTGAGCGATAGATCGAGGGTGAAGTCCACCCTCGTCTCTGCCAGTCGCCCACTAATCAACATTAATATCCCAAAAATGTTACAGATAGAAAGATCAAACCTACCCCAATCTTCAAGCTCGTCTTGTGCTCGAGTCATGGTTTCCACATCTTCTGCCTGCTTTTGGGCGACCCCAAGCTCGTCTTGTGCTCGAGTCATGGTTTCCACATCTTCTGCCTGCTTTTGGGCGACCCCGCTTACCGGCGTGGCGTATTCTTCCTTGTCTTTGTCCCACTCCTTCGTGGGCGACAAATCAAGGGTGAAGTCCACGCTCGTCTCTGCCAGTCACCACTAATCAGCAATATCCCAAAAATGTTACAGATAGAAAGATCAAACTTACCCCAATCTTCAGGCTTATCCTGTGCTCGAGTCACGGTTTATGCGTCTTCTACCTGCTCTTGGGCGACCCCACTTACCTGTTTGAGCCATTGTTTCACTTGAAAAAAAATAAATCAATTGTTTCACTTGATATATTGGAATGTCATATCTTTCTCTATGATTTATTTTAGTATAGCAGCTTTCAATGGGATTCAATGTCAGATCTTCTATTTCAGTATAACAACTTTCAATGGGATTCAAACAACTGATAGATACAACCTACCCTTTTATAAGCTAGAGAGGAACCTAGCAAACCCTAATCAACAGCGTGTCAACTGGCCCCTCCCATTACGAGCTTTAGCTAAACATAATTGGTTACCTTTTGCTGCTCAACTAGCCCCTTATCAATAGATGTCAATATCCAATTCAATAAGATCGTTCGACAATTATTGGAATATTCATTAACCTGATTATTTATAATAGAAAATTAATTAATTAATGTAAACCCATATTATAAAAAAAATTCCAGCATTCTCCCACTTTGGCTACATTAATTAACTTATTTAATTTTGAAAATGATTTTATATTGAAAATGACACTATCGGGTTAATAACTGAAAAATTTTGTTTTATGTGTCCATAACTTAAAAAATAATATTCTAATAACGATATCTCAAAACCAATCAAATCTTATATAACCTCAGTATAAGACTGTGGAGATCAATGTGTTAAGAAAATACCACAACATATGACCTTCCATAATCACATATAACAAGCATTATATTTTCATGGATCAAGGGCCTAGTAATGTAATAAGAAATAGTGCCAACATGTGACTTATCGGTCCTCAATGCAATTTCTTAACAACATGAAACTGTATTAGCATAATTTCTAAACAACATGAAATTGCGCAATTATGTAACAATTCAACATAAGATCTCATAATTAGTGACATCTAGTCATCTTTAAACTAAAATTTGTTTAAAGATACCATTTTACACTTCTATTTCTCAGTCAACAAAAGAAAAGATAACAATAGAATCAACAATAATGATTATTGAAAATAAATGTTTTAATAGATATCATAAAAGCATTATCGGTCTGCATATAACTATACTATCCAGAAATACAATTATATAGCTCCCACTAACAAAAGAAATCAAAAGAATCTAAAATACCAATATTATTTATATGTTCTTTAAAAAAAATGGGTCGTAAGCCTTTTGTTAGAGGATCAACCAACATAGACTCAATTCTGACATTCTCCATCACAATGTCTCCATTTTTTACCAAGTCTTTAACAGTATAATATTTTATCCAGTTAACATTTCAATCGTGGCATTGTTATTATTTAGAGTAAATGTAATTGTTTGTCACACAAAATGAAATAAGATAAATTATGGACAATTAGCAATTCAACAAAAATAATTAGTACATTACAAACTCCCATTTGGGTAAAGTATACAATGCACCATTATTTTCCACAACATGAAGTTTATAAAGTAATAACAAGGAGAATTACATATAATTGTTAAGGATCCATCCCTTTTGAGCAGACAAATCATTTAAATCATACATCTCCATAATTTCAATATAGAGGGGAATTACATATAATTTTCAAAACATTTATCCCATTTGGCCAGATAAATATTTTTCAATTATACATCCCCATCTTTCAAATATGGCAATTAATCTTCATGCTATTTTCCAAATTAACATACATAATAATTCTTTTGGGCAAGTAATTGTATATATTAATTTTTATTAATAGGGAACTCCAAAAATTTATGTCCAAAATTCATCAAACAATATGAAACACTTTACAACATATGCTTCCAAAGATTGCTTTTATCAAACAACAATTTTTGCCACAAATTTTTTTTAGGCGTATATGGACGTTTTATTTTCATGTGAATTTTTTGCTCGATTGATCCTAAAACCGTAAGGCTTTTGTTCTACATGTCGAGATATTTCCAATTATATATAATTTGTATAAGCGTGTTTCCTAAGATATTGGGAAAATTTGCACAAAAGTTTTAATCATTTGGCTTAAAGTGTAATCATAGCTTCAGGCCATGCTTCTTCAGTACTCCAAATCGATCCTCGAGTACCCTCTCGCGATGGAGAGAGGAACTTCTCCAATTCTTGCCAATCTGACTTATCAAGACCGGCGATGGAGAATTCAATTAGCATCTTAAGGGTGTCTAAATAGTTGGCTAGTAACAGCGACCACAAGATGTGCTCTGCTTAATAAGCATATCCTCCAAACACTCCCCGTTTTCTGCAAAATTGAACTCATTAGACTCAAGATAACTGTTAACAAATTCAAGAATGCAAGGTATAAATCTTTCGAGGAACCCACACATGCATGGAATTTTTAAATTTTGGAATATACACCTACGGGAACATGTCTGCTGGATTAGCGGTTTTTCTTCTCACGGAGTTGCAGATTTTGCAGTCTTCTTTTTGTTCATTTCCTGCAAAATTAGACTAGTTAGACTCAAGATGTGTTGAATCGGTCCCGGCCAAATCTTAGAAATTGGAGGAAAAGAAAAGCGTCTTCAAGATGAAAAAAATTGGAGGAAAAGAAGAGCATCGAATTCAAGATTCAAACTTCAAAATATGTGTGGTCTTGTTTTGGCTAACTTACAGAGTTACAATGGAGGGATTGGGCATGGTGGCTTTCAGGATGTGTTGAATCGGTCCAACCAAATCTTAGAATTGGAGGAAAAGAAAAGCGTTGAATTCAAGATGCAAACTTCAAAATATGTGTGGTCTTGTTTCGGCTGACTTATGGAGTTACAATGAAGGGGTTGGGCGTGGTAGTTTTCAAGATGAATTGAATCGGTCCTAGCCAAATCCGAGGAAAGCGTCTTGAAGATGTAAAAGTTTGGAGGCAAAGACCTTTCGATTGCTCTCGCTCGCTAACTTGGATAGTTGGAATACCTAAGCCAAACCTTTCTTAGGTTGATTGCTCTTGCTAACTCAGATCATAGAGAGAAAATTTTTAAAAAGAGAAAATTTCTAGAAAGAAGCTCTCAACGAGAGAATGAAACTTTACACCCTTCTCAACAAAAGAATAAAACTTTAATTATGAAACGGTTGGATGGTTAGAATGAGGGAAATTACACTCTCGAATTATAACCATTAATCGTCCTTCGATTCAATGGACAAAATTGTGCCTCCTATCAATTACTAGCATTTATGCCGAGAGAGTTCTAGATCATCAGTGTAATTACCGTCTCGCCCATCTTTAGGATCATTCCAGAAAAACCCTAGGCAATCTTGGAAGGTCTTTTTCGATCATGTACGGTTCCATAATCGCGTTAACCTCATGACTGTGATGTGACAGTCATCTTTTTCTTTATTTCCTGCAAAATTGGACTAGTTAGACTCATAACCGTTACAAATTTCATGAACGCTTAATGCCAACATGAGTCCTCCTCTTCTTCGTCCCATCATTCGGGGGCAATAAAGCCAAGGTGAAGTCACCCTCATCTCTACCAATCAACGTTAATATCCAAAAAATGTTACATATAAAAAGATGAAACCTACCCACCTCTTGGGTAATATGTTACATATAAAAAGATGAAACCTACACAACTCTTGGGTAATATGTTACATATAGAAAGATGAAACCAACCCAACTCTTGAGTAACCCTTTTATCTCCAAAATATGTGCAGCCTTATTTCGGGTGACTTATGGAGGGAGTTACAATGGAGGGGTTGGGCCTGATGGCTTTCAAGACGTGTTGAATCGGTTCTAGTCAAATCCTAAGAATTGGAGGAAAAGAAAAGCATTTCAAGATGCAAACTTCTGGGACTATTAACATAACGGATCTTTATTAGAAACACCATCGGCTCGGCTGTAAAATTGCAAATAAATCTGGGCCGTTTTCCAATTTACCACCATACCAGTCGAACACTGGATTATTCTTCTCAATTTTGGCTGTCGTGATGCCGAATTCTTGACAAAACTACATTGTTAGTTTTACAACATCCTGAGAATAGAAAGTGTCCTATGTTGGACATCATAACCTGCATTATTACGTGAAAGGAGAAGATACATAATTATACTCGGGTAAAGGATTCAAATTGCCAAATAGTTGCCATGTTTTTCTTCTAATCAAGACAGTGGTCACCCTTGACAATAACCATCGATGCAGCTTCCTTAAAATCAGTACTAGTCTCGGACAAACAAGTAAAACAAGCAAAATCAGACTGCAGGAGTGAGTGATCACATGATAACTGACGTGACTGAAGGTGAATACAAGGGTTCCTCCTCTTGGTTGAGAACTAACTTCAATTTGACTGATTTTAAAGACCAGATGTGGATACACACTGCTCTGACTGTGCTTGTCCTGTGATCTATTCTGATTCATTGCCCATACTGCCTTTCTCGCACTAGAACATCCGCTGGACTCTGTCCTGCGCTGAGCTGAAGTGATAAGCCAACTCCTGCTTCTTATAAAGAACAAAGATAACTCGAAACGAGTGAAATAACTCATGAAATCCTGGCAAGAAAATCTGCTCATTCCGATAGCACTTTACATTGAATGCACAACAGTTGATAGTTAGGGATATTGCATCTTTCGTGGCGACTTTTCATGTTGGAAGAATTTAAAGATGTGAAGACTAGTGCTCTTTTGCTCACAGGAACGACGACCTGATAAGCCTTTTAAGCTGCAAAAGCAACTATTAGGCTCATTGACAAGTCCTTACAAACTAATGGACTGACTTTTACCAGCAACATTGTTGTTGTACTCCTTTCAGCAAGAATTTTCATAATCTCCAGATTCTCAACCGGTATCTCTTCAAGACTGCAGCTCCCACACACGTGAAGAAGAAAATAACAATTATCCACCAAAAAAAAGAACAGCCAGCTTTTATTGCTCCTGAAATCTGCTGGGGATGCAAATCTATCTTTACTAGGAAAAATCTGTTTAAGATGGGGCAAACTCAGCAAAAATACACTACCATGTGTCTGTAGAACGGTAAGACTAACGGATACCTGACTGATCAAGAAATCCTAGCGCCAAATAACCGAGAAATCTCTGCACTCCACAAAACCAACAGGAGAAGAATCAAGAGTAGACCCAGTGAGACATGATAGACGATGGCAGGAATTGTGGCCCAAGATCCAAGAGAATTTTCTCTGCCTGATTATTCTGAGTAAGCTATCCATTACATTGCTTAGATCATGACAAGGGCAAACTCAGCGAGCAGCTAGTGAAAATTTCAGCAATGAACTGGCATAGCATCAGATGGCAAAAGAGTTCATAGGCACTTCTTGTCGCGATATACAATGGATAAAGTAATCACATGAAGCTCAAAAGATCCAAAAATCAATAATAACACTCAATATCTGCAGCCAACAAAGACACATGGAACCCATTTTTTGGGTACTCAAGCAAGTAGCTGCATCTTTACATAGGACCCCCGACTTCACTAAAACAATACGCTCCCTACTCTCCAACATTGCAAAATAGAGTGTGCAAAGGAAATCTCACAGGTGGAGAAGAACTTAAAGTACACAACAGCAATGCACCACAAATGGAAAAACAGGTATCTTTTCTTTCTGGATGGCATGTTTCTGCAGCATTCGTAAATTAAACACACAAATGGTATTAGCCCTAAAAATACTCCAAGAAGGACCTGGAGTTTCAGAGGAAAAAATTCTAGGGTACAAAAAGAAGAAAAGAAAAGTTAAACATTATTCTACAAATCAGTGACAGGAAAACTGTTCCAACTTCCAAGTTATACAATTGGCTAGGGTGTAACCTTTTATTTTTCGTTTCAGCAAGCCAAAGATGTTGGTGAAACATGCCTACTCGACATTTCCATGTTACAATCAGACAAATCAGGGACAAATTACAGTTCTACAGCTTCTCCGTCAACCTGATCATGAAAGAGTTCACTGCACTTAAATCCAAAACTATCCACGAAGATTCAAAGAGCTCATGAAAGAATTCAGCTCCAATTTCCTCAGCTGCGTTTCTGAATGCAATACCAAAAGCATTACCCTGCACCGCCCCGAGCCGAGGCTTCCCGCAAACCCCAACAATTAAAACCTTATTAGGCTCCTGTGATAAGCAAGCACAAAGTAGAGGCTTCATTCTTGCTCCCTTTTCTTTTAGTGCATCCATCAAGAAGTAACAGAACTTAGTCAGAGCCTGTGGATACCCTAACAACTTTGTGTCAACAGAATCTTCAAGCTTCACCCATCTAAATTTCCTGCCACTTCTTATTGAGCCACTCTTAGTAATGGCTGCACTTCCCTGTCTGAGAATAGCTCGCTGTATCTTGATAGCATGTTGCATACCAGCTTTTAGCTTGTCCAAGTTGCTCAAGGACAAGGCATCATAGGCCACCCCGAACTGCTTGGAAGCACAAGAACCATCAGATTTCACAAAGGACTCAAGCAGTGCAGTGACTCCATATACCACGTCTGCTGCAGACACCCTTGAGCTATAACCATGGAGTCTCAGAAAACTTCTATAGTAGAAGTCGCTTAGCCCGTACTCAGGTAGAAACCGTTCAAACTCATCTTTCATCTTTCTTTTCACTTCCAGGTTCATGTACTGAAACTTCTGTTGGCAATCCACAAGTGCAAAACCCATGCGGGCAAGGAGAAGTTTGAGCTTTTTCATCCCATTGTCACTCCATGTCTTTAATTTAGGCGCTATGTACGAAGAACACAGCATGGAATCAAATAAGTTCCATTCCTGCAATAACATCAGCCTTGGCTCGTCTTCGTATGCAATGCGAGAGGAATCTGGAGCACGAATCTTAGTACCATCCTTGAGAGTTACAGAAGTAACAGCGTCCAAGTTCCCTGAGCTGTTAATGTGCTGCTCAAGCTCCATAACCCCAGCTAAGTACCTCTCATCTGTTAACCGCTCGTGAACAAACTGATCTGTCAAGGAAATGCAAGCTAACCAGAGCAATTCATTCGTGTTCTTCCTCAAAGAATGCGACAAATCATGCATCAAACATCCAGAAGGCTTCCCATGAAAGGTCCCCATACGGTAGTACTCCTTCTTCAGCTTTCTGAAAAGCTGAACCGGGTCATCCGCATTTTCTTCAGAGACCCTCCTTCGCTTCCTAGACCCAGCTCTACTTCCCTCTTCCTCGCTATCACTGTCGTTTTCCTCTTCACTTTCCGAGGCCTCATCATCGCCCTCTTCATCGCTCATCAAATCGCTAGCATTAGCCAGAGCCGACACATCGAAATCATAGGCCAAATCGGCCTGCTGCTCATCATCCCGAGTATAAAGCACGACCACCTGATCATTCCCCTCGCTCAAATTATGCAAATGAATCGGCCGGTGGCTATCCACGACGAAAACCCTAGCTCCGGGACCCAGATCCAAGACCCGGCGCAGGTCACGGTGGCACCCCCAATTAATCAAAAGGATCGTGACGGCGGCGCCGCCCTCAGCGCTCATGCTGGACCCGGCGTACTTGTGGATCTCCCGAAACGACGACACCGGGTAGCAAGCGTACTGCACCGAATCCGACTCGAGCACATGGAAGATGACCTTGAGAGCGCAGAGCGAGTCGACGTCGGAGGTCGACGGGAAGATGAGGAGAGGAGAATCGGCCGAGGACAGGGCGGACTCGCGCAGCCGAGTGTAGAAGGACTCCACCCGCTGCTCCCTCACCATGATTTTCTAGCTCGCGAATCCGAATTGAGAAGAAAACACGGCGCCGCAGGGGGGGGGAGCTTCGAAGGAGAGACAGAGGAGGAGGAAACGTTAGAGCGCCGGGGACAGATCCAGCTCGAGCCTCGGTTCGGGCAATCAAGCTCGCCGGCGGTGCAAAATGAGGACGGAGAGGCGGCGAGAGAACCTCGAGAGGAGCTCGGGATCGGACCTCGCGGAGCTGCTGGTCATCGCCGGAGCGACCGGCGAGCGGCGGAGCTTGCGGCGGAGGAAGGCGGCGAGAGAGAGACAGAGAGAGATCTGCTGCTACTGTTGTTCTTTCGTCTCTCTACTGAAAAATGAGGGGGGAGGAGGAGGGCGGTTAAGTTTGAAGAGGCGAAAAATGTTTGAAATTTCGGGAATTTTTATTCAATTTTTAAAAGTTGGCGCCACATCTGTTTCCGGCACGCAGGCTCCTCGCCATGTGATGCGATCCCCCTTTTCCATCTTTTATTTTCTTTTTTACGGGAAAATTAATTTTTTTTCTTTTTTAAGCAGTTGGAGGTTGAATCCGTCTGACTGGAAAGTGGGGTAACTAAAGGAAGAAAAATTAGTAGGTCGCTATAATTGAGATTGGTATTTTCCAAAAGAAAAAATTATTAAATTCAAGATGTCAATACAAAAAAATGTGAATTGTCGTTGAGATGAGAAGTTGATAAGTTAATAAAAGATAAAACAAATATTGATAAGTAATTCAAATAAAAGTTAAAAAGATAATATTTTGTAGTAAATTAATAAGAGAAAAGTTTAATTTGTCACGCCAATTTAGATTGTTAATGTCTAGAGAGAATTAATAAAGATTAAAAGAAAAGTTGGCAACTTGATAAATCAAAACAATGATTATGATTAAAATTGGTAAATAAATCAAATTAGGATTGGTAAACCAAAGACATTTTGTAATTTAATCCACAAAAAATTTGGTAAGTCGATCTAATTTAGTTCGCTGGATACTTCACATCCAATTTTCATGTGCTAAAGTTGTAGGCCTTGCTATTAATAACCCTCCATTTAATCTAATTCATGGATTAGCCCATCGCTAATTGGCATCCATCGAGGGTTTAAAACGAAAGAGAAAACTTTATGCATTCGTATTCCATGTATTGAAAACGATTACATTGAAAGGAATCTATAAAAAGCTCCTGTCTTTCAAGACCGGATGGACAGCAAAAAAAGCAGTGCAGAGATGTTCATCGATGTCTACGACACAGCACTAGACCATACACAGAGGAATAAGATAGTTTCACGGTCAAAATAAGGAATGATGACTAAAGAAGTAAACTCTCCGAAAGGTGAATGATCCTTCAAAGATTTATACATTTCACGGGCGGCCAGAACCGTCGTCGACTGAATTTGCAGGCCTCAACTTCAGAACCAGGGGAAGCAACAGCCCTGCAAAATGCACGAGGACGGCATTGAGTACAGTGTAAAAAATGGAGCGAAAATTCACAAGAGTCACTTAAAAACGTGATGTTTCCTCTGTTGGGGGGTTTGGCGCAGTCATGCCGATCAGGTATAATCAGTTAGTCGATTATATAACTTGATGAGAGCATGACCACCGCCGGCCATCACCACTATCGACATCGTTCTCACCGCTGACGGGCAGCTGCTGATGCCAACATTTGAATCCGCGGCCTAATGTCAGCATCTCAGAGACTCCTAAAAGTACATAAATGAATCTCGCACGGGTTCTAGATGCCGGAGACAAAAGTATTTGTGGTATTGCTTTTGGGATTGAAGTACTTGCCCAGGATTCATGAGTGGATCGTGCTCCAGAGAAAACCTCGGTCATGAAGTTCGCAAATTAACATGAAATATAAAGTCGAGCCAGGCTCTAGAGTATACCTTGGGATTGTCCCTTGGATTTGGCTTCCTGTTGCCGGTGTATGGCGATGTGCGGACATTGGGACCGGGCGACATTGCTGCACCAGGGCCTCTCTGCTTCTCATCCTTTATTCTGTTGAAAACATCAGTGTAGCCATCACCAGATGCAGGGTCATTCACATTCCAATCACCGAATCGTGGAACTGCAGCACCTCTGCTAGACTGTTCATCGGACAGAACCCAATGTCAAGAGGCCAATATCAATAGAAAGTAGAAACTCAACATCGCTGTGATGATCACAGCTTGAAGATCAAACTGCAGATTCAAATATGATGATGAGAGGAAAATCTGTAAGAATCAGAAAAAGGAGTTAGGTTCAGCTTTGGATCTTACGCTATCGTCTGCTCTCATTTGGGATCTTCCCTGGGCCCGAGGGCTGCTCCCATAAGCAGGTCCGCCTGAAGATTTCGCTTGGTGATGATGAGGCGACCGTTCGAAACTGTGATCATAACCAGGATTGGGTCCAGCCTGCCTCTTGCGAGGCTCACCATAGGAGGCCCCATGGGACGAGTATTGGTGTCTCGAGTCATTGGTCCGAGATGCTGCATTGTCTTTACCTGCTGAGGGGTTGACAGACCGTCTTGGGTCGCTGTCGTCTGCCCTTGCCCTCCTCTCCTGCAACTTCCTAGCAGGTTCAGGTCCTCTCGGCTCCTCAGTGGAAAACCTAGGTTTACGGGGAGGAGGAGGAGCAAACTTGGACTCAGGTGCACCTTTGGGATGTAAGTTGGGGTTCTCTTGCGGGTCATTCGGGTTCCCAACTTTCACGCCACCGCTGCCTCGTTGCTCGCGTGCTTTCTCGAAATAGACTGTATAAGCAACGTCATCGCCAGCGTTCCATTTGCCAAATTGGGGTACACGCGAACGTTGCTGCCATGATCAGAATAGCCATTTTCAGGATGAAGAATATGCCGTAACAGGAATTAAAACAAATAGACCGATCCTGCACTAACTAGAACTCTCTCCAACCAGCGCTCCACACAAGAAAGCACAGAAAAGAACATCGCAAAACATAAGTCGATTTTAGCAAGCATTGGCAACTTCCGATTAAGAACAAATTAAGAGCTGATGATTTAATCTACATCCAATCCTTAATTGCCTATTTAAGCAGGTTTTTAAGCAAATGCAGAGGAAACAATTGGAAAAGCCGTAACCAGATAGGGATTCGACAAACTAGGACAGTTAACTAAAGCAGATGTCGCTTTGTTCTGCAGGAGGTGATTGTACAGAAATGAATACACCGTTAAGCGGTGTTGCTCTGGGAAAGCTTTGGTGGATCATCCCGATATTAGCTGCAATCCGACTTGTTATGCAGGAAGCATGTGTCGAACAACACCGTACATAACTTGAGCTGTATAGAGCTATTGGAGAATGCTGTCCTTAGAAAACGAATCCATGGAAAACTAATGGGCGTCATCAAGCTAGGAAATCCGGGTAGGAAATCTAAAGCTCGGTGAGCCTCTGAATTCCAAACCAATCGATCAAATTTCAGCTCTTTTGTACTCAGAAAACCAGAATCGATCCTAGCAAAACATTCGATAAGTGATCAAGCCTATAAAGCATTTCCCAGAACTTTTTTCCCTTTTTTTTCTTTTCCGAAAGGATCTGTCGAAGACATTAATTAGAGGGAATTCAGAACGAACGCAGAACCGGCAAGAGTCTGTCACCGATCATTTGCAAAAACCCGAAATATGTCAGCTCGACGCACTGTTTTTGGAGATCAAGAAACGATTTTCTACCAATATCTTTTAAAATCTTGCCTTTTTTTCCCCTTCTTGCTTGTTTGATTACCAAAACTTAGCTAAAGGTTGCTTCTTCGCATCTCATGAGCTCAATTCACAATGGTCAACCAGCATGTAAATATAAAGCTATGCAGAACCAACGACAAAACAGAAACAGAAGGACGAACGGATGCAACAGAAAACCTCGGTATTGGACAACAATAACATAAGGCGATAATAACTAGAACTAATGATTCGCAGAAAATGCACGAACTACAAGAGTCGTCCTAGGCCATCACGACCGGAACACGTATAATTATGCCGAAGCCGAGACTCGGACGTCGAGACAAAAGCGATACTCACAGCCATTTTTCCTCCGCCCTTCTCCCGCCTGCTTCAAGCGAAATGCAAAGACAATGATCGGAGTCAAATCGCGAGACGAAACCAGGAGCTGAGCAGGCTCGAAAGGAATCTCCGACGACACAACAACCGGAAATACGGGGAAGTGGGATGGAAGGTTGGCTTCTGGAGGCAGGAGAAGTGGGGGAGCGGGGAGGGAGAAGGGCTTTATATATAGACCGTTGACCCTGGGGGGGTGGCCAGGTCCAAGTTTGACTATTCTTTATCCCCCCCAGCCCACCATGGCTTCTTGAACGAGTCCCGCCCCCGTTTCTTCCCAAGCCATCAACGGCAACCGCATCAACGGCCTCGCTGTAAACCGCGTGGCCAACGCCCGCCTCGCTTTCGAGAAAAAAACGCTACCGCCAGTGCGGTTTCTTCTGTTTCTAGATATGGTCAGCTCGCTCGACAATTTGGCCCCAGCACGCTAGCCTTATCCGGAAGGAGAAAAAACCGGGTTCCTCGGATTATGACGGCGTTAGAAAGATTCGACGGAAGCCAGCTGTCCCCTGTCGGGATCGGTTCAAACGTCAAAGGCTTGACGGTCCAGGGGGGTGGGATTCTCCGCGGTTAATTTGACGGGGTCGCCGTGAGCTCGCGCGTCCCGGACTGAAAACACGCGCTCTCTCCAGCTACCTACCGAAACCCCGACCACCTTTGTCTTTTTTTGCCCCTTTGTCCCTTTTGTCCCTTTTGTCCTTTTGCCTTATGCCCCGTTCTGAATTCGTCTTCCTTCTGCCGTGCTTCGAAGGGAAATTGAATTTACTTGTTCTTCTTGCTGCTTTCGCAGTCATGATTGCAATTTTTGAAGTGAAATTTAAAGTCCATTTGTTTTGTTATAAATGAGTGATTCGAAAATCGTTATCCTAAAAATAATTGAATATGTCCCTAGAGAAAATCAATTAACAGGAAATATCTGTGTTATCAATAACAAATTATGGTTAAGTATTTTCATGAATGACTAAAATATTTTTCGTCCATTCACCCTTACAAAAGATCACAGCAATCATTTTTTTTTTAAAAATGATTTCTAAAACTTATTTTTTACGAAACAAATGTACTCGTAATTAAATAGATATATATGAAATTTCTTGAGTATTTGTATTAGATCGTGTTGTGGATGTTCTACATGTTGATTTCATATAAGATTAATTGGGAAGTGTCCATGTTGATGTTTTATATTTGATAAACAAAATTTTCTTTTTTCTTTTTCTTATTTTTGGGTAGACAGGGAAACTATTGGGACTGGTCAATTTTTTCATTTGAAAGCGATTTTACATCCTACGTAAGACAACGTCTTGCATATGTAGCCATTTGAACGTGGACGGGATGATGTAGATCTCCGGAGATAAATAGAAGAGGTCATCGTGAATTAATTCTTATTATAGGGTTTCTAATATTACTGAAAATCTCAAACCTGCATCCCTATGATATATTTGCTCCGAATCAATTTTCCCACCTCACAAAAAAATCCCATATTGATTTCCATAATTTCCGTCTAGAATTTGCACCAAACTAATTTTCATCTTACAAAAAAACCCAAATCAGTACCTCTATTCTAATCCACCCTCCATCTGCATCTTGTCAAAATATCCTATTGAAAGGAGTTTCCTCCCGAAAAATTCATGTGTATTGGTACGTGTGAATTTGTGGCGAATATACTAATTCCGAGTCTTTTAATAATATTGACCTATATATATACAGAATCATAGTGAGTTTTATGATGTAAACCTCCATTTAAGATAAATTGGATAAGAACCAAATTGACGAAGGAATGCTTCACATATGTCTCAACTTCGCCAAGCCCAGCTCCTCGATCTCTTGCTTTATGCCAACTCTATTGTATATAGAGTAGATCTATTTTTTTTCTAGTATCCTTGTGAGGTGTCTGATTCCAATCCCTAACAGCCTTGGTGAAGCAATCCACTGAAGAAGATCCTTCTCCTTCCCTTTTTTTGGAAGAAAATGAGGATTCGGACAAAATCAATGAAAGGGAAGAGATCTGAGTGAATGGAAAGGTAAAAAACAAGGGATGAATTTAACTTTCAAGAGACATTCTATAAAAATAGCCAACCATCCTTGCTACTATGTACATTGATCTTAACTTGATTGATTCATCCAATTGAACTCACACTCAAAAGAGGACCATAAGCTCAGGGCTCGACAAATGAGAAAGTATCAACATTAAGAAACTTCTTGGGGTTAGCAGTGAAAGAAAGAGCGTGGCATTCATTTATTCGTTCATATTCATAGCTGAGTCTACTAAAAGAGAGACCAACCTCATCATAGTGATTAGAGGACATCTCTAATTGTTCACCCGCAACAAGAACAGCCTTTATGCCGAAAGGACTAAGAGCTCTTATTTCGTGCCATATACGCGGGGGTTCTCTCAGCCAGACTTCAAAATGTTCAACGAAGGGGAGACCCGCAACATCATCTAGCGTATTTCTTGGTGTTCTTGGTGGAAGGTCCGATGGAAATGACTTTAATACTCTTTCATCCACTGGTAAAGAATCCGTTGCTATTGGACTTGGCAAGTAAGCCCTGAAGGAACAAGTCGTAGACCTTACATTCTTCTTTTTTAGTATGCTTGAAAGGAAAGTTAGTCATTTTAATTTGAAATAACTTTAATCCCAAATGAATCAAATCTCCTCAAGTAGGATTCAAACCTACAAACAGTCCATTAACAACCGACCACTCTACCAACTAAGCTACTAAGGAATGTGCATTTGGTTGTCATGGGGCCGAGCCTGAGGAAGACTGGTCAACGGAGCTGAGAAACGAACGTGACGTGCACTTGGACTCGTTACTCATTAATAAAACTCCTGCCTCGTCGTCCTCTTCGCTTTCAAAGAAAGTCAACGCGGCGTTCGTGCGAGCTGCCAAATCAGTCGCCCTCGCTGAAAACTGGTACAACGTCTTTTGCTCCTGCCTTGTTCTCCCTCGTCTTCGTCTTCGTCCTCTTCCTCTGTTCTTCACTTGCAAATTTTGATCTTTTCTTTTCCTCTTTTTTGCTTTTTTTTTTTTTTTTTTTTTTGGTTTTTGGTAAATTACAATGGAGGGAATTTAACGAACCGTGCCTTACGGCAATCGCCAGATGACGAAGAGCTTCTTCTTATTTTCCGGGGTGGCTGGTGGTTGTGGCGCTGTTAGGTTATGATCTATGGCTATAATTTAGGGCTTGGAGAAGATGATTAGAGCGATGCGAGATGTATAATCTAATCAATTGCATGTGGAGATTTGTAAACTAAAGTGATGTGCGATGATGCAAATGGACATTTTAAAAGGAGGGCGGGTTCAATGCATAAGAGTCAAGGGAGCCGTGTAACTACTTATAACTACTTGCAAAGCTCTATTTTACATTAAATTTAGAATTTTAATGACGCAGATGCATTTGGTGTTGAACAGCGGGCAAACTTTTAGGCTGCGCATGATAAAATTTATGTTTATTGATTTCTCTATTTCTCTGTTTCATGTAATAGGTTTGGAACAGAAATCCGTTTGGTAACGCAATTTGATTTCTTTATTTTTGAAATGGATTTCGTTTCCAGAAATAAATTTGAAGAATAAATCAGAAGCTAAAACCAAATATATTCCGGGGAATAGAGAAACAGAGAAATCAAGAAACATGTTATGTATTCAAAATGTGAAATCAATTTCTATTTTAGAAATTTTATCATGCGCACCATTAATGATCATTGGTAATTCAAATGTGAAAAGCACATTTGATAGGTCTTACAAATTAGAATAGAGATATGCTAGTGTAGAAACATGCGCGTGGCTTGGAGTGGGTTACGTATGGAGAGAAATACATCAATCATTAAAAAGAATCGAGTGGTTTTTTAATCAATGTGCATTAGTTAGTCACTAAAAACATAAGAACTGGATGGTTATTTGACGAACGGAGAGTGATGAAGAGTTTTAGCTTTTAATAAAGGGTAATCATGGACAATTAAAAATGAGACAATTTGGGGCTTTGGTTTATCAATATTTGACTAATTCACGAGATACAGGTTATGCGTACGCATGATCACGTGGGGCGCGTTACGTATGAAGAGAGATGAATCGATTTTTAGGAGTTTAATAATGATTTGATTATTTAAATAAGTGTTTGTTAATTACTATTTTTATTTTTTTTGTCCTAGCGACCATTGCCAGACCTCGGGTGACGCTTGGGTCGCGAGACCTGACTAATGGTCTTAGGGGTCACACGACCTTAGGCGAGGCCATCCAAGGGTTAGATCCGATAGTCCAGCAGCCAAATATGGTTGGTCGGCCACTAGACTTCAAAAAAAAAAATACAAAAATCTTTTTTTTAAAAAAAATTTAGTAAAAATCATTTACAAATGTAATTTCTACCAAACGACATTTTAACAAAAATTGTTTCATAATACACTTTAAAATCACAATTCACCAAACGTTATTTGCATTTCAAAAAACTCCATCAACCTAAAAGTATTTGCATTTTTCCAAAAACATTCCTCCAAAACCGAACTAAACTGGGCCAACATAACTATTACACACCATCAACTTGGGTGGTAAACCCTAATCAACAGGCGGGTCGGGTCCCATATCAGGTCGAAAAGTCCGTACCCAGGCCCGTTCATGTAACTGGAAAAGAACTGCCTTCTTTGTAGAACGGTCCGGCCTTGGGGGCCCAAGTACTATGGCCTCAGTACGGACGTTGTTAGCTTAGAAATTGTAGGATGCAAAATCAATCGAAAGACAATGTCACTCCATGCTACCGCGTACGTCCGCGCCTCCGGTCACAAGCCAAACGCTCGACATATTAGTACAGTCAAAACATTCAAAATCCCCCTCTTAAACGACAAACTCTTAAAAAATAAAAAAATGACAAACTCTTGACCCCGAGTCGATGACCCGGCACAATCACATTGGTGGATCATCTGAGATTCGCACGGCCAACTACTATAGTAGACCCCAGATGGAAATTTGCCTTCCACAATGATTTTAAACAGCAATGTAATTACATTTTACCATATAATACAAAGTAGCAACACGTCCATGTCAAGTTTGTCGTAATTCAATGTTGTTGTCGACAGGGATATATGTCGATTTGTCGTCCACATATGTTTGATATCTAATTTTTTTAATATTTTCCTATCTTGCGAAACGCATTAATTTAATCTAGAAAATAAGAAAAGATTAATTTAGGTGAATGCGCTAATTTAATATATCTTGTATTCGATTCCTTACTTTTTCACGCCTCTCTCTCTCTTGAGCAGGTTGCCTTTCGTATCCGTCGGCCCCACAATTTTGGGTTCCTTCATCGGCGATTATAGGGTTAACTCCAATCCTGGTCCTCCCTGTTTTGCTTTTTCTACAATTTAGTCCTTCAAGTTTTTTTCTTAACGTGCAAGCAAAGGTCCTCTTCTTTCTTTATGTCACTCTGTGCAATCAAATCTTTCGTTATTTATCATTTACTTAATGCCGTCTGAGTTGTCGATATGGCAGAAATTTCAACACGTGTCAATGATATGTTTCCACATCAACAAATCAGGAAAATGGAGGAGGGCCGGGCATGACAATCTAGCGGCCCTTGCTGAGTATAGGAGTCGATGGCTATTGCCTTACCAAGTAGAGATAAGAATAGTTCTCGGATATAATTGAAAATCCGAGAACCAAATTTTGTGAAATATATCGGATAGATTCTAAGTTCCAAAAAATGAAAAATTTGAGCCGAACAAATAAGTTTTAGGTAAAATTGGAATATGAAACTTGGAAAAGTTTTTATGTTTTTATTATTCTATGTCTTTGCGATATGTTATGACATTTCATGATATCTAATTATGAGTGTGTAGATGAAACCACTAATTTGAACTCACATTTTTTGCAATTTATCAAAACTGCCACCAAAAACCCAAAACCGACTTTGACAAATTTACCCTAAACTGGTTTTTGTTAGTTTTCGTTAAATTTTATTGTCAAATTATTAAGTTAAATGACACGTGACAATTGACTGTATACCGATTTGGGATTTTACGCTCTATTTGTCACAGTTTACAATTTTTGTGATTTTTTGTGGTATTAATCTAATTTAGCAGGGGGTATATTAGTCACAAATTTATTAGTTTGGGGTTTTTTGTGGTCGAATAAATTAGTTTGGGGTAAATTTGTCATAAATGTATCGGTTTAGGATTTTATGATCGATCGGGGTAAATTTATTATAAATGTACCAGGTTTGGAGTTTTTCATGGTAAAAAAAATAGTTTTGGATAAATTTGTCATAAGTATACCAGTTTGAGGTTTTTCAAGGTATTAACCATTTATTTAATTAATATTTCATAATGTTGTAATCGGTGGAGCTTAGCAAATGGTGGTTATTAGAGGCGATGATTTACCGCAATTGTTCAATTAAGATTACATGTGATACTTGAGTAGACCCTAAAAACCACGGCATGGTAAGCTTCAAGTTAAAAAAAATCAGGCAACTTGTGTCGACATGTAAGTTCTAAATTGTAAGTGGAATTTGGACGAAATTTAGAATTTACCCTTATTACCAAGTCCTAACAGTAAGATTGAAATCTAAATGAGAATATTTTCCCAAGGACATTTGTCTTTCTTTAAGTAGGCAGGGGTCGATGGCTCCCTCCCACTGACGATGGTGGTTGGGCCCTTGCCGACGGATGGGCAGCCGTGCCCAACCGTTTACCCTTTTTACCAAGTCCCGTATTGAAAATTGCATTAATATAATCTAGCAAATCAAGAAAAGATTAATTCGGCTGAATGCATTAGTTTAATATATCCCATCTTCGATTCCTCACTTTTTCTGCTTTGCACGCCTTTCTCTAAGCAGGTTGCCTTTCCTATCTATCGGCCTCAATTTTGCGTTCATTTACTTACGCTTATGGGGTTAACTCCAGTTCTAGTCATCCATGTTTTCCTTTTTATGAAATTTAGTCCTTTAAGTTTTTTTTCTTAACCTGTAAGCAAAAGTCCCCTTTCTTTATATCGCTTTGAGGAATCAAAATCTATTGTTAATTATCATTTACTAATGCCGTTTAGTTGTTGATATGATAGAAATTTCAATACATTTTAATTATATGTTTCCACATCAACAAATCGAGAACATTGGGGTAGGGGGGACTATCCAGCCACCTTGCCGAGAATAGGAGGAGGTCGATGATCATTGTCTTTCAAAGTAGGGGTGAACAAAGTTTCGGAGTAAAATCAGGCTAATGAAAATAGGCTCGGTTCTATATTCCAAAAATTAAGGAATTTATAAAAAAATTTTTGTGTTTTTCTTGTTTTATATTTTTGCACAATCTTGTGACAATCTATAACATCCAATGATAAATGTGTGCCACTAATATAAACTTCCATTTTCGACGATATTCAAGACTGAAACTTTTGCTTTGTTAATATATCATAATTTTCGTGTATCTAAATATGAATTTTCATTAGTAGAGTATAATAAATTGTGGTCATTAGTTGTGATTATTCATTATAATCATTCAATTAAATAATACAAATGAAATCTAAGTAGATCCCAAAACATATGAAATGATAGGTTATAAGTTCTAAAAATTAGAAAATCTATTCCAACAGCTCACCCTTATTATCAAGTTTTAACAATGAGATTGAAATTCATATACAAATATCTTTTGATGGACATCTCTCTGTTTTATTAAGTAAGGTGAGGGTCGAAGGCCCGCACCAATTGACGAAGGTGGTTGGGCCCTCGTCGACGGGTGGGCAGTTGTGCCCGACCCTTCCCAACCTCTCTCTATTTCTTTATCTCTAAATATTTTTTAACATTTCCTCGATTGTGGATGTTAAAATATTTTTACCATGTCAAGAGCGGCACATTCGTAGCTCGATGGTAAATAATGAAAAGACTTAGATCGTACAAAGCGATAAAGATAGAGGATTTAATTGTACAATCAACGATTTTAGAGTATCAATTTGCATAAATAGTAACGTACAAGGACCAAAACCGTGCTTGATCACTTATTATATTTCTGCCCTTTTTCTGCTTCCTTCTTTTTATCCCTAAAGTAATCTCCTTTTTAGCCTGGAAAACAGCAAACGAGTCCTCCTTCCGCTGCTAAATTGCGCAGATCTATGGCCTCTTGTCACTGTACCTTCCACTCCGAAGATTAAAAATCGCTTCTCGGAAGTGGGTTCTCGAGATTGTCCCCAGGGGGTGAGATCCCACTGAAGAAGCAGCTGAATTTCTTCAAGGGGTCTTCGCAGGCCGGATGTTTCGGCCGTTGCTTTTCAGTCGGTGAGAGGGAAAAAGATTGTCCGAACGTGATAATTTGTCATGGCGACGCCCTCTCGAGATCTGAAGAGAAACACTCAAGTCGTGTGATGTTTGTTTGGTCGTTCTCTCTTAGCAAGGCAATGCGAAACTGGTGAAAGTGGGGGCCTTTTCGACTGTTTGGGTGAGGTGGGTATTGTGGGTTTAGTGGGAAGCGAGAGAGAGAGATGATTCAGCTTCTGTTCTTCGTTCTGTTCGTGGAGGGGGCTCTGCTGTTCTTGATGCTGGTGAAGATTGGGCCGTTGAGAGAGCTTGTGATGAAGAGCTTGGAGCAGTTGAAATTGGGAAAGGGTCCTGCCACTGTGAAGACGATAGCAGGTACGATGTCTGTGATATTGCTGTCGAGCTTCATGAGCATTGTCAAAATCCAGAACAAGGGCGCGAAGCTCGGCACCATGTCTCCCATGGATCAGGTCCTGTGGAGGACCCACTTGCTCGAGGCCTCACTCATGGGTACTCTCTCTCTCTCTCTCTCTGCGCGGGCGTGTGGGTTTGTGTTTGGGTGGGTGTGTTTGTGAAGTTGAGCTTTCGCGTGAGTTCTTCTATGTGACATGGATGATGCTAATCAGACACCGAAGGTAGTGGCTTTTGAGGATAGCATTGTGGTGATTTATAGAATTCTTAATGGGGTACGGCGTTAATGTAAATTGTAAATTGAGGATGTTGGTGTCGTGCTTCTTTACACGCAGTTTCTACGTGGAGTTCTGATCAGCAAGATGTGATATTGCTATGGTTATGTTGGATATGTGCTTGAAATTGAAAAACCCTACAGCATGACTTATGGATAAAAAAGCTGTAAACACAGGGGGTTTGTTCATTCCTGTGGGCAATCTATGATCTGATAATTGGAGTGGAATAACTTTGAATTATCGGACTAAGTTGGAAATGATGTGGCTTTGTGTCACGAGTGGTCGTGGAGGCATCATAGTTGCCCTGCAACGGTTACCTTTATACAGTTCAAATGTTGGTTCCCGTTATTGTTGGGTATGAACTGAAGAACTATTTTGCTTGATGCCCTAGAGGACCCTGCATGTTCTTGTTTGGTAGAAGGAACAGGAAACCTTTCTATCTGAGTGGTCTTTTTGCTTATATACCAGTACTGTTGTTGGGGACAAGGTTCCTCTTCTAAGAAGCGTGCAGACGGCCAAAACGGTCACATTATCGAAACGAAATGTGAGATATTAGACATGGCAAATACAATGGTTGTGCACATCTATGATTGGGCATGCTACTTCTCTGAGTTGTTTTTTCCCTCAAAAGAAAAAATTGAAATTATTCACTCAAAAGACTTGGTGGGTATTTTCAAATCTTTTGTGTGAAGTTGTGTTTGAAATTTTTCTTCCATTTCATTGATAGTTTCTGGTTTTGAACTTGTTCCATAAATTTGTGTCTTCTATTACCACAGAACTATTCTTTGGTGATGTTTGCTTTGGGCAGTAAATCCATATGAAAGGGTATGAGTACTATTGTATGTCGAGATTGAAAATGTCATGTAATTCCTCATATCGGGTTGAATGACTTATCATTGTACTTCACCTGAGTGATGTCTCAAATTCATTAAAAATTATTGTAAAAATGGAGTCTTAATCAGAGTATTATCTCCTATCTCCTACATGGTCAATATCCTTGTATTTAACTGACTGGCTGGTTCAATTGCATTCACTTAAGATGTTAATAAAACTTCATCAAGTAGGTTAGATTCATTTCCATTGAGAAGGTTTAATTCATCATTCTTTCTATATCAATCTTTGTAGGTTCATGTGATTGGTTTGTTACAATAGGTTCTCCAAGTTGTATGTGAGGTTGGTGTCAAAGTTGATCTGACAATTTCTTTTGTAGCCTGTTCTCCGAGTCAGAAGTTCCTATTTCAAAATATCTTTGGTTCTTTCATTGATCAGTTCAGAAAGGTAATCCTTTTCACATGTTTCTGAACACATTACATCGTTTTTACAGGGTTTACCCTGTTTCTTGGGTTCGTCATTGATCGAGTGCATCATTACCTCCAAAAGTTAATTACGTTGAGGAGTAAAGAGGGCGTGTCCAAAGAGGAGGTTGAAAGTCTTCGCAAAGAACAGTTGGAGCTTAAAGAAAAGGAAGGGAAAAGTCTGAAGGAAATAAAGCAACTGCAGAAAGAAATTTCCAATATGTTGGAGGATTTGAAAAAATTGAAACTTGAATGTGAAGAGAAGGACAAGAAAGTTGAAACTGCTGAATCACATGTTGCCGCCCTCCAGAAGCAGTCTGCAGACTTGCTCCTAGAGTATGATCGCCTATTAGAAGACAACCAAAATCTTCAGAGTCAAGCTTCAGGACAGAGGATATAAGTAGTATTGGGATTCACATATTTTGGGGATCATTTTTGGTAGTTCGGACTCGATCATACCTCTTTTTACTTCAGGAGAACACTAATTGTTTGGCTGGGAATAGCATTGGAAGCAAAGGGGATTGAGTGTGAGTTGTCTTGCCCCCTCCTAGGTGCATGAAATTTTGTAACTGATTTGTAAGTCTTAATTGTTTTTATCCGTCATCTGATCCTGCTGTTTGTATCTGTCTTGGTTTTTCCACATCAAATCTAGGCTGTCAGTTTAAGGAACCATATTGTCTTTCATTGAATATCTTCTATTTAGCAAACAGAATTTGCAAAATTGAATATGTTGGCAAGATGAGTAAAGATGTGGAGTTATAAAGTCGAGAAGCATTGCTTCCTCTGTTTACAATCACTCATGAGGATGATGTGGGTGTGTGTGACTGCATCTGTAAGCTTGACTTTTTTTAGGGACAATTATCTTTTAGGCACACATGTTATAAATTCCACAAGGATGAGCTGTTTGATGAGCCATGCTCACCTGCGGGAGCCATGCTGCTCCTTCTACACAAGTCTCGAACTCTCTCTTTTCCAAGAAAATATTGCCTGTAGACCTTTTAGGCACCATGACAAATAGGCAGAATTCACATCCTCTGGGGCAGTTTCTAGTCAGGAATCGCCAAATGAATTTGGAACCATCAGATGATGAAACGAACCGAACATCATTCGCAGCAAGTTGTATGCCTCAAGATAAGTCCCCAATCTGGACTAGGACAGGAGCATGTCAGTTCCAGTTTTCGAAGTTGCCGTGCAAATACGAGTTAGTTTCCTCACTTTGTTCAACATCGCAAAACCAACAACTTGGTCTTGGTTCATGTCTATTGGGTTTTGTCGCCTGGTATAAATGACCCAACATCTACACAACAACTTAATAGTAACTATTGCTTTTACCTTCCTTTAAGAGTGCCTGAAGATTCCCATTCAGTTCCACTACACTTTATCCAGGGGCCTTCGCGCCTCCTGCCATTTTCATGGTCTGCTTTACACGCTCTATTTCATCCCACTTCCTCACTGGAGCGATGTAGTTCGAAACTACCGCTGCTCCAAGTTGTCCTGAGCAAGCCAAAAGTTCGACTTGACAAGCGTAATTCGTCTCCCAAGGTTGATTTTGTATCCTCTGATCATGGTTTCAAACCAGTACCGACCTTGTACGAGACCTATGTGACTCGAGAAGCAGAGCAGACAAGCGAATGCTGCATGATGTGGTTTTCTTCGCCAAGTCTCTATCATCTGAAGAAAAAGCGATGGAGCTTCTGTTCCCTGTCCGTGAATCCCGTAGCCGGAAATTACGGCTATTCCAACGGACCGAGTCCCTACGCTTTACACGATCAAAGAGGCGCAGCGCACGGCCGGTGAACATAGCGCTGCACTTGGTGTACATGTCTATCACAGCCGTGCGTAGAACTTCCTCAAGCTCAAACCTTCTTGGACGATATGTATGAACTGACTTTACTCAATTTAAGTAGCTCGACTTGCGAGCCCACTTGAAGCACGCTCGCCAGGGAATGCCAAATCTGGTTTATACTCACAACTTAAGGCGTGTTTGTCAACCGACCAAATAATGTTTAATTATTTTCTTTTGGTTCCTAGGAGTAGATTTGTAATAGAAATCCGTTTAGTAATTTTTTTTTTCTTGAGAACAAATTTGTTCTCGAGAATAGATTTGGAAGTAGAATTGAGAGTTAAAAAAGTTTTTATTTATGGGAACAATTCCAAAATCAAGCCAACTAAAATCCTTTCTTTTCTTTTATCTTTTCTTTCATTCTTGTTTCTCTTCCTTTTCTCTTCTTCTTCCATCGCCACTGGCGACCGGTTCGGCAAGCTCCAGCGAGCTTGCCAAGCCAAGTTGAGGTTCCATGAGCTCGTTGAAGGTTCCTCCTAGCCCCAACCACCGGCGAGGCTCGGCTTAGCCGCGAGGCAAGGCTTGGCCAAGCCTTGCCCAGTTGTTGGCGAGGCTCAATTAACGAGGGGCAACCTCATTTAGGGCCGGCTACGCTTTCGGTGAGGTTGCCTACCAAAGCTTGAAGAAGGAGGGAAAGAAAAGAAAAAAGAAAAGAAGAAGAAGAAGAAAAGAGGAAAAAAAAAGAAGAAGAGGAAAAAGTAATAAAATTATTAAAAACTTAAAAGAAAATGATTTAGAGTATAAATTTTTTGAGGATGATGTCAAACACAATTCTATTCCAAGAATATAAATTTTAAACAGTTACCAAACACCTTAAAATATTTAAAATTATTTTCAAAAGCAAAATAAAAAAGAATTATTTCTAATCGAAATTATTTTCGGAATAGAATAGTTCCCGAACGCACCCTCAGTATCTTTGCCAACTGTTTGAGTGCATTCCCTGCAAAACAATTCTCATCAAATCTAGAAATCATGGCATTCCAGGATATCGCATTCTTATGAGACAAGCATAATTCGGCTTCAAATTGACCGGGTTGACAAATTCTGTTTCTTCAGTAGTTAACAGAATTCGGATGCGTAAGCTTGGCTCTAGCGGTTCGGTACAATCACTGCATGGCAGACGGAGTAGCAATTCGTGAACTTCAGATAAATTTAGCATCCCTCGCTCATGGACGATATTTATTCATAGCTACGAACTCTCTGGCGATCAATCACCCGCATTTTGAGTACTCAAAGAGCACCGGAAAGGACGATCCATTCATTTCCACCATCATCAACGGATGCCGACCATCCCCTCAACCTATGCAGCTGAACCGCCTATGGCCGAAAAGGATGGCTGACTTGAAAGAAGTGGTGCTTAGAGATGGGAAACTGAAGAGCTGCACTGTGTTCCAAGTTGTAGCTGTGAAGATAATTAAGTTCTCATGCATAGACATGTAAAATGTGTATAGAATTATCTAAACATATCTAAATGCATTCAAATGCATTGTGTCGATAAAAGTACCATGTTCATATGTTTTAGTCACATGTGTCTAGAGCGTGCCAAAACAAGAAAATATTAAAAAATAAAAGGGTTAATGTGCAGGCGGCACATTAGTTAATCGTGTATAAGATGAATTGATCAAACTTAGCTCGAATGCGCTCAATTAACATTAGAAAACCATTCATCTTGTTGGGAAAATTAATTTTTGACTTTATGTTAGAATACGGGATTTAAGTGGTTTGGCCTCATTGAAAATGTAAATACTTGGATCTATTTTACAATTCGTGATACAAACAAGTTTAATTTATCAAATTAATGCTGGAGCCGACTACATCAAGAAAAGAAAGCAAAAGCATAAATAACACATTGACATGATTTCTAAACTCCAACGCTTGCCATCTTTCCAATGGTCAAATAGTCCGGTCCGATCCCATTTAGAGATCGATAGCAAATAATACTACCGATCTAAAATTGCGTAGAAAGTAGAAACGACCTCAAAATAATATATATAAAAGAAATTAGAAAAAAAAAAAAAAAAAAAAAAAAGACATTCCATTAACGACACTTCGAGAAGCCGTTGGAAGAAGCGGCAGCGACAGCACAAAGCTACGCTGAATCTCCACTGTCTAGCAGCGAGAGAGAGAGAGAGAGAGAGAGATGACGGAGAAGGAAGCGAGGACGATCATGCTGCGGTGCCCGCCGCTGTCGAGGATGGTGGCGATCGCCGCGAGGGACGACCAGCGGCTGGACCTGGGTTCCATCGCCCGGGTCTTCGGGCTCGACCCGGCGTCGCTGAAGCTCAACGGCCACTTCGTGAGCCGAGGCGCCGACCTGGTGTCGCCTTCCGTCACCTGGAGGTCGCTCCTCTCCTACTTCTCGTCCAAGGGCTTGCCCACCGGCGCCGGCGCCGGCGGCGCCCTCGTCGTCGACGGGAGGCTCCTGAGGAGCGGAAGCAAGAGTGAGTGTTCCCCCCCGACTTCGCGAGTTTATTAGGCTCAAGAAGGTTTCCAGCTGATTCGCTTCGATTTCGGTTCCAGCTGTTCACGTGCTCGGACTAAAGGCTTGGATTTTAGCATACTCGGACGCGTCATGTGTGCTTTGATTTCGAGTGTATTTCTCATTCGGTTATCAATTGGGAATTTTCTTGTAGGAGGACATGATCCTGAAGGAATGGTGAGTCGGAGTTGCGCCGGTGCAAGCGGGGAAGAGGACGATGACCGCTCAGGCCAGAGCAGGAGGCAGAGCGAAGAGGTTCCTGTTTCAAAGTCTAATAAGCGGTCGAAGATCGGCGATTCCGGTATTACTTCCTTTTGGAGAATCTAGATATGCTTATAATAAATCTTCTGAATTGATTATTCTGATTGGTGTGTTGATGGATCTTGATTACATCGTGTGCGATCTTGGTTAGTCAAGTATTAACAATTCTAAGCATTGCTCTGTTTTAGACTGGATTGGGGTTTCTTGTTTAATTCTCAATCCCTAGTCGTTTTGCACTATCATGTAGCTACTTATCACACCAATTGGAAACAGATATGCGCAGTTGCATATTATGGTTTTGGTGTGTTGCGAATGTGTTATAATCGAAGGGAACGAACACTTTGTGATTAGATATCCCTTAATGGAAACGGCATTAATTGAGAATGGCCCGTCTGAGGGAATTTCATCATTGTGCATGATTGGAAGACTATCTCTTGCTGCTTCATCGATGCTGTTTTGACAGACCGCACCTGCCATGGCTTTTCGAGGATAGTCAATGGTTTGGGTTCTAAGAGGAAGTATCTGTCTGAGGAAGTGAGCCTGCTCAAGAGGTTGAAGATAAATGATGCTTCTTCTGGTGAGTGGCAACAGCAAGCACCATCATTGAAAGTCCTTCCGTTGTATGAAATCGTTCATGCTTCGCTTGGTTTCAACCTGAACCCAGTTGCTAATTTTCGTATTTAATCAATGATTAGGCTATGGAAAGTTTTTCCTGTCGAAACAAATGAACTAAATTAGTTTTCTTTCATTACAGATTTTGGAAGTTTTGCCTGCCAATACGTGGGTGAGAATTTGAAGAGACTGAGAGACGATGGTGTAAAAGGGTGAGATGAGATTTTATGTTCTTTTTTTCCCTTTATGTAAGTTTCTGTTTCTCCTTCCTTGTGGCCTGTGGAATATAGGATATTGTTTCATTGCTTGTGCAAATATCCTAATGCAAACGTTGTAAATGACAATAAACGGAAGTAGATGTAGATACTGCACATATGTAGAAGTACTGCTTTTGCATTTAAGGTCAAGCTGATGTTTGTAATCTAAGGTTTTGTGGGACTCTAATTCATTAGGAATCTGCATCTTCAGCTCGGGCAGTTGTTTCCTGAGTTCTTCAGGGGAGCAAGCCGTTGTATAGCTGGACTTGCTCATAGAGTGATGTCTCAGGTCCTGTATTGGGCCTCCTGTCATTTGGGCAGGCTTTCGGCATAAATTCCTGCCCATAGGCCAGACCAGCCGGCCGAGTCATGTCTCTTAAATTTTTCAAAATCGGCTTGAAGTGATAACCAGTCCTTTACATGGTCTAGTCCCCTGCTTATCATGTGGTTTTCCCATGTACTCTGTTAAATTGTCGGATTTGGACGATCCTCTGCAAGTCTAAAGTAGGGGGTCTAGCCAAGACCTCTCGATGGGCACTCTAGAGTCCGGTTTGAGTGAAAACCTCGCTTGCCTGTCCATTGGTCATCTATATACTCCATCTTCAGTGCGTAAACTTCCTAGTAGACGATTTTTTTTTTTTTTTTTTTTTTTGGGGGTGATTAAATTGAGGAGGAGAGAAGGACATATGTGTAGATGGCCTTGTTAGTGATAGTCTACGAGCAACATATAGCTCTTGCTTTCTCCCTAACTTTGGTTGTTTTTGGAGCTGACGAGCTATGGATTGCTGATCGGTCTATCGGCACCTGGCCTGCATCTAAGAGCTACCTCTTGCCAAAACACTTGCAATCTCAACGAGCTACAAGAGCTCTCAATTTGGAGTTTTCTATATTGAAGGAAGATGGCTAGTGTCTTTCCTCTTAAGTCTGGCAAAATCGCCTTGAGAGAAACATTGCTTTCAGTCAATTCAATATTCATGAAATTCAGAAGATAGACCCGCATAAGTCAATGCCAAGAACGAAGAGCCTGGGTTTAGTGCTTGCTTGACTCCAGCCCTTCCCTAGATAACTGTTAAGGACACTTGGGCAGCAGCACGGGGTATTTGGACCAGTCCATGCAGTAGTCGTAGTTGATGAAATTGTTCCTCACGTCCTCGAGTTGACTGTCTTGCTCCTCGTCCAAATTCCAGTGTTTCCACGAGTTCCACCAGTAGGCCGAGGAGTAGTAGTGGCGAGGGTCTTGGCTTTGGAACACGCAACTGGAGACGTCAAAGCCTCGGTAATGGGCTTGGAGTGGTGCGTAGCTCCAGTCTGTCTTGGTCCGGCCTCCGTCCGTCGCCCAACTGTCCCCGTTCCACAGGCTCGCCTCTATTTGCATGGGCTGTGTTGGGTAGGGCACTCCGATCCACTTGTTGTTCTTGAATGCTCTTATGGGAATGTCACCCACGTAAAACCTGTTTCAAGATCAGACGCTAACAACTAGCAAGAGTGTTCTCTAATGAGAAAGAGAGAGGGATTGAAGGGTGCCTTCTCACATGATCTGATGATGATTCTAGAGGATATTGTTAAAGTGAAAATCAGCTGTCGGATCGAACCAAAGGAGAAACCTTTGTTCCCTATTGCCCACACCATCTGCGAACACATTGGTCTGCAGGGTGATCGTTTTGCCTTCCTTGTTTCCCAGGAATTCGAAGTCCAACTCATCGTCCCTATCCCCGTGCAAAATCGGCTGCCCATATCTCGATATGTCAACTAGCAATCCAATTTGATTTTCATGGCCATTTTCCTAGAAAAATTTCTCAATTTTGGTTTTATTTTTCTTGCATATACATCGTTTCATAGTTCATATATATATAGAGAGATAGAGAGAGTTGTAACAGAGCATTTGTTGCGTGTGCTGTTGTATTCAAACAAGTTGGCTCTAACCTTGAAAAGTCTCCTTTTTCAGATTTTATGTACTCGACATACATTCAAGCCATGGTTTGTTATTTATATAGATGTCACATTGCACTTGGTGATTCTGTAGTTGTACATAGTTTTTGCAAGACGATTTAAGTAGATGTAAATGGGCAAGAGAGTAGGATTCATGTAAAAAGTGGTGACGACTCCGGTGGAATTCCTCCCCGGCAGCTTCATCTTCATTTTGAAAAATCCAGATTCGTAGCTCTTCAAAAGTCAAAATCAAAGAAGTAGTATCAAAATATATGCTTTAAAATGCATTGCCAAACTGAATTGCCAAGTCCAAAGACAAATTATTAGTGTTTTAGTATCACCTTTCCTTATAACCCTTCTAACAAAAAGGGTTTAAACAAAAATTTTTTGGTGAATAGTAAAAGAAGCAAAGGAGATTTTAGGGTTAAATCGTTCTTCAATTGCAATATGCAAGAGATGACGTTCATGCACACCCCTATGGCGAGTCACTAGAAGACGTGCATATTTTACCATTGCCATGCAAAAACGTTGGAGAGCAATCACCGTCAATTTCAATCCATTATAGAATAAAAGATCACTACACGCGAGAGGAGCATCAGGAGTGATTAAAATAACCAGAGGAAGCATCCATTGAGAGCTGAATCTCTTGGCCGCTGTCCAAAAGCGTGACATGATCGTAACCTCATGTTATTTGGTAGTTTTCATCGAAGCTCGCGTTACTCGCATGAACCCCTCCGCTGATGAAAAGGAGGAGGAGAAGGAGGAGAAAGGCGGCAAACTTCAAGAGCGCCATCACCACGTCGATCCGATCAGATTCATACGTCTTGCATCTGTTCGTATCCTGTCGTTTTCAGTGCAGAGTATATATATATAAAAGAGAAAAAGTTAGTCGATTATCGATGTCCCATGAACATAAATAGGCAAAAAAAGTGTAAAGGGAAGCCATCATCTTGTTCGTCTGTTTAAGGTGCGTTTAGTAACGTTTCGTTTAAAAATTGTTTACGGAAAAAAAAAAAAAAAAAAAAAAGTGTTTGTGTTCCGGGAACAATTTTTGAACAAAAAAACGCGTTTGGTAAATGCTTTCGAAAATATAAAAAGAATATAAACACGTTTGGTAAGTTTGTATAATTTTTTTATTTATTTTAATATTTTAATATTTTAATTTTAATTTTCTATTTTCTTTCTTATTTTTCTTATTTATTTTTCCTTTTTCTTTTTTCTTCTTTTGGCCGGTCGCCGGCCTCGGCCATGGCCGGCGACCGGCCAACGAAGGCCGGCGGCCTCGCCCGGCCACGGCGAGGCTCGCCGGCCCCAGCCGAGGCTCGGCATCGCCTGGCTGGCGGGCGAGCTCGGCCTCGCCGGAAAAAGGCGAGATCGAGCTCGCCCAGCCAGGCGCGAGGTCGGCCTCGCCGCGCCGGGCCGACGGTGACCCAGAGCCACACCGTCGTCTCCCTCCACCGCATCGGCGACCGCCCCTCCGCCTCACGCCCGATCGACACATCTGCAGGTCTCGAGCCTCCGTTCACCACCGCCGCATCAAATCTCACCGCTCCGTGACCCACGACTTCGAGATCCACTCGATCGTCGACCCCGCGCCGGCCCACGACTCGACCGGCCGTCCTCGCCGCTCCGCTCCTAGACGTCCGCCGCTCGAGACCCCACGGCCGAGCCCCGCACCGCAACCGCCGCCGCCACCCAGCGACCCGCGACCCAGCTCCATCACCCGCTCGTAGGTGGAGACGCTCGCAGCGGCTGTCGGCGCCGGAGAAGACGACGGTGGAGAAGCCGGATGGTCTCGAGACAGAGGCGACTGTCGACGCCGGAGAGTGGGAGGCGCCGGAGAAGACAACGGTAGAGATGCTTGCAGGAGGAGAGGCTCGCAAAGGAGAAGACAATTTGCTTCTTTTTTGTTCCTCAAACATGTTTCAGAAATAAGAAACAAGAATTTCTTATTTCTTATTTCTTATTTCTGTTCCCTTTTTGTTTTTGGGAACAAAAAAACAAAAAAGGAACAGAAACGCACCCAAACGCGTTTCTGTTCCTTTTTTGTTCCCAGGAACAAAAAAACAGAAATTTTTGTTCCTGGGAACAGAAACACAGTGCAAACAAACGCGCCCTTACTTATCTCTCCCACACGCTATCGACACCTCCATGGACCATGCTTTGTATTTTCCCCCATGTACCGAGACCATGTCATTAGTGTTCTATCTTTTCTAATCAAGATGCTCATTTATTGTCCATTCACGCGATTTTCTCTCCATCTATAAGCAGGCAAATCTATTCGTAATACCCATCAAAGAGTATTAAAAAGAAGTTATTTGTAATTAGATTTGAGATAACATGCAGGTGGCCCGTTTCTAATTACTGCCTATTTTTCATCAGGACTTGGTTTCCAACTTTTCTTTTTTATACAACACATGTACCCTCCATTCCTAATCCAAGCTAACTAATTTACAACTATATATATTTGAAGGTGTTTTGCTAAAAATGAGAAAAACATGCTCCTCATTTTGCTGATTAAAAGGGTTTTAGATGACCCCTCCCTTGGTCAGCAGAAACAAGAAAAGGTTAGGGCATGGCCACGGTGGAGTAGATATCACACAGCATCAAAAGTAGTTCTGTCCTAAGAAAAAAGCTATCTGACGTCAAGTTTGTTGCATAGAACCATCATCTGCATAAGTAGAATTCATTACACAGATATGATTAAATGCAATTGACTTTGCCCAATTTGAGTTTGAAGATTCCCATGCTGTGATTTGATTAAACGCTCTATAAATTCATTAGATGCATGCATCGATATACATGTGATTCGTAGTTCGAAAGATACATTAATATCCATACATGCGACACAGTCGTTTATTATTATATCCTTTTTATATGGATATCTTAACATGACATTATCTCTATCTAGAAAATCCGCGTTCGACGTATTACAATCTCAACCTTCGGCCAAAGAAAACAACATTCCTAACTATGAATAATTAGTGTCCAGATGGCTATCCAGATCTCTCCTTCTTCATCAATTATCCTCCTAGGAAGCGAATGCCTCCTGTAAATATGCCTGGAATTAGGCATGTGGAGGGACAGGAATGAAGTGTTTCTGCAAATTCTGCTCGGGAATTCAGAAGGGTCAGTACCATTTTTCCTTATGCTTCTCTCAATCTTTTCGTGGGTGGGGATTGTATGCAGTTTCGAAAGACAAGGATAAGTCGTTGCATCCATGCAGCTTTTATCTTTTGTAGCTTATTGAACCATCAGACAATGAAAACAGCTCTATTGATGACGTTTCATCTGTTGCGGATGTTGCATCGAATCCCACTTGGAAGCGCTGCGGAAACGGTGGGGCGCTGCGGAAGCGGTAGGTCGCTGCGATCCATGCACGGCGGTTCACCGCCATCACAATCTTGGAGACTTGATCGGATGAAAGACGCAAGCTTTTGTTGAACATGCGTACGTTCGACGTAAGATAAAAGCTAATGGAAAAACACAGACTTCCATAGAAAGCCCATGCGTTTTACTTTTGTTCCTTTATCTAATTCTTATGATGCATGCACTTTTGACTTTTCTATAGTCAGGAATACCCGAAACTTCCACGACATTTAAAAATTCGCACGCAGATTGCGAATGTTTTGAATTTCGCCGGAAAAGTTAAGATATACGTTTTGCTTTTAAACAAAAAAGCTCTTATGAAAAACTTTTATGCATGGTTTTTTTTATCATCATATTGGCTAATATATTTCGACACTAAACAAAAGTAAAATCTTTAAAATAGTAATAGTAAGAGCGAAAGAACATAAAGGTAACTAAGAACTAAAAATAATTTCAGACAGAGACTTGGATTATTTTTACTTTGGAAAAACTTCATAACGAAAGAAATTGCTTCTTGAAAAATCAACTTCTAGAAAGATATTTATCCCTTTCAGAATAAGGAATTCATTTTCTCAACATTAAATATGCATATATTATTGGCCATAATTTATTCGATAACTGATCATTTTCAGCAAATCGTGAAAAACATACTCCTAATCCTAAGGTTTTTTCAATCATCATGACAGGCTAACGGCTAATATTTATCTATATGGGTGTGTACACGAGTGTGTGTCAAAGTTGGGTGTTAAAACGAAATTCAAAAATTCAAAAAAAGTCAGAGCTGAGCAAGATAGAGGTCAATCAGAAACGAGGAGGCATTTCGTGCACGGCATAGTGCAGGGGTGGAGCTCCGGGCCGGGCTTTAGAAATAGCTACCAGGCCCAATTCAATTTGTGGCCCAGACTTTCTCTTTCTTTAATAGTCCATTAAAATGATTTTAACGACTCCACGTCGTCCCTCACATTTTATTTTATGCTTCGTGGCACGCGCCTTGATTCTTCCGTCGAGTTCAAAGTGACGTTGATGGTAGATTTACATATAATTTTTTTTCTTTATTTTCTGAAATTTGAAAAAATTTCTTGGAATTATGGTGGAAACTTTCTGCTTTTACTCAAGTGTAAAGAAACACACATATATTACTCAAAAGGTGATGTTTGTGTCACTTATTTGGGTTTTTCGAAATTACTCATGTATATTGATAATTAATAAGGAGGAAAAAAAAATCAAAACGACATTGTCCAATGCTCACTTCCTTCACTTCAATAGATAACCACCCATTTTCTTCTAAACATGGGTAGATAACCTCTGGCTTGGAGGGACTCGGTTTGATTCGGCTCTGCCACGAGAAGAGCTGCCCGATTAGGCTTTGCCTGAGATGTTTTTGAAGTTCCAATCACACCAAGCCGATTTAACAAGGGACCAAATCGGCCAATTGTTGATCTGCAATAGCTCATGATTTCGAGGTCGCTCGTGTTTTAGGTTTTAAGTCTTTTTTTCGTCTGTATTTTTCCATAACTAAAATTTGACTTCCAATCTTTTCAAGAACTTCGAATTTTTACAAAAATATAGCTTGACATTTAATTTATTATAATCTCTTTTGTGTTGTTTTCCTGAATTTAAGATATGACATTTTAAATGGAGAAGCTTAAAATTAAGAGATTATTTTAAATCGTCGAAATTATAGATTTTTTGCTTAACAAAAAAAAGAAAGGAATCAAAGAAATGTTCCCTATACCGGTCGGTTTAGGATTGAGATTGAATAATAATAGAATGAAATACAAACAAGTAAAGAAAAGGTGTTCACCTCATTATCCGGGATGCGTTTGAGAGAGCATTTGAGAAAAGCATTTATGTAAATACAATTGACTTTAAACTTCAGAATTTTCCTGAAATGCAAATAGTGTTCGGGGAACACTTTATGCCAAACTTCCATAACCAATTTAAAAAGTAATTCTTGCCCATAGGCCAGAACGGCCGGCCGTTCACGCCTCTTAAATATTTCAAAATCGGCTTGAAGTTGATAACGACGCTTTTACATGGTCTAGCCCCTGGTTATCATGTGGTTTTCTTGTGTAAATCGAGGAAGATGATCTGTACGAGGTTACTGTCTTTCCTGGAAGTCTGGTGATATAACCATGGGAGAAACATTTCTCTTGATCAATTCAATATTCCAGAAATTCGAAAGATCGACCCTCACAATTCAATGGTGGAAACGAAGAACAGTTTCCTAGGTTTATTACTTGCTCGACTCCTAACCCTTCCCTAAAAAACTGTTAAGGACACTCGGGCGGCGGCACGGGGTATCTGGACCTGTCGGTGCAGTAGTCATAGTTCATGAAATTCTTCCTCACGTCCTGGAGCTGCCTGTCTTGCTTCTCGTCCAAACTCCAGTGACTCCACGAGTTCCACCAGTAGGCCGAGGAGTAGCAGTGGCGGGGGTTTTGGCTCTGGAACTCGCAGCCGGAGATGTTGAAGCCTCGGTATTGGGCCTGGAACGGCGCATAGCTCCAATCTATCTTGGTCTGGCCCCCGTCCGTCGCCCAGTTTTCCCCGTTCCACAAGCTCGCCTCGATCTGCATGGGCTGCGTCGGGTAGGGCACTCCAATCCGCTTGTTGTTCTTGAACACTCTTATGGGGATGTCATCCACGTAAAACCTGTTTCAAGATCAAAAGCTAAGTGATAGCAAGAGTGTTTTCTAACGAGAGAGACAGAAAGTTATCTCCTTACACGATCTGATGATGATTCCAGAGGATCTTGTAAGAGTGAAAATCAGCTGTCGGATCGAACCAGAGCAGGAACCTCTGCTCCCTATTGCCAACTCCATCTGCAAACACATTGGTCTGCAGCGTGATCGGTTTGCCTTCCCTGTTGCCTAGGAATTCGAAGTCCAACTCGTCATGCCCATCCCCGTGCAAAATCAGCTGCCCATATCTTAATATGTCAACTAGCAATCCAATTTTATTTTCATGGCCATTTTCCTAAAAGACCTCCCGAATTTCGGTTTCATTTTTCTCACACGTACATCCTTTAGCAGTTCATATATATACACAGAGAGAGAGAGAGAGAGAGAGAGAGTTGTGTTGTAACGGCACATTCGTTGCGTATGCTGTTGTATTCGAACAAGTTGGCTGTGATCTTGAAAAGTCGCTTTTTCGGATAATATATATGCGACATACATTCAAGCCTTGTTTTGTAATTTATTCACACGTTGCAACTATTGATTCTATTGTTGTACGTATTTTTCGTAAGACGATTGAAGTAAATGTAAAGGGGCAAGAGAATAGGATTTACGTAAAAAGTAGTGACGACTCCGGCGGAATTCCTCCCGGGCAGCTTCATCTCCATGTTGAAAAATCCAGATCCATAGCTCTTCTTCGACGCGAACCCCGATCCTACACAAAAAATGCACCCATTATTCAAAAGTCGAAATCAAACAAGTAGTATCAAAATGTATGCTGCAAAATGAATTGCCAAGTTCAAAGACAAATCATCATTGGTGTTTTAGTATCACCTTTCCTTGTTAACCCTTTTTCTTTAAATGTTTAAAAAAGGGTTTAGACAAGAATTTTTTTGGGTAAATACTGAAAGATGCAAAAGGAGATTTTAGGGTTAAATCTTTCTTCAATTGCAACATGCAAGAAATCATGGTCATGCACACCCCGGTATAGAGTCACTAGAAGACATGCATATTACCATTTTTATGCAAAAACATTGGAGGGCAAATCACAGTCGATTTCAATTCATTATAGAAGGAAGATCACTACAGGCGAGAGGAGCATCAGGAGTAATTATAATTAACCAGAAGAAGCATCCATTGAGAGCTGAATCTCTTGGCCGCCATCCAAAGGCGCGACGTGATCGTAACCCCATGTTATTTGGTAGTTCTCATCGAAGCTTGCGCTGCTCGCATGAACCGCTTCACCGATGAAAAGAAGGAAGAGGAGGAGGAGAAAGCCGGCAAACTTCAAGAGCGGCATCACCGTGTCGATCCGATCGGATTTGCACGTCTTGTATCTATTCATGCCTTGTCGTGTTCAGTGCAAAGCGAGCTTTATCGGACGTATATATATAAGAGAAAAAGTCGTCCAAACATCGTCGATGCCCCATGAACATAAATAGGCAAAAAAAGTGTGAAGTGAACCCCTCATCTTCTTCGTCTATTTGCTTACCTCTCCCTCACGCTATCGACTCCTCCATGCTTTGTATTTTCCCCCATGTATCGAGACCATGTCATTAGTGTTCTATCTTTTCTAATTAAGATGCTAATTTATTGTCCATTCACGTGATTTTCTCTCCATGTATAATTGGGGCAAATCTATTCGCAATGCCTATAAAAGAGTACTAAAAAGAAATTATTTGTAATTAGATTTGAGATAACATATAGGTGGCTGTTTCTAATTACCTCTTACTTTTCATCAGGGCTCGGTTTCCAACTTATATATATATTGGGTAATTTGCTAAAAATGAGAAAAACATGCTCCAAATTTTGCTGATTTAAAGGGTTTTAGACGACCCCTAACAAGAAAATGTTAGGCATGGCCACGGTGGAGTTGACATCGCACAGCCTCAAAAGCAGTTTTGCCCCAAGACAAAAGGCATCTTACGTCAAGTTGGTTGCATGGAGCATCATCAGCATAACAAGAATTCATCACACAGATAAAGATAAAATCCAATCAACTTCACGCCTGAATATTTGAATTCGATGAATCTCATGCCGTGAATGGATGAGATCTACCAAATTCAACGCTCTATAAATTCATGAGATGCGTGCATCGATGTACACGCGATTTGTTACTCGTAGGGTACATTAATATCCATACATACAACGCAGTCATCTCTCATTATGTCTTTATTAAACTGAAAACCCATGTTCGATGTATTACAATCTCAAACTCCGGGCGAAAGACTAGGATAAGTCGTTGCATAGATGCAGCTTTTTTTTTTGTAGATTGTCGAACTATAAGACAATAAAAACAGCTTCATTGCTGCGATTCACGCACGGCGGTTTGCCACCGTCACAATCTTGGAGACTTAATCCGAGCGATCATCTGACACAATTCGTGGCCGCACCGATGGGATGCAAAACAGAGACTTTTGTTGAACATGCATGAATTCCGACATAAGATAAATGATTATGGAAAAATACAAGACTTCTGCAGACCACATTTATACTTTTTATTTTTCATCTAATTCTTATGATGCAGGCACTTTTGATTTTTTTTGGTCAAGAATACCTGAAACTTCCACAACATCTAAAAATTCACGCGCAGATTGCAAATGTTTTGAATTTGGCCAGAAAAGTTAAAGAGATACATTTTGCTTTTAAACAAAGAGAAAAGACGACCAAAAACCTCAAAATTTGCCCCAAGTTACATTTACCCAAAAAAAAAAAAAAATTGTGATATGAAAAACCCCAAACTTTTCAAACGGCGACACATTTACCCCATCAATGGCATTTTTGTCTTATTTTTTTATGTTTTTCCTTTTTTTTTTCTTTTCTTCTTCTTCCCTCCGTTGGCCTTGGCGAAGCCGGCAGAGGGAAGCTGGTGTTTGGCAAGGGCTGCCCTTGCCAGTGTCGGGCGAGGGTCGCCCTCGCTTGGGCTGGCTAGGGTCGCCCTCACCGGTGTTGGGCGAGGGCAGCCCTCGGTTGGGTCAGGCGAGGGCCTAATGAGGGATGCCCTCTCTCGACGTTGACGAGGGCCGCTCTCGCTTGCGTCGGGTGAGGGCGTGAGGGAGGCCCTGGCCCGACATCAGCGAGGGCAGCCCTAGCTAGCCTAGGTGAGGATGACCCTCACTCAACATCGGCGAAGCCCCGCCATGACTCCCCAAGGGAAGAAGAGAAGGAAAAAAAAAGAAATTTTTTTCTAAAAAGTAAAAAGACCAAAATGCCCTTTAATTTAGGGTAAATGTGTCACAGTTGGCAAAGTTCAAGGTTTTCACATCAAAAAAAAAAATTAGGATAAATCCGTCGCTTTGAGCAAAGTTTGGGTTTTTCGTAGTTTTTTCCCTAAAAAGCTCTTTCGAAAAACTTTAACACGTGATTTTTCTGATCATCATAATGGCTAATGCATTTGGCATTAAACAAAGTCAAATCTTCAAAAAAGTAAGAGCAAAAGAAGATAAAGGTCAATTAGGAACTAAAAATCATTTCGGATGGCACTAGGGGTGTGTTTGTTTTGGTGAAACTTTATGATCAAAGGAAATTGCATTTCAGAAAGATGTTTTTTCCTCTTTTCGGGTTAAGGAATTCATTTTCCTAACTTTAAGCATGCATATATTCTTTAGCCATAATTGGTTCAATGACCAATCCTTTTAAGCAAACTAAGTGCAGGTGAATCTAGAAAATTAAATTCATCAAAATTCACTAACTCAAAAAAGCACCCATAAAAGGTATTAGTCCTAACACCGGATTTTTGGAAATTTCATGAATTCAATGCTTTTGGCATGCCATAGTTTAAGAAGGGAGCTTAACGCTGAGATTTAAAAATGAGAAATAATTAGGCGATGGTCTTTAATTTACTCTAAACTACAAAAATCAAATAACAAGTAATTATAAATTGTTATGAGATCTACTCTTTTAAGAATTTGTAAATCATAATAAACTGTTATTCTTACAATAACTCCAAGAAAATTTTACAAGCAAGGCTTTTAGAAATAGCCACCATGCCCAATTCAATTTGTGGCCTAAACTCTCTCTTTCCCCAATCGACCATCAAATAATTCTAATATATTCAAAATGACTTTTGCTTATAATTTTATGCTTAATCTAAGTCTTACAGCTCAAGCACTTTGATTTTTTTTTCCTAAAGAATTCGAAACCCTTGAAACTCTTATAGTACGCTTATATCGACAATAGATTCACATATAAATAATAAAATAAATGCGAATGCCCACTTCCTCCGCTTCACTAGATAACCAACTCTGTTTTTTTTTTCCCCTTTTCACCGGTTCCTATTTCTCCTTCGTTGTGGCTTGTGGATGATCCTTCATTTCTTGTAATATGACCACGGATTAGAGGGAAATAAGGTTTCACGAGACCTTTAGTTCTTTAAGAATTTGCAGGCTCGGCTCTGGCGGTTGTTTCTTGAGATTCCCCGGCGAAGAAACCGCGGCATCGTTGGGCTTGGTCGCGGAGTGATGCCTTGGGTGCCCTACCAGGCGGCCCGTCATCTGAGCAGGTTACAGTGCAAATTCCTGCCCATGGGCCAGGACCAAGCCAGCCGAGTCGCGCCTCTTAAATTTCTCGCCATCAGGTCGAAGCTGATAAAGACTCTTTTACATGGTCCAGACCGTGGTTATCGTGTCGTTTTCCTATATACTCCGTTAAATGGTCGGGTTTGGACGATCCTCCGTGAGTCTGAAGTAGGGGAGGGGACCAGCCCACGACCTCTCAACAGGCACCCTAAAGTCCGGTTCGAGCCAAAACCTCGCTCGCCGGCCAGTTCTTTATCTGTATACTTCATTTTCAGTGATGCTTTTGAGTTCATTTCATTTTCAGTGATGCTTTTGAGTTCATATGACCATCTTTTAGAATCACGTAAACTCCCTAGCGGATATATGTCCTTCTATTCGTTAGTAAATCTTGATGAGGAGAGAAGGGCGGAGGTGTAAATTGCCTAATTAGCGGAAGTTTGCGTGAGCAAGTATAGGCAGTCAGGACACATCTAAGAGCTATCTACCGCCCAGGCAATTGCAATCTCGACAAGCTACAAGATTTCATGAGCACTCGAAACTTTTACAATATTCAAAATTTCGATGCTAAATTGTAAATGTAAATTGTTTGAGGTCAGTTTTGGCCAAAGAAGGAAAGACACATTTTGCTTTTTGTTTTATTTTAAACAAACAAGCTCTCGTGAAAGTTTTGTGGTTTTTTCAATCATCATAAAGGTTAAAGGCCAATGCTCACTTCCTTCACTTCAATAGATAACCGCCCATTTTCTTCCAAACACGGGTAGATAACCTCGGCCTAGGAAGGGGTCGGTTTGACTGGGCTCCGCCCCGAGAAGAGCGGCCCGATTAGGTGCGCCCGACTCGAAGTTGTTTTTGAAGTTCCGATCACGCCGAGTCGATCTAACAAAGGAACCAAATCGACTGATTACTAATCCACAATAGCTCACGATTTCAGGTTCGCTTGTGTTTTTCGTTTTAAGTAATTTTATTTTTCCTTCTGTATTTTTGAGTAACTGAAATTTGACTTTCAACCTTTTCATGAACTTTGAATATTTATAGAAGTACACCTTGACATTTAATTTATTATAATCCCTCGTGTTGTTTTATGGAGAAACTTAAAATTAAGCGCTTACTTTAAGTCGTCCAAATTATAGGTTTTTTGCTTAAAAAGAAATGAAAGGAACCAAAGAAATATTCCCTGTATCGATCGGTTTAAGATTGAGATTGAATAATAATGGAATGGAATACAAAAAAGTAGAGAAAATGGTGATCGCCTTATTGTTCGGGGTGCGTTTGCGAAAGCATTTGAGAAAAGCATTTTGTGTAAATACAACTGACTTTAGACTTGAGAATTTTCCCGAAATGCAAATAGCGTTATAGGAACACTTTTTGCGAGACTTCCATAACCAATTTAAAAAGTAATTCTTGCCCATAGGCCGGACCAGCCGGCCGTTCATGCCTCTTAAATTTTTCAAAAACGGCTTGAAGCTGATAACGACACTTTTCCATGGTCTAGCCCCTGCTTATCATGTGGTTTTCCTGTGTAAATTGAGGAAGATGACCAGTACGAGGTTACTGTCTTTTCTGTAAGCCTGGCAAAATAACCTCGGGAGAAACGTTGCTCTCAATCAATTCAGTATTCATGAAATTCGAAAAATTGACCCTCACAATTCAATGGCGAAAACGAAGAACAGTTTCCTAGGATTATTACTTGCTTGACTCCTAACCCTTCCCTAGAGAATGGTTAAGGACACTCGGGCGGCGGCACAGGGTATCTGGACCTGTCTGTGCAGTAGTCGTAGTTCATGAAATTCTTCCTCACGTTCTCGAGCTGCCTATCTTGCTCCTCGTCCAAACTCCGGTGACTCCACGAGTTCCACCAGTAGGCCGAGGAATAGCAATGGCGGGGTCTTGGCTCTGGAACTCGCAGCCGAAGATGTCAAAGCCTTGGTATTGGGCCTGGAATGGCGCATAGCTCCAATCAATCTTGGTCTGGCCGCCGTCCGTTGCCCAGCTGTCCCCGTCCCACAAGCTTGCCTCGATCTGCATGGGCTGCGTCGGGTAGGGCACTCTGATCCGCTTCTTGTTCTTGAACACTCTTATTGGGATGACATCCACGTAAAACCTGTTTCAAGATCAGAAGCTAAGTGATAGCAATAGCAAGAGCGTTTTACAATGAGAGAGACAAAGAGGTGTTTCCTTACACGATCTGATGATGATTCCAGAGGATTTTGTAAGAGTGAAAATCAGCTGTCGGATTGAACCAGAGGAGAAACCTCTGCTCCCTATTGCCAACTCCATCTGTGAACACATTGGTCTGCAGCGTGATCGGTTTGCCTTCCCTGTTGCCCAGGAATTCAAAGTCTAACTCATCGCGCCGGTCCCCTTGCGAAGTTAGCTGCCCACATCTCAATATGTCAACTAGCAATCCAATTCAGACCCCCCAAATAAAGGGGGGAAAAACTAGGGATCCAATTTGATTTTATCCACCTCATGGCCATTTTCCTAAAAACTTCCCGAATTTCGGTTTCATTTTTCTTGCATATACATCATTTCACGGTTCATATATATAAGAAAGAGAGAGTCGTGCTGTAATGGCGCATGCATGCACTTTGCATATGCTGTTGTTTGACCAGACTTCATAGATATCACACTTTGCAACTATTGATTCTCCACTTGTATGTATTTTTTCACGAGACGATTGAAGTAGAGGTAAAGGGGCAAGAGAATGGGATTTACGAAGAAAGTGGTGACGACTCCGGCGGAATTCCTCCCTGACAGCTTTATCTCCATGTTGAAGAATCCAGATCGATAGCTCTTCTTCGATGCGAACCCCGACCCTACGCAAAAAACGAGCCCGTTATTCAAAAGTTGAAATCGAAGAAGTAGTATCATTGGTGCTTTAGTATTACCTTTCCTTGTAACCTTTATTTAATATAGAATATTGTTGATCCCTTTTTCTTCAAATGTTTACAAAAGGGTTTTGACTTTTGAGCAAGAATTTTTTTGGTAAATATCGAAAGATGCAAAAGGAAATTTTAGGGTTAAATCGTTTCTCCAATTGCAGTATGCGAAAAGATCATGTTCATGCACACCAATGTAGCGAGTCACGAGTAGACATGCATATTACCATTTCTATCCAAAGACGATGGAGAGCAAAATCACCGTCGATTTCAATTCATTATAGAAGAAAAATCACTACGCGCGAGAGGAAAATCAGGAGTAATTAAAATTAACCAGAAGAAGCATCCATTGAGAGCTGAATTTCTTGGCCGCCATCCAAAGGCGCGACGTGATCGTAACCCCATGTTAGTCGGTAGTTCTCATCGAAGCTCGTGCTGCTCGCACGAACTGCTCCGCCGACGAAAAGGAGGAGGAGAAAGCCGGCAAACTTCGGGAGCGCCATTACCGCATTAATCTGATCAGTTTGGTATGTCTTATATTTGTTCGTGTCTTGTCGTGTTTAGTGCAAAGTGAGATTTATCGAGCATATATATGAGAGTGAAAAAGCCGTCCGAACGTCGTTAATATCCCACGAACGTATAAATAGACAAAATAAAAAAGCGTGAAGTAGGAACAACATCGCCATCACCATCCTCTTCGTCTATTTTACTTACCTCTCTCACACGCTATTGACTTCTCCATGCTCTTTGTATATTCCCCCGTGTACCAATACTATGTCATTAGTGTTCTATCTTTTTTCTAATTAAGATGCTAATTCATTACATGTTAGAATACATAAATAATAAAGCACGTTTTCATCTAATGGCTTGAATTTAAAATAGTTGGTAATGATTCCATAAAATCTAACACGATGTCAAAGCTGGAGGTTTGAAGTTCGAGTTTTTATAAGTCTCATTTGCCTCCCCGATTACCTTAGCACTAGGCAAAACAACCGGACTTGATTAAATATTTCCATACGTGGTGCTAGGCAAAAAAACCAGACTAAGCATAAGGGAGAGTAGGGAGAGTGTTAGAATATTTAAATAATAAACAAAGTTTTCTTTAATAGCTTAAACTTCTAAAATAGTTGGCCGTGGTCTCACAAAATCTCACATTGTCTATTCACGTAATTTTCTCTCCATTTATAATTGAGCAACTCTATTCACGATAGCCATTAAAAAAAGAAATAACTTGTAATTAGATTTGAGATAACATCCTTATTTTTTTCATTAGAGCTTGGTTTCCAACTTTTTTCTATACAGCTCATATTGCACTCCATTCTCTAATTTAAGCTAAACATAGTTTGCAACTCAATATATTTATTTAATTTTTGGGGCCTTTATTATGTGTAATTTGCTAAAAATGAGAAAAAACATGCTCCTAATTTTGCTGATTAAAAGGGTTTAGTTGACCCCTCTCTTGGTCGGCAGAAGCAAGAAGAGGTTGGGGCATGGCCACGGTGGAGTTGGCATCCCACGGCCTCAAAAGTATTTTGCCCTTAATAAAAAAGGCTGTCTCACGTCAAGTTAGTTGCACAGAACCATCATCAGCATAACTAGAATTTTATTACACGGATAAAGATAACAAAGCAATTGACTTTGCCCACAGATTCAATTAGAAACTTCAAATAGATGAATCTCGTGCCGCCTTTTTCAAATTAGAATTGAGGTCATAATTAGAACCCGCTTGTAAAATTTAAATTAAATTTAAAAAAAAAAGTTAAGAGCAGAACAAGATAGAGGTAAATTAGAAACAAGAAGCATTTCAGGCCCGCCATAGTGCAGGGAGGGTGCTTCGGGCCGGGCTTTAGAAATAACTACGAGGCCCAATTCAATTTGTGACCCAGACTCTCTCTTTCTCTAATCACCCATTAAAAGACTTCTAACGAATTCGCATCGTCTCTTGTATTTTATTTTATGCTTAATCTAAATCTTGTGGGCATGCACGCTTTTATTCTTTCGTCGAGTTCAAAGCCCCTGAAACTTTCACACCCCTCAATGCTGATGATAGATTCACATATAATTTTTTCGTTATTTTCTGAAATTTAAAATTCTTTTCATGGAATTTTGGTGGAAACTTTCTGCTTTTACTAAGTGTAAAGAAACATACATACATTACTCAAAAAGTGATGTTGGTGTTACGTATTTGGGCTTTTTGAAATTACCCGTGTATGCCAATGCTCACTCCCTTCACTTCAATATAAAAACACCTGTTTTCTTCTAAACGAGGGTAGATAACCTCTGGCTCGGACGGGGGCTCAGTTTGATTCAGCTCCGCCGTGAGAAGAGCTGGCCTGTTAGGGGCGCTCGACTCGAAGTTGTTTTTGAAGTTTAGATAATGCCAAACCAATTTTTCAAAGGGGAGCAAATCGACTGATTATTGGTCTGCGATAGCTCATAATTTCAGGGTCACGCATATTTTTTGTTTTAAGTTTCTTTTATATGTATTTTTCAGTAACTGAAATTTGTCGGTCCTACTCTAATCCTATTCTAACACTCACTCTTAGACTTTTGCCATTGCCTCATTGCAGGGCGTGGGAGTCAAAACCCACTCCTAAAATGAAATCGTCCCCATCCCAATTCCTCCTGAGAATGTGGGGATTTGAACCCCCAACCTTCCCCTTCAAAGTTAGAAGGGTGACCACTAGGGCAAACCCCATCTCTTCAAGAACTTCAAATAGTTATAAAAGTATAGCTCAACATTTAATTCGTTATAATATCTCTTGTGTTGTTTTCTCGAATCTAAGATGACATTTTAAAAGGAAAATCTTAGAATTAAGTGCTCATTTTAAGCCGTCCAAATTATAGGTTTTGTTCCCGTAACTACTGGTTTATTGGACTAGTTTGTCTGATTATGAATATAGTCTATTTTTTGCTTAATAGAAAAGAAGAAAGGAATCTAAGAAAAGTTCCCTATATTTGTGAAATGTATGATTGAGATTGAATGATAATGGAATGGAATACACAAAAGTAAAGAGAAGGGTGTTCACCTTATGTTCGGGATGCATTTAGGAGTCTTTGAGAAAAGCATTTTCTATAGATGCAATTGACTTTAGACTAGAGAATTTTCATGAAATGCAAATAGCGTTTGGGAACACTGTTTGCAAAACTTCCATTAACCAAATTAAAAAGTAATTTTTAAAATAAAATTTAAAAAGAAAAAGAAAAAAAGAAAAAAAGAGACAAATAAGATGACTTGCCTAAGGGTTGTGGATTAGGCCACCTAGCTTAGGCATCGAGCTGCCATGACCTAAGTTGAGGGTTGCCAAAGGTCGCATGACATTGAAGGGGGCTATGCAAAAGATAAGAATGAACCAATGTAAATATTTTATCTCTCAAGGTACTATTCTTAGGCCATATCCAAATGGAACTGGCTTTTAGCATTGTGTTTGAATTTATTCGGTGCGTAAGGCTCCCCAGGTTTTTCATGCACAAAAGAGCATATTACCAAATGATAATCAAGACTATGCAATTATGCTGTTTTTAAATCCCTAATATCCGACGCTTTGAGGAAGGCAGTTAGCCACTCGTGATTTTGCACGCTAAATACTCCGATTTTATCTACTTGAACCCCAAGGTTGCGACACCTTGGCCTCATTGGAGGATGTGTGACCTTAGGCAAGGGTCGTTGATGCTAAATTTGGCTTGTCGGCCATATTAAGGTTTCTGTGACCTCACACGATGCTTGTCAAATATGCACAATAAAGCTGCAAGGTAAAAATGAGAATCTAGATAGCTTAGTGTGGGCAAGGTTGGAGGGGAAAAAAGTTCATTAGCCCTCAAAGTAGCATCTAGGAAATGCTAACTTTTGGCTCAAAAACTTTTGAAGTTAATTTGCCAAACACCTTGACCTTAGTACAAAAGCCTTCTAAAAGCCCCAATTCCCCACCAAAAAAGTTATGTGAAACGCACCTTAATGACAGAATATTCCTCCTATTTCAAGAAATTTTTGGGTCCCCGATTGATGCGAGATCTAGTTACGAACTAACTTCAATGATGCGACTACATATTCTTTTTATTCAGTAAAAATGAAAATGAAAGACAACATAAGTGTAAATGGGCTATAACAGTAGAAATTCATTCAAAATTCAACATATCAATTTTAAAAGGATACTCAAAAATCAGAAAAGTAGATTATAAGTCACTCAACATATATATATATCTATTCTCGATGTTACAAGTTCTTTTGAAAATACGTAAAGAAGAATATTTACTCTTTGACCTTATTCAATTTCAAAAAAGAATATTTACTATTTGGACTTATTCATTTGTTTTTTTTTAAATAAGATAAGAACAAAACAAACACGTCCTCATCGGCGCGACCGGTTGCCCACATGATAAGTCGGGCATGCTTTTTTTCCTTCCTACGGCGGGGGCCCACCGACATCAGATAAGGAAGAACCCAATGCAAATCTTTTTACCAAATAGTCTTCCCCCCAAAAACAAAAACATCAGAAAAATTGAAAAGAAAAAACCATAGCCATTATTTATTTTTATTTTTATTATTATTTCCTTAAAAGGCTTGGCCAAAAAATCTATTAAAAAAAAAGCGCACGCGCGCCACGTAGTGGAAAAAGGCCTGATGGCGACCTCCCAACGCCCTCCCCGCCGTTCTTTTCTCACGTGCGAACATTCCCATCCCTCCGATTCTCCTTCCCGTCTTCTCAGCCGTCAATTTCCTCCCCAACCCTGACGTCGTCCCCGCCGCACCCGATCCCTCCCCCTCCTCCCCCGCCGGACCCCAAAATATTATCCATTTCGATTTTTTCCCCACCCCGCGGGGCGGCAATCCGCCGCGCCCCCGCCCACGCGTGGCTCCCTGCGCCCGCTCCCATGACCGGCCACGTCACCACTCTTGGGCCGACGGAATTACCAAAACGCCCCCGGCGTCGCGTCTCGAGGACCGCGGGCGCAGGGGAGGGGGTGCGCCGTAGGGGTAGCGTATATATAACGCGAGGGGAGAAACGGGGCGTTCCCCTCCGTCTCCTCCGCTCCGTCCGCTCGCATATAAAGGCGCGCGCATTGGGCTGCCGGATTCGATTGAATCGGAGAGAAAACCCTAATCGCTTACCGGTAGTGAGAGAAAGAGAGAGACGTAGAGAGAGAGGGAGAGTGGTCGTGCTCGCGAGGGACAGAGAGAGAGAGAGAGTAGAGAGTAGAGAGAGAATGTCTGCGACGGGCGGCGGCGGCAGCGGTCAGGAGGAGGACAAGAAGCCCGGCGATCAGGCCGCCCACATCAATCTGAAAGTCAAGGGCCAGGTATTATCACCGGTGCCGAATGCCTTCTCTCTCTCTCTCTCGGTGTCTGTGCGTGCGCGGCTCGTCGTGAATCGAGATCGTGAGCGGATGTGGTTGTTTTCGGCGACGGGGGGTTTTCGTTCAATTGTCCCTTTTGGAGGGGTAGTGACTTCGATCGGGCGTGAGTGGAATGCAATTCGGCGTTCCTTTTGTTTGTTTTGCTTGGTTTCGTTGCCGACATCGTTAGTTTTGGGTCCTGATCGGTTTCTCGCGGAGGTCACCTTTGTTTTTCTATTTGTAATATCCGGTGCTCGAATCGTCTCGGTCGTCCGAGGAGATTTTCTCTGCGAGATTTTGAGTGATATCTGGCGTTCGACGTGAGGGTGGTAATGGAATGAATGCGTACATGCGTGTGCCCTTTTTCAAAAAAGAAGTTGGGGGGTGGGGGAGATAATTGACGGATTGTTGTGTTGTTTTAGCCTCTAGAGTAATCTTCAACCTTATCTAATCATTGCGCCGATGATTAGTATTTACTTCGAGCGTTAAGTGCTTTGAACTGATCCCAGTGATGTTTTGGCGGGGTTCTTACCTTCATCAAAAGACAATGGTTGAACGTTAAGTGCTTTGAACTGATGCCAAGATTTGCTGTGGAATGGGGCGGGGGTTTGGAAACTTTGAATTAATGCCTGAAGTGGGCGTGATAGTCATATTGCCTTGTGGTTTCAGCCTCTTGGGAAATCGTCGACCTTATCTCTCATTTTGCTGATGATCTTTATCAAGTTAGAAAAGTAAGTGCTTTGAACTGATGCCAAGGTTTGCTTCACGGGGCTGTTAGCCTGAAATAGGACAACGGTTGCTATTGCCAACTTGATCAATTGATAGCGGTAGCTTAGAAGCGCTGCTTGGTTAAATTTGGTGCAATTATGTAACAGAGTCAGGTGAATGCAAGACACCAAAATTATGACTTTGGAAATGGGTTTGATTTCGAGTGTCTGCTTGGACCTTCAGTAAGATATTTGGTGATATTGTGCAAGGCAGATGTTAATGCTTCTCAATTTTTGTTGGCTTTGTTCATTGAAACTTAAGTTATAATTTTCCTTTTATTCCCAAAGAAGTTTGATGGATTGTTCTTTATACTATGTCGTTATACTTTATATATGAGCATGCTATATTATGGGATTTTTTGAAGAAAGTTAATTGAACCTTGTGCGCACCGAGACTAATGGCCTTGAACTCATCCTGCTCGGAAGTATTTATGCTTTTTAAGTGGGCAAGAAAATCTGTATGCTCTGGTCTTGATTAGGCAAATTAGTCTACTCTCTCCTTGATCATGCTTCCTTTTTGGTTTCTTTTATTAATTTCAGTTTGCAGTTCCTTTGTTCTGGATCGGAAGTAATATTTGTCCCTTTCAGTACTCTCTCTACCGACATAGAGATTGATTTATGAGCATAAGATCCTTTTCTAGTGTTGGAAATATATCTAAGCGATAATTTGTTCTTTCCCTAGCATTGAATTAATTTAATGTGCTTGTGCAGTTGTGTTTCCTTTTATTAACATGCTCACGTTATTCTGTTTGTAGGATGGTAATGAGGTCTTTTTTAGGATCAAACGAAGCACACAGTTGAGGAAACTCATGACCGCGTACTGCGATAGGCAATCTGTGGAGTTAAACTCCATTGCTTTCTTATTTGATGGGCGTAGACTTCGTGGGGAGCAGACTCCTGATGAGGTACAGCTTTTGTCACACCTCATGCCTGAGTCTTTGACAACTATTGCAGCTACCTCTTTTAGCTTCTGTAATCTCAGCATTTTTTTTTTTTTAAATTTTTGCTAGCTAACTGTCCAAATGATATATCTGATTTGATTTACCTTACACCTGTCTCGGCAACTATTGCAGCTAGCTCTTTTATCTTCTGTAATTGCAGCAATCCTTCGATTTTCACTGGCCTATTGTCAAAATGATATGTCTGAGTTGATTTTAAAGCATTTTGATTAGACTATTTAGCCTAGTGTTATTATCTCTCTCAAGGGTGAGAAATTTTGTTTTGCTCGCTGGGAGCAACTCTAGTTGGCATGCATCACATAAATTGGAAAATTATTTATGTGGCATTTATTGTGGCATTACTTTGTGGTCTCAGCACTAATTAGCAGTGTCAGCCTTTGATTTTATCAGTTCAGACACAGTGCATAGTGTTTTTTAAGCATTGTTAGCAGCTATTATACAATAACTAGTCTTTTAATGTTTCATTATGGTCCTAACTTACTGCAATTTGGTTTGCTGCATGTTGTGCTATTGTTTCAGCTCGAGATGGAGGATGGTGATGAAATCGACGCAATGCTCCACCAAACTGGGGGATACTGATGTTTTTCTTGGGAGGGACATCTATGACTCAATTGTTGAAGTAAATTGTAATAGGGTCTATGGAAACTTGAGTTGTGGCCTTCATTGAAGTTTAGGCTTTGTTTTATCTATGTGCGAGCCTCTCGTGTGCTTACTGTTACCGGTGGTAGTGGAATGATTTTCGGTGTCATTTGGAGTCACTCTCGTCTCACTGCTGTGGGTGTTCTAGTCTGAAGGAAGTAAATCTTGAGTTTGGAACAGCTTATACTCTTTCGGAAATGACCAGAGCATTATTTGCTTATAGTTGTGGCCTTTATAGATTCATCTCACCAATTGATGAGCTTTTGGTGTTTTGTGGTATGTGGGAAGTGACCTTTTCCCTCGTCTTTTTGTTAAGAGTGTTTGACAAATTTATAGTCTCTGATTAGTTAGGTGTTTATATATTATGTTTGGAGAAATTTGTCTTGGTTGAAATGGGTTTTCTATTTGCAAGTAATCGATGGTGTTTATTCATACGTGACGGGAATATAATTAAATGGGTTGGTATTTGTAAATTGTTCTGATGGGTTCGAATTGCTATCTCTCGCTTTCCTATATTCTGCACTTTAAGCAAAATAAGCAATTGACCACCGAGATTAAGGGCGCTTCGCCTTGTAATATAAAAGTTAGAAGAGCAGCACGCTTTACCTTAAATATTAATAAGTGTAGTTTTTGTTGGATCCAAGGTTCTTGTAAGTGAACATTCAGCGTGACTTACGTATATAGAAAAGCACGGAAACATTGACAATCTTAGACCTGAGTTGCACCACTGGGAACTTTTTGCCTGTTTGAAGGCGTGTCGAGATTATACTGCGATATAAACGTTTTGATGGCACAGTCCTGCGTATCTCATTCCATGACGTCGAAGTTACTCGAACATGACATATCGACAATCTCACGGGAGGCATGTTTTGTTTGAATTTTGATGGTCTGCGTACGATATCTGAAAACTAAAATCTGTCTCCTTCAGAAAATCCTAGTGTGGATGGAAATAGGGTCAAGGAAAGTAAATAACTAATTCGAGTAATATACAATCCCTTATGGCCAAAAATAATTTGACTCGACATCCTTCGCAATTGCAAAGCTTCACCACGTAACTGCAATTAAAGACCCGCCCAAAATAAGTGGAGGATCTAAGCTGGTAGTTCGAGCTTCTTGTTGTTCTTCCAGCTGCAAAAAAGGTATATCAAACGTTAGAGGGACGGAAGGAGAAAGAAGAGCAAATGGAGCAGAAAGGAGACGCTTTCACCTTTGGAAATAATAGTAGAAGAAATCGGCATAGAGCAGTGTTTGGACAAGCCCAGCAATCCAAGCTGCAGTGAACAAAGAGTCATCACAAATGTCATCAAATTTTATAACAGAAACAAAAGGATTTGGTCTGTGTTTCCATTTCTCCAAAGGCATCGAACCTCCATGTGATTCATCTAATAGACAAACGGATGATTGTCCTCCTGTCTATCTTTCAATAAATTCTTTTGTTGAAAGGGTACTGGATGAAATGTCTTGCATTTAAAAGAAAAGAATTAACAGCCACCAGGGCGTCTAAAAACTTGAAATTTAGATGTTCAATGCAAGTTATTGCAAAAACTACCAGCATAAACTTGTTGCCTAATGTGAGCTGGTACGGTGGTGCAGATGTGAGAGAGAGAGAGAGAGAGAGAGAGAGAGAGAGAGACTCACGGATCCAGTGGACATAATGAGGCTCAGTGAAGTAGCGATAAATCCAATTTAGGATATAGAGTGCTCGGTACGCACTGCATTAAGACATGGTAACATCAAACAGGCATAACAATGGTTTAAAGCAATTAAACTAATGATCAAATTCACTAATAAGCATCACACAATAAGCATCTACCGGGTAATTCTACAACTCATGCTCTTTCAAATTCGGGCATCATAAGCTCAGATATTGCCAGTCAAAAATATGAAAATACGAGTTCTTGAATAATAGATGCAAAGTTTGTAGCATGCCTAAACAGAGAATAAAAACAAAGCTAAATGTAAAGCAATTCTTTCACTCAAAGGTACTGGACCTAAAACAAAAAGAGCGAAAGTGATGTTTACGATATTTTAAAAGGTCACAATCTTAATGCTATTCGCAATTTTCACAGATAACCCCATTGATTTCATCATCCAAGTTGAGCTAAAGTGCAAAAGAGAATGCTCATTAGGAGCTATGAGCCAAAAGAAATTACAAAAGAAAATAGACAAAAAAGAGAAACTATGAATTACATTGAAAGCCTCACGCAGGTACTTGGGAACTTTTTAAAAAGAGAACCACAAGTATATTTGCTTTCCTCATGCAAGTAGAATGTTAGACTATCATAAAAGATAGATCATTCACAGTTTCCAGAAGTCCGAGCTCATCCAATAATTTCAGATGGATAATGCCAATAAAATAAGGAAACCATCAGAACTTCATTTGTTACTGACCAAAGCAGTGTCCCCACAGATTCTTATTATTCTTACATTACACAACTGCATGAGATGTTGCAAAACGTGATGCACATGACATTATTAATTAAAACAAACCTAAGAATAGCTCAACAGAGTCATTTAGGAAGTCAAACCAGCATGCATTTCTCAAGAGTGGAGTAAGGTGTGTAATATAATTTGAAAATGAACAGCAATAATTGGAGCATACCCAAGTAGAAGTACATATTGTCCAGTCAAGTTGTCAATGTTCCTGGTTCTCTGCAACAGTACAAGCTGAGGAAGAATGGCAACAGCTTCCAAATATAATGAAAACGACCACATAACCTGATCCATCGCATTGTAAAGCACATAAGCGGAAGGAAAATTTCACAGGGCGAAAAGAGAAGAGTTAACATGCCGCTGTCCAGTATCAAGATACACGCAGAAACATCAGCCTTAAAGTTAAAAGGAAGAAATTATAATCCATCTTACTTCTTTAAAGTTGAACTTCTCGTGAATAAGTAATGCAGAGAGAAGGCAAGGCAAGACAAGGAAATAATGGCGAAAGGTGTCTTGATCTTTATCATAGGACCTACGAACAATCTTGTGGCGCCTCATATACCAAACAATTGAAATAGAGCTCCCCAGAAATATCAACTTCATGACGGTATTATAGAAAGATATGAAATCAGTAAAGATATCCAAGTAGCGTGTGATAAAGACAAGAGCATAGAGCTCTTGTGTCTTCAACGAGATACCTGCACAACATGACAATGTCAAAACGTGACTCGTGCATTTGTTTCCACATCAGATAAAAGCCTATCATTGTGTTAAGACACAAAATGTAAGGTTAATGTGGCAACACCCACTGCAAAGAAAAATAAGGAGCTTTCTTTCACCACCTTCCCCCCCAACCTGTGTGAGCAGGGGGAAACGCCAAAAAGAAAAGGAAAAAGAAGCAAAAGAAAACAAGCTACAAACAAAATAGGGATAGCCCCCACCACAACACAATGCTTATCAGGATGAGACAATGCACCAAACCATAGTTGAATATGCCAGATCTTGAGCAGCGTGAGGAAATATGAAGTTTAGACAAGGCCACCCTGGAACCGTTTCTTGCTTTATTCAGAGAGAGAGAGAGAGAGAGAGAGCAATTACAAATTTGAAGAGCCAAATTTTTTTCTTGGTTAAGCAAAAACGACAGAAAGGTATCCAAGGAGAGGCCTTTCTAGTTCACATTCTATACCAATGTTGCTTGCCAATTAACATATATCTATAAGAAAACCCATCGATCATTTCACGCACAATGAGGAAGTGGGACCAGAATCTATTAGTAGACTAAGGCTGAGCTTCTGTGATACCAAATTATCTAACTCAAGTGACTCAACATTGGTGATATATTTCCAACACTGCCTGTTTGCTGATGAGTTCAACAAACACCAAACACAACTATATCGGGTGCCTGATTAGGGCTTCAGGATGAGGAATAACTAACACACCTCAATGCTATTAATCTAGATTGAATCGGCAAGATATTGACACTGCCAAACTTGTAAGGTTCCAAGGTAAGTAGGCCAGAGTTACAACCCTATAATGATGAATGGTTAATTGATCCTTTGCAGAAGTCAATAAGACGCCTACAGCCAAAGCATTTTCTTTTCTCAAGCGCTAGTCCAAATATCTTCCGTATTTTTCATGTCAGACAACTGCCAGCTTCATGTGAGCTACACTATGGTTAGAACTCTCTAATGCCAATCGGTACAAATGAATTATGATTGACCTAGCATAGCCTCACATCAACATCTAAGTCATCAAACACATTGCAATGAAAAAAATATCAACTCAACACAGAAACACGAAAACAGGAAGGTAGCTAATTATACACTATAAACCAGACAACACACTGCAAAACTCCCATGTAACACTTCTGTGCAATTGTTCCTTTCACTCTCATTGTGTCGCACTCATTCACCCGATTCAACCCATTTACTTCCAAAAGGCGCATATTAACATGTGAGATCTATAAGCCTATGTAATCCGATCTAATCACCGATCCAAGCTTCACCTAAACTTCACTCGGTTTATCCAAACGCTCCAGGTATACTACCACAATGCTAAGTTAGATCTCACTAAACGCAATCGATTTCACCGGATTTCACCGCATCCAGCGACTAATTAACCGAACCGCCCCAATTTCTCACAACAGCAATCGGCATAGGTCGAATCAAGACAGGAACTTCACACTCCATCCCCCTAGCAGTCCCAATTCGCCAAGAACCTCACAATGCACATCACAGAGCGCGCGCGCGCGAACGAGAGAGAGAGAGAGAGAGAGAGAGAGGTACCGACCGGCGCAGGACTTGATGGTGTGAATCTTGAGGAGCAAGACGAGGACGCTAAAAAGGTGCGTCATGTCGCCGGCGAATCTGAATATATTCATCCTCGGAGGATCGGAAGGGAAAAGCAGCCCTAGATCTGATCTGATGATGAGAAATCGCTTCCTCTTCTCCCTCCTCCTTCTTCGACAGACTCCGCTCACGGGGAACCTTGCAGAACCTCGCTCCGGCGATTCCAGGCGCGAAATCGAGCTGCGCACGGGCGGACAGATCGGCGACGGTGGCGACGGCGGCGGCGGCGGCGGCGGCGGAGGAGTTTTTACAGATCTCGGTTCGCGCTCGCCGAGGGAGACGACGACCAGCACTGAGATTTTCCGGATATTAAAATAATGGAAGAAGTTAAAAAGACGGGGAAATATTAAAGCCCTCGACCTCGAGAGAAAACTGACAGAAGCTGCTTCCGCCCCGTAAAATATTGTTGCTGCACGATTCGATTTTTCGCACGTTCGAAGGTAAAAAACGAGAGATGTCTTTTTTTTTTTTTTTTTTTACCCAGCATAATGATGCCGTTTCTAAGCGTTGGGCGAATCGGCGGTCGCCACGTCAGCGACCCCTCAGCCCGTTAAAGATGAAAGTAAAAACGGAGAGCACAAAAAAGGTCAAAAAAAGGGGGAAGCGCCACCTTTTATTTTTTTAAGAGCCAGAGTTATTAGTTTTGTCGATATTGTTAGTTTCAGTACGAGGTTTTTAATGTTTTGTGCATTTGGTTAGGCGGATTGCTTGGGCCAATTTATCTGTCAATTTGCCATTATTTTCAATTAGCGACAAAACCAAACCAAAAAAAAAAAATTAGGGATCAAAGGAAAAATATAAAAAAATTCATAAATTTCTTATGTTTATATCGATTCAATTATAAACTTTTTGATTATACAAATTTAGTAATTATTGATCTTTTATATTTATGCCAATTAAATCCATCTGATTAATTTTAATAAAAAATTATTGACGTTGACACTTAACATTCTACATGACATGGCTGAGAAGGATATTGTCAATTTTTATAATTTATTTTATTTTATTTTTTTATTCTTTCTTCCTTTGTTGATCGTTGGGCCTAAGCTCAAACAATAATAGGTGAGGTCAAGCCTCACTAGAGGCCCCACCACCAATCACCATGCGAGCATCGGTAGGCCCTTGCAAACTTCTAGTCCATCCTTATGTCGTTGTGTTGTCATTACCTTGAAAGTCATCACGAACATAAAAATTTCTGCATCTTAAAGATAAAGACAAAAAAAGTTTACTTGCTTTTATACTATTAAGATCACCCCCGCACACGATCGCATCAATGGCAATGGCTTTTCATTTTTGCCGCATGAGTAAAAGTAAGCGCCTTTTTCTCGAGTCAGTTGAAGAATGGAGACAATTTTCTCATCATGGTGTTGGGATAGTTGCCCTTTTTCCTTTTTGGTTTTGGCGTTTAAATGGGTTTAAATTGGGCCGGATATGGGTTTGTTTGTATTACGTATGCAGAGAATGGACGGGTTAAATGGATCTGACTCGGGCCGTAAAGGACACATATTCGACCCATCTAATTTCCATCTCGATTAGGCCTGTCAAACAGATGGATGTGGGAAAACATATTTCCTTTTGAGGCCAGCGAGAAAAGGGATCGAGGGCCGAGAGAAACAAGATCGAGCCTGAAAATGTTATTAAATAGGGACCGTATCCAGTACCCACGTGGACGGCCCAACAGGCCCAAATCATCTACTTCTGTCATGTGCCATGGATTTGACGTCACGTGCCTTTGGTCCAACCTATTTGAGCCGTCACGCCGGGTTCCCACTTGCCTAACCCACGTGTTGCCTAACCCAAGCGGAGATGCTGGAGATTCAAAAAAGAATCAGAGCACCGTTGACCGTTGACCGACCCAGTGAAAAGAATAAAAGAAGGATTAGGGAGGAAAAACCATGCCAGGATACGTTTGTTTGGCAAGGAAAAATTGAAAAACATATGATCATTAGAAAATGAATGAATGAAAATTATAGTTATACAAAAATATTTTTATATAAATTGCGATCAATAATGAAAATATTTTTTATCGATTAATTATTTTAAGAGATATGAGTGATGATCTGCAAATCATTTATTCCATACAAAATATCATGGCTTAAAATCTCAGGCCCGAAATCAATTCAATATTTGTCAGCATCAACGTGAGACTGGGATCCGTGTTTCCAGGGGGTTGTTTTTTGTGGCCTAAACCGCTCCCTCCGACCAAAAACGTGGCCTGTTTTATAATCGAAGATGTTGTGGAGACGGATAGCGCTTTTTTGACTTGGATTTGAGAGTGGACGGTCCGCTGAAGGATGACGGGTGGCCAGTTATATTCTGCTGTTGCTATCTGGCTTTTATGGCAATGGAGAAGTGACGGTCTTATTCCAACGAAGGTTTGAATTCCCGCCCGAACCCTGTCAGGATAGTTCAAAATGTTTAGTCGTTGAAATTTTGCAATCCGAACAGGTAGGAGCAAAGACTTTTAGATTTTCTTTTATGGTCGTAAAGGCGCTTACAAGCAAACGTTGATAGGTTTGGGTTCCACTTAAGTGAGACTTTGATATTGTTCGAGGCTCCTCAGGACAAATCAAGACACGCAATGAGTGGCGGGTCGGTTTGGGGTTCAATTTGTATTTGCTAGTGGGTTTCACGTGGTTTTATGAGTCATTGTTCCGTGTACAGTCTAGGGCAGCGTTTTATCGGGTTTCAGATAGTTTGGAGGTCAGAATTTCTGAAGAGTAATCTTGAGCTCAATTCTTAGTCATTGGTGTAACAATTTGATAAATGGAAAAAGAAACATACCAAGAAAGGCAGCCTATTGCGACGGGGTACTGCAACTTATCCAACACAATTGAAATGCGAGGGTTAAAGGTGTTTTTCGGAAAGGAAATGCTTGGGGGACAGATTTTGCAAATGTTTGCTTTCTCTTTTTTGTCTTACGAACTTTTTAGCTAATAGTCCACCTTTGAATTAGATCCTTTCATTACCAAGAGATGAAGTTGGTGCTTTTGTGCCAAGACTTTGTGATTATGGATGGGGCCATGACTTAGGCTTCATTAAATAGATTTGAACATTGACACAAGATACACTTTAGGTAATTACCTAAAGTGATGTCAAGTTGTTTTTTGTGTGGATTCATTATGTTTATGTCAATAAATATATCATTAGACTGATCTATTTATCTTATAGTTAATACTATCTCATTCCATAATTCATAGTAAGAACCATGGCTGGCTAGGATAATTAAGCATTATAGGTACGAGTGTAACTATCATGCAAAGAATGCCTCAAGTTAGCCTACTGTCGACTTTTGACCGACGACCATCATATCAATTATTGTTCTTCCTAATCATCTTCACTTGAGGTTATCGTGAGAGAGAACTCAAATTCAAGCCAGTAAACATTTTTAATTGGACCCACATCAAAAGTATAAATCAATGACTTAGTGATAAGAATTTATACTCTATCAATTGTTCCACATCACACAATACTCTGATATTGGATTTTTTTTCTTTTTTTTGAAAAAACATAACTCACACACATATCTCAAAAATCTCATCCTTAGGTTTGAGCTTAATGTTAAGTTCACTTTCCCTAAATTTAGGTATTTTATGTCTCAACTTGAATCACCACTTTGTCATGTGATGACTGCAAAAACAAGCCCATCTTCATCCATGGTCTCGTTCTTCAAAAAGAACCATGAAGGTTACCATTATTTATGTAAAAAGAACCATGAAGGCCACCATCAAACTGTGTTGCTACACCACATATCCACGGCCACCCCTGGGTCTCTTTTATCAAACCAAACCATAAAAGGCTACTTCAAAACCATCGGTCACAAAAATCCTTTCTCGTGATATTCACCACCATACCATTAAATATAAGTAATGGGCCACCAATCAACCATCGATTGTAACACTATTTGTTGTGAGGGCGCAATAGAAGGTCGATACCTTCATCTAGAGAGATTGCTAAGATGGATCTCAAATTTTTGCACGTTAAATATATTAAATTGTACCCTCATTTACTAAAATCTCAAGTCAACGAGTTATGGGCTAACTTGTATATATCAATTGCTCTACACCAAACAAATTCTTTCATGGGGGACTTTTCAAACATAACTCACGCATGCATTTTAACAAGTGTTCTCTATCATATCTCCCTAGCTTTGCATTTGATCTCACTTTCATACAGTAGATTTTAAGTAGTCTTGCATTCAATTGAAGTTGTGACATTGAGTCTAATGAATTCATGAACAATTGCTCACTTAGAATCCTCTCTATAACGAGGTAACAAGAATTAAACTCGATATCGCGTTGTATAGATAAGTTTTCGCAAGATACCATGATTAATCCTCTACATTAAGTACAAGTACACATCAAGTTTTTACAACTGGGGAAGTAAATCCAGACATAGCCTTTGATTATAGTAACTAAAATACAATGATTAATCATTTTTCATTTTAGATATCTAAGGTTAAACTCGACACCACATTGTATCGATAATTTTTGACAAGGTACCACGATTAACCCTCTCCATTAAACACATGTACAGAACAAACTTTACAATCTAGGAAGTAAAATCCAAACATGACATCTGATTATGACAACTAAAAGATTATGATGAATCCTCTCCCAAATGAGGCATCAAGGTTAACCTCGATGCCGTATCATATAAATAAATTATAACCAGATGCCATGATTAACCCTCTTCACTACATGCAAGACCAAGTACATAACAAACTTGTGCAATCGAGAAAGTAAATCCAAACATAGCATCTAATTATAACAACTTAAATACCATGATCAATTCTCTCTCTAATGAAATATCAATGTGAAACTCGACACGACATTATATAGATAAGTTTTGACAAGATACCACAATTAACCTTTACCATTACATGCAAGTACTATTTGGGAAGTAAATCCAAACATGGCATTTGATCATGACAACTAAATATCACGATCGATCCTCTCCATAATGAGGTGTCGAGGGTGAAACTAAAATTTGGGAAATAGATCCAGACACTGCCTCTGACTATAACAACTAAAATACGGAAGTGCATTTATTGACAGTGAACCACTTTAGTTCACGTGAACTAAGGGCCCTCCATACATGTCAACAATACCCAGCAAGGGATTTTTCATTTCCAAAGATCGAAATTATCCTTATTTATATTCGGCACATCAGTTGTCAAAATGCCCAAAAAAACATTTTAAAAAAAGGGAAATTCACCGACGGTTTGAGGGGAGGAGTCGCGAGTTTCGGAAAGTTAGATGGGGAGAAAGAAAGAAAGAAAGAAAGAAAAATAAAAGGAAAAAGAAGAAATAAAGAAAGAAAAATCCCCACCGGTAACGGATTTTTCCCTTTTTTCAATGGGCCTCGCGGGGCCCGCGAAGCCCGAACCGAAGAGGCGCGACCAGACCAGAGCGAGGAAGCATCGTCCGACGTCGTCGTCGTCGTCCTCGTCCTCGTCCTCGTCCTCGTCATTTGTCATTTCACTCGCAAATTCGCATCCCGACATCACGCCCTGAAAGCAAGCATATGTAAGCGAGGCCATTAAATGCTCTCCTCCATATCTCCTCTTATTTATTACCACTCACTGCCCAGTCCCCCATCCCTTAAAATCCATTAAAAAAGGATAAAAAAATTCGGACGAAAAAGCGACCAGAGCGAAGGGTCGTCTTCTCTTTTTCTTTTTCAATTTTTTCGTGCGGGTTCGCTTTTTCGCTGCTGCTGCCGCTGCTTCTTCTCCCCACAGCACGCATCTCAAGCACGGCCTCGAACAGTTGTGTCTGTCCACCACTGCGCCCCCGCATTATATATGCGCGAGGCCACACCGGTCGCCACGCCACCAGCCGGATCGGTCTTCTCCGCTGCAACGGCTAACTCGCTGCAGATTCGTCGGCTCGCTTTGCAAATGGACCGCAACCACGACGAGTATTTTCCTCCTCCTCTTCCTCTCTCTTTCTCTGTGCCTAAGCTTCTGTCTCTCCGTGTACGGGTGCGCGTGGTGCTCATGAGAAATGGGTTTTGGTTACTGATTTAGTTGGTCGCTCGTGTTCTCTGCGAGAAAATCTTTTGTGGGTCGTTTTTGTCTTCTGGGTTCGCGATTTTAATGTGGAAAATGCGGGGCTGCGGCGTCGTGGATGGTGATTTTAGTTTTGCTTCCGCATTTAATGGTTGATTTACTGGAACTGGGTCTGTGTTCTGTTGGGTTTCTGCTAATGTTCATTAATTTGTTCGGTTTTTTTATTTTTTTTTTTCGGTTTTGCAATGTTGAGGCATTGAATGGAGAACATTGTTGTGGCCTGGAGTGATAGTGATTTCTCGCTCCGGGACGGTTTAATATCTTTAATTGCTACTGTGGAGTGAATATGGCGGATGGAAGCCTTTTCTGGCTCTAGTAGGGATAAAAGGGGAGGGAATGAGGGTGTGGAGGCGGGTCTATCAATCAGTTTTGTGGGTCATAATTAGTTTCTCTTTTTTGCAGCATTTATGCTTGCTCTTCGAAGAACTCGTGGCGAGCATGTTTAATATATTAATTAGCTCTCGTTTGGGAAATTTAAGGTTGTCTGTTGGGATGTTCGAACCGATTCCGGGAATTTGTACTTGTACTCGTTTTTTTCTACAATTGGCTGAATGCAAGATAATGCCTATGATTGGACACACGTTCTGTTATTCATCCTTAGTCTGCTTGTTGCGAGTCATGACCTTAGCAAGTTTTGACCGATGAGAAATCTGAAAATAAGCTCTATGTGCTGGCAATGGAGTGCGCCATAGACATGGTTGAGGCATGAGCTCGTGTTATTACAAGCTCCTTCTTCTTCTTCTACGTGCTGTAGCCTGAATTTTGATATTCATGATGTATGACTTGAATGTAACTTTGGAAATCATTTATGTTTTCTATGTGATGCAGTAGCAGCAAGCCGTGGAATTGGAACGAGGAAAATTGTTTCGGGCAAGATATGAATTTTGGTATGCTTATGATTTGACTAACAATGTGGGCATAAAAATCATCGCTGAAGTTTATCGAAATGTGTGTGCAATTTAAGACTGTACTTGCATTTCTGGACAGATGCATCTCAGTGCTTGTGGACTGAAGTGACTCAGAATGAAGAAGATCTTTCTTACATGTTTGACGAAACAACACCGGTCAAGGCCTGTGGTGATTTGGGTTACCAAGTAATGGGGATTGGTATGGCCTTTTACTTACAAATCTAATAATGTGTTACTCGATAATACCTTCTTAGCTTGTTCAACTCATATGACCTTTCTGTCTATTCTTCCTCATTACCTGTAGGTGAGACAAGCAAGGAAGCTGAACAAGGTAAGGAGTCTTGCTCGCAAGTGAAGAGGCGACGCATGCTACAGTTTGATGCTCATGCTGTGGACCCTTCTCTTCGCTGTGAAGAGTTGTCATCTGGCTTCCTGAAATCTGATGGATCTGTGAGTATTTGACAAGTCCCATTGTATCCAAGATGCCATTTTGCAACATGTTACAGACGTTATGTTCAGACTTATCTTCAGTACTCCAATTCATGTTGTAAACTTGATTTGAGCCACGACAAATTTCTTGATCTATGTCGCATGACCCTGTTGAAAGTCTCTCGTCTTATTCTCGCTTTCTTGTCAAAGGTGTATTGGATGGACTTATCTTATAATCTTTAGGCTTCTTTATCTACTTGTCTGCCTGAAGGTTTATCTGATTCTCCTAATGAAATTCACAATTGAAAGTTGCCTGCACTTTAATATGCCATTATTATTGTCCTTTCACTTCGTTAGGAGAGAGAAGACTCGGCTGAGGAGGTTTTTTCTGATCAATCACAGTGGATTTCTAGACAGTCAGGTTTGCTTTACTTTCTTTTTCTTTTTCTTTTTTTCCGACGAATTTTCCAGATACACAGGTGAATTCATCATTGCTTTGCAATCCCTTTACTCATTAGAACTTTAATTTGTTAAATTTGTACTAGCTTCTGGCTGCGATGGTATTGATCCGTTGAATGATGGATGGCTTGCTGAATATTTTAATGATACCGAGATGCATTTTCCTAATGAGGGGTATGTCACCGTGAACTTTGAAGTTTTTGCTCCAGTGGCCTTCTCCTTTGACCTGATTACATATTTCACTTAAAACTCAGGAACTGCTCTGGGGCATCTGATGTTCAAATAGATATTTCAGGTACAAATATGTAATTTGTAGTATTTTACGCATGTTGTATTTCCTCTAGTTTTGTATGCTTGCAGTCGTAACAACTTCACTTCTTGAATCTTTAAACAATTAAAGAAAATGCTTGAAATGATGTGTGCAGAGTTTTGGAGTGATCCGCCTGAGACTGCGATCAATGGGGTCCAACAGCGTGTCGCCCGAACTCCTCAGAAAGTGGTGTTTAAAGGTTTTTTCTTGTTCAGATTCTTAATCCTTTTAACATCAGCTTTTCATACATACATACATACCCAAAAACTAAAGTACGCCTGCGCTCTCTGTAGATTTCCATCATGTCTAGATTTCCAATTCTATGCTTTAAATTCTGTAGAAATGTCTTTAGTTTTGAAAGAACAGGACTAATTGCTCTGTAATTGGTATATGCCAGGTCGGAGGTCTTACATAAGGACTCCCACCAAGTTAGCTTCTTCAGTCGCTTACCCATTTGCCTTCGTTAAACCCTGCGGCGTTCATGGTGATGTTACTTTGAAGGACATAAATCAGAGAATACGCACCCCTCCACCATCAAAAACGAAATCAAATGATGAAGATCCTGCAGCTTATCCCACCTCTGCCTTTTCTGGGAAACCTGTGGTTGGAAAGACAAAAATTCGTACCGAAGGTGGAAAAGGAAGCATAACCATTATGAGGACCAAAGGTTGAAAGCGCATTGCGTCTTTTATCAGCGAGATTTTCAGGCCCTTTTCTCGTCTCCCAATGTTTCTTGGGTTTTGAGTTTTTGTAATTACCCTGGGGGGCCTTCTGGTATAGAATTAGATAATGTGATTCTTTTGTTGTTCTTGGACATCATAAATCATGTTGCCATAGTAAGCGGTGTTCTAGTAATTCAGTGCCTTTTATCTTGTATATCATGACCTCTGAAACTAGATTGTGCTGTGAATCGTTTCATCATGTGATTTATATTTAGCTTAAATGAAGGCGTTGAATGATGTGTTTAAGTCTGAAAGCCTGGTCTGAAGTTAAATGCCAACAAGGCGGAGAAAAAAGATGTTTGTCTGCCTGACCAAACAACTCGTGCTTGCATTTCTGCAGAAACCTGTCGTGGCTCTGTGTGTGGCATTAACCTTGATGTCTGGTGCAGATAAATGCTTCTTTGCTTTGATTTTCTGCATTTTGTATGGATATGTACTCTGTAGCTCCAGTGGCTTTCATCCTGCAGATGAAGAAAATCTTAGGCATGCAGACCCAGTTTATTTTCTTCTGCTGGACTTGGAGTACTGAAAGGTGACTCGATGACAATCGATAAACCCAGTGTGCTTCTTTTGTTGGAGTTTTTGAGTTGTGAAGGTGAGTCGATGACAATTGAATTGATGGCTTGCGGAGTCTTTGATACGTGGAATTTCTTAACGAGTGTTCCAAAGATATTTGTTAAATATCCAAATAAAAGTATTTGTCACTTTCAACATACCGTTTTTAATCTTCACTGTAAAATAAGCTTCCGCAGTCAGAATAATTCTGTCAAATTGGCATCTTGGCTTTCCTGTGAAAGCACCAGAAGATATCCTAGTCTCTATTCTGAAAGTGATTGGTCCTGTTGTTAGAAATGTCACTCCTTTTAGGAATAGTTGCTGCATGAGAAAAGCTGGAAGGTATCGGTCATATTCATCTGCACCTAACTGCATCTGTATTAGAAATTTTGTCGGGCGATGAGCTTCGCCTCATTCTTCCAACACCCGGTCCTCAGATCGAAGGGCTAGTAAATTTTTTCTGCCAATTATGGAGGGGACCGATCTTTACCATTTGCCAGAAAGGATGATGTTGAGGTACAGTGCATATATCGAGAAAGTTTCAGTATAAGCTTTGAGTGGATCCTTGAATCTTATATTTACGGAGGCTCTTCTGTATTTGTTATGCTTTGCTCAAGTCTCGGGGCGTAATGTGAACTAGTGGAGGCGCGAATGTGGGGCGTAACTCGGTGTTCGGGAAGGAGATGTTCATTCAGCAGAGCGTGATCAGATGGAAATGCTGATTCATTTTAAGTTCTTTGAGAAGGGTGTGTGCACTATGCAGTGCTTGTTCAGCTTCTCAGAGTCACAAGTGAAGATATTTAGATCAGAGCCTTCAAACTGCAGCAGATTCATGCTGTAAAATGTCATCCTCATCAGCAACCCTTTTGCGCTTCCCTCTTGCGCGCTTCCTTTTCGGTTCAATTTCATCACAATCGGCGAACCTGCCACCGCGGCACGAACGTCATTGGAAATACCAGATGGCATGGGGTGCTAAGGCCAGTGATTTTCATCTACAGTACGACGTCGGACCGTGCAAATTCTCATGTTTTACGACGAAACGGAATAACGACAGGCGAGCAGAAGCATCGCATTCCGTCACGGCGGTAAATATTTTAAGGCAAACATCGTGCGGCATGCTTGTTTTGCTTATGGACAATAGTTTGGGGGCAAGAGAAAGTTGCAGACATAGGAAGAAGAAGGCCATGCATGCTTTTTCGCTTTAGTTAGTGCTCCTTCCTCGGAACCAGTGTATGAAAAAGCCTGTTTCTCCATGAAAGATAAAAGCTTCCCTCTCTCTCTCACTGGCCTTCCTTCTATCTTTGGCGATTTCTTTTCATATATAAAATTCTTGGAGAATAGTGCTGGGGACAGAAAGGAAAATACCATAGCAACTTCCATAAGGATGAGTCGTGACAGAAAAAAGTTGCGGGGCGAATGGCGATTTCCCCCCTACAAAACTGTGTATGTGAAGTGTCGGTGGACAAAAAAGAAAAATACATTTGATAAGCTTCCTCATTCGATATACGGTTTCTTTTTTTCCCCCAAAGTTGTGCACGATAAATTCAAGATTTATCTATCTAAGATGAAGTTTTGTATCTACGAAGGTTAGCATTAGAAAAAACAGAAACAGATGGATTCTAGGTGGATGGATGAATAGGTGTATTAAATCTGTCAGGTTTTGGATTGATTGGATTCTAGGTGTGGGGCCATTTTATGACATCATTAGTACTCAACTTAGTCTTTGCGATTATAAGGAGAAATATTTTGGGATAATGTTGGGGAATTATACCAAAAGATAAAATCTTTCGCATTCGAGCTGTCAACCCAAGTTATTCTTTGTGAGAGAGGATATTGGAAGCAGATCTTTCTTTGTTTAGTCAGTGTGCGAGGTAATCAATGGGGCAAATAATCAAGAATGTGATCATTTATGGTCCGCTATTTTGAAGTGGAAGAGACCACAATGCATTAGAACTTTCCTCTTACTATCTGTTCACAAGAGATTCTTGACTAATGAATTGAACATGACCCCCAACTAGGGAGGAAATTAATATTATTGAGATGCAAATCTCATGGGAGAAATAAATTTACAAGCTCTAACAAATTGTCCAATTATTTACGGATATGGCTTGAGGTTATCCTGCGACAATATTTAGAAGAATTCTTCTTAAAGGTTTTGTCTCAACTAGTAAAATTTCATCATGATTGGAGCATAATTTATGGAGTGAGAGGATGGCTTTTTTGGCAAACGGCAGCAAGTCACTTTTTTAGGACTACTTTATTTTCCCTTGAATTTAGTACAAATAATTTGGTCACACGGGAAGGAATCATCAAGGCTTCCTCTATGAATACCTCAACATTGAGCGGATCATACAATTCTCCAATTTTGGTCGGATTGGATCCTCCACCTTCAGGTTGATTAAATTGAATACATGAGACCTCTAGGGGCAATTCAAGACTTGTAGGTGCAGTAGGTTTATTCGGAAATGAAAGAGGCATCTAATTTGTTAGTTTTAAGACATTCAATACGTTCATTGACACGTGAAAAATTTTAGGCATCATCATAGAATCATAATTAAAGTTCACTCTAAAGCCATCAATGATCTTGTTAGACCATAAATTATGTTGATGATGCCGGCCCTACTTAACTTAAATGTGTCATAAAACCATTGAGGTCTCACGATAAGTTTAAAGTGCAACATAACTTTTGGGAAGAAAATCATTTTATTGATCGGTTTGCTATTCTTGAAGGCTTAATTCATATGTTCTATTAGGTGAGATGTATCCAGCTTTAGCATTTTTCATAAAAAAAAAAATCAAAAAGAAAGGAAAGAAAGACATAAACAATGGGCATTGAAACGGATCTTTAAATAATTTTTCCCTTAAAAATTCCTTTTAATTTTTGTATTTTTTTAATGTATGCTTCTTCTTTTCTTCTCTTTTTCTTATTTTTTCCAAGGAGCGACATCGTTTGGCGCGTGTACCTGGAAAAGGTGACACATTCCATGCCTCCGACCGGCACCTGTCGTTATCAACCCTTGCATGCTCTCTTTCTCATGGAGGACGTCCTTCAATGGCTTCCGCACCGCCCCGCGTCGCGATCGCGCTGGCACTTCTGGCCGCCGCCGCCGCCGCCGCCATCCCCGCCGCCGCTCGGGCCGGGATCCCGTCGACGCTGGACGGACCTTTCGCCCCGGTGACAGTCCCCTTCGACGCCAGCCTCCGCGGGAACGCGGTCGATCTCCCCGACACCGACCCCAGGGTCCGGCGGCGCGCCGCGGGTTCGAGCCCGAGCAGATATCCGTCGCTCTCTCCGCCGATTACGACTCCGTCTGGATCTCCTGGGTCACAGGTTGGTGCGCTGTTCGATCGGTCTCCGTGTCTTTCTTCGGCTCGCTTGGGGCAATAAAATGTCGCGTCGTAACCGTGAAACGGCGTTCGGAAGGATTTAGGTTCTATGATTCAGCATCCTGTTTAGCGGGTTTTAAGGATGTTCCTCTGCATGCGGCTTTGTCGCGGGAGCGAGTTCGCGTGATCTGGGTGCAGGCAGTACGTGCTGCTTGTGCAGTGTCGTTTCGCTGCAACTGAATTCGACTGTGGAAGTTGAAGTTGCGAAAAGTTAATAGAAATGCTAGTGGGTTACCACTGTCTTTTGTTCCATAGGCGGATCATTGCTATAGGTTTCAGCTCAAATAAACGAAATTGTTAGAGCAATGATGATGGCTGTCGTAGTGGAGAAGTTGTATCCCTGGTCGTTTCTTTGGAACTCTCTTATGTTGAGGTAGAGGAGAGGACTGATAGTGATACCAACTTGTGGGTCAATTCTTTATCCTTGGTAATACTGACAAGGATAATGAAAGTTTTTGCATCTTTTTGAAGTGCAGAGTGTCGTAGTTAGGTCAGTATATATGAATGGACTTCTTTAAAACCAAACTTCTGTGTTGGCCATGGAGGTCTAATTTGGTATGGTGGTTTTGCAGGGAACTACCAAATTGGCAGTAGCATTATTCCGTTAGATCCGAAAACTGTCGCCAGCATTGTTTACTATGGGATTGAAAAACGGCTATTGAGAGATGAAGCCAGGGGAACTTCTCTTGTTTATAATCAGCTTTACCCTTTTGAAGGCCTCCAGAACTACAGTTCAGGAATTATCCATCATGTTCGTCTTCAAGGTACGGTTTTTCTGCTCTTTTTTTCTTTTCATTGCATATATAGTCAAACATATTTGATTCAGTGCTGCTTGAAATGTATGCTTAACTGTTAACTTCTCATCCCCTTTAGTCCACCGTCGGTGCAAAGCAGTATGTATATATAATTAGAGCCCAGGAATTATATCTATTCAACAGAACTTCCCTCCAGGTATCCTTGTGGATAAGCCGTAGCTCTCACATCACATGTCTATCTTTGCTTATCAATCAAAGATAGATCTCTCTCTCTCTCTGTTGACGTGCACGCACGCATGCAAGAGCAATCCCAATTTTATTTTTTTTTTAAGGAAAGTATAAAGGAGATACTGGAACTCGATTATTTGTGTTACTTTTATGTCACGTAGGTCTGTCTCATTTGGGTATGGAAATCTTCTTCTTACTTTTGTCGTAGATTGTGTTATTGGCTTTTGGGGAGATTGCTGGAACTGCAGAGTTGTATGTTTGATGTATTGAAAGCTCTGTTGCACAATAAATTAACCTCAAAGTGCTCATAAGAGTGCATTGATCGTTGTCATTATGCCCAGGCAGTTGTAAATTCACTCTTTGGCAAATCATTGGCTCATGGTGGACAGCCCAAAAGAAATGAACTTAGAGAGTTTACTACATTGTCGTGAAATCTCATAATCATGATGTAATTTTAATTGTCAACATTTGCATTTAATTTTCTCAAGGATCTTGAAGGGAAGATGTAAATTGAGCCAGTGGGTCACTTTCTTGTAATTTGAGGACTTATCACCATTAATGTGAAAGCCTTCTGATTATAAATGCATCGTGTCTTTGTAGGCTTGAAACCCAGCACGCTCTACTATTATCAATGTGGAGATCCGAGTATTCCGGCCATGAGTAACATCTACCATTTCAGGACAATGCCATTTCCAGGTCCTCAAAGCTACCCAAATAGGATAGCAGTAGTGGGAGATCTCGGGCTTACATACAACACAACTACTACAGTTCGTCATATAAAGAAGAATAGACCTGATTTTCTACTACTGGTTGGTGATGTAACTTATGCAAATTTATACCTCACAAATGGAACCGGATCTGATTGCTACTCTTGCTCATTTCCGAAAACATCTATACATGAGACTTATCAGCCAAGATGGGATTACTGGGGAAGGTGAATGATTCGTATTTTGTCTCTTAAAAAGTCTTATAATGGACACACTTGGAAAGCTCCTCTGAACTTCGTTAGCATATAGATATGTGGAACTTACCTCGGATCCTTCTCACAGGTTTATGCAGCCTTTATTGTCTGAAGTTCCAATGATGGTTGTAGAGGGAAACCATGAAATAGAAAAACAAGCTGGAAATCGTACCTTCATTGCTTACAGCTCTAGATTTGCATTTCCATCTGAGGAATGTGGGTCTTCATCAACATTTTACTATTCCTTCAATGCAGGAGGTATACATTTCATCATGCTTGGAGCATATATTGCCTACAATTTCTCAGGTAACGCAGTTTTGCCTGTCTTCATAATTTTATGCTGAACTCTGTTTTACGAGGCATCTTTTGCGAGTTTTTCATTATATTCTCGTAGTTAATAGGGCTTCATGGGACCACAAAGGGTACATTTGATTTCTTGAAACAAAAACTGAAGCAGTTTTATGTGAAAAAGCACGCTTGGTTCTTTTAAAAGGATCATTTTCTTAATGTAAGAACCACGTTAATGTTTCATTTCAGCTAGTGATAACAGCAAAAAATTCAGTTTTGAAGCTTAAAAATGAGAATTTGTTTGTGGTCAGAAACAGTTTTCAAAGTTTTACCAAGCGCCTCAAAAAACCAAACAGGCCATAAAGCACTTAAAATACAGGGCATTTCCGCCAGACTTAGTTTTTCTGTTTCATTATAGTCAGTGAATTACCCGTTTGGTTGCATTAAAAGGTGCAAGTGGATATTGCAAAATGTTTTTACAAGAATGAAAAGTTTGAAGACATTACTACCCTGGATATGAGAATCTGAATCTGAAAGCTAGAACAAGAGTGAATTTCATGGATATGGAAATTCAAAAATTGAAAGAAATAAGTGACACTGATCGGAGCTGGGTAAAACAGAAAATGAATACATGTTTCCATAATCGTACTCCTATTGACATATCATAAACTGACATCATAGACAATTACGACATTGTGGAACTTAAGGACAACAAGCAGACAATTTGACTCCAGGTAAACAGCAGAAACGATGTATGGCACTCAAATGGCAGGTCCAAAGCATATAGTTATCATTAGTTTTAGATCGTTATACACAACCTTAAACTAGACTGACCTGCACTACTTTGTATTTGACATTAGTTTCAACATGTGAGGCTTTTAAATTATCTCCTGCTCTTATACAGCGGATCAATACAAGTGGCTGGTGAGAGACTTGGCTAGTGTTGACAGATCTATAACTCCATGGTTGGTAGCTGCTTGGCATCCACCTTGGTACAGCACCTACAAAGCCCACTACAGAGAGGCAGAGTGCATGATGGTTGCGCTGGAAGATCTTCTGTACTCCTCAGGTGTTGACATAGTCTTCAATGGACACGTAAGTGAAGACGTCATCCTCTAACATAACTGCAATTCATTTTCCTAAGAATCCTTACGAAACCACATTTTCATATTGTCTGAGAAGGATATGGGGCTCTTGATGAACTATCTCGACAATTTCTTAAATCAATTCTAGTTGACAATATAGCAGCTCGTGCCTACAGGCAAAGGAGTTGGGGGAAAAATCCAGAAAAAAAGTTCATTGTGCTTAATAAATCTAGGCTCCATTTATTATAATCTGAAAATTGTTTCTGTTATTCCAATTATGATATATCAGATTACCCAAGCATATGAACTATGTTTGATTGGATTTGATAAAATTGCAGACCTTTAGTTAGACCCAAGTGTATGAATTATGTTCTATTGGAACCACTGTGGACCTTTTTTGTACTTGTAACTGTGTTTGCTTGATTCTTCATGATGTGCACTGGTTAAACATCCATTTAAGTTGATGAGAAGTCTTCATTATCAACAGATTCATGCCTATGAGCGCTCAAATCGAGTATACAATTATACTTTAGATCCATGTGGGCCGGTTTATATCACCGTTGGAGATGGGGGTAATCGGGAAAAGATGGCAGTGGAGCATGCTGATGAACCTGGAAATTGTCCAGAACCATCAACCACACCTGATGATTATATGGGTGGCTTCTGTGCAGCTAATTTTACATATGGGCCTGCAGCTGGTAAGTTCTGCTGGGACCGGCAACCTGACTACAGTGCCTTCAGAGAGAGTAGTTTTGGCCATGGAATATTGGAGGTTACCTCTCTCTCTCGCATGCACACACAATAAATAAAGGCCAGTTCATATAGGTAATTCAGAAGGAGAAGCATTCATCTACATTCATAATAATTTTTATTGTAATTCTAACTGGAAAAATGAGAATGGTGGCATGAATACAAATGCATTCGAAATATGCTTACATGAAACCACATCTTGGACTAAAATGAATTTCTTGGTCAGATATGCCATGTTTCTCATAATCTATCTGGGGCCTAAGTGGACATGCCATTTGCAGGTGAAGAATGAGACATGGGCTCTCTGGACATGGTATCGAAATCAAGATTCATACACTGATGTCGGGGACCAAATATTTATAGTGAGACAACCAGATCTATGCCCTCTACATGAGGAGGTAACCAGCCATTTGTCTTCAGCATTGTAGATTACTTTGTATTCATAAGGAAAGGAAGGAGAATGACGGGTTTGTGATACTTTTCTGAAGGGTGAAAATAGCATATCATCTTCAATGTCACAAGTTTCCCCGTATAAGTTGCAAATAGAATTAACAAAATCTAATCTTAGAAGCCAGAGCCATAGTCTGTGTACTGCTTTTACTCTGTTTTCCCCCTTTGTAGATAAAGAAAGAAATTATTGATGTAGGACTCTCTCTCACCCCACGGCCCTCTTTGGTTTGACTACTGAGGTTTGATGTTCTGGCAAAGCTTCCTTGCTGCCTAGTGTCATTCTCTTAACCGATCCTATTTTCGGGAGGTCATGTCAAACCATTAAGTATACATGCTTGAGTGGTACACATGCTTGAGTGGAATCACTTAGCATTTGGATGCTCTACATTCTTCCCCTTTTATGCCATTTGGACTTACTAGTGATGGCACTTTTCCTTGTGTCGAGTCAATCTCCACAGTCTCTATGCTATCATTGCATTTTCAAGGGGTTAGGCGAGAATTTCATTCTAAGTAGTGACAATGTTAAATTTGTCAGTACAGATACTTTGTGCAGCACATATTGGATATTTGACAAGTCAATCACGTGGTATCTGTTGGGTAAAAAAAAGAATGTGTTTGAATACACGACTAAGATCCCATCACATTCCCTCATAAAAGGGTTTTAGTAATAAAATTTAGTATCCCATGACTAGGGTTGCTCTTTCTGCATGTGAAATTTTAGGGATCTTGTCTTGTTGGAAAGGGCGAAGTCTTTCAGCTACCCCCATCATGAAAACGTGATGAACCCAGAATGAGATTTGAATGTTTGATGATTCTTCCATGAATCTTGTTTTTATTTGGGCTTTTGATTTAATTAAAAGCTGTAGAATCGCTATTATGTGGCAATGACCATGGAGAGAACATGTCGCCCTTTTTAAAAGTAAGGAAAACAATGTTGTTTAATTGTGTGCTACTCCATAATGTGGAACACTTACCCAAAATATAGTAAATTTTGAGATGGTGAATCCAATGCAAGTCTGGCAGATTTCATATTGTATATTGATTTACCGACGTGAAGAAAACTTGCACCGCATTTAGATGTGTGTACGCAATGAGTAAGAAGTAAAATGCTCGAATCTTGCTGCTTCTGTATATTGATTCATCTACAGGAGATGGGAGGCTCCAGGGTATTTTCATGAATTTAATCCACTCCACTTGTAGCTTCAAGCATGATGTTGTTGCCTTGCAAAAACAAAATCCTGAAATGGATAGTTTGTGTCCGGGGTGAAATTCCTCGGGAGTGAAGGTGCTAGTGCTAAATTTGCGATAAGAACATCACAAGTTCTAAAATATGTCAATTTCGTGCTCCTCATTTTCAGAACATTCATTTCATTAACTGCATATGTTATTAAGTCTTAAAACTTGTGATTTGGATGCACTAGTTGATTGAAGACATCGTGCAATCTCTGTTATAGTTTCTTTTTTATTTTTATGGCTTACAATGGGCAACACAAAAATGACTTTGAGGACTTCCAAAAATGCACGAGCTGGACAAGTTTATGTTTTTGTGTTTTAATTAATTATCCAAATTTTGAACGGGCTGGGATTGGTGGTGTGTCCAGAGGGGGGAATGTCTCAAGAAAAGATGGCGAAGTCTTAATTCGAAGAGGGGCACCGCAGCACGAATTGATGAAGCTCACGAGCATCCTCCGTTTTCGTTCATTCAATTCCTGTTTGTTTCGTACCGTGTGTACGGCCAGTCGTTCGGAGCACGCATGCTGCTTGAAAGCGTCATTAAAGCTCACCTGGAGTGCAATTCGTACGGTGAGCTTTCCGTCCAGCAGTCGTAGTTATATTCCATTAAGGCTTTAGTATGCAAAAGAATCGACACGATAAAAGTGGGTACTACTCGTTCTCGATGTTTAAATATAAACCATTTAGATTAATTGTCGTGTCCGACTTCGTAGATTAAGTCTTGATGGAGATTCATGATAATCGATACTCCGTGTTGCCTTAGGATCATTTTGTCCATTTACGAAGAAAAGGGATTCCGGGGGGCGAGGGAGGACCGCGACACTCGATGGAGATTCGTCGGGGTCTCTCCCTCGGAATCTTGAACGCCCATTTAATATGAAAAAGGATTAAAAAAATGAATAGATAAAATAATCGATCACCTAATAACCTTCGGGTATCTTTTTGGCTAAAGACCACAGCTACCGAGTCGTTCGCCCCCTTTTACTAATTGCCCTGGTTTGTCATTTACGTATCAAAGGAAAATGCCCCCCATTAGAAAAGTTGCGAGAGCTTCCAATTCGCTCCACATGTCATCCCATCACCCATCTGCTCCGTGGAATCAATCGATGCCAAAAATTCTTCCCCGATCATCCTCAGCACCTTTTTCTTCAAATCGAGTAACGATGACGGCACAGGACAGTAGCAGGCAGAGGACATTGATGAGGCATTCGATTACCGCTTTGGCTCTTCGTAGGAATTGAAAGAGCAAAACCAAAATTGTACAACGTAGCCCCCAGGAGCAGAACCTGTCACAATGATAATTCCCCCCCTCTCTCTCTCCTGGTCCTCAGTATCCCTTCAATCAACTTCCACTAACGAAGTCTTTAACTATCCTACCGAGTAGAGAGGAGAAAAGGATTTCGATTAGGACAAGGAAGTCTTGAATCTCATTTCTCAGCTCATAAGAATGCCAACGATGTCCAGCTCCAATCGGAGTTTCACATGAACGACCCAAAAAAAGAACGCATTTTTACAGATGAATCGGTCCCAACGCTGTGTACTAAGGCATCCCAGAACAAATTCAACCGACAAAAGAAGAGAGATGGATTGGCTTACTAACGAGCGAAATTGGGAAAGAATCTTCTCTTGAGAGGGCGTGGATCTGAAGGAGCATCACCGACCACACGCCCTTTTGATTCGCTTCGGGAATCAGAAGATGTCGAGAATCTCCACGATGAAGTTGTTGCAGAGAGGGCAGTTGCCCCTGCTCACCCAGAGCTCTCTCGAGCACAGCCTGCAAAACGTGTGCCCGCACGGTATGAAGGCCGCTCCTTTGTGCCTCACCATGCACACGCAGCAGTAGCTCTGCTCGCCGCCGCCGCCGCCGCCGCCGCCGCGGCTGCCCTCTTCCTCCACCTCCTCCTCCTCCTCCTGGCCGTTTTCTCCCTCCGCGTACTGCATCCCCGCCAACCCAATTTGCCTATCTGTCGTCTCCTCCAGTAGATCCATCAGCGACATCCTCGCCGGCTGCACCGCCCCGGCCTCCGACTCGGCTGGCCTCGACGTGGCCTCGGCTTCTGCGGCCTCCCGGGCCGCCGCGGCTTCCCTCGCCGACAATTGCCTCTCCTCTGCCAGGGCAGCGGACAGGCGGCGGGTCGGCTCGCGGGCCGGCTCCTCTGTGAATGGTGGAGCTGGGCTGATCTGGCTGGCATTGTGATCTCCAACCGTTGGCGCGCTCTCGGACCGAGTCAAGGGCAGCGCCGAGTCCCTCCGGAGCGGGGTGAGCGTCGCCGAATTGTGGCGGGAGATTTCTGGCCGGAGACTCTGGGCAGGCGAATTGCCCGGCGGCGAGTCGGCCAACCGAGTCGGCTCAATCGAAATTGGCACGAGAGATCCGAAGCGAGTGGAGGTCCTGCGAGTTGCGGTCGGCTGTGCATCCATCGGGATAGAGCTCTCCGCTCTCAGACTCTCCGACCGAGACGCTTCCTGAGTCGACTCATCGGAGATCGGCACATCGAACCAGGTCGAATCGTGCCTCGGAATCCGCGACGGCGACCTACAATTACCGACGATGACATCCGAAGCCGGGACCGCGCCAGTCGACGGCCAGGCCGCGCCGGCGCGCCGTAGCCGGAGCTTGCCCCTGAGAGACTTCCAGCTCTTCCTGTCCTTGCTGATGTCGTTGCCGCGGCCAGCGGCTGCGTTCAGCTCGTCGTTGCGGATGATGTCCAGCAGGGTCCGGCTCGAGCGGGGCGAGCCGGCCGGGGGCGGCGACCGCAGCTTCTCCGCGCGGAGGACGGCGCGCGTCGTCAGGACGGCCAGATCCCCGCCGCGCAGCCTGCCGACCCCGGCGGCCCCGACGTCGTCGTCCTTGACGCTGAGGAAGTCGCGGAGGTTCGGCGAGGCCTCCACCGCCGACATCTTCGCGCCGCGCCTTCAAAAAAAAAAAAAAAAGGCCCAAAAGGCGTTCGATTCCGATGAGACACTGGATAGAAAAATTTCACCCGGCGATTATTTATCGAAGCAGCACGAATCGCGAGAAAGTTCCAAGGAAGCGTGAGCCCTAAGGAGGAACATAGGACTCCCCAAGAAAAAAAAAAAAAAAAAAGAGAAATTTTCTCGGAAAGCGCGAGGCTTCGCGTGAGCTACAGAACCGTCCGAAGCTTCCGGCTTGGTTTTCCGCGAAAACCGAAGGGCGACGAGGCGCAGAAATTTCTCAGGAAAACCAAGCGCCGAGAAAATCGCAGAAACCGAGAAAAACGCAGACTTTATAAAATCTCAAAACGAGTTAAAATAGAAAATAACACTCGAAAAGCAAAAAAGGCAGGGACGGATCTCAACCGCCCCGCCCCGCCCCGCCCCGCCCCTACCCAGGGAAAGAACCGAAATTGAGCAAAAAGCAGGACGCGGAAACATCAATCAAGCCGAGCCGAGCCGAGCCGAGCCTAGCCGAGCGAGTGAGAATGGGAAGCATCGGATACCTGACTGACGGTGGTGCGGTTGCGTGAGCCGAGGGCGGCGACAGTGGCGACAGAGATCCGATGATTGCAGGCAGAGAAAGGAGCTTTGAAATCGTCGTCGAATTTATGTGGGGCGATTCTGATCTAGCCCCCCCCGATGACGATGACGATGATGATGTCGAAAGCGAGGAGGAAAAAGCGGACGACGATGGGGACGAGAGACAAGACAACTTTTGTATCCCGATCCACCGGGGAAGAGAAAAAGAAAAGGCGAAAATGGGGTGGCAGGGATAGAGAGAGAAAGAGGTAGAGAGAGAGAGCTTTATGGCGCTTTTAATGGCGATGACTGGTGGGGAGGGGAGATGGGGTCGCTCCGGTCGGGTCCTCCTTCCGTTCTTTTGGTGCCGCGTCAATGGCGTCTTATTGCTTTGAAGCGGAGGATTGGAGGGAGAGGGAGGGAGAGGGAGAGGTGGGGAGCGAATCTCACGGGGATCGTGCATTTGCGATAACGGCTTCTTTTCCTGCTTCAAATAATTTCCCCTTCTCGCAAAAAGAAAATAATAATAATAAATAAATATGATATTAACGTACATCGGGTAGAGGGTGTTATCGGGCATTTTGGTCCCGGCGGTCCAATGAAATCGGCTGATTTTGGAGTAGTACTCCCCTGGAATCAGGGAAAGAGGAGAGGAGAACGGGAAACGTGATAAAGGGAAGGGAAAGAATTTAGCGTGAGAAATGAAAAAATAAAAAATCGTCGGTCCGGTCCGATTCCCCCGTGATTGGGGACCATACCAAAAATCGTCGGTTCCAATTATTTGGAATTGGAAACTAGATCCAATTATTTGGAATCGGAAACTAGACCGCCATTGTGGGAATTGCTCAAAACCAATCAATATAGCCCTCTTTGGACATGCGATTCCCAGCTTAGTCGGTCTATATTACTCGTCCTTATTAGTGGCTCAAGCCATACCATGTATGGACGGGCGATCTCTTCGATGGAAAGACATTCGGCCGCGTCCGGGTCACCTCGCTCGAGATCTCCCCTTAGCCTTACTCAAAAAATGGTGAGCTGTAGCATTGGTCCGTTACCCGTTTCGACTGGCCTATTTTTCAGACAATGACTTGTGCTTGCATGCATACAAAATAGTAAACAGTGAATTGTCATGATTTTCCTTTTTTTTTTCTCTGGTCCCATGCCACGATGGTTTTCCCTATGTCAAACAAAAAATAATAAGTATAGGGCGAGTAGTAGATCATTTATTGATTCATCCGTTAGGTGGGGCTTTAGTACTCGTTGATAAGTCAAAGTCTCAAAGACAAGGGGGAGGGTACTTCCAAAAAGCAAGGTTCGAATCAATTCCTCTGGGTATATTATATAATTTATATATTTATTTCCAAAATAATGGAAAGACCCCATCACCCAGACCCAGCTATACTGATCATTTTTCCCATCGATAGATTTGTTGGGGCGGAAATTCAGGATAATTCCACGTCACCCTTCGTTTTTAATTTATCTGGATTCGGGGTCGGGTCGGGTCAGTGGGGGACCTCACGACCATATTTATAATTATCCCCCACATTCGTGATCCGGTACAAATTCGAAATGCCTCTTGGACCCCATCTCGTATTTTGTTAGTCGCGCAAATTACGGTTCGCTTTAATTAATCGCTCCATAAGATTTTAAGAAAATGGACATTGCTTTCGAACCTGTCACGTCGTGCAAAGAATTGGTGGATTAGTAGATGATCCGTTTAGTGCGGCCGGTTCATCGTCCCTCTTGCATCATCGATGAAGGTTGGCCACCTAAAAAAAAAAAAAAAGAAAGTTGGGCGTGCCGGCCTCCGAAATCCATGCACATGTACAGTGATTTTTTAAAGATCGGTATATTTACTCTTTTTCGTAATGATGAGAGGGCAAAGGAGCACTTTGTCAAGTTCTTCTTACACACATCGACATGCGTCGTTCTATTTCAATCATCAGCCGAGAGCACAAACTTATCATGCTCTGTGATAAGTGGGAAGTTCGGAAGTTCCTAAACAGTTGAATTATCATCAAGATATTATTTAAATTACAAAGATTGTTTTCATAATTAATTCCCTATAAAACCCTCAATTTTATATCAAATTTCAATTATACTAGGAACTTTTTTTCTGTCTAAATGAATTATCAACTTTCATTTAGGTCACACGTCCAAAACTAGCAACTAATGTTTTCAAAATTACCAACATCAGGACCAATTAGAGGTTCATTATCATATGCATCTTTATAAACAGCATCAAAACAACAGCCGCCCCTTAATATTAATAGTCTTAAAGAAATTTGTAGTGATTTTTTTGACAAGTGGGCAAATTTGAAACTAAAGTGAAAATTGGAGATTTTTTTTCTTAGATAAAGAGAAATTTTGAGTAGAATTGAAATTAGAGCAAAACATAATAATTTTTAAGGGGATTAGCCTCAATAGTAACCTGTCTTCACACAATGAGATCGATGACATCCTTCTGTTTTCTTTCGTTTGTTGCCTTGCGAAGCAAAACGTGACGAGGGCACATCATGAGTCGGTCAAACCCTGTTCTTAGGTCTGGGTTTGTTCCTCGGAAAAGCGACTAAAATAAGAGGCATTGCGACACAAAGGTCAATCTCGATGAACCTGTCCATCCGACTGACCGATCCAAGCTGGCAAATCCTTGCCAAGTGGGGTACTCGATGTCTGCGTTAGGGACGTAGCTACAGTTGTTTAGCACTTGGACAGATTCCTAATGATCTTTTCCTTTCCATTCGGTGACAAAACTTAGAATTTTCTTCTCCTGTCATGGGGGCGTAGGTACGGTGGTCTCGACAGCACGCGAGGAACACCTGGCGTTTTGGTAAAAATTATGCAGACACTTCCACCGTGTTTTGTTAGAATGGGATGATGAGATGAGACGAGCCCCTTGCTCTTGGAATTAGGCAAAGTACCGACCCCACCCAATTTGAAAATGCACTTAGACCCGTTAAAAGGGTGGATTGAATGGAGAATGAGACGACTCATTTAAGGGGTCGGGTTGAAAATAAGTTAACTCAAATAGATTTATTTAATCCATTTTAACTAATTGCCATGCAATACAAATTTAGTGAACTCACATCCGATCCATACCAAATACAATCCCATATTGTCAAAGCTCTAATATATTTAACTCAATTTACGACAAATTATATCAAACTTAAATGAGAGTGTGGAGTAAGCGAAAGCGAGATCAAGCGATAACAATAAAAAATAAAGAGAGAGTTATAGAATGAATTTGGTGTAAATAAGTTGTAAACATGTCATTGACCTATTTAACATTTGTATTATGTTTAAACAAAGTTTATGACCCATCTAATACTTATATGTATTATTGGTCGATGACTCATTTTGACAAGTCATTTTGACAAGTTTGTGCACGTGATGTAACTCATGACACGACAAGGCATGCACGAATTGTCCATCGTCCTTCGCATTGAAGTGTGGCCATGACCCTCGTACACTCATGCACATGCATGACCATGCAGCCATGTGTAATTATTGAACAATTTATGTGTGCGTCCAGAGCATGCGCGTCCATAGCGTCTCGATCATCGAATGTTGTGGGTCATCCCGTGGAATTCGCATGATTTGATGGTCAAATGGATTGAGCTCACTTGCATGGACTTCGTACTAAACTCGGTGCTTAGTCCTTGAGAAAAAGGGCTCAAGAGCGCTGATAGTTTTCTTTCTGAAGCCAAAAAATAGCCCAACTTTCTGAGAGCTTTAGGTGTGAATCATCTGAAACTAATGTTTAGGGCTAAATCTCCGAATGTGAAAACTTTAGTAGAGGCGTTTTTCATTCAATCGAATGTCCTGCGAGCATTACAAGTCGAATCATCCGCCGGCGTTATATGCACCAACCAGCGATACGGCGTCGATCAAAATACGTTTTTCTGCCATCGCTCTAGCTTTGGCTAAATCCGGTACACTCTAGGATGATGTTGATTGAAAATTTTCCTGGCACTGCAGAATGTTATAGGCCCAAGGGATATGTGATATCCACAAAACATGGGCCTGATGGTGAAACCTGTGGCCCACGCTAACAAGAGCCCAGTGGGCCTGGATGATTTACTGGGGTTCTCGAGCCCAAGGTCGTGCAAATCTCGTGATGTGAAGACCAGATCTAGCATCATTAAAGCAATCTGATGGTCACGCCACCCGGTGCCAAAACAGTCGGCATCAATGCTACTAAACGACGAAAAGTGAGGCATTTATAGTCTTATAGAACAGGGGAAGATGCTACTAAAAAGATAATCTTAGATGTTGAATATTAGATAACGAGACTTCCGTTCTACGGAAACATCTGACTTTAGCTCCTTCTCAATTTATGTCAGGCTTGGAGCTCTCTCTTTATTTCATATGAGACTCTGAACGAGTTGATATTATTTACTTGCCTAGATGATGATAAAATATTTGGTGATTTAAGAGTTCTGCATTAATGGCCGATGTGGGAAAGTATTTATTGAGTCAATTACCGATATGGAATCGGATATGGAATCGGATATAACAAAACTAAAAATCTGCCCGGACCATTATTTTCTCTATTCTTCCTTTGCCATCTTTAGTTACCTCTAAGCCCCGGTCGTCACCACAAGCAAGTTCATCGGAGCTGCGTCCAGGCTGACCCTACTGGGCATCCGAGCCAAGTCACCCCTTCATCGTCCTTGTTTGTCCATCGGCGGAGGAGGCGGACACGGAGGCCGGCCATCGCTGAACAGCAAGATCTGGTCTGCTTCGTCCTCCCTTATCTTGAGCTTGAGTCGTTGTTGGTAGTCCATGGCCGATGGCAATCTTCTCAACAGCTTTGCTGCTAGGCACGACGCCCATGGCGATGCAGCAGGCTCTGGGATGGAGGCTGTGATGGGTTGGGTGGTGGAGACGGTCAAGCTAGATTCTTCATGGATGGCTGAGCAGAGTGGTGGCTGTGGACGAAAGAGGACGAGACTAGAAAAATAAGAGTTTTATTATTTTGTTAATTCCAACTTAATGTCCATGTGCCGAATTGTGATTAAGAATCAGTAAATAAATAAATGCACACCAAATCAACTGCTAATGCAAGCACTAAATATTTTCTCCTAGACAATGTGTCGATCACCAATATGTGATTATTCACCAAGCCAAAGAAGACACGTGTCATATTGATAACTTGTGATATTGACACCATCATACAACGGATTAATATAGTATAATATAAATAATCTTTAAGAAATATTTAGTATTCTCTTTTATGGAGCAATGCCTTCCATGAATCAATGAGTCAGGCTTATTATTTCACGACAACAAAAATACTCTTTTTTGCCCGTTTTCTAAGAGATTTCATCAAGGAGAACATAATATTCCATACTAATGGATTCCGATCCACAGTTTGGATTTCAACATATGGCACTTATCAAAAAGGCCTTATCAATTAACATTACACAAAAAAGAAATTAGCTTTAGAAATTAATATAATTAGATCTGCTTTTTATATACAAATTCGAGACCCACAATACCGGATCGGTCGCTTTTGTATCACTGGACCCATTCTTATTGGATAAGAAGGGTCGTTATACAAAGCGTACTTTTCTTATATGAGTGATTGCCTCGTAAATTCTACGTCTACTTGTGGAAAGGAAGAAATTATGGGCACTTTTTTTCCCATCGTGCCTTGCTTGACCCGCAATGACCGGGAGCGGTCAATTATTAAAAAATTTTTAACCGCGATCGAGTCGTGTACATCGGTTTCTGTCAATCAGAATAAATGGCCTTTTCACCTATGACAAAAGATATGTTGACTTTTCTTCTTCTTTTTTATTCCCTTTTTGGGCTAAAACAAGGAGACGTCGACTTTATTAAAAAAAAATTCCGATCAAAAAGATAAAAGAAAAAAAAAGAAGTTAGGCGCGGTCCGTCGATTCTCCATCCAAGCTTAGGCCACTGGAATAGAGAAATACATCCAATTTTACCATCGCCCGTCCTCCACCAAATAGGAAAAATGGATGTTTGATTTATGAAAAGTAAGGCAAATAGGTCGAATATATATACAAGAGTTAATACTATTGAATTGAATTTTTTTACTGGCATGAGGTAAAAGAGAAAATATGAAAGTCAAAGATGGTAACATAATATAGTGCAACACTGTGACACATTTTCCTCATGATTTTATGATTTGACTTGATTAGTCAAAGTTATAATGCTTTATGACCAACATTAATGCAAGTGAGTTATAAGTAGCGATATGATAGACTAATGAAAATTGCTAATTCTATATAAATCAAGGTTTATGCGAGTAGTGCCATTTATAGAAATTATTTTCCAAATTTCCCCCATTAGCCATGCAGCATGCAACGACTGCTTTCTTCATCAATGAGGGTTTGGTTCCTTGCGAATTCACTACATGCCTTGGTAGATTTAGAAGCTATATTTGACTCGTGAATTAAGACTGTCTTGGCAAATTTAGAAGCTATTCGACTCGTGAATTAAAATGGATTAGTTATTGATAGGTAAAATTCACACAAATAATAAGTTATATGCACATAATTATGATGAATAGATTTCAAAAAACACATTTCTTTTAATTCACGTAAATAAGTTATAAATTCACAAAAAATGCAAGTTATAAGCAGCAATACAAATAGACCAATGGGAATTGCTAACTCCATACAAAATGGGGTTTATGCAGGTAATGCCATTCATAAAATTCTTTCCTAAATTTTCCCCATCAACCATGTAGCATGCAACAATCGCTTAGCTTCATCAACGAGGGTTTGGTTCCTTGAATTCACTACACACCTCAGAAATTTAGAAGCTATTCAACTCATGAATTAAGACAGATTAGTCATTAATAGGTAAAGTTCACACAAATAATGAGTTAGATGCACATAATTATGAAGAATAGATTTCAAAAAACACATCTTTGACTCTATAGGTAAAATTCACGTAAAAAAGTTTAGATGTTGTATGACAAACATTAATACAAGTGAGTTGTAGTGGTGATACAATAGACTAATGAGAATTGCTAACTCTATATAAAATGCGATTCATGCCATTCATAGAAATTCGTTTATGAATTTCTCCAATTAGCCATGCAACATGCAACAATCATTTTGCTTATCGGGGTGGCTTCCCTGCGAATTTGCTATATGCCTTGGCAAATTTGGAAGCCATTCGACTCATGAATTAAGATGAATCATCTATAGATAGGTTAAATCCACACAAATAATAAGTTATATGTGCATAATTATGATGAATAGATTTCAAAAAACACATCTCTAACTCTATAGGTAAAATTCATGCAAGTAAGTTATAATGTTGTACGACAAACATTAATACAAGCAACAAACATTAATACAAGCGAGTTATAAGCTCCGATATGATAGACCAATGGGAATTGCTAACTCCATACAAAATGGGGTTTTATGCAGATAACGCCATTCATACAAATTCTTTCCCGAATTTCCCCCCATCAGCCATGCAGCATGCAACAATTGCTCAGCTTCATCAATGAGGGTTGCTTCCTTGCAAATTTGCTACACGCCTTAGCAGATTTAGAAGTTATTTGACTCGTGAATATTCATTGATAGGTAAAATTCATGCAAATAATAACTTACACGTGCATAATTACGATAAATAAATTTCAAAAATCACATCTCTAACAAAAAAAGAGAAATTTTATTTTTTGGCGAATAAAAGGTACAAAACTAAGAGAAATTAATTTCAACCAAAAAAAAAAAACTAAGAGAAATTAACGTCTTAAGTCTATAATACCAATTAGTTGAGTTGGGAAATCACGCGTGGCTTATTTATTTATTTATTTAATAGAAATAATAATAAAAATAATAAAAAAAGCCCAATTTTATTGGACCAATTTCGAAGAGAGCCCTCTCCCCCTTTTCAACGATCGTCTTCTTCTCCATCCGTGCCCAAGCCCACTCCGATTCGCAGAGGAGCAGCATAGCGTTCCCCCACCCTTCCTCTTCCCCCTTCCCCCCAGCTTCGAAACCTGAAACACCCGAACAAAAAAAAAAAAAAATAGAAGAAGGGGAGCAGCGAGCAACGGGAAAACCTAAAAAGAAAAATTCTGCAATTCGCGGCCGGGAAATCGTATTCGCTCCTCGCCGGAGATTCGCGCCTCCGTTCCCGTGCTCTGCATTCGCGGCGGATTTCCCGGATTCTAGGGCAACGCTCGGCGCTGTCGCGCTCCCGAAGGCGAAGGAGGTTCACGGCCCCCGCGCCCCCTCCCCCCGATTGGAAACCCTAGGAGAGAGAAAGCTCGCGCGCGGAGTCGGGAAGCGCCCGCTGAGCCTCCGGTGGCCGTGCCCTAGCTCCCAATTCGGCGATTCCGCACCCAATTCAGGTGATTTGGCCGAAATTTTTCTTCTTTCCGGGAAACCCTAGCGTTGGGGAATTCCCGCGCGGGGGGGTCGGGCTCTGGCGTCGCGTTGGAGTGTGGTTCCGTGGGGAATCGTGGCGGGCTGTTCTAGGCGTCGCCGTCGTTCCGTGCATTCGGGTTGAACGCTCGAGGGATTCAGCTTCTGTGGCGTTGTTTTATGAGCATTCTGCTTTCCCTGTACGAACCGTTAGGATGGGGGGCGACACTGCGGGGGAGCTGTCTGGGGTTCGCATTGACCCTAGGCTATGACGTAGTGGTGTTGGAGGCGACTAATAGAGGTTACGTGTGCAGGTTTTGATGACAGGACTGGAGCTAAGACAATGTTGAATGGGGATTGGTCAAATGGGTCTGTTCTTTTAGCATTCCTCTATGGGCTCTGATTCTATCTACACTTTACATTCCTCTATTGACTTTTAGATGAACGTGACAGCTCTCCCCGTACTAGTGAAGCTTTGGGTACTGGGTTATTGCTTTAGTTTACACTATTTCGTGAGCATTAGTAGCTTTATCCTGGTAAATAGTGGGTCATCCATTGTGTAGCCTAATCACGGACAGATTACAGAAAGTAATTCCACATTTCTGTAGAGCTCTTTGTATTTAAATTTACCAAGGGGCAATTGTGATAGGAATGGAACAGTGCTTGCTCTTGCTTGAATGAAGGAAGAAGACAAGCAGTTTTTGGGTTTTGATTGCAGATAACTGCAACTGCTTTGGTCACTGCATTTACCCATAAGATGGGCTAGCATCTTTGCTGCCTTCTGTTTATTCTGTATCCCATCATTTCCTCCCTACTGTCGCAAATTTGCTAGAGGTTCTTAATATTTATTTGTAGCGTGGATACTTTTCTCTGCTAGCATATGTAAGGGATTCTGGTTGGCAATAGGCTCACAGCAACTTTTAGATTTAAGCCTCTGTCTCTGCCTCAATGCTAGATTGGTTTTGTGGATAATTTTGGGGTGGTGTTTGTCTTATAATTTCAGAAGTGTTGTAGTCTTGATGGATGAGAGTGAACTGCAAGTAAAGCTTAAGCTCCTCTATGAGAGGACATTTTAATCTCAAAGTTCTTAATAATTTATTCCCCTCTAGGCCAACAAGTTCTTAATAGGTTGAAAGTAGAGCTTATGAGTATAAATATCTAGAGAAGAAGATAAAGGATAGAAGAAGCAGTTTTGTTAAAAAAATCAAGATTTGGTTGTTCCTAATTGAAATAAAAACAAATCATGAAGTGGCAATGTAGGTACAGGGTTGAGTGATAATTCTTTGTAGGATGAAGGAGAAACTCATTGAAGTTTTCTTGATAAGAGGAAGCTAGTTGTGCTTGAGGAAAACATCGTGGAAGTTTTATGAGGCCTGATTATGCTTCGGGAGTGGAGAATTGGGGAATTAAGCATGGGCATTGTATTATGGATATGAAATGAGTGTAGTTGACTTGAGACAAGGATGCTTGATGGATGTGCGGCAGCCGGAAACAATATTACTGTATTGAGAAAGTTCATTTGGCCTTGTCAAGAGTAATATGATATGAACCTCATCTCAAATGGAAAGATTTAAAAGCAAATTAGGAGGCATCATGTCTCGTGGAATACTTGCTTGAGAAATAGCAGAAGGTTTGAGGATAAGATGAGGTTATTTATTTCTTTTCTACACACCCTTGGAGTTTCATGGTGATTTTTTTTCTTGCTATTTATTTTTGTGAAGTTCAGCGGAATTTCATGAATACATTCTTCGAATAGACTGAATTACCCAGGACATGGACAGCCTTGAACTCTTTGGTTTGCCGCAGATTTATTGAAGTATAAAATAAAGGACAAGATGGGGGAAAATGCAGTAAAGGCTTAGAAATGTGAAATGACGACCTTATAAAATGACGAGATATGATTATCATGGGCCTATATCCAGGGAGGAGAGTTAAGGAAACGAGGTAGAAACTTTGTGGAAAAACCTTGAATATAATTTCAGGAGACTTGTTAGTAGATGAGGTGTAATGGCATAACGAGGGCTTAGTGTAGTTGGGGTTGACTTAATGTAGAGGCAAAGTGCCTTATTTTATAATATAATGCTTGTTTACATCAACTCAGTGACGTTTTATCAATTCAAAAAAATGAAAATCAGTGCCTCCCAACCAAAGCTGAAAAAAGAGAATAAGAAAAAGTTAGTAACCATGTGCATTGCTGGTGCCTTAGAGTTTATCAGAAGCATCTTATTAGATTTTTCAGCTGACCCTGTTAAGTTGAAGTAGCTTAGAAGTTCTATCGAATTTCATCATCCCTCCAGTGTGATTCGATTCAGGATATTAATATAGAGAGTGATTGGATTTCCTTTTCATTTTCTTTTCAGATGGTTTACTCACTTCTCATTTTTCCCCTACCTTCCAGTCTGTGTTAGATTTCTGCATCGGTCAGAAGGGGAAGGCCGTTGGAGGTAGTTACTAATGCATGGATGTAGCTCAGTACTTGTTTTATAGTAAATGCTGAGTTTGATTCCATGGGAGGGATTGTTGACGGCGGAGTTGGCATTGGTATCAAAACCTCTCCACGTCGGGCAGCAATTGAAAAGGCTCAGGCAGAGCTTAGGTATGCATTTTGCCCGATATCTTGGTATTGATTTTAATATCTGAATGTTGTAGCAAGACATGCATTAAACTCTTATTTGTGGATAACAGGCAAGAGTATGATGTCCGTGAGAAAAGAAGAAGAGAATTGGAGTTTCTTGAGAAAGTATGGAATTCCTTTTCTCTTATGTTGTAGCAACTCCAAGATTTTCTTCTTGCAATGTTGCTTTGGATGAATTTATCTTAATATGGTACATTTTTTGTTTTGTCTGTTATTCAGGGTGGCAATCCATTGGACTTTAAATTTGGAAATGTGGCTTCTGTAAGTGGACAATCCGCGTCACCTATTGATCGACATCCCGAACAGTTTGTCTCATGGTATGTTCTTCATCTCGTTGACATTGGTGGGTCTTCAATGATTTTGTATGACTATTCACCATTGTTTACTCTCTTTTGATTTCCTTCTTTCTGTTTTGCAGTGAAGCTAAAGGTAGTTTTGCCTTGACTGCCTCGCCTCATGGAGATTCTATTGAGAGTAGTGGTCGACCAGCTGCTCCTCCAGTTTGTGAACCCAACAGTGCTGATAATCTTTTACTTTTCGACAGTGAGAATGAACTGCCTGAAGGCAGTAAGAAGTCTATCCGTGCTGATAAAAAGAACTTTATTATGCCTTCAGTGCAATCATCACAAATGGATGGTAGTCGGAGTGTTAAAGATTCTGAAGAGTCAGCAATTTTTCGTCCATATGCTCGGAGGAACAGGTCTCGACTGAACCGTGATGGTGCTCGGCTGAATACAGCTGAGGCACTTCACAGTCGTGGAAGTCATGGATCCTCTATACCTGCCCGTGCGGCTACTAAGGATTCTAGGGGTTCAACTTTGGGATCAATCAACCAAAAAGAACAGAATGTTCGGATTGGAGCAAAAGGGGAATGTGTGAGTACAAATGGCGATTTGGTGTCGAATGTTGCTCCTGAAAATCGTTTGAATGTAGAGGTAGATGATAGTCAAGCTTTAGGATCTAGCGGGAGCCTCAAGCAAATTGGTTCTGTCGAGGGTAAATTGGATATTGCGACGAAAATCTCCAGAGATGAGCAGCATAACCAACCTTTACAAGCTGATGGCCAAGAAATTCCAGGGGATGTGGCCTGTGGCGGGGAAAATCTCATCAGAGAAGGTGAAAATATCAGTTCAGACAGTTTTGATCATCACCCTTCTATGGCTACAGAAAGGGACGAGGATAAAATCAGTCAGCCTAACAATTCTGTTGAACTACAAGGGAACGATAAACCTATAAGTAATGAAGTTCAGAAAAGCAGCGCAGGATTTAGTACAAAATGCTTAGAATCAGAATCATCCTCTGCTCCTCTTATGGTAGAGGTAAAAACTGATGTGATGAGTATTGATTCAGGTGGTAAAGTAGGAGTGGAGAGTTCAGAACAAGAAGGTACTCAAAAGTTAACTGTTGCTGAGATGGTAACTGAACAAATGGATGAAGAGACCTCAAAAGGTAATGATGTCCTTAAAGATGAGCAGTGTTCGTCTCATCAGAACCACATAGATGATGTTGTGATAGATGGAGTTGAAGAGAATCATAACAGTAGATCTGACCTGCAAAAAAAGGAGAGCCACTCTTTGTTTATTGACAATGTGGATCTGGCTGAAGTAGAACCCGAAAGAGAAGGGACCAAATTTACAGTCAGTGATCCCAATGCATGTCAAGAAAAGTGCAGTGCAAGGAGATCTCAGGAGTCAGTTGATCTGTCACCTTCAGAGATTCAGAAGAGCGGTCAATTGGAAACGGATGTTGTTGCCCCTGCTCAGCTTCAAGTTCCTTGCAAGCGCCTGCAACTGGAAGACAAGGCATATGAAGATTCTATCTTGGAAGAGGCTCGAGTTATTGAAGTATTCTTCTTGATTTGCTTTGTTATAGTTGGAGTTTTCCTCCTAAATTGAATTTTATCCTGTTTATATTCTAGAAAGTCTGACATAAGACTATAACAGGCTAAACGTAAGAGAATATCTGAGCTATCTGTGGGTACTGTTGCACCAGAAAGACGTCAAAAATCTCACTGGGATTTTGTCCTTGAGGAGATGGCATGGTTGGCAAATGATTTTGCGCAGGTTCGATGATAATTGTTATGCTGTTGGGTCTTTACCATAGTATTCCTGTTACTCTTGAAAATGAGCCCATTAATCTATCTTCTTTACATTTATCCCTGCTAATTCAATAGCGTTGTAAATTTTTTTGCTGCATTTAATCCAGGAGCGTCTCTGGAAGATGACTGCTGCTGCTCAATTGTGTCGACATGCCGTGTCTTCATCGCATCTAAGATTTGATAGACAAAGTCAGCAGATGAAGCTAAGAAAAGTAGCATACACCTTGGCAGAGGCTGTGATGTGCTTCTGGCACTCTGCAGAGGAACTCTTAAACAGTGAGGGTGATTGTTCAAGTCTTGATCTGGAAGGCATCCAGCAGGAATTGGATTGTTCTAGACAGAATGGCGGCAATGAAGTGTCTGAGGGGAAAACTAGAGATTCTGTTATCAAGGTGGTAATATATGTCAGAGCCTCACAACTTTGTTCTTCCAGTGATGCAAATAAGTTGCATTTTTCCTACTTCTGGCAGTAGAACTGTGTGGCTTGCTTTTGTGCTTTACTCATTAGTTGTCATGGCTTTTGTCAATGGATGCATGAGTTAAGACTCTTTATTATATTGAAGTTCATTAACTCAGATGAATAATATATTTAAAGCATGTTCTTTAGCTTGAAGTTGATGAATACACTCAAACATGCCTAGAAAGATTGCATGGATAAGAAAGATGAGGCTGGAGTTATTTCCTTTTATATCTTAACTAGGGCTGATACAGTTTGGCTGGCGTAAATGAACCTAATAATCAGTTGATAGCCATCTTATGTGCAGTGGCAATATAGTTTACATAGGATGAATGTGTTTGTGTTATTAGTACCATCCCAAGAGAATTTGTTAACGGGTTGGTGTTGAAATTGGTTTATACAGCTTTTGTGCTCTAATCATTCCTAGGTCCTCAATGTTTACTTTGTTGGTCTTTGCCTCTTTAATTTTCATTTGTTGATAACATGTCTTGGATATAATTCAATCTAGTTTGTGTTGGAGGTGCTGCTGTCACGTGTTGATGAACTGTTTAATTTGGCCTGTCAGGGATCAAGCAATGAGTTGGCATCGGGAAGTGCCAGAAAACAAATAATTCCCGTACAAGGATATGCTGTGCGATTTCTGAGACAAAACAATTCTCATGCTCCTCTACTAGCGGAGGCACCAAAGACTCCTGATAGAATATGTGAAGTGGACTCTTCGTATATGTCCTGGGAGAATAATCTTACAGAAGTAAGATTTTTTTATTTGAGTTTGGGCATGATATATACTCTTTAAAGTAGTGTGCAAACGTTATAATATCTTCTTTTTCACATGTGCAGACAGAGTTGACGCAAGCATTATATGCGCACTTTGCTTTTAGTTACTGCCGGCATATCATGTCTAATAGAATATTCGTTTTGGCAGGAAAGCCTGTTCTATGCAATTCCCTCTGGTGCAATGGAGACTTACAGAAGTTCAATTGAATCTTATGTGACACAGCTGGAGGTAAGCATATCCAACTAACATCTACATCATCATTTCTGGCCATCTTTCCTATATTAGGACGTTTTCCAATTCATCTATTCTTTCCTTTGATCAGTTATTTGTTTTTTGAATTTCTAGCGTGATAATGGACAAGTAAGCTTCTCCTTGAAATTCTGGCTTGATGAATTGATTTCCTTTTTCAGAAAAATGGAAGTAATATTCAAGATGTTGAGAAATCAACATTTGATGTTGCAGGTAATGCAAAGAACTAAATATTTTGTCTTAGTAGTTAAGTTTAACTTCTAATAAGTTGTTTGAAAATAGAGTATGGATATCAAGAGAATTTGTACAATGAAGATGAAGGAGAAACAAGCGCATACTACTTGCCTGGGGCCTTTGAAGGTAGCAAGTCATTGAAACTTGCCCAGAAGAAAAGGAAAAACCCTACAAGATCATACGAAGTAGAAGGTGACTCGGCCAATGTGCGCTACTCAATTGGCAATCAACAGCCCACCATTGGAAAGCGGACTTCCAATCTGGTTGGTCCTATACCGACGAAGCGTTTCCGTAGTGCCTCTCGGCCAAGGGTTTTAATGCCTTCCAGTGCTGGAGGTAGCATGGGTGTTCAGGCTCCCATGAGAACCGATGCTTCAAGTGGAGATACTAGTTCATTTCAAGATGACCTCACTACATTGCAAGGCACGTCAAGAATGCCAAAAAGTATGGAAGTTGACTCAGTTGCTGACTTTGACAAGCAGCTGTCCTATGACCAGGGGGAAACATCTATGAAGAACAAGAAGAAGAAGAAGGCAAAAAATATGGTGAGGAGTTGATCATCTGGAAATAGCGGCTTTATTATTATAATTGTTCACAGCTCACTTAATTTCTTCTCTACTGGTGCAGAGCTCCCCATTTGAGCAGGGTTGGCAGTTGGATTCGGCCATGCTCAGTGAACAGGTGATTCTTGTTTATTTGGAAGTTGAAAGCTTGGTCAGTGTTGGGTTTGACTGGTGACTCTTGGCCTTTTACTTGTACTTTTGAGTCTTGACTGTTTTACACAAGAAACACTCTAGTCTTTTAAGGACATATAAATGCTAGCATTCACATTTGCCCTAAACTTTGTTTTGTATATTTTAAATTTTCCGGAAACTTCAAATGCAGCTTATTGGAAGGAGTTCTTTAACCAAACAGGCTTATTATTAGGTTGAACTTTCTTATCTGATTTTGAATGGATTAACTCCTGAGTGTGCTCATTTCATCTTGATATTCTTGATATGGTACTCTTGGGGAGCTTGGCTCTATGGACATTGTTGGTTTGTCACTCTCAATAAGCATTTCCTAGGTGGGCTTTCAGTTGCTTGTGTAGGATATCTCGTATAGCCATATCTTCTTAATTCATTGTGGAGATTGTTCAAGTTTTCTGCATCCTTGTTGGGATACATGAGAGTATGGAATTATGTCTCCAAACATGGCTTATCGTTTGCTCTCATCCTGCCTGGCTTTTTGTAAATATTAGGCAAATAAAGTTTCTCGTGGAATCTGTTGCACATCTCAACATGTTACATAGAATTTTTTTCTCCGTTTTAGGTTTATGTAATGGATTTCCTTCTAGCAACTTCTTAACAATTCTGACAATCATCTCTTCTTAATTAGATATTGGATGAATAGCGCCTAACTTTGACCAAGTTTCAGTGGCCTTTCTCAAGTTAGTTGCGACTGTTTTTTATCTGGAGATAGGTTGACAATAGTTTGGGGCTGGGAAAATGCATCATTGAAATAGAAGATTTAAATAAAAATTCAGTGAATTGTTTGAGGGCCTTTCCCTTAGAACAGAAAAATATTGCTGCAAAACATAGCTTTGAATATTTGTGCAATCAGTTGTCAACTTATTTTGCTTATTTTGAGAGGGGTGGTGACCAAAATCCAAAAGAATTATATAAATACAAAATTCTGGCAGAGCAGAGGCTGTAAATCATTCTCGGGTGTTCTGAAAAGAAGTGTCAATTGTCTTGATATGCTTTGTTATAGCTGCTGCAACTGTTCAGAAGCTGAAGCTTAAAGCAAATGCTGAACTAATATTATTCAGGGTGTATTGGACATAAACTCTGAATTTCATCATGGCCAAGCAGTTAAGCGGAGTTGATGTTCATCGCTTGCATTGCACTCACGCCATAGGATTTACTCTTGCAGCAATGCATTTCATTATCAGTGTTCTTCCTTTGAATTACCCTGGGGTCACCTAGTACTCCACATTTGGTCAAGCACTTATGTTAAGAGAACTCATTTCTTCCCTTGGTTGTGTAGAGGGATCAGTCGAAAAAGAGACTGGAGAATCACCAGCTTGACTCTAATGGCACCAGTGGTAATCTCATCTTGTTTTTCAAATGTTAATGGCAGATTCATTTTAAATCTGTTTTTCTTCCCTCAACCATTTGTTGTATATGAACTGAAGGTCTATATGGGCAACATAATGCCAAGAAACAAAAGATGAAACATGCGCTGGAAAACACTTTCGACAACATCATGCCTATGACTGGTTCAATTCCTTCTCCCATGGCTTCACAGAGTGTTTCCAACCAAAATAAGTTCATGAAATATATTAGTGGCCGCGATAGGAGCAAGAAATCAAAACTGTTGAAGGTATAGTGTAATCGCTATGCCATCAATGCATGCTTTTGTTAACAGCTTGGTATAAATGTTGCTTGCTTGTTCACTGATTCACATATTTCTACGTTGCGTCTAATAGTTTTAAGCATTTGACATGTTTGCAGACACCTTCTATGCAGCCTGGTTCTGGAAGTCCTTGGTCTTTGTTTGAAGATCAGGTTGTTATTTATTCACTCTTTATGTTTTGCAAGTTTGGTGTGCTTGAAATGACACTTTTTTTCATCCTGCTTAGGCTCTTGTCGTCCTTGTGCATGACATGGGTCCGAATTGGGAGCTTGTAAGTGATGCAATCAACAGCATTCTGCAGTTAAAGGTGAAGAAGATCTGAAAAAATTTCTTCCTGATATATATGCACCTCTTGTCATGCACAGCTCAATGCATATCTCTGCATCATATTTTTTGTCTGTAAATAAGTGCTTATAAAGACATATGTTAAAGTCTGCTGCCTGGCGGGACTCGTATTTTCCTCATTGGGTAGGGCAGGAGGGCAAAATTAGTAATGAAAGTGAAGGGTACAAAGATGTCTGTATATAGTAGTCATTTATAGAAGGTTACGCTATCAGATCTGATTCACTATCTGCTTCTCTTTTCTATGGGGCTTGTATTTTCCTCATTAAGTAGGGCAGGAGGGCAAAATTAGTAATGAAAGTGAAGGGTGCAATGAGGTCTGTATAAAGTAGTCATTTATAGAAGGTTACGCTATCAGACCTGATTCACTATCTGCTTCTCTTTTCTATAATGTGTTGAAAAATTCTGATTACAATTCGCTGGCTTGATTACTCAAAGCGTAATATCCATCTTGTCCTCATTAACGAACTTGTTGCTCCTGTGCAGTGCATTTTTCGAAAGCCAAGAGAATGCAAGGAGCGTCACAAGCTGTTAATGGATAAGACTGCTGGTGATGGAGCTGATAGTGCTGAAGATTCAGGATCATCTCAATCTTATCCATCTACTTTACCTGGAATTCCAAAGGTACTTCTTCCGTATTTTTGAATAGAACAATGTTGACTTGTTTTCTGAATGTGCTACTTTGTTAATCATTGGTTATCTTGATGCCGCATCATCTCTTCCAGGGAAGTGCCAGGCAGTTGTTTCAGCGATTGCAAGGTCCTGTGGAAGAGGATACCATTAGAGAACATTTTGATAAAATAATTCAAATTGGGCAAAAGCAGCGTCAGCGGAGGATACAGGTTGGTCCATTGCCGAAGCTTGCATTAGCTACTAGCAAAATTGAGCATGTTCCTAATTTGAAGCCTAGACTTTTCCTGGCTTTTTGGCATGCCTCCTTTGAGTATGCTTGCACAAACCCAGCCTTCCAAGACTAAATGCTCCATGAGTCCATGAGTATTTAATCAGAATAATGTCCGAAAGTTTGTTAGACCTCAGGGCCAGCGTGGCTAAATTCAGCATGATCCATATGGATCCTTCTCTTCAGGCTGTATTTTGCTTGGCCAGTTTACAAAATGCATGTGTTGTTTTTTCCTCGATGATGGTTTGGTAATGATTATATTTGTCAAACTCCCTACTAAATTTAATGTTTGAAAATTGCATTACAATTATTCACAAATGGGTACATCAGATTTTTTCTTGATAAAATCTACCCCTTACTTATGGCCACTCTAACTGTCTGGAATTCCAATTATTCTCTCTCAGTTGATAATATGGCTGTATGTGTAAGTTATGTGGTGGTTTTCTAATCATCCAAAGCATATTCGAGTAACTCCTTGGTTAAATGTGTTTTGTGATGCTTGAGCTTTTGGATTGAAGATCTGGCCTGGCTAAAAGGTTTACACTATATCTTGCTGCTGACCATTGACTTTAGCCTTTGATAGGGATGCAATAAGTGTCTGGTATCTGGAAAGCCACCCCAGTTATATTTATGACACATGTGAAGTTAGGATATAAGCTAATTGAAAATGTTGACAAAATGGTATTGCTTACCATTGGAGATATCAGAGAGACGGCTCCAAATAAGTTAAAACCACCTATATTCTTCTTGACTACTTATCCATCTAATTAGGTGATGGAAGTTTTAGATTTGACTTTTAGTTATTTTCTATTATTTAATGTTATACCCATTTCCAACTTCAGGTCCAAATTTGCTATTAATCCGCTTCATGTTGTTTACTTGGCTTCATCCACGTATTTAATGAACTCCTCTTCCATTATCATTGGTCTTTTAATTATTTCAGCATGATACAATGTATTCACATTCTGTGTATATTACTCCATCTCAGATTGGCATGTTTGCATGCCTATTATTCTGTCTTAATTAAAGAAACTGGCATAATTTGCCTATATATATTCTATGTATTGCAGCGACATAATGTATGTATGAAAGGAAGTGATTTAGTATCAAAGTATGTGGACTTTGATGAGGAGTATATAATTTTAAAGCAAATGCCTTTTCTGAGTATTTCTTTTTTAGTGACATTGATCTCATTTTGCAACTCTTTCCTTTTGTTTTCCCTGAAGAATGAGAATCAGGACCCAAAGCAAATACCAGTTCACAATTCACATTTTGTTGCTCTTTCCCAAGTTTGCCCAAATAACCTAAATGGAGTTCATCTCACGTAAGTGCTATCTTTTATATGGTGCAATCTTCTCATGCCTTTCTGTTACTTTTTTCCTTTTAAAAGTATCTTCTCCTGTTCCATTGCTTTCTCTTTGCTTTAAAGTCTCTGCATGGTAATGATGGTTATCCCCCCTTGATCTCTGTGAAGGCCCCTTGATCTCTGTGAGGAAACTTCATCAAATACCGACTTTCTTCCTGTTGGTTATCAAGTGCCTCATGGTGGTAACCTGGCAATGTCAAATCAGGGTGCTGTGGCATCGATGCTTCCTGTATCTGGGGTATATCCGCCAGTTCAAGTATCTGGTGGTATGGGTATGGGAACTAACTTATTATCACCTTCTGGTCCACTCAATGCTTCTCTCAGGTAATTCTGTTTCTTTAATTGTTTTTTGGATGAGTGATCATTACCATTAACACTAAATGGGGAAGCAATATTACTTATTCCTGCTACATGACCACATACATCACATTCAGCCACTCAATCAAAAAGTTCCATTCCGCATGCTATTTTCATGTCATATTTCCATGTCATTGCAAGACAATCACAGTAACTTCTGTATCTGTGTGCTGAACGTCTGCAGAGATGGCAGATACAATGTTCAAAGGCCATCACCTTTACTGGTTGATGAGCATCACAGGATGCAACAACATAATCAAACCCTATCTGGCAGAAATCTTCAGCAGTCAAACTTGTCTATTCCAGGGAATATTTCTGGTAATAATCGAGCTCGGATGTTGTCTAATGGGAATGGCATGGGTATGTCATCTCCAATGAATAGAAACATGCCAATATCAAGACCTGGGTTTCAAGGATTGGCTGCATCATCAGCACTAAATCCTAACAATATGCTTTCCTCGGGAATGGTGGGGGTGCCAAGCCCTGTAAATATGCACACAGGATCTAGTCCTGCTCAAGGAAACTCCATATTGAGACCTCGTGAGTTGATGCATATGGCGAGGGTGAGTTGTTTAATCAAACATATGCCTGAATGGCAGTTTCTGCTGATTATTTCACTAGGGCTGCTTTTCCTGTGGTTTTGCTTGGATGGTCTCTTTTGAGAACGGGTCCTTCAAATGTGTATGACTATGTCAATCAGAGTCTTTTTCAATTAAGGAACTGCTAAGGCTTGGCAGGATTTTACTTTCAAACTAAATATTTATTTTTTTATTGTGCCTGTGCCTGTGCCTCTGTGTGCGTGCGCGCGTGCGCTGGGGGAGGGTGGGTTCAGCCCCCCTCCCCCCTCCCCTTCTCCTGTTTCTTCTTTTTTCTCCTTTCAGTTTTCTCTTTTTTATTTGTCAGGGTATTGGGGGTGGGCAAAGAGTTTGATCCATGTCTTAACATTTTAGCTACTTGAATTTTCCTAGGTATCATGATCAATTAACAATTCTTTAATTGCTATAATCATATCATAGTGATTTTATGTATTAACTATATGGAGATGCCTTATCTGGAGGTTGTGTTTTCTATGCGTTCCTCTTGGTCACCGTTATTCTACTTTGATTTGATATAGTTTAATTGACCAGTGCCTCCTGCTTATGTTGAGATTAATCTGCTTGGTAATTTTGAGATGCTGAGCTATGCTGCTGCTCTGGTGTGTGCTTATAATTTGTGTCTCTCTCGCCAAGGGCATATTTGGCCTTGGTGCCTCAGGTCTGCCTTTTGCCTTTGACTACATTCCCCCCCTTGCAAAGGGTGACAACTTTTATCACATGCAATTTCTCCTTATGAACTGAATGCTGTTGTCAGCATCATTTCAGTATTCAAAAGTTCTCATAATCATATGGGTGCTGGCATTGCTACTTTTTGGGAGGAAAATTGATTCTTCTATTTACGATAAGTTCTCTATTTGCTACAGCCCGGCCATAATCTGGAGCAGCAAAGACAAATGATGTTGCCAGAACTTCAGATGCAGGCTACACAAGGGAACAACCAAGGTATTCCCCCAATCAATGGACTGGGTGGTTCTGCCTTTTCCAATCAGATGACACCACCTGCTCAGCCATATCCAGGCCATACCCAACAGCAGCATCAAATGCCTCCGCAACAGTCTCATGCACTGAACCACCCTCAAAATCATGTTACTGGCTCACAGCAGCAAGCTTATGCAATGCGATTTGCAAAAGAAAGGCAGGTGCCGCAGCAACGGTATATGCAGCAACATCCACAGCTTGCTGCCTCTGGTTCTTTGATGTCACATGTACAATCTCAAACTCAAGTTCCCATGTCCCCATCCTTGCAAAACACTCCCCAGATTCAGCCACGACCTTCATCCCAATCAGCATCCCCTCTAACGCCAGCTTCCTCTATGAATCCCATTCCCCCCCAGAATCCACCGAAACATCAGATGCCGCCTCATGGTCCTGTTCGAAATCCTCAAACAAACGTTGGTGGGATGAGTAATCAGATGGGGAAACAACGTCAACGTCAATTGCAGCAGCAACAATTCCAACAATCTGGAAGGAACCACCCTCAGCAACGGCAACCGTCGCAGGCCCAGCAGCAGGCTAAAATTGTGAAGGGAATGGGAAGAGGGAACATGGTGCAACAGAGCATGCCGGCTGAACCTTCTCCACTAAATGGGCTGTCTGCAGCCCCAGGAAATTTGGGTAGTGAAAAAGAGTTTGGGCGAGGTCAAGGCTTGTACTCTGAGACATGTGGAACCCCTGTTCAGTCATCAAAACCTCTGGTTTCTCAGTCCTTAAACCATTATCACCTGCAACAGCATTTATCTCCTGATCCAGCAGTCCCTTTGTCAAAGCAACAACAGGTGCCTTGTCATTCTGACCATGCTACTCCAGTCCAGATTCCACCACCTATTCCTCCTGGACAAAGTTCCACAGATGCAGTTCAAAGTGCTCCATCCACATTGATGGGTTCCAACCATCTGGAGGTACAACTGCAGCAACAGCCCCGGCAAAAGCAGGTTAATCATTCGTCACCAATGCCACAGAGGATGATTCAGCAGAATCATCCAAATTCTCAAATCGACCGAGTTCAAGGAGACCAGAAGCCAGCCAATAGTACTTTACAAGTGGGAAAGGCTACGGTAACATCTCAGGCATCCAATGATTCTGCTAATAGAGCAACCTTTTCGAGTTCTGCCCTTCCTTCTCAGTGGAAAGCATCAGAACCAGGATATGATACTAGTATCTTGCATGCATCCAGTCCCAAGGGCAACATAGTGAACTCCACTCTTCCAAATCCTGTCAGGAGTGAGCCTTTGACTAGCCAAGGAGCAGGCCAAAGGCATTTATCAGATAGCTTGAATCCTAAAGGGGACACTGTTGGAGGCATTGTTTCAGAGTGGCAACAGCAGCAACCACACTTAAAACAGTCTTCTGTGCCACCTCTACCGCAACCACACTACCAGACAGAGGAACAGCCTTCACAGCTAGAACAGCGATCACCCCCAGAACATTCTCTACGTCCGCAATCTCAGCAACAAACATAGCATTTGCCAGTGGGCCAAGGCAATTGTTGTACATCAGACAGACAAATCTGATGGGGTGAATGAAGCAACTGGCTGATGTAGCTGTTCTGACGGCAGTGGGTCCTGGTAGGCTCGGATCAGCATGGCCTCATGACAGTGGTGTACAGGTGACTACTCGATTCCCTTTTCTCTTGGTAATTGTTGCCTAATTTTGTTAATAATTAGATGATTGGGTGGGTGGTTCTGTTAAAATGAACCGTCTTTAGGGTTCATAAAAGTTTCATGGTTCTATGCAAAGATGCACTCTGGAGGCGACAGGTTAGTCTTCTCTAAGTAATAACATTAACAGTCAGTCCACATTGGTCAAGATAATTTCAATCGATGTTACTTTTACTCTGAATTTGTTCTAATTGAGCCAAAGGAGTTCAAAAGAGATGAGTTCCATGCTAGATGGTGGAGAAATTACTATTAGTCCAAACCTTAAGAGAATAGAGAACAATGTTGAGGATCTCTCTGATTGCATTATAATCCAATGAGCTGTTTCCACTTCGGTGCAGATTATGCTGGTTTTCCCAATTGGGACTTCAAGGTAGAGACAGAATGGCGACGGCCGTTTGCTAGTTCTGGAAGTGAAGGGATGTAAGCCAGGCATCATAACTTTTCTAACCTGAATTCTTGTATATTACGGGTAGCCTAGGGATTCGGAGGAGGGAGACAGATATAGAGATTTTGTACAGGTTCTCTTCTCCCCTTTGTACGTTTATCTTTCCTCTCTAGGCTTTTCTAGGTTCTCTCCTCTTAATCAGGGGCCCGCTCGTTTCTGGCCCATTAGATTAGTGCCTGCGTCATTACCCTCATAAATTCAGTGGGTAACAATTATTTTCGCAGGCAAAAAAGCCTCTGCAATTTTGTGAATATATGGGTTTCGGCTGTATAGACTGGTCCATTATGTTATTACAATTATCCCTCACTAGGCTTTTTGCCTTGTACACCTGCAAAAATAGACTGTATCCTGTAATCGCAATTAAGGGTGGAATGCAATTTGCTTACCAGATCCTTGTGTAACCATCACGTATTGAATTCCGGTAAAGAATAAGGTATGTTATGCGCGGCAATTGATCCTTAAAGAGTATGACTTAAGAAGAGTGCGCATTCAATTATCGGCTTACCCCATGCTTCGAAATTTGTTGGGACAATATGAAGAAATAATCTTTACTTTGTCGAGCGTAAACGCCCTTGTGTACAGGCTGTAAGATTTGCGGAGTGTAATTTCCTCCTCGACAGAAAGGTCAATTTTGGTAATGTCTGTATATACCCATGGGGCTACTTCGTAAAGGGATAATTTGAGGCTCGTGCGCTTGTCCCTGCCCACCTCCAACTATCATGTTCATGAGGAAATATATCTGCCAGTCAGTATCCGCCTCAATACGATAGCTTGATATCCTCGAGAGGAATATTATGGTTTTATTTTAGTTATGCAACAGCCTAGGGTGGACAGTAAAGTTTGGTAACACAAGCGAAGCAAAGTTAGTGGCAGCAAACTGGACTTTAATTGTACCACGTAAGGTGGCGAATTGGCTATACGGCATTTTTTGGTGTCGACATGATTTCTGTTAGTGTTGCCCTTGAAAACAATAGCGTCGTCTGCCATTTCTACTCATCAGCTCATCGCATATCAATGTCGGATGGTGTCACGAGAGAACATATAGTGCTGCAAGTAAGCATTTAATGACAATTAATTTTGAGGTTCGGTAACAAAATAGTAAGCTCTTGAACTTTTATGTCACTATGCTTGTGGTCACGTATAACATCGATTGCTCCGCATGGGAAAAATCTCATTTATGTACAAGAAAATATGAACATGGGGCACATTCATTTTATGCCCCGACTAGATAAATCTGGGTTCTAAATACACATCAGGGCCTCACGCTGGTCCTTCCCAGGTTCACCTACCAATCAAGAAATGCGTGCATGAAAGACCTGTGGGAAGCAGGAATAAGGTGTCAGAGAGAGAGAGAGAGAGAGAGAGAGAGAGAGGGGAGGTAGATCACCTAGAATTAGAAATATTGCAGTCCAGCGAGCAGTCAAATCTTGTTGCAATTCTCTTCCCAGGAGGTAGGAGATACAGTCGAAAATGATAACTTTCTTCCCGAAAAAGAATGGAGCTCAAGTTCCTGGGGCACATGATCTATATCTCGGCCAACAAGTGTTTGTTCCCTGCTATAAGATAGAGAATTACGATGGAACACGATAAGATCAGTATCGAATTTACAATGAGTGTCTACAAGGGAACGTGATGAATCTACCATTCAATGTCGCATCTTTCCAGTAAAGAAGATGACAAACCCTCTGACCGACAGCTGTGTCTAGCCATTTGATACGACTTTTCTCACCAGAAATCAATATTAATATACATATCACGTTATTTACCAAAAAAAAAAAAAATATACATATCACGTTGTTCTACGGCCCAAAAAAAAAAAAAAATGAAATCAAACTCCGCACATTAGGACTACCTATAAGACTAGGAATCTAAGGATGATTAGATGATGGGGAGACCTTCCAGTGACCTTCAAACTCACGCATCACAGTACTTCAAATGAACTAATGCCAGAAGAAAAGTTTTACCAGCTATGAACCAAAGGAAGCTTCATTTGTGGAAAAACAATCACGTTCTCTCATACATACATACGTACATATATGTGTGTGTGTGTGTGTGTGTGTGTGTGTGTGGAAAAGAGTTCAAAAGTTTCTCGTTTGCTGTTTCTGGGGTATATAGAGACTTACAGCTGATCTGTCCCTCAAATTTTCAAATGATTCAGCAAGTTCCACTTGCTGAGATGCAGTGGCAAGCAGTGCCTGCAAATATACGTTTAGCATCAAAATCAACTTGCACAGAAAGACAAAAGACTTCCTTTTTTGATAGCTTCCATACCATTTAGGAAAGATACATACCCTTTTTGTCTTCTGTAGATCATATTCTATGGACTTAATGCGACTCATCGACTCGAGAAGCATGTCGTCTTTTTCCGGGGGTATTTTTGCATGTTTATTAGATAGTTCAGTCACCATCATTTCTATGTTTTGCAGCCTCTGCCAACATGGATGGAGCGAGTTCTCTTCTATAACCTGGGATGCGCCTTGTGCTCTTGACTCTTCGCCATGAGGTCTACCCTGGTCTTCTGACTCTATGCCAAGATGTCTTACTGAAAAGTTTCTCCCTACCCTCTGGAACAGTAGATATATACATCCTAAAAATTTGACTAGGAAGCGAACTACAAAACTTGCTATGTGAGGAAGAGCTCTTCTTGGAGTATTGGCATTGGTCAGATGATCTGTCAATATCACCAAACGAATTTTTTACTGTTTGTTTTATAGATGATAAAAACTCAAGCTAAAGGGAAATGAGTAGAGTGCCTCCATGGGATTAATGTACCCATACATTAAGATTCACTTCAATTTTCTCGCAAAAGACATGCTTCGTCATGGATAATCAGCATAGGTCATGATTGAGAAGTCATCTAATCAAAGCTAAATTCACACCAGAGAACTTTTCCTTTCACTTAAGAACAGAGCATGGCAAGGCTCAGACGTTACATCCCATATAAAAGACATATTTTCGATGTTTAAAAATGTGAGGTTCTACCTACTACACAAAAATACAGTGAACTATAAAGCCCAAAGCATTCAATTTTTGCATATGGTTTGCCATGATTGAAATGTGGCAGACTGGTCAAGTACCTGTTGAATTAACATCTCCATTTCTTTCAGTGGCATCAACAGATGTTATTGCATTGGAGGAAACTCCAGGTTCTTCCATTCTTTCCTGGTGTAAGACAAAGACATAGAAATTTGATTTATATGTGGAGGAAAGTACATGGATGGCATAAATATGCTAATCCCAATTATAAGCCTATGTCTTCAATCTTAATTGAAGTTTTCATTTCAGAATTAAGAGAATGATCTCAGAGCAGGTTTTCATCAAAGAGAGACAGCTTCTACATGCATCACCAACAGATACACAGCAGAGTTAAACAGCATGCCAATCAATGTCTTACTGTTATTTTTCTGTAATACTAAGGCATAGACAGATGTTCATATAGATTGTAGGATTTCATGAAGTTACATCAATATTAGCATTATATTTTTTTCACTACCTGTCCACCTCTATTTTGTCCTACATAGAGGGTTCTATTCTGCGGGCAGTTATGTACATTAAAGCCACAAAATTTGGAAAAATGAGCTTATAATAGCCATGAGCTCAGTGTTTTCAAGAAGCTCTCTCAACTACTTTCCATATACTTTTCCTTCATATAAAAAAACAAGGTTGTTATGCAATGAAATGTTGAAAGTTTCTTTTTTCCATCAGTAAAATGGCAAATGGGCTATTCAAACCTCTAAATAGTCTTTTCTTCTTTAATATTCAATTAAAAATCTGAAAGAAAACAATGCTATGAACAGAAGCTATCATGAACGAGAAGAAGGTAATATCAAATTGCAAACGAACTTACTTCATCACAAGGTGGTATCTGAGGCACAAGGTCTGCGGCACCTTTCCTTAACTCTGGTACCACCTCTTCCGTGGACACATCATTACTGGTGTTCTAAAAGAAGAAGAAACAGCATTATAAACTATACCTTGTAGTTCTGCAAATTTTTGAAGGAAGACTTGGTCACAAGTCTTGCAATAAGTTACCTTAGGTGTAAACAGTTCCGCTTCTAAATCATATTCATGATAGCTTTTTATTTTCTGCAAATACATTGCTTCCCCGATGTGGACTAGCTGCACAGAGTAGATGAACCGTTGTATATATCTATCTTGCCGTATGAAGGGTAGATACATTGACAGCAACTCAATAATTTTGTATTTTGAAGCATGCACATTAACTAAGTCGACACTGATAAAAGAAATATGACTCTAGTCATTGAGGAGGGCCATACCTTCATTATTTCTGGATCATTCCAAGGTCCCTTATCAAACTTAAGGCATCCACCTTCACATGAGCAAGTTCCTCCGAGAAAATCTGGCAATTGGCTGCTCCATGATGAAGATCCTCGCATGAGTTCTATTGCCAAAATTAACAACTAATAGGCAAACTTTCCATTAAGTACAGTTTTGAGTGCTGACCTCGAATCTATAACTTCCAACAGCCTACTCTTGTATTTGGTCCCCAGAACCTGGAGGTCAAAGCAGAGCCACTTAGGGATTTGTGTACTTTTCATTTGCCAACAATTAGAACATGTAGCATGAACCATACATGTATCTTTGATGTAGTCCTTGGGTCAAGAAAGCTCTTTGCTGTGTTCCAAAGCAGTTTAAATCCTTGACCAGCATTAACAATGAATAGCTGATGCAATGTCTACAAAGAGTAAAAAAGATAAGTGAAACTGCCTTGGCATTAGTTTTCCTCAGTCACATTCTTATCATTATGAAGCTACCTCGGGGTAGTTGTCGCCATCAATTTTCTGCATGCGCATAACAAGGTCATGTGCAATCTTTCCAAAGCTCATAAAATTCTGCATTATGTCCAATATGTCACTTGGTTATACACTGAAATAGATATATGACGGGCACTCTTGACAAAATATCATAGTGCACAAATTACCATTCCTTGGACGTCCAGTATGGTGGTTGTAGAGTCGATGTGCCTTTTTGCAGCAATGGAGCATGCAGGGAACTTTTCAGCAAAAGCTTTCTCAAAGCCTTGAACATGGAACCGCAGAAACCGATCCACAGTTGTGATAGACATTAGCTTGCTAGGTTCAACTTTTCCAAGGCGTTCGATATATACAGGTCTTCCTCCTTTGTCAATACCATGGTAACCATGAGGATAACATGACTTGACTTGCTCATACTCATCATATACATAATCCTAAAATGGAGAACCATACAGCAGAAAATGTCAGAAGAGAAATTAGAGGCAGTGCACAGGGAGCCAAATGAGAGCTTTCAGGAGCAAGCAATCTATCAAACTAGAACCCCAAAACGTCAGTGGAACTTGGTTTGGACAGAGACTGAACTAGAGTGCATCAGCCCAATGAACCTCATATGCATCCTCTCCTTGGAAATATACGATACACAAAAATATTGAGATGAGACAACAATGCTGATGCTGATGCCAATTCTACCTGTAAAATAGTATCTACTCCATACTCTTTCCTCCAGTTGAGCATTTGTTCCCACATATGTACAGTTTTGTCTAGGTCAAATTTTCTTGCCTTTAAGAATCTGCAAAGAAAAGAGGCGATATCTTGGTGACACCAGCTAAGCTCAAAGTGAAACATATCGAAACTGATGAGAGGTAATAGAATTGCACGCTGAAAAAAAGTAAAAGATAATGCAAAAATTGGAATATGGTCTGACAGAACGATTGGAAGATAATCTAAGAAAAGCAATCTCATGACCTGATAGTTTCTACTAGTTGAGGACAACTTACCCCATCCATCACTGCAGTCTAATGCTTTTCACAGTTTGAGAACGCTTCTTCATTGTCTATTTACTCATTCAATGTGCTAATTATGGACCCCTAAATAGGACCAGAAAGACAAAGGATGCTCGGTAAACAAGCACTCAGACACTGGAATACACATCCAAATGCTTTACAAATGAGGAAGTACAATGTAGGCTGCAGTGACACAACCAAAACAATGCAATTTTCTCAGTTTCAATGCTGGAAACCAAGTCACTTACTATGGGAACAAACAATATAGCTGGCCATAGAAATGGAACCTATACAACTCCTCCTTCATTCTCTAAGTTGAAAATCCTGAATCACATGTCATTTCCCAAGATACCTAAGAAGTACATCTTTTAGCGCTGAACATACAGTCCATCTTAAAAGACCCCTGAACCTCCATAGATTTCATAACGAAATTCTAGTTTTACCTCAACATTGTGTGGTAATCATCAAGGAGTAGCGGAAGCAGATCCCTCGTTATCAATATCTGACGGAAAGCCTCGACGGCCCTCTCCTCTTTCGCGTCCCGCACATCGTCGATGGAGATCGACGCGTACCGGCAATCCGCGACGCGCCTGCCCCGCTTTTTGAGCGAGTGCGTGATCTTCGCGGACGCGAGGCTCATGGCCTTCCTCCTGTGAGACCTGGACCGCGTTCTCCTCCTGTCGTCGTCGGATATCTCGTAGTCGGACCTCCTGGCCCTGTCATCGTCGAGCACCGCCATCGCCGCCTCCCCTGCAATCACCACCGATCAGGAACTCAACTCGATGAGCACATTCCCCGACCGAGGCCAAACTCAGATGCTCCCAAAATTCGACAAAAAGGCACCGCAAACTACCTGACATTCTACCGGTCTCTCCCCCGCTCGATCGGCTCCGATCCATTATCTGCGGAGATCAAGCGCGACCTACCGTTGAGATCGACCTGACGAACTGATTCCAGCGACGGAAAGCGCGACGAAAAGAGCAAAAACGATCGGGATTGAGATAACGGATCGCGGCATTGATCGCCACACTCTCCGATTCAGCTCGGCGGACGCCGAACCGGACGAGAATGCCGGACGGCACCAATCCAGGCGGCGACCGCAAAAGCAGGAGGAGAGAAGAGAGAACAAAACAAAAAAACAGAACGAACGAGCGAGCGAGCAAGCGGCCAAAACAGAATTCAGGCACGAGCTACGCGACGAACGACGGCTCCGCGACGCACCTGAGAATCCGGGGCGAGAAATGGAGGCGCGGGACCGAGGCCGGCCGGATCGGCGGAGGCGGATCGGATCGGGCGGCGGAGCTCCGGGGGAATCTCGGGAGATGCGGGGGAGGTTGGGAGGGCCGCGCTGCGTTCACGCGGAGGGGGGCGGAGGAGAGGAGAGAATATATGCCTGGGCGCTGCTCGCCTCGAATCACACTTGCATGCGCCGTCTGAAGACGTATACGAATAATGCTGCAGCTCTCTCTCTCTCTCTCTCTCTCGAGGAAGGCGAGGAGGAAGGACGGAAAGAAGGTTGCTGCTTTTTTTTTTACTAAGTTGGCACTCTCTCTTTCCGTTGTGGCGAAAAAGAAAAAAGAACAAATTAATATTCTCGTTCTCTTCTCCCTCCCTCTCTCTCTCTCTCTCTCTCTCTCTAGCTTAACAAACTTTTAATCTTTTTAGAATTTTCTCCTTTTTTTTTTAAATTTTTTTAATTGAATTACTTTGGATTTTAGAGAAAGAGAGAGAGAGGGATCGTGGGTCTTTTTCAGAAACAGCGTCACGAGGCGGGCCTCCTTTCTTTTGTTTAAGGAGACGCCGGGCCGTTTCGTTGTCGCTTTCTCGCCTCGTTTTCTCGGGAGCTGGAGCTGCGGAGTGGGGGGTCTCGCCGGCGCCGTTACTTGACGGCGGGGCGCAGGTCGTCACTCGTCAGGTGCTGCTGCTGCGTAACGGCTCTCGGCGCTTCTCCCTCTATTTTCCTTTCGGCCCCCCCCCTTCTTTGTTCCCACCTCTTTTTTTCTCCCCCTAGAAAATTGGCATTCCCAAATCGAGGAGAGAAATTGAATAAAACAAATTTCGAAAGAACAAAACGTCCGGCTCGTGGTAATATTCCGACAGGGATTCTTAAACTCTGCAGAAAATAAAGGAAAAGAAAGGAAAAGGAAGGAGAAAAGAAATGGGGTCGTTTTTTTTTTTTTTTTTTTTTTTGGGGGGGGGGTCAGAAAAACGGGTCGTGTTTGACCGTTCGTGTTTCGCGCAAATATGCCGATGGAGAATACGCAAAGCCCTTTTCATCAAAAGCTGGTAGCGTCGACCTAAGGAGCAGGGGGCAGGGAATTTGTTCACTCGCGCCACGTGGAGCTGCCCTGTCGGTACTTTGCTCCCGGGAAAAAAATATTATTGTTTTCGGTAAATAATATTATTATATATTAGTGTATATATATTTTTATTATATAGGAAGAGTGGAGTCGAAGGAGGGGGATCCGGGGGCACCTACCATGTTGTGTGGGGCTATGTAATCCATGAGGCGGTACATGTACACAACATGTCCATGTGGCCGCTCCTAACTTTTATTATTTTTATTATTATTTATTGTTATCATTATTTAAGCTCTTTTTTTCTGTAAAGTTTTCTTGGTGGACTGTATTGGTTAAAATCGGGTATTGAATATCAAAAATCTCAAAGTTAGCAGCACGAGGCCGACCATACTCGAGCCCGTTTGAAAATTAGGCAGGTGGAAAGATGACATCATAATCAGATAATCAGGAGAGAAATCAGATGCGGATTTTCTTTTCCTTTTCTGTGTTTGGGAAATTGCTCTGCTGTGTCAGGAAAACTCCACATAAATCAACGTCAATCTTATAAATAAACTGCAGTTTTATGACCGAGGAGCCGGGGGGAGAAAGTTTCTAGATTCCGCCGTCCGTTTTTGCTCCCGAGCCCTTCGAGAAACCGCAAATTGCGATGCGGGGACGGGCGCCGGGGGTGGTGTTGTCCAAATCAAGGAGCTGACTTTCAAAAGATGCTGTGATGCCCTTTCGGATTCTGACTAAATCCGACGGTCGATTCGATGCGGGGCATCATCGTTTGCCAAGCGGGTGGGACACGGATTCGATTGGTTCGCACTCCCCTTCCTTTCGGTTTTCTAGAAACGCACGCTGCCTTGGTTTTTTTTTTTTTTTCGGTGGCTTTTGCTCTTCTCTAATCGAAGCTTTTTTTCCAACGCGTTGACGGAAGACCGCGTGCTGACGTTGCATTTGCTTTGCTCCCGAATGAATTAAAAAAAAAGGAAAGGGCGAGGAGAGGCAAGGCAACCGAGGCAGGTGCCCCCTTCTAAAATGGCATGACGGGAGTTGTCCGCGGTTTGGGATTCCTAGGAGAACGTGTCTGTATCGGTCGATCCATACTTCCTCATAAGAAGTCTAATTCAAATATTTGAGTTGTTTAGTGGAGGGTGACCGATTGAATATAAAGAGCGTATAGAACCCGTTAATTTTTTTAGCGATGCATGGAGGGTGACGCACATATATAAAAGGGATAATACTTGACTCTGATGGCATTTGTTAGGGATGTGCATAATAGAAAGTTGATACCTTCATTCAGAAATCGCCTAAGTCAACATACCTTCACTCAAAAGATTTCTCCGACGTGAGATTTTCTAAATATTATTCGGATTCCATCTCTATGCAAAATTCGATTCCATTGGTCCCAGACGATCGTCGAATCGCTTGGTCCCAAACGATCGATGAATTGCAGTACGACGTGTCCACCGTGGGCACATCCGTAATTTTGGAAGTTCATGCTCTGGCATCCACCAAAAGAGGGCATCTGAAATGTAGTTGGTCCTGTTCTAGAAGAAGAGTTCAAGCGAAGCTGTCCCAAGAATTTGTCTTTTTTATCAAGACCCCACTTCTCTCTTCAATCCCTATACAATCGTAAAGCTCTAAGTTACCAACGGTGTAGATTAAAGCACTCTAGCTTACAATTGTATGGTGCATCTCTAAAAGCACACGATGCGAGAATATGGAAGAAAATGTGGATTTTTGTGGTAATTGTGCTTTGTCAATTCGTTAAAAGGAAAGAAAGAAAATAATATGCCATGGAAAAAGCAAAAAATGAATTCTCCAATGTACCCTTCTGGTACCGACATAAGCAAAAAAATCCAATATTAATCTGCTTTCATTTCAATGTTACCAATTTAAATAAAACTGTCTAGAACGTACCATGTGGAATGACTTAGTCAGCACTGCACAAGAAAATTTTGTTGCTCGCTTGTTTATTTTGTAACAAATTTGATTCCTAAACTAATCTTCTCTCACAATTTCAAGACAAATCTCGGTAATCCCATTCCGATTTGATGGAAAGCATTGACCAAGCGTGCGAGGGTGAACTTGTAAAATAAATAATTAAAAGAAAATGAAGAATATTTCGAGAAAAAAGTCCTTTCCAATTAAATGTTGGAATCGATGCGTGGCGTCAACGCGATGTGAGTAGATATGCTCCTGACATGAGGCTATAGGTATGATGATGTATTTGGACAATGTAAATTGAACCTCTAAAAGTAGTGCTCTAGTAGTGTTCTTAAGGTCAGCTGCTAGTAGCAAGATCTGATCACGAATATGGCAACCTAGCAAGGGCATCTAGTGAAAACAAATAAGGCCTCAAGGACATTTTGGGCAAGGGCATCTAGTGAAAACAAATGCTTAGCCTGGTCCAAGAAATAAACCTATAAATATCTTACGACAGGCGTGCTTGACAAGAAGTTAAGCTCGATCATGTGGTCTTATTTGAGCCTATCCAATGGTCACCTCTATTTGGAGCTCATCAATTTTTGCACTTATGTGTCACGGCATTGTTGCGTGTTGATCTCCAATACTCAATCCGCGTTTGTCTATTTAATTTGGATTGGAAAATATGGCATATCGGATCCAAATCAATCCTAAAGTAAAAATACATGAATCAAACCTAGACATAGTCCATGATACATGAATTGTTTCCGTCATCTTATTTTTTTTTTTCGTACAATATTAGTGTTGTATATTCATTTTACGTCACGTCAGCAATTTCCTTTGTCACTTGGTCAAGAAAATGGAGTTCATCTTGAAATAATGAACGGAGAAGGGATCACATCCACCACCAAAATGGATCATCTTTTGTATTTCTTCAAATTATTTATTTATTTCACTCACTCTATTTCCTTTTTCTTTTTGGATTTTCCCTTCTCTTGAAAAAAGAAAAAGAAAAAAAAGAATGAAGAAGAAGGAGAGAGAACATTGTTGGTAAGAGTGTGCAGAACGGAATGCCCGAACAAGGAACCGTTCAGATTGGACCAAACTAGCTGGCTTGGTCTGGTTCCTGAGAATATCGATCCAATTCTCGATTTTTAAAAATGGAACTAATGTCCAAACAGTCCAATTCTCGATTCCAAGGGAGAATCAGACCAAATCGACTAAATATATTTTTTTACTCTTTTAAAAAATTAGTAAAATGTGAAGTGAATGCTATTTAGGCCTGATTCTAAATAATTAAAAAAATAAGTAATCATTTCCATTGAACTGATTAATCCAATCCAATTCTCAATTCTAGACCCATCGATCCAATCCCTAATTTCAATTTTTGGAAAGGGTCCTTCCGGTCCGATTTCTAATTCCATCCTAGAACCGGCCGGACCGATCAGTCCTAATTGTTGGGTCAAAAAGAAGTGGCATATCCCCTCCCTTGATCCTAAGTCCACCATTAGCATGGGAGCACATGGAACCAACGCCCTCCTCACTTTCTATCCATCTTCTTCTTCACTTCGTGGCCTTCTTGCAACTGCTGGAGCATGTCGCAGTAGGCAGTAGCAGCCGCCATAGAGGAAAAAGCAGCTCCCTTTCTTCGTTCTTCTTTTCCCATTTTCGCTCCACGAATGTCTCCGCCGCTCGCTCTCTCGGGCCGGAACCCGCCCGTGATTCCGAACCCCAAGTCCCTCCGGCCGCGCCCCGTCGTGGGTCGTTCCTGCTCTTTCGCTCTCCCCCGTCGCGGGGTGCTGTCTTTGAAGCAGCATGGGAGCTCGGCGACTTCGGGTTTTGACAGAGGTTCGAGTCTCAGGTGAGCTTTTTTTAGTTTGGATAGAGGAAAATCTGAAGTGGGTTCTCTTGCTTGGATGCGGGTGTGCGTCCTTGTTGGTTCTCTGGTATCTTCAGCTTCACCGTGGCGTGTATGCTTAAGCGTGGACGCGTTCTAGTACGATTGCTGCAGTTTTTAGTTCATTTTGAACTTATGAGCGTGTCTTGGAGCAGTTATATATATATGGGTCGTTGAGGGAAGCCTGGTCAGGTTCTTGAGCTTCTTTGATGTTAGCTGATCACTTAATGATGATATGATATGGCTCAGCTGAGTTGATTGGATGCGAGGGGAATGTACTGGTTCATTCTTTCTGATGAAGCTATAGCCTGTGCCCGGGGTTGCATCCCTTGCGAAGTGGCAGTTGTGTTCTGTACAAAGGAGAAATGGGATATGATTCTTTTTTTTATTTCCTTGTTAGCTTTGCATTCTTTCTGGTAATGCCTCTCATGGATAAATTTGCCACCTTTCCAAGATGCAATTAACCATCTTGTATGTTGTATGTTCTCCATACTCATTAAGATTTGGCACTAATTGTCAGCTAGCGGTTGGATGGGCTGGCATTCTCAGTTTAACTCTATGGCATTTGTTGGACTGATGCGTGGTTTTTTTTTTTTTTTTTTGTGCAGTGCTCAAAGCTTGCAACGGGGGGATGGACTTGGAGAAGGTTTCGAAGCCATCATCTCCAAAGATACTCCGGATGAGGCAGATGTGGTTGAGAATGAGCTTCAAGACAAAGAAAAGAGTGGTGCCATTGGAGGAAGATCGTTGCTTGTTAAATTAGCAATTGCCCTTGGCATAGCTGTATTTGGCACATTGATATCTCTTAGTGTTAAGGGGTCTTCCCCTGGATCATCACTGGGATTTCAGATTTTGGCAGAAGATTCTTCCTCTGCAGTAATGGCTGCATCTCCTGTTGGTTTCAGTTTCAAAGCTTTTGGATACAAGGTTTTGCTTCCAGAATATGCCCCTGGGTAGCGTCTGGTTTCTAAATACTTGCTAGAAGCAATTCTAATTTGCATTGCTGGCATACTATCATAAACTTCACACACACCTCTTTTTTGCTGACAATTCCATATTTTTTGTTTGGTCAGAAGAGTCCCCGGTTCTTTTTATTTTCCTTACGATTTTCGAACCAGCTATGGGTTCAAATCTAAGAGAAATTCTAGAGAATGCTTGCTATCATGAAATTTTTTTTGTCTTCCTTTATTAGTTATATTGGTTTTAAGAGAGAGAATAATTTGTTTTTAAATCTTTCACAGAGAAAAGAAAAAAAAATGGTCATGAAAATCTTCTATTTGTAGAAGGAATATAAAAAGAACTTTGAAAATTTCTCTGGTGAATTGATTTTTCAAATTAGATTTTTGGTTCTGTTTTCCTGGCTTGGGAAAAGTTCTTCTTGGTTTAGAGAGCACTTAATTTTTCATAAGCAACAGTATATGTCCATCTTATGAAGCATAAAACTTGAATAGACTCTTATATTTCATTTCTGTCATGTGCATACTGCAAGTTTTAAGGTATTGTTACTTGCCAAAATGCAGGTGGATTTACTTTTGGCTGCTAATGGCTGCTGGGTGCGGACTTTTCATTAGTGAGGAGGCTTTGAATATATGGGTCTGTCCTTTCTACTGGTACTTCTGTTTGACAAACCCATCATCTACATATTTTCGCTAGTTATTGTTCTCTGTTTTTCCCCATTGGCTTTCAGTTTTGCAAATTCATGAGTGGAGGTAAATACTATAGGTTGGCATAACTTTGTCCCGGATGCTCTCCTTGGATGGCACGTGGCAATTGTTTGCTGAATCTTTCTCAAGAAACACCCCTTACATACTATCGACAGTTATGTGGGTATATTGGTATGTGGTTGCTCCTTGTGCTTCAGTTTTCTCCATTCTTGTGTTGATATTGTGGCAACCAACTCATCCGATTACTTAGTCTTACTTGATCATCTAAATTGTCAGGGGAGTTTGTATAAGCGATATGATTCCCTTTTACCTTGGGAAGCTTTTCAGACAAACCGGGGCATCAGACGATGTTTGTGCAAAGGTTGGTTTTTCCTACTTATTCTTTGTCCTTGCCAATCTTCCAGGAGCATTTGGAAACTCAGCATGTGTGTATGGATTGGAGGATGTGATGCCATCTAACTTGAATGCATTTTTCCTAACAAACTTTTCCTAGCTGTATTCCTTAACCAACTTTCCGACCATGCAAAGAGATGACTCACCACCTTCAGACATACCCCACCATGAACATTACTCAAGCACTTGGATGAGTATGCATGAAAGGATGTCCATTTTGTTCTCTAATAGTCATAATTATAATCTAGCATATTTACCAATAGATGTCTGAAGAAACAGCACCATTTTTTTTCACCACTTCACCTTTTTAAGTTGTATATTTGCAGTTAGGCATCGGGAAGGAGAAGGTTGAGAACATTACTCGTATTGTACAAAAATATGGAAATCTCATCGGTTTTGGTGAGCACTCATACTTTCAGATTCTCTTGAAATGTTCAATTGCTATATTTGCATTGTTGGACGAGCTCAAGTATGGTGGTAAAGGGGTAGTAACTTCTGCAGTCAGGGCATCTCCTTGCTATTTACCCCCTCCATCACATGCTTCTTTAGTGCTTTCATTTCCTGAAGAATCTTCTTTGTCAAAAATTGCACCTGCCTTCTACATGGTTTACTTAATTTCTTAGGCTGAACGTTTTAGTGGTCAAAATATAAGAGAAATCTGTTCCGTTTCATGGCCAGAACATATCAGTGTGGGACTACTACTGCAGAGTGTAATTCTTTATGAGATGTCTCTTCATGCTTTATGAGTCATAACAGTGATTTCTCTTGGAACCTTATCTGCAGTTGAACGATTTTCCATTGGAGTGAGGAATCCAACAGCTTTCCTCGCAGGCGCCTCGGTATATCATCTTTGATTTGTTACCATATCACTGAATTATTGGTGCTTAAATTAATTTCATGTGCCAAACTTTTACACTATTGAAGCTTCAAAGGAGGCCTCTATTCATAGTTTTGATGTTGCATGACTATTCTATGCCCGTTTTCTTGTCTGATTCATGAATGCTAGGCCTACTTATACATAAAGAGTTTCGTGGATGTTTGTGATGTGATGGCTTTTTGAGAAGATATTTGCTTATCTTGCCTTTTTTTTTTCTCTTTTCTTTTTCGCATTTCCTCCCAAATGCAACTCTTAAGTTGGGAGGCTTCCTATTTCCTTGTGTTTTTTATTCCATCTCATCTTCTGGTGCTACTTGACATTAGATCAGATGTAATTAGCAAAAGAACCCTCTATTTTCAGTTGCAATCTGGTGATTGGTCTGGGGTAATGCTTTTGAGTCAAGTTAGTGAGATATTGTGAAGTTATGTGGGTGAGCTATCCTTGAGAGGAAATGCTTAGTTATTTGCACTCAATTAAGTCTTAGCAGAGAACCTGTCCTTGGTCTCTGTCTCATTGAGTTAATCCTAGGTCAGCTTTAAGGATTTTCTTTTTCTGGGTGAAAGTGAATTTAACACCTTGGATGAATAATTAATTCTCTGCTTCACATAATTGCACAATATGCACACCATCATAAAAAGCTGTTAATAACCTTGTCATTTGCAATCCAGGCATATGAAATAACAAATTAGAGACACAATTCTTCATACAGTTTGCAGAGATCAATTTACTTCTGTCCAATGAGCAGCAATACTAGAACTATTTACCTTCTAAATCAATGACTGGACAATGTGTAATTGGTTGTATGACATCCTCTCAAAATTCAGGGAATATCTCCAGAGTATTTTTTTGCTGGAGTGTGTTGTGGAGGTTTGATCACACTTCCTATCCAGGTGAGTTAAGTTTGCATAGAGTGAAACATGGCGTTCAATTCCTTTTGAATATTAACATGCACTAGTAAGTTTCTAGAGTTTCAATCATGCCGGTTACCTTCAATTTTCATTCATTCATTTTTTTGCATTTTCTTTTGGGCTAAAAAAAAGGAGTTTATCATCTATTTGTCTGTTGATTTTGGAAATTCTGAAAGTTGGAGAAGAGAATTTGGAATAAAACAAAAAAATGATGAACTGGAGGTGTGCTTCATGAATCATCTTGTTTGGCATACTTCTTCTTTTCTTCGGTTTGCTAATAGTCCTGAAGCTTTTCTCTTCTCTTTGCTTTTGACTTTAGTTGGGAATTGGATTCTTACTGAGGGAGCGCCCTCTATTTGCTGTTGCAACTGTTGCAACTGCAGTGGTATGGAAATATTCTTTTGCCTAACTATTCGGATTGTATTATTGAGGTAGTAAAAATTATCCATTAATTGTGTAAATCACGCAGGGAATTTGGACCATCTTTCCATATGCAATAGCTGCTTCTACAGCACTCTTTCTGTTTCTGCGGCGGCGCTACTCCACTTGATTGGCTTGTAAGCTTGTTTTCTGCGGCAGGAACTTCTTGTGTAGATTCATGGGATTTGCTACATCGTGTAAATGGAGGAAATAGCTGTTAGCATCTTTATTTAATATTTTTTTGGATGGTCATTGCAACCTCCTGTTGAATTACCATCCGCATCATAGCTTTTTCATAATTTTTTAACGAAATAGTCTCTGTCAATTTGTTAGATGTGTGGGCTATGTTCCACCAAAAGGGAATAAAGTTATGCTAAGAGAGTACTCTTGTTTGCGATGCTTTCCTGCTCCGGTTTCCCTCTGAGCTAAAGTGCTTGCTTTATAATTTTTTGCAGTTTAGTATGATCTTATCCTGTTTCACTAGCGACCATTTTCTTTTCCCCTTTGGATGAGAACTTTGTGATAATTTTGTAGGGCCTCGATTGAAATGCATCAAATTTGTTGGACTCAAGATTTTGGCCATCAAATTGGTCACCGTACCTGTTTCAGCTGCTGTGTCCATTAATTTGTAGTTCCTTGATTATTCTCCTTGAAATGCCGCCCATCTTGAACCTAAACAGTCAGAACTCTCTTCGACCTCAGCCACTTCCGCATTCATCTACTGCAATGGGAATGTGTGTCTTTTAGTGGCGAAGTTCGCGTGAGACTTACTAAAACCTTTTTGAAACTTGCTATATTCCATCTCTCAGATGAGTATAGGTATCATGAAAGAAGCTGGATGACCATTTCATCTGGGCAAACCACAGTGTTCTTCTCCCCTAAAAGATTGACTTGCATTGCTGAACCAGCAGTCTTCTGTCAACTGCTACAATATTGGCTTATATATCAAAAGAAATATGTTCTCTTTCAATAGAAGCATATGGGAACAAAAACTTGCTTAATTTCTCTTGCACAAATGAATATTAAATGAAAAACATCATATGTTTACGTACAATAAATATGATAATTGCACCCGAAACTCTTTCTCTGTACATAGGTTCCACTCAAACGAATGATAAACAGCCTTGTTATCAGGACAAACGACCTCTTTTTATCTCTTTGGGCCGAAAGAAAAAAAATCTTGTCTTGGTTGTAATACGAGTAGATTCAGTTCACATGTCCAGAGGCTGCAAGATAAGAGAGCTGAATGCTGTAAGCCTCTTTGAGCACAGACAGTATCTGTGCAATGGTTGGCCTTAGTGATGCATCCCTCTCTACAGACCTCACAGCGATTTTTGCCACTTTCCTCATGCTTTCCACATCGAAACTTCCCCCTAAACTCTCATCCACTATCTCAAATGCACCTGCTTGCAAGTAGGGCTTTGCCTGCAAAATATCACAGGACAAAGGATTTTGCACTGATCAGAGTTCCCTTCAATAGATAAGTAGAAACCATAACCAAGAGATATGGCTAGAATGCAAGAAAATATAGAAATATTGCCGGCTTTATGATTTTAAAATATATGAATTCAGTTATTTTGGCTCTTCTTTGTTGAAAGAAATAATTTGGAAAAACAGATAGAGACTCAAATCTGTTCATGTTTTTCTTCACTGATAGAGTTCATTATAAACAATATAATTTAGAAGGGAATACATTGAAGATGAGACAATCGGCTGAGACTTTTTTTCACCAAATAGGCTCTCATGCAATCAACCAAAGTTGTGGAGTATATTCCTGTCCTTTTCCCATCAGTTGATGGTAGAATCATTTATCATGTAATTCTGCATCATCTGCAGGAACAAAGCAGAGCAGTGTGCCTTACCCATAAAACCAAATTGAAGGAATCTGGAGTTCCTGAATGATTTAATGGCTCTCGTCCACAGATGAGCTCCAGAAGCACAACTCCAAAGCTATAGACGTCACTTTTCTCTGTAAGTTGTTGGGTGGAGTAATATCTACACACCGAACACACAATTAAGTAGATACACTAGATATAGAGCATCTGCCTTGACAGTGTTCAGAAGCATACTCAGGGTCGAGGTAACCAGCTGTGCCCTTGACTACAGTGGTCACGTGAGTTGCATCTGGCTGGATCATTTGCTTAGAGAGCCCAAAGTCGCAAAGTCTTGCATTCATCTCCTTGTCCAATAGTATGTTACTGCACTTGATGTCTCGGTGTATGACTCGAGGATTGCTTCCATTATGTAGATAGTCCAGTCCTGAGAAGAAAGACACTGACCATCAAGCTTGGAAGAGCGAGCTATCGATCTTTCATCAAAGGAGCTTCCAACTATATTGAAGTTTCCAATGTAATAAGTCTCAGAAAAGAAGCTTATCCATGTACACCTTTTGCAGCATCAACAGCAATCTTGAGTCTACGAACCCAGCTTAGTGAGAATTTCCTACTGTTTGGACCTAAATTCACATTGCCGTCCATAAATGATCATTACTGAGAGATGATATGTAAGACCACACTAACATAATAGAGACAGAATTTTGTTGCAGAAACCCACCATACAGTTGATCAGCCAGTGATCCCCCGGTAGATATTCATAGACTAAAATCTGACGCTGCGACTCGTAACAAAATCCTTCCAGACTGACGAGGTTCTGATGGCGGACTTGTGATAAGAGACGAACCTACGGAGTATAAATGTATTTAAGGCAATTAACCAACAGACTAGTGATAAAATTCTCAGAAGATATATAAACCTATACATGAGCTAGATCAAGGTCACAAGAATGTAAGAATGATTTTCTTTTATACTTGACATATTTCAAACGCGCTGACTGATGCATGTAACATACAAAAGGGGTACCTGTTTTATAAAATCAGCATTCTTCTTTGATTGACTTATCATGCCACAGGCCACAATATTGTTCAAGACATGCTAGAAAATCTAAAGAATAACAAAATACAACAAGTTGACACCTGAATAAGTGCTATATATTTGCTTTCAGGGAGGACCTCGTCACTTTCGTCATTCTTAAGATAACAGCTGAAGTTAAACTAGCCAAAGATTTCACATTGTGTAAAGATGTTACCTTGAATTTTTTTGTCCACACGGTTGGACCACATTAATGTTAGCATGCAAATGACTCAGAACTGTGTGCATATGTACACAAACCGCAAATGAGGTTGATTGTTCCGAAAGGAAAAATTTACAGAATCAACCTCATTTATGAAAGAATCTGCACCAAGTTGGGTTTTATCAAACCGCACTTTCACAGCAACTAGTTTTCCATCTGGAAGGTTGCCCAGGTACACGGATCCAAAACTACCATGACCAATGACTTCTTTGAAGTTGTTTGTAGCTGTTTTGATCTCTTTGTAGGAAAAAATCTTAGCTGCGTTCCAGTTTCTCATGTCTGCGGCTGCCCCTGAAAATTTTGACAGATCACACACACCATGAGACTGAAATAATCTGTTTTCATCTGAATTATGTTCGATGCTTTGGTTTACATACTTTCCGTATATGACATTTCAGTTCTTCCTCTCCTTCTGTACATGAATATGAATAGCAGGATGAGTAAAATAGCTAGTGATACTCCTCCAACTGCTCCAAGTATAATGGCTAAATGATTATGTCGCCCTTTGTTTCTCTCGGGAACTATTGTAACTTGCGGTGCCTCAATTGAAGGACTAGATGATGCATCACTGCACGCAGTTGTGGAGAAGGAAAGACACAAGTTTCCTGAGGTTCTGCAGAAACTTGACACCTCAGTGTAATACAAAATAATGGGCTAAAAGACCTCTCTTTTTGTTTGCTTTAGGAACCACTAGGAGTACCGGTTTCTTACCTGACCTCCAAGCTCTGTCTGTTCAAGGAATCTGGTAAGGTACCTTGTAGCAGGTTATTCTCCAAGTCCCTTGCAAAAGATAACAATGGAAAACGGATTTATTTTTGCATATTCTTTTAAAGGCCAGGTAATTCGTTTTTTACTCCACAAGCCCATAACCAGCTTACAGTAGGTGAAGGTCTTTTAGCTCTCCCAAGCCGTTGGGAACACTCCCTCTAAGCTGTTGTTTTGTACGTCCCTTCATTATTTCAAAAGTGAAGAAGATCCTCATTAGGTCCAATCATTGGTAGCCGACATATATTCGTAACTTTACAACCAGCAACTTACAGAACTTGCAGGCTAATCAAGTTCTCCCAATCTGAGCCAAACGATGTCAGTTTATTGAAACTCAGGTTCCTGAAATACCAGAAAGCGTTTAAAGCCAAATCAACCTTCTCAACTATGTAGCATGGTGTGCACCAGTGAGAGATGCTTACAAATTCTCGAGATTTTGCAGGCTGTCCAAGTTCTGTATCTCACCAGCAAGTGACGCATTATGCAAATCCCTGATGACGAAACAAGTGAGATGTAAGAGATTGTGGCATGCACAGATCATAACAAACTAACAAAGTAAGACACCTTACAGTGTTTTGAGATCCAACAAGTCCCCAAATGTTGGACTGATAGACCTCAGATTGATGTCTGAAAGATCCCTTCAAAGATAGATAAACCAACAAAAACATAAATTCCAGGGTAGATGCTGATTTCTGAAAAATAATAGTGTGCATTTATAAACTCCGTGGCATAATGTTTTTATACAGTGATGTTACTAGGCTTCCTTCACATCCGACATGATCCCACGGTTTTGGTGAGCAAGGATCATCTTCCCATCCCAGGTCCAGGCCAGTAAACTGCTCGATAACCTGAAGTGCTGAAACTGCAACAGAAGGAATTTAAAGGGATAATTATCATATAAAGCAAAATATTCTGGCAAGCGGCGTGATTGAATTTGACATGTAGACACATTAACAGATATTTGCACCTGTGGTTGATGAAGCTTCTGGGGGAATGTCAACAAGTTCATACACCTCAATTGCATTAACCTGAGGAAAGAAACTTTTGCTCTTAAACGTCACGTTCAGCGACTTGATTTTCTTCCTCGTAACATATAGAGCACTGGCTGCTGAGGTTTTCACTGTATAGTTAGATTGCACTATGTCCCCGTTAATTATCACATCGAAAGATGGGGAAATAGGAAGGATCCCAGCGAAATAGAGGACGACGTAATAGTCGCCAAGTGAGTCGAGAGGGAAGTTATACGTCAAGACTTCTTTTCGTGCCAAAACTCTGGCAGTTTGAAGAACAGCAGGAGGAGGACTCTCCGAGAGCCCCGAGAGATTAAACTCGACTTGAATTTTGAACCCAGTAGTCAAATGGAATGGTGTGAAGCTTTTATCAGCATCCCATATTCGATCATAGGGATCTGCAGGGTACCTGTATTTCACGAATATTAGTTACTGAAACTTTCACAAATCATACAACAATGTCACAATGCGAGAATGTTCATCACAACATAAACAAAACTGGTTAAGAAAACAATCATAACATCAATAAGTACGTATTGCGCTACAAAAAGTTCGTATGTAACTCACTTCAACGAGCCATTGGTGTAACCGCTATCAATTCGATAAGACTTCCTCAGTAACTTATTCGGGTAATCCCCCATTCCACTTTTGTAAGCTTCAGGAGGAAGAGGCCGCACTTCGAGCAAAGAAATTACCGGAGTCCCACCATTCCGAATACGATGCAAGCAAAAAGAGAGAGTGTCCTTGTCGACCGACGATATGAATTCTTCAGTCCAAGGATCATTAGTGGTCAGGTTAATAGTACTAGCCATTGCTGTCCCAAGAGAAACAGAAAATGCCGGTGGCTTCCCTCGTCCATCATAGTTCTTGTACACAAATTGGCTTCTTATGAGAATTAAGGAGGATATATTCCTCACAGGTAATCTGTAACAGTTATGGACTTTGGAATCTGGGAAGAACCGAAGCGAAACGCCAGATGAATAGCCCTCGATATTGTCAACATAGGTAGTCTTTCCCGTGCTTATGAAATCACCATCGGTTATCCACAAGATGTTGGATGAATCCGTGTAATTGGTAGTTCCACCACAAGCTAAGCTCAGAAAACCTATCACATACACACGGATCATAGGACACAGAATTGACTGTTTAAAGAATATGATGGCAGCTCTAAAGGTATGGCTGACGCTGTTGCATTGATGACTTATTTTTCAGATAAAATTTCAGTAGTTATATGTATGTTCATCGGGAGGAGCATTGGCAACTTAAAATAGTACTAGTTTAAGAGAAGCAACAATTTGGAGAAGAATCAAACATTTAAAACTTCATTGTTTACTGGAAGAAGTGAAAGAGATCAATTCATTGGGATGGGTTCTTGGAGCAACCCTCATGCATGATAGAAGTAACTAATTAGCACAGTAAATTTGCTTGATTGTGAAATGCATACCGTCTTGATCACAGAAGCCAAGTGAACAGAAGCAACAAAGGAGAGCAAAGCTGAATGAGAATATCTTCAGTCCCATATGGCCAGGCTCTTCTATTTTGGGACTTTTTCTGTGAAGCCAAGGCAAAGTTCAAGAAACAAGCGGCTTTGAGGCCTTGAATGCGACAGATGAGTGAGAGCAATCGGAATTTCAGGTTTATATATGGCATTGCAAGAGAACAAAGCAGAGTCACCTATGAGTTTTCTTTGGTGGGGCAACAGGTTGTTTCAGAATAATGATTAATGACGAGGATTATCTGCTGATTACGGTTGAAGATGCAAGAATAGAACAGTTGGAGATGATTAAGGTGTGCTGGATCGGTAATAATTAAGCTTCTTTGTTTGTTGCCGATCAAAACTTTTTCACTATGATTACTTCTATTACAACTACCACCATTACTAAAAGCAATAATATAGTAGTAGTTACAAAAAGCAGCCAAGAAAAAGGACCGAAAGTTAGTTAGCTTGCAGAAGAAGAAGATCATTTGGACTCGGTCACTGAAGTTCAAAAGCATTTACATATTCAAGAGACCATCGAATTTCCAGGATTTTCTTGGGGATAAGTTGGACTTTGTCTCCCTAAAAAATCAGACACTTACCAAATCAACAGCCTGTGGTCTATCAACAACCATATCCGACTCGGTAAAACCGCATTAGGTGTATGCCGCCTCCATTCTCTTCACATCCTGCTGATGCCATTACAGTTTTTATTGCCCGATTTCATGGCCATTTCAAGAGAACTCATATGATCTTTGGGAACATTTTCTTCCTGGGAAATGTTCTGTGTTATGTGAAACTCGGACATGGTATTTTGGCTTCATACGAGGAAAGGAAAAACTCTTCTAGACCACACGTGCAATGAAAAAAGGAAATGCTTAAATAGAACAACGAGACCATTGTTCCGTGCAGATAGCCACCTGCTTTCTCTTTTGAAATCAATGGGGTTTCTTGAACTGAAAGCCACTGAAAAAGAGAAGTGGCAGAAGGATCCTTTTGAAGAATATGCATGTATAAACGAATGCCGCAGAAGTCAGTGTCATCACTTTGAAATCAAATCCATCCGAGTCTCTTCTGCATTGTAATTCCCCATCAAAGAGATGCACCGAAAGCATGTCTTTCGCACGCTGTTTGCTCGATGTTTCGCACGGCGACATCGGCATCATTCATGTGATGGTTGCCATAGTATGACACGAATCATCATGACATTAATCGATGGACGCTTGATAGGCCAGCATCCATGCAATGATATCGCGGCACTAAATTTAATTCAACCTTTTTGAAGCTCTTGCTTTCAGATTCGTCTTCTGGATTTCACATTCCTTTCCCTGAAAGGAAAGGTCCCATGGAGGACCCAATGCCCAGCAACCCTCATGCACGAATGATGAAAATCTCGTGTCACCTCACCAACCGCCCTCACCAAGTGTAAAACATCTCATATTTTTTTTTTCTCTCGGATTTCAACTCGCATAAAATCTGATTCTATGAGGTTAAAATGACTTCTCAAGGATTCGGGATCAACTGTGGAGCTAGATAAACATTGTCAATTGGTGCAACATGTTAAGGGCAAAAGATAACTTTGAACGCATGCCATTATAACGGTAGGTCATTGTCTAATTATTAAGCTTCGTAAGCTAACAACCTTAATCAAGCCCATCTGCTTCAAAAGGAGACAATCCGATGTCAATTTTGGCTACTTTTACAGCACAATCCATGGGGAGCCACTGACCAAGTGGCATTTGTTACGGATGAAATACTTCCATTAATTTTTATTTTATACGTGCAACACATGAGGTATGCTCAGGAAGTGTGCAAAAAATCTATCCGAAAGTTTTGTTAGATCGGAGCTTGTTGGAGTCGAGACCCAAAAAATTTATGGATTCAAAAAAAAATTGAAATTTCAACATGAAATAATTGGAAAGAAACATCAGCTCGAAAAGGGGGTCGATGGACTCTATTGATCACAAGAAAGAATAGTTGCCAAATTCTCTCGCTTCTAAAGGGAGGGGAGTCTTGTGCCGTAACAACAGAGCAAACCCATTAAGAATCGGATGAGAAGTTTAATCACATATCCAAAGCAACAGGTTCCCTCATAATCCCCGCATTTTTTTTGTCTAGGAACAGTCCAAGGAAGTGGATGGCCAGAAATAAACGTTTACAAATATATATTATATTTTGTGCCCCTACTAAACAAAACGTCGATATGTCCGAGTGGTTAAGGAGACAGACTTGAAATCTGTTGGGCTTCGCCCGCGCAGGTTCGAACCCTGCTGTCGACGCTGTTTCTCCGTCCTTCTTTTTTCATTTCTCCTGTGTGGTTTTTATATTTTTGGCAGATGATTTGAAAAGTCATCCGAGAAATCCTGGGGCCTGTCTAAAGTACCGTTGCCTCCACTTTCGAAGGCGATTCCTTACAATTTTCACATTTCATTTGCTCGCATGCAGAATAGAGATTGCAAACTCAGTCCGACTCGCATGCGGAGCTTTTCGTCACCTCGTTATCACAATGAATCCTCAATCTTCGAGATATCAAATCAACCTGGCAAAGAAATAGCATTCTTTGATTGCCTGCAAATTGTCAATTTGTGATGTAGAACGGCTGGCAAATGCTTATATGGAAATCTTCGAGCATCAAAAGAGCGGGCCACGGTCCCACAAATTGAAAGAAATTGCAAGATCTTTCAAGTTATCAATAGGTTCCAATATGTGACCTTCATGCATCATTTTCCTTGATTTCCAAGATGTCAAAATTTTTTAACGGATTTTCTTTGATTTTGTAGACGTTAAATTCTTCTACAAATTTTCTAGTAGCATTTTGAAAATTTTTCCCTTTATCAGTATCTTTTCTTAATTCTGTTATTTTGATTTTAGTTATTTAATTATATTCTAAATGACGACCTTCCTATAAATAGACGCCTAAAATATTATAATCAAAACTTCATTATCCAAATAACATTATTTTTTAATTCCTTTCGAAGCGTTTCCTCTCCTACGTCATTTGGCATCAGTTTCTTTCTCTGCATCATTCGGTATCAGAGCGCCATCTCTTTCAACCTCGCGTGACAGTCATTTGGAGTTTCTTTCTCTGCGTCATTTGGCATCACAGCGCTATCTCTTTCAACCTCGCGTGACAATACGGGAACCTCATGACTTGTTAATTGGCATGACAGAGAGCTGACGGAGCGTTTCCTGTCAAGCATATCATGGAAAAGCAAAACCACGCTTCATACGGTGGCTCCCAAAATCATTAGGCCCAGACTCTTTACCCGAGCCCGACGATACCAGACGAATTCATCGGCTGGCCAATTAGCGGAGCAAAAGATTACGACACGATCCATCAAAGCAGAGTTGTTGTCGGACACCGCATTGTCGGACATTCCCATTCCAGGATCATCCCAAGGCCCAGTTTAAGGCTGCCGGATGGCCGCCGGGAAAGATTCAGAGGATTAACTAAGCACGAATCACGTTCAAGATTATATTAAGGAGGTTCATCTACTAAAGGATGAGCGGTATCAACCCAAAAACACCGAGAATAGGCGCACAAAACATCACATTTCCGACTCCTCGTCTGAAGACGCATAAATTGTTCAAGGAAATTCACGAAAACAATCTCAACAAAATTTGGAACAACTATCATCAAGCTAAACACTCAAAATCCTAGTACTTCACGGTCGCAAGGATGTCGACTTGAGAGCCAAGCTTCTCCTCTGCAGCCTTTTCGGCCTTCACTCTAAGCTTCGTCAACTGCTTCTTCCGCTCGTAGACGGCTTGAGCCCTCTCCTTTCTCTTCTTCTCGAGCTCCTGTGTGTCAAATGTAAAATTAAGAGTTAAAACCGACAAAGCGTGACGGAAAAAGGAGAGAAAACATAGTCTGATGGCATTGGCTTCACAATTTCATGCATCGTGCTGAAGGATTTTATCAAGCTGTGATCAGAGAGAAGACAAAGGACTATGTGCTCTTCTCAGCCTTTAGAGCGAGAACACATCTTTACATCCTATAATATAGAACCTCGAAACTAGCCATGATAAATCCCACATGAAAAAGCCTCTGTTTGTGTGTTGAGATAAAGGTCAAACGGTTAAGAGCACATACATGCACCTAGGGACTGAAGACTTGAGAGGGCAAAATTTGCCACTAAAAATAGGACAAGATATTGTGAATTGTACTGTTGATTTACCATTCACTATGAACCGCCAGATATCAAGTTTTACCAAATTTCACTCATCCAAAACCAAAAGCCCTAGCTTGACTCGATCAAACATCCAGAAGAACAATACAAATCTTGTCCTATCTTTTCACCAAGTATGAGCAGCCAAGAAACTAGATTTGCACATTTTAACTGTATGATGACAAGCAACCTAGTAAAGAATTAGGGGTCATCATTTTGTAAGTAACAGCTCAAACAATCCAATACCTAACTTATCTAACCAAAAGTAACATTTCAGGTAAATCCAATATTAGAAGGCTAGTACAAAAGCCACCAACTCCAAATAAAGGAAAGCCAACTGATACGGCTATTATCTCTCCAAGAAACAGCATGAGCTAGCAATGCAGCAAAAACTCACCCTGATGATGTCATAATGGTTCCATCCCACTTCAGAAGACAGGTGGCCCAACAAGCAGTACTTGTGCCCCTTTTGAAGCCTCAACACCCTATATAGATCACAATGCAAATCAAACATTAAATTGACATAAGCCACAACAGAAAAGACAGTCCCAAAATGAACACAGGACAAATGGAAACAAGAAACGTACTTGAGAGCATCAGGGATGACCATTCTCTTCGTCTTGTCATAAGGAGGAGGGACACCCTCATAAGCCTTCAACCGAGCGAGCGCACCTGCTCCCCTCTTGGTCTTATGTGGAATCATTCTGCAAATTCACACAAACCAACAAAAACTCAATCTCAATCCAAAGCAAGCTCGCAGGTCCAGCATTCACCACATCATTCCAAATTCCAGGAAAAAAAAAAAAAAAAAAAACCTAAGGATCCATCGCCTATGAAATAACTATCATTCTGCAACCATTGTCCAGCTCTAGAGTCCAGCGTTAGTAGCTCGAGCAACCTAAGCAAGAACTCATCATCGCATCTGTGCATCCGCCACTATACACAGAACTTGCGGAAGCCAAAAGAAGTAACTAGCTATCAAAACATCATTTCCTGACATTTGCGATCCCCACCAACACATTGAAATCGCAATCCAGCCAATCATTCGTCCTCGCGCTGATCAATAGTCAAAACGAGAGCTTGAAGAATCAAACAAACAGGCAAAAAACAACGGCATACCCACGGCCGGTGCGCCAGAAGACTCAAAAATCACACGGACCAACAAAAACTCAATATCTCAATCAGAAACAAACGCGCAGGTCCAGCATTCACCACATCATTCCAAATTCTAAAAAAAAAAAAAACCTAAGAATCTACCGCCTATGAAGTAACCATCATTCTGCAACTCTTAGTCCAGCTCTAGACTCCAGCATCAGTAGTTCGAGCAACCTAAGCAAGAACTTCATCCACCACCGCACACAAAACCCGCGGAAGCTAAAAGAATCAACTAACTATCGCAACATCATCATCTCCCGCCGTTCGCAATCCAACTCGGGAACCTCAGTTGAAGGCAAAAAACGATCATTTCGATCATCCTCGCGCACCGATCGACAGGCGAAAACCTCAAAACTGAAAACTCAATAGGGAAGGCGATGACGAAAAACGACGGCGTAGGGAGTACCCGCGGACGGTGCGCCAGAAGATCTTGGCGGGGGCGCGGAAGTGGATGGGGCCGTGGGAGGGCTTGGTGTTCATGCGCTTCCGGAGGAACCGCATGTACTTCATCTTCTGCCGGACGAGGCCGCCGGACATGCAGATCTCCTCGCACCGGACCACCACCACGCGCTGCCCGTTCAGGAGCTCCTTCGCCACGATCGACGCCAGCCGACCCAGCATGTGGTGCCGCGCGTCCACCACCACGCGCTTCGCGCAGATACCCGACCCGGACACCATCTCTTCTCTCCTCTCCTCTCTCTCTCTCTGCGGCAGCGCGGTGGCGAGAATATGCGTTAAGCTTCGAAACCCTTCAGGCGACCGAGGCGTGCGCGGCTTATAAGAGGGGGAAGTGATGGGGGAGCTAGGGTTTTCGTGGTTTATGCTTCGGTGCGGGCGTGCGTACGGAGGCCTGTGGGGGACGGGCTGGGCCCGCTGAGCCCAACTGCGAAATGCGGGGAGATCCTGGCCCGGCCCGGACCGAATTCAGCCCGTTTACGTCCCATCTCGGCCCATATATAAGTAGGCGAGTTTTTTTTGGTAATCAAATCGGAGGCTCGATCGCAGGGCTGAATGCCAACTACCCTTCCTTGTAGAGATGTGCATGGTTTGGGCGGGCCGTTCTCGACCTAAACTCGATTTTGAAATATTCGAACCGGAATCCACCCGTTTGTTGCATGGATCCACCCGAGAACCACACATTCGGTTCGGTCTGGTTCTCGAGTGGATCCATGAAACCGATCTCACAATAATCGGACAGACGGATGGATGGCTATTGTCGAGGGCAACGGTGATTTTCCAGAGTGCCAAATAGAGAAAGAGATAGACGGACGAACGGCTGCTGTCAAGGGCGATGGCGATTTTTTGGAGGGCCAAATAAAAAAAGGGATGGACGGCTGCTATCGAGGGTTTCCTCGCAAACCCTAGGTTGAGGGGGTTCCTGGGTTTCTTCTTCTCCTCCTCCTGCAACCCTGCTTCTTCGTGTGCTGGCCTTTTGACTTTTTCCCACTAACTGCCCGCTTTGGACTTTTTAACTTCTGGTTCTAGACATCTCCATTTGTCGGGCGTTTTGTCAAGGGGTTCGTGCTTGCCTTTGGATGTTGGGTTTGTTAATTAGTAATTTTAATTTTTTTACTATTAAAAATTAATCGGTCCACTCGGGTGGACGGGTGGACGGATCTGCCCATGGAACCGGGAACCGGACTGGTTCCCTCAAGAACCACCGGTTTCGGGCAATCCGAGTGGATCCCTGGTTCTTTTGCACATCCCTACTTCCCTGCCAATGAAGCTGTAGAGAGAATCAGGGTCAATCCGAGACTCTTTTCAAGGTCTGGAGCCAAGAGAAAATCGAACTATGTTCTTCTTCCGCCACGAACCCAATTGCCCATTGATTATACGAGCTCACATCTCTTTAATGCAGATAGGACCGCCGACACAATAGTCCATTAAATTGGCCTAGGTCGATCAACCCAAAGCCCGAAACGGGTGGACCTGGGTAATCCTTTCCTGCCTTTGACCTCTAGCTTACCCAATTAGAGCCTAGATCGATCCATCCAAAGCTTGAACGATTCTAAAGAAAATTCGAAATGCGTGGTAATTCAAGATCGGATTTGGGTAACGATTTAGCGTGACCAACACAAGCCCGCTTGCGAAAATCTGACTTTTCCTATCACTGTCGAGAGGGCCCGGGAGGGAGATCAATCGTCACCTCAGACTGCGACATCAAACCATAAAAAGGAGTTATTTCAAGCCTAACCCCAACTTTTCATCAACGAAATAATCAAAACCCGGCGTCAAAAAATGTCCAAATCGAGCGCGTCAAGATCGCGCTGCCGAGACCGAGCGGTCCAGCACGAGATGCTGACGACCAGAATAAGATCACCAAAGCGACGCCAAAACCGGGGGCGAGCATCGAACCTGCGGATTTCACGAGGAGAATCCCACGTGAATCTGTCCAAAAAAATTTTATGACCCAGGATTAAATTTAGTACAGGAAACCAAGTTCCTTGATTCTTTTCTCCGAAAATATGAGCTCCTGATTTGGTGGGTAGTTGAGGACGAGAGGCCCTTCTTCCCCTCCACCAACCCCAACAACACCCGATCGCCATCCGAAAATCTGCCATTGACCTGAAGCGAGGAAGCCCCCCCAACCCATTTTCGGCTGTTGGGTCCCGAGTTTTTCCACCCCTGCTTTTGGTTCCCCGCTCATAAGGGCGAAAAGGGAGGGGCAGGGTCGATCAAAGATCTTTCTTTCGACCCTTTTGCGAATTTTCTTGCTTTTTGTCTCCCTCTGGGTGGAAGCGAAAGAGCGAGATGGGGGGAGAGGGCAAGGTGTACACTTTGGCGCAGGTTTCCGAGCACAACACGTCCAAGGACTGTTGGCTTGTCATCGATGGCAAGGTGCGTCGGATTGATGATCGTGGTCGTTCTTCTTTTTCTGTTCGATGGGTTTTGTTCGGTTGTTTTGAATGGTTTCGTTTAGGCGTGGCTAGATCTAAGAGTGAATCTTGGTGTGTCGGGATGATTCGGTGGGATCTTCTTGAGTACCCTTTTGGTGGAAGATGGGTGTTCTTCTCATTGGTTCTGGTTTCATACTGTCATGGTTTCTGTCATGATAGTGGATCAGCTTTGTTTTGTTGAAATATGGGCGATATCTAATAAATCTGGAAGGTCTATCGATGTGCAGCATAAACCTTTGGGAGAAGGACAAGCTTATTCACTGCACTGGCACATTAGTTGCTTTTACTTCCTACTTGTCCTGTGATGGTGGATTTGATGCGCGAATGCCATGCCTTTTGTGTTTTAGGCTTCGTAATTAATGCTATCGGACTAGTGATTGTTTTACGCGAAACAGATTCTACAACTTTCCATTTGCTTGGCATAAGGGTGTCACTATCTGTCATATTAGTCTCACGGGTGGAATGCTAATACAACTACTGATCTTAAAGTTATTTAGCCCTCTCGAAGTTTAAGACCTCACCATGTCTTTCCAGTATCACAACCATGGCTTTAGGACAAGTTTCCTTGATAAATTTGAGCTGTTTCTGATGTTAAAAACATCTGAGAGTGGTCCGTGTCGGCCTCTATTGCGGGTATCAATCTTAGGGGCACATGTGCCTGTCTATTTGTTCATCTTTGGTTGTTCTCACACCATATTCTGATAGAGCTGGATACGTGTACCTTATGCATTCATCTGGGGCTGCAGATAATGTGCAAGCAGTCCTCACCTGGCTGTTCAGCCATTTATATGTGAATCTAACAGTGTAGAAAGTGCGTGCCAGTTTCTGTGTTGAATGTATGATAATGGGAGCTTGTAATTTGACTAAGCATGTCGGTATCATTTGAGCTCTTTCCTATCAATTGACCAACGACAATCATTAAAAGTAAACTTTTTGGATGGTTTTGGGAGCTCAAACACCTGCGAAATTGTTGGAATAGGTCTATGATGTGACTAAATTTATGGAAGATCATCCTGGTGGTGACGAGGTCTTGCTCTCCTCCACAGGTAACAAAGATGTTAACGAAATCCAGACTTGGAATATTTCCTTTATCCTTTAAATTGTTTTGATCAACGGTCCATTAGGTCGACCCTCTTGTTGATCATTGTCTGTACCTTTTCACAGGGAAGGATGCAACTGATGATTTTGAGGATGTGGGTCATAGTAGCAGTGCCAGAGCAATGATGGATGATTTCTATGTTGGCAAGATTGATGCATCGACGATTCCTGCTAGGACCAAGTACACTGCTCCGAAGCAGCCTCAATACAACCCTGACAAAACTCCAGAGTTCGTCATTAAGCTACTGCAGTTTTTGGTCCCCTTGCTGATATTGGGATTGGCTTTTGGCATTCGCTTCTACACAAAATCTGCTTGAAGACAACAGCCTATGGCCAAGTTGGAAAAAGATTCTTACAGAAAGTCGCTTGCTCTCTTCGAACTTGGATTCGTGTGCTTTCGGTTGATGTAAGACATCTGGTGTTTTCATAATTTCATTGTCATCATGCTCCTTGTTGGTTATCTCCTGTCAGGAGCTTATTGGCCTGTTCCATGGTACCGCTTGTTTGAAAGATCTTTTTGCCCTGCACTGGCTTTGTGAAAGCTGGTGATATATTCAGAGACTTGATCAAGCCCCATGCGAAGGAGTGTACGAGTGAAACCTTATGGGTGAAATCTTATTACGTTATGGGTGAAATCTTATTACGTTCTGGTCATGATCCAAAAGAGATTCCTGCTCTTTGGATACACATAGATTTCTTGCATTGCACGGTACCTGCTTGCTGCTGGATTTTTTTCTATGGTCCTTCTGACCAGAACTTGATGAATCCAAAAGTGGGTAATTCGATAATACAAGTTACCGGCATCGAGGGACTAAACTCTCGTGCGAAAACAATCTGGGCGCTGTCACATGATATCCTGTGGAAGCGTTTCTTGATAATGGGATCCACGGACGACCGATGGACATGTACTAATAAACCTAAATTGGGACTAACTTGGAACCAGCAAAAGAGATATCCTTATTTATGCGTCGTTACCTGCCAAAACTTTGAAGAAAATGATGGAGAAAATAAAGCAAACGATCCTAAACTTCTGATTTATACACACTAGGTCAATCTATTTCGATTCTATACAAATGAGGGAGTATAGTTGCTTCTAGATCAAGCTGGGGACAAGCTACAGCATAGCCCTCCAAACCTTCACTTTTCGTCAAGAGAGTCATTTTCTACAGAACGAGCAAGAGATCAAGAGACTATTTTTGTAACATAACCTCAAAAGCAACTCAACACGTTACAACTTCCCACCTTCGCTGTGTTAATGGCTATGCATCTTCCACGACGTGGAATTTTTCATTCTGGTAAATCAGAAGCAGCAACACTTTGGACTCTACTTCCATATCTTGACAGAGCAGTCGTGACTCACAGAGGCAACTATTCCAGTCACAGGTGACTGTGCCAAATCTGAGATAATACTCTTATGCGCTCGAACAGCCAATTTCTTGTTCTCGGCTATGTCCCACAGCTCCAAGGACTGCACATAAATTTGAATCAGTCAGCCACAAATCGCAATTTCTATTCTTGGCTTCCAAGTTAACCTGAGGTATATGCTTTGTGACTATGTTGATGCACAGTCATGAGGTACAGAACATGCTAACGGCTCACCCTAATTATCATTTTTATTATGGTCAGCAGTTCACACTGAATGATTTGGTATACTCATGAAGACAAAAACAGAGATGGCAATTAAATGAAATGAACAGGTGAAATGATGCGATTGACTGGTATTAAAATTTAGCTCTCCGTGAGAACTGAGATTGCCAGTATTGATAAAGCTGCAACTCAAGATGGACGAGGATGGTTTCAATTAGTATGCACCATTTTTTCCATCTTTTTTTTGGGAAGTACAGGAGAGTGAAGGTAAGGAATAACCGAAAACTATATGGATGTTCATAAGATGAACCACTACCATGCCAAACTCTCATTCACACTAAAGCATACTATCTACATTATAAATTTAAGCGCATTATTTTGGACATATATATACGAACATGATCTATCAGACTTCATCCACCCTAGTCCATCGAAAGCAAATGAGCTGCTGGATATAGATTGAGAAATGTAACACAAGATAGATATACTACCGAGAATCCACCAATCACCAAGAGATTGGGGTAGCTGGGATGAAATACACAGGAGTGGAATTGGTTTTCTGTCGAGCTCAGCTCCCGGATGCACTCTCCTCTAGTCAAGGACCAAATCTTTACCAGGTTCTGACTGACAGATGCCAAGCAATCTCCACTTGCATCCCAGCTGATATAGTTTACCAAATCAGGATGTCCCTGGGATTGAAGTCAAACATGGCAAGATTGCTTTATTCAGAACGTGCTTCAATGGTTATAAATTCAGATAATTTCACCAACTATTACTGCATTCCATTATGATCACCAATATGTACCTGCAATGAGCGCATTTGCTGGTCAGTTTCGACGTCAAAGATGGTTACGACTTTGTCTGATGCTGCTGCCAGTAGCTGTCCAACTCTTGGCTGAAATCTTACTCGTGCGGTGCCTCCCTACATCAAAACATAAAGCACACAATGTAATGATTATCTAAGGCATCTAAGAATTACATGAATACAAAACTCGGAACCAACCTTGGATATTCGATGGCATGAGAATGGATTGACACTCCAACAGCGGATTTCATTGTCACTATCACAGAAACATAAGAGGTCGGTCTTCCTTGGGTGGAAATCGAGTGACATAACTGGTGAACTATTGGGAAGTATAAGACTCCACACAAAAATTTGGCTGCAACAACACATGAGAAAACTGCATTAGTCAACATTTAGCAACACTTCATTACGTATCAATTTTTGCCAAAAGAAGAGGGCAAAAATTTGTATACCCATTGTACTTTAAGTGTTTCAGTAAGTGACCTCTTGTACTTTGATTTTGGTGATTTTGGTTACTTTCCACGTAACTGAAAATAGTCATTCCGTCCCAACTTCATTGGATTCTAAGGGAAGCAGGTTAAATCCTCTGTGGGACTACCCCATAGGATATACTTCCATAACAAACTATAAGAGAAATTTGGATGGAAACTACCTTTACTGATGCAGAAAGTACACAGATCAAAATCACCAAAATTGAAGTGCAATAAGTCACTTATTCGAACCTAAGTACAGGAGCTGTGTAGTAAGAGAAACAAAGGCTTTCAAACTGAAACCACATGCACTGAGCATACAATCGTACATAATAATGATGGAGCTTAAGGAAATAGGGAAGAAAGAATTACACGTGCAGCATCCCAAAGTCGCACGGATTTATCAACTGAAGCTGTTGCAAGTTGAGACGAATTTGGTCTAAAGCAAATATCGGTTATAACTGATTTGTGCTCCTCAGGCGTGCTCACCGTTTGAAGCGTATTCATGTTCCAAATGACCACCTAAAAGAAACCCAGAGACTTTAGAATACCATAAAACTTTTCCAGTTGATTTGCTCATTGTCATGTTCTATTTATTGCTCCTACGATGGTGACAATAGATGTGCAAAGGTGAAGAGAGAAAGTCTATTGCACCAAAAATATATATATATATGATATAGGTTGGGTTGCCTAGAAGAAATTTTCCTTGGAAAATTGAAGAGATGGAAATGTAACCATCTATGTAAAGGCTACCATCAACGGGACATATGTTCATTAGAGAAACAGCTTCCCCAAACAAAGAATTCCGGTCCATGCTTCCATTATTTGTACCTTCTTGTCATGACCACCACTAGCGAGTAACTTTCCATCTGAAGAGAAATGACAGCATGTGATTTTGCTATTTCTTGTTCTTATACAACCAACTTCAGCAAAAGTGAAACCTGCATTAGAGAATGACATGGCTGGAGTAAGAATACAAAAGATCACTAGGACTTATCACATAAAAAGGAAATGCCAGTCAATTACCCTTAGAGGACTCTTTCTGATGCTCAGGAGGGCTCAGCTTTACTGTTCCATAAACATTACTTCCGTCTCCGCTCTCATGTGACAGAAGAGATTCCACATTATCATCCAAAAGACCCAACATCTCCAAAACGTTCCACATCTTCCTGCAGAAATAGATAACTTTTCCATATATCCTAAGTTCCTTATGGAGATATTCTCCAATCCAGAACCTGATTACAAAGAACATGGACGTTGAACATACCCTTCTAGAGTTTGCTCACTCAAGAGCCTTAAAAGAAATAAATACACTCAAACGGCACCAATTGACAAAAGAATATCACCTTACTAAATGCAAACTTAGTAATTTAAAATGATTTGTTGCTCAGATTGTCTAGGTCATAATGGTGTGAACATTTTTTTAAGTCATACCAGTAGGTTTGTTGAGGATGCAGGACCTCCACTCCCCTCAGGGGCATGAACGGTCATGCTTTTTGCAGCACCATTAGTGCACTGTAGACTGCTTGCTGTATTTACTCCATCACCAGGTGTATGAGTTTATTGTGGAGAGCTTGGTGAAGGACACGGTCCTGTGCCAGTGCTGTTAGCAGCCCCTGAAGATGAATTTTTTTTCTTTTCCTATTCTGCATTGTGTAAATGACAAGGTTGATGATTTTCAAACTTCTATGGACGCTGGAGATCTCTCAATATTATGTCCTGAGAATTGAAACACTACTATGCCCCAAATGAGAAGTTCAGGTTTCAGATTTAAAAAGAAAAACACAGAGGCAGTCACAAATCTGGCGCACTAAGAACAACCAGTTGCAGTTGCTGCCACTGCATCTAAAAGACATGATAGTGGATCAGCTTTGTTTTGTTGAAATACGGGCAATATCTAATTATCTGGAAGGTCTACCGATGTGCAGCATAAACCTTTGGGTGAAGGACAAGCTCATTCACTGCACTAGCACATTAGTTGCTTTTACTTCCTACTTGTCCTGTGATGGTGGAATTGATGCGCGAATGCTGTGCCTTTTGTGTTTGAGGCTTCATAATTAATGCTATCGGACTAGTGATTGTTTTACATGAAACAGATTCTACAACTTTCCATTTGCTTGGTATTAGTCTCACGGGCAGAAATGCTAATACAACTACTGATCTTAAAGTTATTTGGCCCTCTCGAAGTTTAAGACCTCACCATGTCTTTCCAGTATCACAACCATGGCTTTAGGACAAGTTTCCTTGATAAATTTGAGCTGTTTCTGATGTTGAAAACATCTGAGAGTGGTCTGTGTCGGCCTCTATTGCAGGTATCAATCTTTGGGTGCTCAGAGAAGGGGCACATGTGCCTGTGTATCTGTTCATCTTTGGTTGTTCTCACACTGTATTCTGATACAGCTGGATACGTGTACCTTATGCATTCATCTGGGGCTGCAGATAATGTGCAAGCAGTCCTCACCTGGCTGTTCGGCCATTTGTATATGAATCTAACGGTGTAGAAAGTGCGTGCCAGTTTCTGTGTTGAATGTATGATAATGGGAGCTTGTAATTTGACTAAGCATGTTGGTATCATTTGAGCTCTTTCCTATCGATTGACCAACGACAATCATTAAAAGTAAACTTTTTGGATGGTTTTGGGAGCTCAAAAACCTGCGAAATTGTTGGAATAGGTCTATGATGTGACTAAATTTATGGAAGATCATCCTGGTGGTGACGAGGTCTTGCTCTCCTCCACAGGTAACAAAGATGTTAACGAAATCCAGACTTGGAATATTTCCTTTATCCTTTAAATTGTTTTGATCAACAGTCCATTAGGTCGACCGTCTTGTTGATCATTGTCTGTACCTTTTTCACAGGGAAGGATGCAACTGATGATTTTGAGGATGTGGGTCATAGTAGCAGTGCCAGAGCAATCATGGATAATTTCTATGTTGGCGAGATTGATGCATCGACGATTCCTGCTAGGACCAAGTACACTCCTCCGAAGCAGCCTCAATACAACCCCGACAAAACTCCAGAGTTCGTCATTAAACTACTGCAGTTTTTGGTCCCCTTGCTGATATTGGGATTGGCTTTTGGCATTCGCTTCGACACAAAATCTGCTTGAAGATGACAGCCTACGGCCAAATTGGAAAAGATTCTTACAGAAAGTCGCTTGCTCTCTTCGAACTTGGATTCGTGTGCTGTCGGTTGATGTAAGACATCTGGTGTTTTCATAATTTCATTGTCATCATGCTCCTTGTTGGTTATCTCCTGTCAGGAGCTTATTGGCCTGTTCCTTGGTACCGCTTGTTTGAAAGATCTTTTTGCCCTGCACTGGCTTTGTGAAAGCTGGTGATATATTCAGAGACTTGATCAAGCCCCATGCGTAGGAGCGTACGTGTGAAACCTTATGGGTGAAATCTTATTACGTTCTGGTCATCATCCAAAATGATTCCTGCTCTTTGGATACACATAGATTTCTTGCATCGCACGGTACCTGCTTGCTACTGCATTTTTTCTAGGGTCCTTCTGACCAGAACTCGATGAATCCAAAAGTGGGTAATTCGATAATAAAATTACCGGCATCGAGGGACTAAACTCACGTGTGAAAACTATCGGTGCGCTGTCACATGACATCCTGTGGCTCAGCTCTCTTAGGGCACGATGCACGCTAGTCGCAAATAACCTTGAACTGACTTATCGTCTTCTATTTTTGTACAAATGAGCAGGGGCCAAAGAAATGATAACGTGCAAAGCGGATGACAGGATTTAAGGATCCTAAGTTACTTCGAGTGCATATGCAGGGTGAAAAATTCCGAGATTATGAGCTCCTAACCTCTTCGACAAAGCTTGCGATCGGGAATAATCGACATGTCCTCCACCCATATGGTCCATAGAAGCTGGGAAACTGTGGAAGCGTTTCTTGATAATGGGATCCCCGGACGACCGATGGAGATGTACTAATAAACCTAAATTGGGACTAACTTGGAACCAGCAAAAGAGATATCCTTATTTATGCGTCGTTACCTGCCAAAACTTTGAAGAAAATGATGGAGAAAATAAAAGGCAAACGATCCTAAACTTCTGATTTATACACACTAGGTCAATCTATTTCGATTCTATACAAATGAGGGAGTATAGTTGATTCTAGATCGAGCTGGGGACAAGCTACAGCATAGCCCTCCAAACCTTCACTTTTCGTCAAGAGAGTCATTTTCTACAGAACGAGATAGAGATCAATAGACTATTTTTGTAACATAACCTCAAAAGCAACTCAACACGTTACAACTTCCCACCTTCGCTGTGTTAATGGCTATGCATCTTCCACAACGTGGAATTTTTCATTCTGGTAAATCAGAAGCAGCGACAATTTGGACTCTACTTCCATATCTTGACAGAGCAGTCGTGACTCGCAGAGGCAACCATTCCAGTCACAGGTGACTGTGCCAAAGCTGAGATAATATTCTCATGCGCTCGAACAGACAATCTCTTGTTCTCGGCTATGTTCCACAGCTCCAAGGACTGCACATAAATTTGAATCAGTCAGCCACAAATCACAATTTCTATTCTTGGCTTCCAAGTTAACCTGAGGTATATGCTTTGCGACTATGTTGATGCACAGTCATGAGGCACAGAACATGCTAACGGCTCACCCTAATTATCATTTTTATTATGGTCAGTAGTTCACACTGAATGATTTGGTATACTCATGAAGACAAAAACAGAGATGGCAATTAAATGAAATGAACAGGTGAAATGATATGATTAACTGGTATTAAAATTTAGCTCTCCGTGAGAACTGAGATTGCTAGTATTGGTAAAGCTGCAACTCAAGATGGACAAGGATGGTTTCAATTAGTATGCACCATTTTTTCCCTCCTTTTTTTTTTTTTTGGCCCGGGGGGGGGAAGTAGTACAGGAGAGTGAAGGTAAGAAATAACCAAAAACTACATGGATGTTCATAAGATGAACCACTACCATGCAAACTCTCATTCACACTAAAGCATACTATCTACATTATAAATTTAAGCGCATTATCTTGGACGTATGTTTAAGAACATGATCTATCAGACTTCATCCACCCTAGTCCATCGAAAGCAAATGAGCTGCTGGATATAGACTGAGAAATGTAACACAAGATAGATATACTACCGAGAATCCACCAATCACCAAGAGATTGGGGTAGCTGGGATGAAATACACAGGAGTGGAATTGGTTTTCTACTGAGCTCAGCTCCCGGATGCACTCTCCTCTAGTCAAGGACCAAATCTTTACCAGGTTCTGACTGACAGATGCCAAGCAATCTCCATTTGCATCCCAGCTGATATAGTTTACCAAATCAGGATGTCCCTGGGATTGAAGTCAAGCATGGCAAGATTGCTTTATTCAGAATGTGCTTCAATGGTTATAAATTCAGATAATTTCACCAACTATCACTGCATTCCATTATGATTGCCAATATGTACCTGCAATGAGCGCATTTGCCGGTCAGTTTCGACGTCAAAGATGGTTACGACTTTGTCTGATGCTGCTGCCAGTAGCTGTCCAACTCTTGGCTGAAATCTTACTTGTGCGGTGCCTCCCTACATCAACAAATAAAGCACACAATGTAATGATTATCTAAGGCATCTAAGAATTACATGAATACAAAACTCGGAACCAACCTTGGATATTCGTTTGCATGAGAATGGATTGACACTCCAATAGCGGATTTCATTGTCACTATCACAGAAACATAAGAGGTCGGTCTTCCTTGGGTGGAAATCAAGTGACATAACTGGTGAACTATGGGAAGTATAAGCCTCCACACAAATATTTGGCTGCAACAACACATAAGATGAGAAAACTGCATTAGTCAACATTTAGCAAAATTTCATCACATATCAATTTTCACCAAAAGAAGAGGGCAAAATTTTTATATCCATTGTGTTTCAGTAAGTGACCTCTTGTACTTTGATTTTGGTGATTTTGGTTACTTTCCATGTAACTGAAAATAGTTATTCTGTCCCAACTTCATTGGATTCTAAGGGAAGCAGGTTAAATCCTCTGTGGGACTACCACATAGGATATACTTCCGTAACAAACTATAAGAGAAATTTGGATGGAAGCTACCTTTACTGATGCAGAAAGTGCACAGATCAAAATCACCAAAATCGAAGTGCAATAAGTCACTTATTCAAACCTAAGTACAGGAGCTGTGTGGTAAGAGAAAAAAAGCTTTCAAACTGAAACCACATGCACTGAGCATACAATCGTACATAATAATGATGGAGCTTAAGGAAATAGGGAAGAAAGAATTACACGTGCAGCATCCCAAAGTCGCACGGATTTATCAACTGAAGCTGTCACAAGTTGAGATGAATTTGGTCTAAAGCGAATATCGGTTATAACTGATTTGTGCTCCTCGGGCGTGCTCACCGTTAGAAGCGTATTCATGTTCCAAATGACCACCTAAAAGAAACCCAAAGACTTTAGAATACCATAAAACTTTGCCAGTTGATTTGCTCATTGTCATGTTCTATTTTATTGCTCCTACAATGGTGACAATAGATGTGCAAAGGTGAAGAGAGAAAATCTATTGCACCACAAAAAAAAAAAAAAAATGTGATATAGCTCGGGTTGCCTAGAAGAAATTGTCCTTGGAAATTTTTATTTTTATTTTTATTTTTTTATTTTTTTTTTTTGAAGAGATGGAAATGTAACCATCTATGTAAAGGCTACCATCAGCGGGACAAATGTTCATTAGAGAAACAGCTTCCCCAAACAAAGAATTCCGGTCCATGCTTCCATTATTTGTACCTTCTTGTCATGACCACCACTAGCGAGTAACTTTCCATCTGAAGAGAAATGACAGCATGTGATTTTGCTATTTCTTGTTCTTATACAACCAACTTCAGCAAAAGTGAAACCTGCATTAGAGAATGACATGGCTGGAGTAAGAATACAAAAGATCACTAGGACTTATCACGTAAAAAGGAAATGCCAGTCAATTACTCTTAGAGGACTCTTTCTGAGGCTCAGGAGGGCTCAGCTTTACTGTTCCATAAACATTACTTCCGTCTCCGCTCTCATGTGACAGAAGAGATTCCACATTATCATCCAAAGACCCAACATCTCCAAAACGTTCCGCATCTTCCTGCAGAAAGAGATAACTTTTACATATATCCTAAGTTCCTTATGGAGATATTCTCCAATCCAGAATCTGATTACAAAGAACATGGATGTCGAACATACACTTCTAGAGTTTGCTCACTCAAGAGCCTTAAAAGAAATAAATACACTCAAAAGGTACCAATTGACAAAAGAATATCACCTTACTAAATGCAAATTTAGTAATTTAAAATGATTTGTTGCTCAAATTGTCTAGGTCATTATGATGTGAACATTTTTTAAGTCATACCAGTAGGTTTGTCGAGGATGCAGGACCTCCACTCCCCTCAGGGGCATGAATGGTCGTGCTTTTTGCAGCACCATTAGTGCACTGTAGACTGCTTGCTGTATTTACTCCATCACCAGGTGTATGAGTCGATGGTGGAGAGCTTGGTGAAGGACACGGTCCTGTGCCAGTGCTGTTAGCAGCCCCTGAAGATGAATTTTGTTTTCTTTTCCTATTCTGCATTGTGTAAATGACAAGGTTGATGATTTTCAAACTTATATGGACGCTGGAGATCTCTCAATATTATGTCCTGAGAATTGAAACACTACTATGCCCCGAATGAGAAGTTCAGGTTTCAGATTTAAAAAGACAATCACAGAGGCAGTCACAAATCTGGCGCACTAAGAACAACCAGTTGCAGTTGCTACCACTGCATCTAAAAGACATTGTGTTCGAAATGACAACACAGACACAAACATAAAGAGACACATGCATAGTAAGATACATGGAAGGGAAAAGAGAAGAGAACTGAAAAGCTCATATTCAAACGCCCATTGATCAAATCAAAGTGTGGTAACAGATCAATATTCACAAGAAGGCACGGAACTAGGCAAGGAATTCCAGAAAAAGCTACTTTTGGAGATGTTAGAAAAACGATCCTAAAATAATAGGCATTGTGGTCCTAAGTCATGGGAATGAAGAAAGTATTTACTATTAGAGTGTCTGCGATATGTAAATGTTTACTCCATCGTTGTCTTCAAGAAGTTATGGACCTTTAGATACTGGAATCTAGAAAAATTTCACCTAATAGCTTGCTCTGCATTAAGTTTTGATGAAATCCCTCTACAGAAAGAAAAAACCTACAAGAATTATAGCATGTCATATTCACTGATAAATAGTCATATAAAAACACCTTTTAATTTATGCCTCGAGTTATTGGCTGCCTAGGGCAAGAACCGTGTAATTGTAAGCATCTAAAACATTGCGTAATGTAGTTTCATATATTAGTATTTTGGTGTAAAAGGTCCAACTTATTCAGCAAGCTTTCACAAGAGGACTTACCACTGACATAAGCATTTTAAATTTTCTGAACGACCAGAAGACAATGTGGCACACTAGATTGCACTCTATATAATAAGAAAGATTACCTTTGGCGAACTTGATCGCACTGGAAAGCTTGTAGATCCATCATTTTTTGTGGATTGATTATCTTTTCCATTTGAGCCACCTCTAGGTAGTCCACCAAACCGCCGGGAATCCATGTCACTTAAGGTATTTGAATTCCCAAGACCACTTTGTGCCTGAGGTTGTGCCTGGGGCTGCTGTTGTGATGTCAAGAGAAACTGATTTTGGTTTGGCTGGGCAGATTTCTGCATTTGACCACCAACATTTGACCGTATTTGATCAAGTCCCTATAAATTGCGGTAGATTCCTAGGTTAAGGTGAAACTTATAGAAAGAAGAATGGTTGGAAAAAGATACTCTTGGACTGGGAAACTGTAAGACTTACGGTTAAAGGCCAACCTTTCAGAGGAAGGCCAGTTAGCCCTTGATTTAATCCTGAAAAACAAATTTAAAATCACTATTAGACAAAACAAAATCCTAGTGTGATAAATTTCACATAGATGCACCCAATCTCCATCAATTTTTTTCTAAAAATGCCAACTACAATCCAATTAGGTGATCTCAAAAATTACATTTTAGGAAGTAACTATTACTGAATCTACTACACAAAAGGGGAAAAATCGTTATTGGAGCTTCTATAAAAGCAAATATCACATTTGGCATAAAAAATAAAACAATCTGCTAGCAGACACTACCAGTACCGTTGAGATGTAAGCAGGTGTTTAAGGACTTGCTCTTTACAATTCTGTTTGGAAAAGGGAGGAGAAAGAGGGGAATGAAAATGATAGTGGAAAATAAGAGAGATTTTAAGAGAAAATTTATGGAAAAAAAAAATGGACAGAAAATTTTAAATTTCAGGCATTTTCTCTCCAAATTCTATTCCACATGCTCCCAAACATAGCAAAAAGGTAAACATAAAATGTTTCATAGTACTATATGGGAACAAAAGTTGAACTTGAGAGCAAAAGCAAGAAACGTCAAGGAACATGCAATCTCATAACTACTGAGAATTCATTCTTAAACCAGATCATAACTAACAACAGACTTAGCAATTCTTCTATAAACTGCCATCCACCACCAGGACTCAGTCCCCGAGATTTCTTATTCTTTTCTCTCATGAGAATTCCAAATTCAGCCAAAAGCATTACAACCTATACTATTATTCCAAAAGAAAAGGCATTACAATAAACCATGCTCAAGAGGGCCAAAAAGCAAAAGTAGACCATGGGCTACATAATATAACCACAGTGGACTCCCACCAAGAGATGCAAGATAGCATGTATATAGCCAGAGCCAGATGTAAAAATCTGGATAAGTCAATTAGATGAAGCTCTCAGTTCTGTGCATACTCCAAAGTTGGTAGTTCAAAAGTATAGCTGCTTTCAAATGATAGGAGTAATGCATCCATGCAAAAGGCATAGTAGGTTAAAGATGCAGTCTGCAGCTATTATCAATGAATGTCCGAGATTTGAGGAAATGGTCCCTTCCACTTAGCGGGAACCAATGTTCAAGTACTGCTTGCTTATCACTACCATATAATTACGAGCAAGGAAGAACTTTGAGTCTGTAATTCTATTTCTGAAGGAGATTCTGTAGCACACAATTATGCAACAAAATTTTATAGAACTACGTCTGGGTCCCAGAAGATTGTACTGTAATAATTATTGAAGTTTCTTTTTCTTTTTTAAGCAAAAAGAGATTTCTCATGTTCAAAGGCACCATTAACTAGGCCAAGGAACATACCTGAAGGAACAGGACTCGATTTTGATTGTAGAAGTTGTCCATATATAGATGAAGAATCCATGGCCGAAGACTTTGAGTTGCACCCACGTTAATTTCACTTTTGACATCCTGCAAGCTCCATTGATTGTATAACTGGAGAATTATAAAGTATTCCAAGATCCAACCTGTTACAACCAAACTAATTGAAAAAAAAGGATGGACAAAAAAGACGATGCATTTCAAGAAAGTTCATACGGTAGCGAGGGTAGGTTGTGGTGCCGTTTGCTGCAAAGATGATGGCATGGTCACAGTATTAGCTTGAATCAACTGGCTGAGTAGATAAAAGATTAAGAAAAGTTAGCTGTTCAATTTTTATATATTAGGAGAGAAGATATTAGGTTCAAGTACAAAGCTACGCAAGTCCTCTTTACCCTTGACGATCTGTTGCTGCTTTCATATGGGCCATTCTATTGGCATCAATCATAGCTGGAGAAGTTTCTAAATCCATCGCATGAGGGTGTTTCATGCGTTCCCCGTACATCATCTTCATGGCCAACAGACTTGGTGATGCCTGCCCCATCATTCCTTCAGAGTGTGCATTGTTGAGAGAACCACCAAGAGTGGGATGATTAGGATCCCTCCGCTGTAGCTGTGCATTTCTCTGCTGCACAAGTTGTAAATGCTGCATTTGAAGCTGTTGTTGCTCCCTAGCCTTTACTTGCTGTACCTGAATTTCACAAACCAAACAGCCAAATACTCTGCATCTTCAGGGAATACCAACCCATGGATGAACGGAAAATGTTGACCAACGACAAACCTCTATGTAAGCTGCAGCAGCATCAGAATGCTTGGCATTTGTCCTTGCAATGAATATGTCCCAGAAGACAGACCACCACTCAAAGAGAAATCCTCCCGGTGCATCAATAGCTACACATTTGAAAAGCTAAGTAATTAACACAAAGTAGACCATGATTTTGAGAGATCATATATCACCTTGGCCACAGATGAAAATACACAAGTTAGACTTCAAAGAATAAAGAATTACCTACTGGTTCAGTGGCAACTTTCCCTTCAGTCATAAAAGCTTTAGCAGATGCGTGCAATTTTCTCTTCAACATATAATCGTGTATGTATACATCAAGCCTGAAGGAAGAAAAGTGCAAGACCGAAACAGAGTGTTTATAGAAGAAAATTTAATGAACAAAGCAATCGTGTATGTACACATAAAGCCTGAAACGGAGTGCTCATCAACAAAGTGCTCCCTTATAGAAGAAAATTTAATGAACAAAGTAATCGTGTACATGTACATCAAGCCTGATGGAAGAAAAGTGCAAGACCGAACCGAAACAGAGTATGGAAGAAAATTTAATGACCTCCCTCCCCCCCCCACCCCCACCCTCCTCTCTTTAAAATTGTCCAGAAACTCGTGATTGAGTCAGCTCTGAGCAGGTATTCGATGCAAACTGCCATTAGCAACTATATATAGGGAGTGACTTGTTAATGAATTGCATTCAACAGTGAGCGCTGCAACAATGACAGCTTAATGTTGCTCCTCTTGACTCTTTGCAACATCGTCCAGTCCTTTGGTTTCATGGCCACCACCTTTCAGTTCAACAGAATTAAATAACACTATAAGCAAAACTTACATTTTATCGGCTTCCCAGTTACTTTGTGCCATGATAGCGCACTTGAACTCCAGCAGATGGAAACAACGGATATCTGCAATCAACTTCAGAAAGTTGAGTATTTCAAAATTTATAGACATCAGGAAAAAGGAAATTTAGTTTGACTCCATCCCGCTGCTAAAGGAAGCAAATTTCATGCGTCCCCTCCTCCCTCCACACAAGCGAGCAGAACAAAAGCTCAACATTCAAAGTGCTTCACGACAGTCACAAAATACGAAAGGGAACATTCCCGTAGACTTTACGTCGTTGACGAGAACCCTCAGAATTCCGAGAATCTAAACCTTACACCGCCTCAAGCGAAGCAACTCCGCCACTAAGCAATCCAACCACTCCTCCCCGCACGCAGTCAAACGGACGCACAGTCCAACCACACAAGCAACCTCCGACAATCACCAGCAGAACCGAAACTCGAGAAACCTCACCTCGCCTCAGGGTCAGAGTCTCCACGCACCAGCGCCGCGCGCCACCATCAGCGCGGCGCGATCTCCAGCCGAAAGAAGACCGCCGAGCGCCGCGGCAATCGGCTCGAGACCAAGCCGAGCCCCCCCGCCGCAATTCAACCGGGACCGAAGCGAACACCGACGCGACCGGCCGCCGGCCTCGCACCGCCGAAAGCGATCGGAGCGCCGGGAATTCTCCGGCGAACGGACGTCCGACGGCGGCGATGGGTGAGGGTGAGGGCGAGGGCGAGTGAGGGAGAGGGAGAAGGGAAGGATCGTTGGTTCGTTGGAGTGAGGAGGGAGGAGAGCTGGACCGGGAAGCTTTAAAACAGCGAAAGCGAAAAAAGTGGGAAGGAATCCAGCGAGGGGTCAGGGTCATGTGGGGGAGATTTTTCTTAGCTCCCCCTCCCCTCTCTTTTCCTTTTCGCTTGCCGAGCCTGAGCCTCGGCGCCGACCGAGCCTCCAGGTCCGGTGCCGAGTCACGTCACGTGTCGTTGCCTAACTAATATGATATCATATGAGATAGAGACGAGATATTGGAATTTCAGCGCCACGCTGGAACGGGGAGTAGAAAGCACATGAAAATTTTTTAAGAGATCTCCAATTTTTTCTTTTTTTCAATAATTTCTTTCTATTTTTATTTTCCAAATATTTAGTAATAAAAATGGTTTTGCTTAATCTTTTATGTGTTGACTTTTTGTGTACACGTAAGGGGGTATGCATGTTTGCGAATCATATTTATGTTGGTTATTCATGTTGTTGGATCAATTATTTGTGGTGATAGTTTGAATTCAGCCTGTTGAGAAAAGTAGTTTGGACACGGTAACTTAACATGTCCATGCTGTACAGCATATTAGTCTATGATCCATTCGTGTCATGCAAATTAGTACACTTGTGTCATGTCATGAACTGCGGCCTTTGATTTCATTTGCCATTAATATCTTTCATTTAAGATATACCTAATTGACGAGACGGTCAAAATACTTAATATTAAATTATTAGTACGCTTTGATAATAAATTTCCCGACATGGGGTCGTTACAAAGAGAACATGTGGTCCCTTCTAGCTAGATGGGATGGTGACAATGAACCATTGATGTTTATATGTCATGCACTTCTATTTAAATGGAAGCAGCCTGTTAGTTCTAGTCATTCACGCATTGAAGACTTAACACAAAATATAAATGGGTTGCATAATAATATACATTTTCGTGTCTAAGAGTGATAAGATTTTAAAATGATAATACACCAAATATAAAAATAAAAAGGGAACAAATCGGCTTCTACTTATTATTTAAAAGTATCCAAATTAACAAAAATAATCTTGCATGAGAACTCAAATGTATTATAATAAAAATAACCAAACTCGTTAGAGAAGTGATAGAGAGAGTATATTATGAAAATAAACAATTGGACAATAAAATAAATAAAAAATGAGGAAACAAAAAAAAATATATCATATTTATGTGTTTTGATCAATGAAAGGTGTGTTTCTTACTGCTACAAGATTTATTGACCTAAACACTAAAAGCTCCTCTTAAATTGCTTAAGAGTGCAAATTCACGAAGAAGCCACCTCCTAATCTATCTTCACAAAAAAAAAAATCACTTTTTACATATCAACATAAATAGGAACCAAAACACCGAATCTTTTTTCTTCAAGAAACCTATCAAAATTATAAAATCCATTTAGGTAAGAAAATCTATTTGAATCAAGCTTTATTCGCGAATTCAAATTAAAGACATATTTCAATCAAGTTGAGTGGGCTCGAAGGCGTGTTTTTTCAATGGAAGTTGGAATTTCCGTGAAAATTACGAATAATCACGGACAAGTGTATCTACTTTAAATAAAAATATGGCATACGCGGGACTTTATATCCCTTTCTACGCGATGCCTACGCATAATATGTCGGGCGACATGACCCGAAAATAACCCGATCACATCGGTTCCGTACATCCCCCCCAGGTCCTACCACTGATTTCCGTGCACGTGCCGCGCATAAAGGACGGCAAAAAAAAAAGAAAAAGATTTTCCCTAAATACAAATCGAAAAACAAACAAAGGGCCGCCAGCTGGTCCGCCTCCCCCACGTGAGAGAGTTCAGGTACGGAGCTAGGCTCGGGCACGAAAACGACCGCTTCGGGGGAGGCGCCCTGTGGCGTTCACCTTCGGTCAACGGCGCTGCCCAACGTCGACCACGTCGGGATCGATCGATCCGAGCCTGCTTTCCTTCCCTCCCTCGCCAGGCCTACACCACACAGTACACACACCATACAAAACCTGAAGGACGGACGGACGGACGGGGACGGGGACGGGGACGGGGACGGGACCGCCTCGGGAGCCGGACCGACCGGCGGGTGCTGACGTGGCGGCCGGGGGCAGCGAAGGGTGACGTGACGTGCGCACTCGCGTCTCGGGCCGGCTCCAGGGAGAAAAAACCTCGGTCAAACGGTTTGGTTGTGCGTTCGAGGAGGTGGACCGCAGCTTTTGGGAAAGCGTGCGCCTGCTTACGTGGCCGGTTCTATTATATATTCCACGGACCCAAAATTAAAATTAAGTACATGGCAATTTCTTCTTTTCTTTCTGCCGAAGTATCTTAAGGTTAATTAATTCCCATCGTGACGGTGACGCTAACCTTTGAAAAGCAAATCATAGGAGGTAATATAAATCGACGTGACAGTAGTTATGTTGCCTTGGGAATACAGAATTATTTGTTATGTAAAAAATTATAGATGGTACACGATTTTTTTTTTGTCCATTCTATTTTAACCATCAACTTATCCTACCATGCCTCTCTATAGGATGGGTGTGAAAGTTGAAATTCACACCCAAAAGTAATTTTCTTTATTCAAATTTCTAAAAATGTGAAAATTCGAACTTCTCACTCTTCATTTCCCATATGAAAAGGATAATCACTAGCATTATATACTAATTAGTATGATACCAATTGCTCCTAAGAATATTATTGTTGGTGATAGATAAAAGCTTACATGTTAAATTGTAATGTATTGATGATGATATATATATATATATATGGGGGAAATTTAAAAAAAAAATCGTAGATTTATTATACGACGATCGATTCGATATTAAAACTTTCAATTCAACTAATCCAATTTTAAATTCTTTAACCATTTACCACTTTGTTCATTATAACCGAAATAAATTTTTGTAGACACCAACTGTCCCACTTTAAAGTGAACAATTTGTTGCCATGCAAAAAAAAAAAAAATGTGAATTTTTGTATTTTTTATTCTTTTTTGTTTTCTTTTCTCTTTTACTATTCTACTTCCTCGAAGGGCCGGCAGGACATCCGGACATGCGTGAATCGACTCTGACACGCATCAATCAGGGGAAATGCTTTTCAGCTTCAATGGAACACTGACATATGCCCATTTTATCGTGTTTCCAAGGTCATGTCCTCACAACGCGAAGAAGCATGGCTCCTGAACTCAAAAGTGATGACTGTTAAGCTTTTGGAAAATATTTTCCTTGAATTCGACCGCTTATATGACTCACAAAAATAAATGAAATTTTAAAAATGTTTTCCAATAAAAATAATATTTTCTATTAATTAATTATTTTAAGTAATATAAATGATAAATTTTTGAAAAATATTTTTAAAATTGTCAATTATCCATAATTTAAATGAAGCCTGAAATCACTTTTCACAGTGTCAACATGCATGTGTAATGTATGACCGCAAACGAAATTTCATCCAGTGAATGTCCAAATGATACCACTAATGGGTAGCTAATTGGGGATGCAAAGCCTCCTATTTAACCATGTATTAGAGTCTAGTGTTGTAGCATTGTTTGGTATTGCCAATGAGAAGAAAATGGTGACCCGAAATGAGTGACATGAACATGACATATTATCTGCAATTATGTTACAATAGAGATTAGGGGTGAGCGGTTCCCAGTTCTTGTTCGATTATGTCTGGAACTTGGAACTTGGAACCTAGTCTTGGGTATAGGTTCCTCATTTTTTGGAACCCGAAACCTACCTGTCAAAATCAAGAATCTGGAATCTACTCTACCTATTAGTTCCAGATTCCAACAGGTTCCTCTTTTTTTTTTTTTTTTTCAATTTTCAAATTTGAACAATAACTAAGTAGGAAAGAGACAACAAAGGATATGAGCACCATGGAACCTCAAGAAGGTTCCTCATTTTTTGGAACCCAAAACCTACTTGTCAAAACCAAGAACTTGGAATCTATTCTATCACAAATTCTAGGGTCGGTTCCAAGTTCCAACAGGTTCCTCTCTTTTTTTTTTTTTTAATTTTCAAATTTAAACTATAACGAAGTAGGAAAGAGACAACAAATGATATGAACACCATGAAAACTTTTAGCTCAACAAATGTTACCAAGTCTTCTATAGAAGAACACTTATTTCCTTTAAACAATTGGCTACAAGGGGATCAATAATGAGTTTAAGTGTAACTTCCAGCAATTGAAACATGAGTATGGTCAGCCGTTGGCCCTTCCCATGCAAGCCCAAAGTCTAAAAGCTTTGGTTTGAAGTCCTCGTCCAGTAATACATTCGATGACTTAAGTCTCTGTGTATCACCTACACATCCAGAACAAAAGCAAATGAATTAGAATGGAGAATACAAGATTCCTGACAATACCCTGAAGCTTCAAACCTCAGCTCAGTGACAAACGATGCAACTTTTTAGTACATCAAACAATGACCACAAAGATTAGCATCTGTATATAGAAGTAATGAAGAATAGGAAATGACTACTATCAAGTTGCTTGACTAGAACATCATATGGATCCCGAGTATGTTGGACTGGTGAATTCTTAAATTACAGGAACAAAATCTAACAAAAGAAGAATGGAGAACAATAATTGCTTTTTCAATAGAATCCTGAAAGGGCTTCACGTATTTGCATAGAAAATGAGTTCTTCCACATATTAGAGACATATAGATCTTATTTCCATCATTCTTAGTCCAATTTATGAACAAACAAGAATTTAGCATCAACCTGATCTAGTGAGTTTTGTTAAGTCGAAGTAATGAACTCTTCAACAATACTAAGTGAGGAACCTAGCTCCAGCATTTTGAAGAAAACCAACCAGCAATATGGTCCACTTGTCATTAACATGAACATAACATGGTCGAGTTAAATGACTTAAGTTAAATTCAACTATCATTCGTCCTACAAAAACATTTTGCAAGCTAAGAATCCAAATAAATTGAGATAAATCCAACCCTACCGTCTCGTCGTTGATCAGCCGGTAAGCCCCCACCGGAGTCTCCAAGGGCATCCCGCGTCGCCCCCCGACCAAATAGGTGGAAGGAGAGAGAGAGTGGGGGTGCAACTTAGTTGGAGGTGGAGGCGAAGGGGTGTGGAGTTAAGGATGATTGGGCAGCTGGGTGAGCGGCGAGCAGCTGGCGAGTGGCGTCAGGGCGGTTGGGCAAGTGGTGAGCAGCGTCGGGGCGGCTGGGCGAGCGAGTAGCCTCCACTAGGGGGATGAGCGACGTCCAATGGCGACATCAACGACAAGCGGCTAAGTGGCGAGGCGAGTGAGGGGTGATGACGTCCAGTGGCGGTGTCGAGGGAGGTCCAGTGATGGCGAGCACACGGCAAAGGCGGCGCGATGGCGACGAAGACACGAGTCTCACAGCACCAACAGCGGCACGAACGGCGCAGCAAAGACGGCGGCGGTCATGGCTCAACCCACGGCCAAGGGGAGAAGAGCTCGTTCGGGAGGAGGCGATGGCAATTCAGAGCAACGACAGCTTGGACGGCCGAGTGAGCGGCGGCAAGAGGTGGTGATGGTGGCTTGGGGACGACGGTGGTGGCTCTCGGCGGCGCGGATAGCGCGACAGCTTGTTGGGCTCAACGGCGAGACAACTCGTCAGACAAGCGGTGGGTGGTGGTGGCTCGGTGGCCAAGAGGTGGTGGTGAGTAGGGCGTGGGGCGACGGTGTGGTGGTGGGTGAAGCAGTAGCTAGCAAGAGGAAGAAGAAGGGCCCGTTTGATTCAACTTTTGAGGAAAAATACTTTTGAGAGAAAGGGATTTTCCAAAATGCAAATATCGTTTGGTAAAATTTGCATTGAGAAACAACTTTGGTCAAAATATCGTTTGATAAAATTTTCATTGAAAAACAACTTTAGTCAAAATATCGTTTGGTAAAATTTGCATTTGTAATTGACTTTTATTAAATTAAAAAGCAAAAATATATTTATATTTTTTTATGAAGTCCGGCCACTGGATCACTAGATCTGCCCTCGAACAGTCGTTGAGGTCGGGCGGACCCCAGGCAACGACCGCCTGAGATCTGACGAGGATCACTGACATGTTGCCGGCGCGCGCGACCCCCTTGGCCAGCGATCGTCGGCCTCCATATGGTGGTTTTCCTCGCTGATGAACAGTAACCGCGAAATGAATAGTAATCAAAACTTGCATTCCGGAAATGCAAGTTTTTAAAGGACCTCCAGACCTGCTTTGGACTAGTTCTTTGGAGATGCAATTTGCGTTTGCCAAAGTCGCCCAAAAAATCAAACCAAACGCGTTTGTATTTGGCCAAGAGACTTTAGAGTCCCAAAGCCCATTTGTAAAGCTGAACCAAATAGGGCCGAAGAAGAAGAAGAGAGGGGGTTCGGCTGAGAGAGAGGGAAAGAGAAGAGAGAGAGAGAGAGAGAGAGAGAGAGAAGAAAAGAAAAAAGTTGGGGGGCAAGAAGTGACGTGAGGAGGAAAGAGGGGAGAAGAGAGAGAGAGAGAAGGGGGAAGATCGGCAAAAAGGAGGGGGAGAAGAATCACGTGGAAAAAGGGGAGAAGAGAGAGAGAGAAGGGGGAAGATCGGCAAAAAGGAGGGGGGGAGAAGAATCACGTGGGGGAAGTGATGTCCTGCTAGGGTTTTTTATTTTTGAACTCCTGATCAATTCTAAAACCGGGAACGCTGGTTCCCAGAAAAAGGGAACCGGGAACCGAAACCGGTCCTTTAAGAACCGGGAACCGAACCGAACCCCGGTTGGGTTCCCCGGTTCCCGGTTCTACTTGGGAACCATGCTCACCCCTAGTGGAGGTGTACTTTTCACCTACAATCAATTCAATCGACCGTCGCTCGAAATCGACTTGGAGAGTTACAAGTATTGCACTAAAATATCCATTTTGAATCCGCATGAGAGACTAGAGAGAGTGAGATTCTTCGACCATTGAAAGGGGAGCAGAGCGACATGTGAATGGCAAGTATTATCATGTTATTCGGCACATTTGCAAAATAATCGACCAGGTGCACTTCGAGCATCGTTCTCCTTGGTGTTCATGACGAGACATAACCATTTCGCATTTTTTCAGTTCATGAATCTAAAGAGCAATCATCCACACCATGTCACGAATGAAACCATGCGAAGCAGGCGGATGTTCAATGAATGAAAATGTGTTGGCAGTGACTTACGACTCTCTCTGTCTCAACCGCCAAAAAGATCTGTTGCGATAAGGATACAGCATCCTATCACAATCTAGTGGATCAGATGCTCAGATAGCTCAGCTCAACAAACAAAATGCAGGAGGTAAACTGGCAAAGAGAATGAGACGATCCATCTTATTATTGACTTACCAAGCATAAAGTGCAATATATACTTCTACATAAAGCAGAATCCTCATCCATCATTGGATACACCTACAACAGGGTCATTGCCATCAGAATCTGCATTTGAGTCAACTGAAGCAGAAACCGAATTGGGAGTCGAGGACGAGGTGGGTGAAACAACACTGCCGTTTGCTGTATTTGCTGCAGCAGATGTTGGAATCAGCCCCTGAGCTTCCATTGCTTCACGGGCTGCCTTTTCCTTGGCCCTTTTGGCTCTTTCAAACACATCTTCCTGTGGCAAAATTGATATGGGCGTTTATTCATATGAAACAATAAAGTAATTGACTCTTGACATGTACAGTAAAAAGAAAAAGATGCCAAGACCCTATTTGTTACAAGGCTGTTTCAGCTGGTTAATCTGTATATGTCTGCTGAAGTGGTGGTAAAGACCAGCTTGAAAGAAGACAAGAGACGTTGAAACCATCTACAGCAAGATCTAGCAGTCTCCAAAATTCCAGAAGAAAGAGTGATTACAATTTCGTCTTCATACGATCAGGGAATTATCAGCCCATGTTTATTCACTGTGCTAAAAAATGTTAGAGAAGTTTTTCAATTCCTTGTCAGAAGGTTTTAAATTCGCATGACAATTTCAGCTCGGACTCTTACAAATAAGTTCTATTCTACATCCTAAAAGATATTGAGTAATTCCACTAACGGGATCGTGGTAGTTTTATCCAATTACATCCTTCTCATTCTCAATGATGATTCAGCTTCTCATGACAATTATTCCCAAATAAAACCCTCTTTTCTTCATCATTTTAGATTCTTTCTGGAGGGAACAAACCTCTCTGACGACTTCAGATCAACGAGCTCCATAATTAAATTGCATCGAGGGAAAATATCATTACGTACAAACATTCACATTGTTTCCAATTACCTGGAAATCTTGCACTTGCTTCTGCTGTTCAGCTTGTAACCTCCCGACTGTGCTCAAGAACTCCCCGACCACAGACTCAACACGCTCGTTCAGCGCTTCAGCCAGAGCCTTCCCCAAGAAGAAAGCGTCCAACACAGTTCTACTCTCATTTCCACCTACACGATTTCAGCAATTGGGCTTCAGACAATGTAACGAGTGCACCATAAGGACGATCTGCATCCCGATTGGAATAAGACCCCAGGTGACCCAATAACAATCAATTCCAAAACCCTCTTTCCCCTTTCTGGAATCCAAGACCTTTTTACTATTAGAACAATGTTTGCACAGCACTTTGAAAGGGGCACGAGACTGTCTTGAGAAGAATAGGCATAAACGATGGAAAGAAAACTTTGAAAAGAAACTAACAACAGGGGAACCCACAAGAAGCAAGCAAACAAGACTATAAACTCTGCCACTATCGTTTTTTCCCTCAACCATGTAATTAGCAAAGATGCACTGACTTATTTGACAACAGGGCAAGATATAACAAGAGACAAAACACTTCATGCTCAGCTAAACAAGAGCTAATCGCACCCATGTAGAGCGTGGGAGCTTAATGCTTCAAAGTCCGAATTCGCGTCGCACGCATACCAAATCGACAATTACTCTATCTAACCGGAAACATCCGCCGAGATTCATCCTGCGTTTCAATCGATTCAATTAGACATACAACCTCCCCTTCGTATACTTCAAACGGCAAAAATCGAACCCAATTAGCGAGAGAGAGAGAGAGCAAAACAAGTCCGAACTTTTTCGATGCGGACTCATGTGGGAAGTACCTGGAGGAGGACCGCCGGGTCGGGTGCTGCTATCGCGTCGGACGCTCGTCCTCTGCGAAATGAGGCTCCCCGCGAAACGCGGCGTCGGAGGAGAGACGGAGACGGAGCTTCGCGAGAAGAACGAGAGCGGCGGAGAAGAGAAGCGGCCGCCGCCGTGATTGCCCGACTCCGGCTTGGGCTTCGGAGAGATTACGGCGGCGGTCGCGGTGTTCACGCAATGAGCAGACATCCCGCAGCTCATTCTCTCTCCCCGTCTCGCTCAGGCTCTCTCTCTCTCTCTCTCTCTCTCTCGGGAAGTGGCCGGGACATTACAGATATTTTTCTTGTACGAGAAAACCCTGTGCCCAGACCGACAATGGAAAAACGAAGGTGTCCATCTATATGTTTTTATTTATTTATTTACTATATAGATCTAAAATGTCATTTGCCTCGCTTTAATATTGTACTTCAATTTAGCTTTTAAGAGAAAATAGTAAAATTGGCCAATGAATATAAATGAAAGGGCAACAGAAAACAAAAGTTAACACTACCATCTTTTTAGTCGACGTTGCACGAGTTGGGGAAAAAGTTTGCTTTCAATCATCGAAGTTATAGTAAAAAGTTGAATTAGTGATGAGACACATAATGTTGGATACTTTAATTTTCCATTGAATCATAATTACTGCCTTTATTATTAATCCGTCATGATATTTGCATGCGAATGAAAAATGGCCGTGCGGGCACATAGTGTGCATGAAGCAAGCATAGTCTCAAGTGCATTTCGTAACATTTATATTCGAATAAATAATTTCTTTTCGAAATAATCTTTTTTAATTTTTATTTTCTAAAATAATTTATGAAGCAAAAAAGAACGCATTTGATAGTAATAACTACACAAAATTTATATTCTAAAAATAGAAAAATAATAGGAATATGTTTGATATGACCTATAATTTTTTTTGTAACATAGGATTTCTTTTATTTTTTAATAAATTTTTAAGATTTTTTTCTTATCTTCTTCTTCTTGCTCCTCCTCTAGCTGGCAGCTATAGCAGCGGCATTCGATGACCAACGGCTGGCTAGTGGCAGTGACAACATGCAGCAACTAGTGGGCCGCGAGCGGCAAGGAAAAAAAAAGAAAAGAAAGAAAATGATTTATTTTTATGAATTGTTCCCAAAGACAAAAGTTTTTTTTTCTATTTCTTGTTTTTGCTTCAAATATATTCCCTAAATAATTTTTTTATTTCAAGGAATAGAAAAATTAGGGCTCCTTTAATAATACTTCTATTCCGGAAACAACCTCTTTTTAGATATAGTTTTTTTCTATTTCTATTCTCCAAAATAATTTCCAAAGCAAAAGAATGCGTTTAATAAATATACAAAATTAATATTCTCAAAATGGAAAAATAATAAAAATGTGTTTGGTACAAATTACAATTTTTTTGTAATGTAGAATTTCTTTTAATTTTTTTTATTATTCTTACTTACCGTTACCGCCAACTGTTGCTGATTGACAATGACTACCACAGCTAACTAACGCCGACCATCGCTGCTAACGACCACACGACCGCCATTAATGATTGCTGATGTCGGTGGATGGCCATTACTAGCGGTGGTGAAGGGAGGTGGGGGGCAGCAATAGTTTGAATCAACAATAGTTGCATGGTTGTCAGAGGCAACGGTTGGTCGACGGCAAGCAGGCGGTAGCAATGAGCGATAGGCAGTAGCGGTAGTCGAAGATTGTCAATCGGTTGCGATAGTCAGTTGGCGGGCTACGATCGGCCGATCAACAAGCAGTAGCGGTTGGCAAGCGGCAAGCGACGGCGAGAAGTGGTGGCTGGCAAAGAAGAAGAAAATAATAAAAGAAAAAAAAAGAGGAAAATAATTTATTTCTATGAATTGTTCTCAATAATAAGAATTACTTTTTTCTATTTTTTATTAATGTTCCAAATTTATTACTCATCCACTTTTCTATTATAGGGAATAGAAAAGTAGTTGGGAAATAGATTTGGAACATAAAAAAAAAAAAAAAAAAAACCTTATTGTTTATGGGAATAATTTTTAGAAATAAGTTTTTTTTTTTTTTCTTTTCTTCTTCCTTGTTACCCCTTCCCTTCGCCATTGCCCTACTATTCGGCCACCATCACTGCTCGCCCGCCGCTCACCGCTTGTCAACCGACTACCGGCCGCCGTCACCGCCACTGATCACCACGGCCCACCACCGATGACCATTGAGGCCACCACTCGCCGATTGGTTGACAATTGGCCACCGTCACCATTGCTAGTCGCCGTTACCATCGTCGGCCGCCATTGTTGCTAGCTACCACACCCACCATCGATAATGGTTGACGCTGTCGCTCGCCGACTGGCCAATCAACCAATTGGCGCTGACTGACCGTCACCACCGCCTACCGATGATCGCCGTTGTCATCAACCGTCACCGCCAGCCACCGGAGGCCGGCACTAGCGACGATAAAGAAGAATAAGAAAAAATTTAAAAGAATTTATATATTGTAAATCATACCAAACGCATTTCTATTCTTTTTTTCATTCCAATAATATAAATTTGATGTAGTTACCAAACGCATTCTTTTATTAAGAAATTGTTCCCTGGAATTTAAAAAAAAAAAACTAGTTTTAAAAAGAAATTGTTCCCCAGAACAAAAGAATTACCAAACAAACCCTTATGGTGCACATGGTAACGTTTCTTGGCTGGGGAACAGTTTCTTTGCAAAAATAGTTCTTTTCTATTTCTATTATGGGGAACAATTTATAAGTAAAATAAGGTATTTGGTAACTACATAAAATTTCTACTCTTGAAATAGAAAAAAATAGAAATGCATTTGGTATGAAACAATTTATTTTTTATATTTATTCATTTTTTATTCTTGTTCACATATCGTTGACCGTCAACCGTTGGCCACCGTCGATCGTCATTGCCAATCGCCGCCGCGCGCCATCCCCCCGCCCCCGCCCTCGGTGGCCGGCGGTCAGCGATAGCCGATGGGCTGTGCCGCGGCGGTTGGTAGTCGGCGACCAACGGTCATGTGACAATGGCGGCAATGGTCGGTGGCGGTCGGCGTTTGGCGGTTGGTGGTTGGCGGGCGGCGATCGGCGTGTGGCCGGTGGCGGTGGCGAGTAGTGGTGGCGAGCGGTGAGCGGTAGTTGGCGTGGCTCTGGGCGATTGGAAATGGCCACAGCAAGAGAGTGGAACGAAAGAAAAATAAAAAAGAAAAATGGCTTAATTCTAAAAATTGTTCCCGGGAACAAGAAGCTACTTTTTTTTTGCTTGTTTCTGCTCAAAATCTATTCCTAGGCTACTTTTCTATTTCGGGGAATAGAAAAACAAGTTGGCATTACCAAATAGATTTTTGTTCTTTTTTTTTAATTCTAGAGAACAAAAGAACTGAAATCGAAAGGAACATAAATGTTACCATGCAAGCTCTTAGGGTGCGTTTGTTTGTGTTTCGTTTAAAAATTGTTGAAACAAAATAGAAAAAGTATTTCTGTTCCTGGGAACAATTTTTGAACAAAAAACGTGTTTGGTAAACTTGTTCCGGGAATAAAAATAAACAAAACATGTTTGGTAAATTTGGATAATTTTTTATTTCTTTTATTTTTTCTATTTTTTTCTTATTTTTCCTTTTTTTCTTTTTTTCTTTTTCATTTTTTTCTTCTTTTGGCCGGCGGCCGGCGGGAGGGTCGGCCTCGCCTTAATCCGGCGAGGCCAAGCTCGCCCGGCGGCGAGGCCGAGGCTCGCCGGCCGCCGGGCGAGCTCGGCCTTGCCGGATCTGGGCGAGATCGAGCTCGCCTGGGCGGCGCAAGGTCGGCCTCGCCATGGCCGGGCGAGGCTCGCCGCCATCGGGCGAGGTCGGCCTCGCCGGGGGCGGCGAGCTCGAGCTCGCCCGCCATGGCGAGGCGACCCTCGCCCGGCTACGGCGAGCCTCGGCCTCGCGCCGGGACGGCGCGAGCGCGTCGGCCTCGCCGGACGGCGAGCGTCGGCCTCACCGAGGGCCGGCGAGCTCACCGTGGGCGGGTGAGGCCGCCGGCCCTCGTCGGCCGGTCGCCGGCCATGGCCGAGGGGCCGGCGACCGGCCAAAAGAAAAAAGAACAAGAAAATAAGAGAAAAAAAAAAAAAAAAGTGTTTCATTTGTGTTTGAAAACAAAGAAACACAAAATTTGTGTTTCTTTTTTGTTCACGGGAACAAAAGAACAAAAAAGGAACGTAAACGCACTCCAAACGCGTTTTGCTTCCTTTTTTGTTCCTAGGAACAAAAAAACAGAAAAAGTGTTTAATAACATTTAGTTGCCTTACCAAATTGATTTCTATTCTTTTTTTTATTCCGAAAAACAAAATAATAGAACTTCAGAGAAATAAGAACGTGACCAACAAGAGTCTCGATCTTCAAAAAGGACAGTATGATGTGGCCTAATCTATGCTATTCCATATTGTTATGACCAATGCAGAAATTGAGACAAAATTGAAAACGAGAAAAGCAAAAAAATATACACACAAATTTACGTGGAAATTATTACTGGAAAAATCATGGAGAAATGAAAAGCAAAAATTTACTATAGATTTTCAAAACTTAAAAAAAAAAAGCAATTTTAAAAACCTTAAGACTATATCTGTCTCTTTTTAAAACCTAATAAGTTGAGAAAAATTATATTTATAGTGCTCCATATTGTAGGTAGCTCTGCGCCTCCCAATGATTCGTGTTGGGCTGTCAAAGCCCAAGCCCTCCGCTACAAACAACAAACCTTCTCTTTATTCTTATTATTATTATTATTATTATTATTATTATTATTATTATTATTATATCTTAAGTTGGGTTGCCACAAATTTCGATTAAAATATCAAAACTCAATGTGGATCGAATACCCAAAACAAAATTCAGGACTTACACAGCAATATATTATATAAAGTAAAAAGAAATTTCCTATTTTTATGTGATTTCAAGTATCTCCTCCTAAATAATCAGTTACTTATTTTGCAAATATCGTATTTATGGATAAATGTGTAAAATTAATGAAATCTTGCTATAATTTTATATTTTCATGTATATGTGTATAGTTCCTTTGCAAGGTGCGTTTTTTCTCGCGTATTTTATATCAGCTTGTTCCATTCAAATGTTGCCGAATGGGATGGCTTTTCTTAATTTTATGTCTCTTTCTTGTATATGCGCAAACGCAACGCTTGCACATCTTTGCCAACTATTAAAAATGAATTGATGGTCTCGTGGGGATAAAAATCGAGTCGACTAATTTAAATATCAGTTCCTAATTCTAAATTTTTTATGTCGAGAGGTCCGTGTGGAACATGGCAAAATCGACTTTGAAAGTTCTGCTGTGATTAGATTTTAAGTATTGCAAGATAAGAAAGGTTATTTATATTTAGAATCTACATAAGAGAGATTTATTAATATGATTAAATTCGTAGTTTAAACTATCATATTGTCCTTCGTCTAATATGAGCGGCCTTGGACTTTCTCCTTGGTTTTTAATGTAGACTTAATTTTTATTGTTTTACGAAATCGATGAAATGCGACCCCTCCGGTGATTGGAGTTCAATGTCATGCGGTTTTTCGGCTAATGTGGCGTACTAGCTCGGCAAACTAGGGGTATGGATAATTTCAAGGTAAAAATTATAACCAAATAATTGGATCGGTGAGAACCCATATGATTTCAGGTTTTAGGGTATGTTGGGTTGACTCCAAGTTCCAAAATTAGGAAATCTATTTCAATAAGAAGGTTTCAGGTTCTAAGTAAGTAAAACCTATAACAAGTTCTTGTGTTTTTCTTAATTTTTATTTTCGCACAATTCTACAATATTCCATGATAAAAAAAATTGATGAATATATAATTTAGAATCACTAGTCTAAATTTATATTTTATGACTAATGCTTTTACTTGTTAATGTTTCATATTTTTTATGTGTCTAAATATAAATTGCGGTGGGTGAATTGTAACAATAAATGATGGTCATTAAATATGCTAATTTACTATAATCATTCGATTAATAATACATGTGGAACTTGTATAGATCTTAAAATCAATTTTAAAATTCATGACAATATAAGTTTTGGGTTCTAAGGTAGGTTCCAAAAAGTGAGGAATATACTCGAATGGATAGGACGTTGAACTACTCATCCCCAAAGCAAAATTGTGCATGAAGTGAAGTTTCCAACCCGATTAAAGTTGATATTCTGATTTATTTAAAAAAAAAAAAAAAAAAAAAGATTTCTTCTTCTTCATCGCCGTGACGCTGCTTGTTGGCTCATCATTGCACCAGCCATCGCCACCATCCTTGTCTACGTGTCGCCTTATCGTGTCTCACCACTAAACTACGTATCATCGCACGACGCGAGACCCTTGCCAGTTGGCACAACCAACCCAAAGATCCAAGAGCGCAAAAATTAATGACGCAAGACAAAAATGGTGGCATTGAAACTCCTAAACAAGTAAATACAAACATATTCGACCAAACAGAGGACCCCAATTTTCAATCTTCGCCCCCCTCTCCCCCGGGGGAAAAAAAGGCTCTTCTTATTTAATTCGGAAAAATTGTCGCGATTGCGTCATCGTGTCGGCCAAACCGACATGGATGGCGGAGAAATTAAGGGAAAACAAAAACTTCAAAGTTCTAAATTTCTCACGCCTCCCCCAAAGGTTTTTTTTTTTTTAATAATAATCAGTATTAATTGTTTTTTGGTGAAATGTCTCGCCCTTACCTTACATTAAACCAATTCTGCCCTTGCAATAGAAGAGAATCCTTGGAAGGGAAACTTGGGTATCATCAGATCGGTTGAACGATGTCTGATCATCAATACAATATCTCGATTTTTGGTAAGTGGAATTTCATATATTAAAGTATTAAACCTCCTAATTTTTACTTGAATCTCGAATGTGGCTTTATTAGATGCATGCCCATAAATTCATTTTTCAAGACATTCTTACGATTTCCATTGTCCTGTCAAAGACTCGGACCAAGCATTCCCAACGGACTAACACAATGGAGTCTTCAATGCGATCTTGTTAAAATCTCGAGCCCCTGAAAATAAGCCGCAACTGAAGCCTTGGGCAAGTGTCCTAATGCGGATATACTTGCTACTAAGTAGCGTTTTGGAATAGAAACTCGATACGATACGCCTAATTCACCAATTCAACTTTGAAATGTCTTGTACCCTAGCTTTTCACAGGGCAATTAAATGTGAATAGGTAAATCATCTATGTGCTAGACAAGGGATTTGTAGGAAAGATACTTTATCTCAACCTAATCTCTTCACGCAACATATCGAGCAAGGTTTGGATCTAGAATCTTTGATCACCTTATTTACTTAGCTAACAAGGGAGATACAAAAATTCTAGTGTAAATCCCATCCATCTTGCTATAAGCCCAAGCAAAGCACCTACAAGTTGATGATGCTATCCAATAATATATACAAAACGGAGTCACGTAAAATTGTATAAAAAAATAGACATAAGATTAAAGCTATACTTTTTACTTATGTGTAAATATACTAGTCATTTACGCTAAATCTTCAACTATTTACAATTTCGAATTCTAACGCGGAATGACGAAAATTATATTATTATTTTTATCTTTGATGACATTTATTTTTTATTTGTGAGAAAAGAGGAAGGAGAAAAGAAAAAAAAAGCTGGAGCTCCATGTCATTCAAATTTTTTTTAAAAAAAAATTTCGTCCCAAGACAAACAAAAGAGGCCTTTTTGTTCCTCTCAAATTCTCAATCAATCAATCAATATCAAAAAATAACCCGGATGAAATCCTTTTGTTTTGTCGACTAGAAAAAACCGAGTTCAAAAAATCCGAATACAAAAAAAAAAAAAAAAAAAAAAAAGATGAGCGGGCGACAGCGTTGCATTCACGTTAATTGCGATGAAACCCGAGGTCAGCTTAACAAACCCCCACCCCTCCCCCACGCCTCGCTCCCAAACTAGAAAATTCAATACGCTACCTTGTTTCGACCGAAGTCCTCTCTCTCTCTCTCTCTCTAGACATATTCAAATCCGATTCTCTCTCTAGCCTCCCCCTCGTCGTCGCCGGTCGCCGTCGCAGAGCCGCGGAGGAGGAGAGGGAGAGGGAGAGGGAGAGAGAGAGAGAGAGAGAGAGAGCGGAGACGCCGGTGCGGGGATGGGGCAGCAGTCGCTGATCTACAGCTTCGTGGCGCGGGGGACGGTGATCCTGGCGGAGTACACGGAGTTCACCGGCAACTTCACCAGCGTCGCCTTCCAGTGCCTCCAGAAGCTCCCCGCCACCAACAACAAGTTCACCTACAGCTGCGACGGCCACACCTTCAACTTCCTCGTCGACGACGGCTTCAGTAAGTCCATCGCCTCCCCCTCCCCCTCCCCCTCCCCTTCGATCCGTCTCCGTTTGATTCCGGTCCTCCAAGTTCTCCGCGCCTCTGATCCGCGCGAGCGCCGCTCGCATCGGTCCGATCTGTTGCCGCGTGCTTCGTTTCGGGAGAGTCGATCGTATGCGACGGGGAAATGATGTGATCGGGACGGTCGGACTGTATTCGTCTCGATTCAACGCGATTGGGATATAGTATTCCTTAAGCAGATGATGATTAGGTCTGTGCGTCTCCCGATGTATTCCTACGAAGGAAATCGAAGGGAAGTACCGCTCGGTAGAGGTCTGTCTGGTTACGTTGACTTCGGTTGAAAAGCTTTGACTAAGCCCTCCGACGAATTCTGCAGTCGGGCGCTTGGTAATCCTTCAGGTGCCCCATGCGATTGCTAGAATTCTGTTGAAGTTTGATTGAAACAATGGTTCTATAGGTATCTCCGGCTGATCCATGGAGATGATACTCTTGCACACGCACACGCGCACTGGACTTTGCTAGTGCTGGGCGTCTTGTTTGCGCCTGTACAAGCTCTGGAACCAACGCTTACTCTCATACTCATGTTAAAATGGAATCTAAGACAGGATGATTTGCTCTTCTATTTGGCGAGGTAGCAAAGCATATCTTGACTGAAAGAAGTGAATTTACGGATGCAAATTACACTAATGTCAGGGAACCTAATCAGTTAACCATGGGACTATTAACTGTTTGTGCTTACTGCTCGAATTTCCTTGCCTTGTCTTTGGGGTTTGGATTTGGGTCTCTTTTAGGTTACCTCGGTGAGGTGAACTGCAATTTGTACTTGAATTCCTTTTGTATCTGCCTGTTCGGTTAATTCAATAGCCTTTTTTATTGCTTTGCGAAATGAAACTCTATCATGCTAAAATGGACGAGTAATTGTTTGCAGCATACTGTGTGGTGGCCGTTGAATCCGTCGGTCGGCAAGTTCCAATTGCTTTCCTTGAGCGAGTCAAGGACGATTTTACAAAGAGATATGGCGGTGGAAAAGCTGCAACTGCAGTTGCCAAAAGCCTAAACAAGGAATTCGGGTGAATTCTTTTTCTTAATCCAGTCTAGTTGATTTCATTACACAGTTGTGCAATATACTTTGGAATTAAGACTCTGTCCTTGACATAGGCCCAAATTGAAGGAGCAGATGCAGTACTGTGTGGATCATCCAGAGGAGATCAGCAAGCTCGCTAAAGTAAAAGCCCAGGTTTCAGAAGTAAAAGGAGTTATGATGGAAAATATTGAGAAAGTAAGGCAGATTAACATCTGTTTACAGTAGCTCGCTGATTGTCTGAATATGAAATTCATTTCTGAATTTCCTATTGGGTTTTGGATTTTATGATGTATATCATCAATATCATCAATCTCGTTCATAGTTCATACAAACTTTAAAGGGTTACAAACTTGCAATGTGTGGTTACATTTCTTACTGATTTTATTCTGCTTTGCAGGTTCTTGATCGTGGAGAGAAAATTGAGCTTCTGGTCGACAAAACTGAGAACCTCCGATCTCAGGTAGGGAAATGCATGTCCTCTTGATGACTCTCTAGGAAGTCAAAATGGGCACATCTCACGACATTTGTTTAAACACGATCATCCTTGTCCCGTGTATTCTGGTTAAGTTTGTAAGAACCTCCTCTTGTATAATATATATCCAAGCTTGAGCTTAAAGCGGTGATAATACATGGGATCCTGATTTAGAGAGAAGATTAGATTAAAGGATTGTATTTGGTTTATAACCTGTGTAAACTGTGTTGGATACATGACTCATACCTCAACATGTCAAGACCTGTGCATGTGCACGTCTCTCCATTCAAAATTAGTGCATTGTTTAAGTATCCACCTGAGTAAATCCATGGGGTGAAAAACATAGTTGCTTTTATATGGTTTTCTCATCAAGCACTCTCACTATTCAATAAATTTGCCAAGGGTGATATTGACGTCGTTTAATAGGGTTCCGTTCTGGTAATTTTTCTCAGCTCTTACTGTTCAAAATTTGTCGGAATAATTGCTTTTCTTTTGGAGAGTTCCCCATTCTCTTAAGCTGGAGTTGGATTTGCACTTACGCTCGTCTTTCAGGCACAAGATTTCAGGCAGCAGGGAACTCAGATCAGAAGGAAGATGTGGCTGCAGAACATGAAGATCAAGCTGATCGTACTCGGCATTTTGATCGCTTTGATTCTCATCATCGTCTTATCTATTTGTGGCGGTGGCAAATGTAAATAAATTTTGGAGCTTTGGAGAGATTGCATTAATTTCCTGTCACACACAGTATGGACGCGTGTTCTATATGACAGTATTTAATTGCTGTGTATAGTCTTGTACTCTGAACTTTTGTTCTAGCGAGTCTCACGTGTGCTTTTAACTTTCTGGTTCTTGAGATTTCTATTAGTCTTATTTTGGTAGAGTTCTTTGTCCTCATCAGCTTGGAATTTGGACGGGCACCGATTGCCAATCCTCTTTTGACTATGAATAAGGGAGTATGTCCTTCTCCTGTTTCCAATTTCTGAATTTTCTTGATGGTGACCTCATCATTTAGCAAGTTTATAGCAAAGGAAGATTCATTCTGTGAATAATTTCCCGATTCTGTCCACTCTGTCATTATCGGACTGGCGATTCTCTAGACCACATGTCTACATTGTTGAATCCCTGGTTTTGAGTGTTTGACATTTTGAACCGATGAATACGTTGGAGCCAATACGACTGATGAAGTCGGACCAGCTTTCAATGTCGTTTGTCTATTGACCGTGTCAGCTCCACGGATGCTTCATAAGATGAATTGAGGGCTGATAATCCTCAAGTGACCAGCCTCTTAACTGTGCCAAAATCAGAGTAACTCTGCTAATCAGGGGGAAAACGAAAATGATGCGTTAACACAGCAGTTATTGTGTAAATGCCTCCGACAGAGACCAGTCATTTCGGCTGCCACAGAAGCAGAAAGAAAAAGAGAACTCTTCCTCATGATGAGATGACGAGCACAAAGGTGTTCCTTCATACATTGATTTCTATGTTGTCGATCAGCCTGACCTTCCCAAACCAGGCGGCTACACAGAAGACGATGGGGCTACTGATTTCTTCAACTGCCTCTAAACTCTCTTGATCTACAATCTGCAGATATGTAACCATGAAATTAATTGATACGTTGGAAATGACCATCTATTTGCCAGTTTTTGATGTTCCATCGGTTCTTAGGGACCAACGTTCATTTAGAAAGATAACAGAAGCCTTTCTTTAGAACGAATTGCAGCAGACTCGGAGAGTAATGAGCCTTTGTGGATTCCTTTTGTCTCAATGGATTGAAAATGGCCAAATACTTTGCTTGTGCAGATATCAAATCCCAATTTCAACTCATAGGAACAGTAGACTTGAAGGCAAAGATGGCAGCTCCTTGCTCGTTGAATGCAACCTATCACTCTCAAACTTGTCAAATGCCACTATTGCTACACCATGTTCTCATCAACCGAATCACAGAAACATCTCATACCGAAACTTTGTCAATGGATTAAATTAGCAGGGCATTTGTCTCCATGTGCTATGTTCTATCACCCTTAAAACCATGGCTATTCTACCAACTATATCTTGACCTAATCCCATAGTGTAAATGAAGCAATATCAATTCTATCTCATCATCAGACTGAGATATTCCACCATACAGACAAATATATTTGGCTAAATAAATTAGCACCTCACCTCAGCATAATCAATCTTCCCACCAGCTTCCTGTATTGCTTGGATGACGGAGTCCTTTAGATTTTGGCAGTTAACCTGACCCTTTTCCACGGCAGATTTAGCTCTTGACAATGACCTGCTTATGGACAATGCCTGCATGGTACTGCAGATGTTGAAATAAAATTTGAACTAAAAGTTATCATATAAGCAACTGCATGTCCAATAATTCTCTCGATTGAAGAAATACTGGCTAAAACTTAGTTAAAAGGTAACATGTCATACAAAGCATTCACACAAATGAATAAAAGTCGAGAATTGTTGATGAAATTTTGCCAGAAAACTGAGGGAAAGTGTACTAAAATGACGAAATAAAAGATTCTCCATCTCCTTGCACGACACAAGATAAAAAAACATTTACAGATTCTACTTAGGTAAATCAGATAGAGAGCAGTGAGGAACCTTTTCCCTTTCTTCAGGTGAGAGATGCACATTGCGTGAGCTTAGCGCAAGGCCATCATGATCTCGCATGACCTCAGAACCTATCACTTGTATGGAAAAGTCAAGATCTCGAACCTGTGGCAGGCATGAGGAAAGAAATGATTGGCGACAATACTTACAATTCTGTTAATCATCAATGGAGTGATTTCCATTTGGCCCTTAATAGATGCAAGTGTGAATAAACTAGATTGACTACACAACCAAGAAAAGAAACAGAAGAATTAGTTGAGTGAACATGACCAAGCTCATATTGTAAACTTACATGTTAAGGGCAAGATGGTGAAATAGAATAATAAACATCATAGTCAGATGCAAAACACATTATTGGCAAATCGATTCTCGATCAGTTTAAACAATGTTAAAGTAACTGGTGGCAACGTCAATTAATCATAGCATTTCTACCATTCTAGCACCTAACAGCAAGAACATGAAAAGTAAATTTTCGGACTAATGCACAATATCGTTGAAGCTCCTCATGTTGAATTACTCAACATAGTTGTAACAGAGTAAAAATCCCAATCCACAAATAACGTTCATAGCCAAGCAGTCTCAAGCTTTCCGTTCAGAAATATGAAGTAAATGCATCTCCATATGTGGCAGCAGAACATCAAAAGAACAACAGCAATCCAAATCATTAGCAACCAGCCTTCCCAGGAGCATAGAACAGAATCTTTCACCTATGGCTAAAACACCATCAGATTTTCAAATTAAATCTAATACCACCACTCTGCCAATTGAGTCATAGTTGCCGCCAAAAACCGCCAACAACTTTGAAACCGGCATATGCACTGACAATGACTCCATTTGACAAGCAAGGCTATCATACAAATTGGAAGAGTAATGTACTTTTCTCAGATTCAGCCCTTTGTCCCGCCACACCCAAATTAACGATGCTCGAATTCGAATAGAAGAGACTCACCAACCGCCGAATGATCCGCCACTGCTGGTAATCCTTCTTCCCGAAAACACTCACATCCGGCTCCACAATGTTGAACAGCTTGGTGACCACAGTGGCCACCCCTCTAAAGAACACGGGCCTGCTCTTCCCGCACATGCCCTTCTCCAACCTCTCCACCCTCACCCACGTCTCGTGCCCCAAGCCCTTCTCCTCCAAACAAGACACGGACCCATTATCGCTCTCAACGCCAGAGCCACCAGCCTCGCGTTGACCGTAGTCGTAGAGATTGTGGGGACGAAAGACGACGTCCACGCCGCCGGGGACGGCCCTGAGCTTGCCCAGGTCGCCCTCGAAATCAGATGGGTACGTCGAGAGGTCCTCGGAGGGGGCGAACTGGCCGGGGTTCACGTAGACGGAGACCACGACGGCGTCGGCGCGGCGGCGGGCCTCCCGGACGAGGGACAGGTGGCCCTCGTGGAGGAAACCCATGGTGGGCACGAGGGCGATGGTCCTGCCCTGGCGCCGCGCGGACCTCGACCACTCCCGCATCTCGGCCTTGTCGGTGATGACCAGCGGCTCCTTGGAGGGCGCCGCCATTGGAGGAGGACACCGGAAGGGAATTTCGTGGGGTCGGATGCGAGAGGGAGAGAAGCAGGAATTTGGGTAAGGCAAGAAGGAGAATGCAAGCTGGTCTTTAGTGGTTTTTGGAGGTGATGTTCGGTGGTTGAGTCATTGAAGAGCGCCGCGGAAGCGGAAGGAGATGGAAGAAGAAAAGGTGCAGAGCAGTGGAAAATGCAGGCGTGCGTGCGGCGGCTGGTTGGGTTGAAGTCAAAAAGGGCGACTCGACATCTGTACTTTCCATTGTTTATCGACAATTTAAAATTGCCTCGAACTAGGTGAGCAATTCCAAACTCTTTACGTCTTTCGTCTAGAATTTGAAACTTCCGCTCAGACACAGCTCAGACACAATTTTCACATTTTTTTTGAAACTTAAAACCTACCTATCACAGTTACAAAGTCGGTTTTAAAATCCAACAAGTTATTTTTTTCATTTTTAATTAAATAAAACGAAAATGAACATAATAATAATAAATAAGCTTGTCATTCATTTAAAAGAATACACAATGAACAAATTATTGATAAAAGAAAATGAATTGTTGGCAAGGAATTTAATTAAATAAAAGTAGGGGTGAACGGTTCTAAATTCAGTACAAGTTCCATCTGAAACTTTGAATTTATCCGCTAGAATAAGTTTCTTATTTTTTGGGACTTGAAACATACCTTGCTTACCCTAGAATTTGGAACCTATTTTGTCAGAGGTTCCAAAGTCTACTCATGTCTCACTTATATTATTATTTGAATAATTATAATTTACTAATCATAACTTATATTTAAATACACGAAAAACATAAATATTAATAAAGTAAAAATCTTAGTCATAAAATGAAAACTCGGAGTAGTGCTTCTAGATTATACACTTATCATTAAATATCATGAAATATCGAAAGATTGCATGGAGACATAGATAAATATATATATATATATATATATATATATATTGAAATTTGTTCTAAGCTTTAGGTTACAGGTTTCAGGTTCCACATTCATCCAACTAAAGGTGCGTTTGATAACGTTTCTGTTTAAAAATTATTTTAGGGAACAAAAACAGAAAAAATTATTTATATTATGGGGAACAATTTTTGAATAGAAGAACGCGTTTTATAACTACACAAAATTTATGTTGCTTTGGAATAAAAAAACAAAAGAAACACGTTTGGTAAACTTGTATAATTTTTTTGTTTATTTTAATATTTTAATATTTAAATTTTCTTTTTTATTCCTTTTAGCCGGTCATCGACCTCAGCCATGGTTGGTGACCGGCCGATGAGGGTTGGCGGCCTCGCCCGGCCACGAGGAGGCCCGGCTCGCCCGGCCACCAACAAGGCTCGACCTTGTCAGGCCACCGCTAAGTGATGCCGACTTGGCGGTGGCCTGGCAAGCTCAGCCTCGCCGGATCTAGGTGAGCTAGCTCGCCTAGCCAAGGCGAGGTCGAGCCTCGCTAGGGGCCCGCGAGGTCGCCGGCCCTCGATGGCTGGTTGTCGGCGACCAACCAAAGAAAAAAGAAGAAGAAAAGAAAGAGAAGGAAAAAATATGAGAGAAAAAAATTGTTTTTCAGAAGTATTTCCATAAATGAAAAATAAGTTTTTCTTATTTATTGTTTCTGTTCCCGTTACTTTTTTGTTCCCGGGAACAAAAATGTAAACAAACATGTTTTTGTTCTTTTTCGTTTCTCGGAACAAAAGAACAGAAATTGTGTTTCGGGGAATAAAAAAATAACACAAACAAATAGCCCCTAAGAATCTGGAACTACTCGTTGAAACAAGTTCCTCATTATTTGGAACCTAGAATCTACCCTGTATACCTTAGAACTTGGAACCTACAGGTTCTTACCGGTCCGGTTCTCAGGTTCTAAGTTCTACCCTAGAACCATCTTCACCCTTATTTGGACCAGCGTTGTTTTGATTTAAACAAGTATGGATTGTCTGTAGAGTAACATTTCAATAGCCCTAAAAATTTCAGGAGTTTCAAATTTGAGATAAAAAGGTCAAAAGTGTGTGCGTTGCAAGAATAAATTAAGTTAAAATTAAAAAGTGAAAGCCAATTCAGACACTTCTTCTTAAATTAATACATCGATTGATATAATATAACTATTATTATCAAGCATCATGTCGTATTTGTTTGTTTGCAATTTAGCATTCTACTTCTGTCTGTCCATCTAACTTTCATTTTTAAATGATAGATTTTGAAATATCTTATACAATGCTTCCTATTTTGATTTTTGGGCTATTCCCGTCCCTATTCAATATTCAACGGATGAAAATTCTATAATCGTGCTTGTACTCCCAATCACTATTTTGATTATTTTCAATCATTGTTGTATTGAGTGACAAATTTCTTAATTGTCACATTTTGCATTGATCAATTATTCAGACAATGATGACATTGAAAGGAAGCATAAATAGGGATAGAGGATATCCACCCACGTGCAAAAAGGCCTATATCATAGCAATGGATAATAACTAATTAGAGTCGGTTGATTTTGACACATGAAAAATATTTGTGCTTTTTTATGTAAGTCTCCGTTTATTTCGTGAAAAATATAACATTTAAAAAATATATTTTTTAGAAAGTTATTTTCCAAGAAAAATGATAATATTTTTAAATGTTTGGCTAAAACTTGAAAAATAAAATAAAATGATTTTTCCTTATTTGGTAAGGAAATTTAGATTTTTCTAAGGGAAAATTACCTAAAAAAGTTCAACTTATTTATTATGTGCCATTTTCGTTTTTATTTTATTTTATTTCTTATCATTTATTCTTTTTTCTCCCCCTTTCCCTTGGTCAATTGTAAGTCACGGCGACAACTAGTGACCAACCATAGGCGAAAGATAAACTCACCCAAACTGGGAGAGGTAAAAGGTTGAAGCTCAAATCTCAAAGCTTGAAGGTTGAAGCTCAAAACGGCGCGATTGAAGCTCAAAGGTCAAAGCCTCAGGTCTTGCCAGATTGGCGAGGCCTAACCTCTGGCGAGTTTATCCCTCATCTGTGGCCAATTGTTGGCCATCACGATGGCCAACAATCAACCAAGGAAGAAGGAAAAGGGAAAACATAACTATATAAAGAAAAAAGGAAAGTAAAAGAGTATATGGTGGAGACTCTAGGTCTGGGGAAAAGAAAAGATGGAAAAATGATTTTCTCTTTTCTTAAAAATAATTTTTCCACTTTTGAAAATGTTCTTTCCATTGACCGAAAATGTATTCCTTGTGTGGTTTATTTTTGTAAACTAAATGCTGGAATATTCAAAAGCTTTTTCTTGCAAGTTATTTTTAGTAAAACAAATAGAGCTTAAATGAGAAAAAATTTATCAGATTCATAGAATTTATTGAAACTGTCGTAAGTAAAATCATAATATATAAAGTCAAGTATCCGAGTTGTTCTCTATTAGTGAAAAGATATGTTCTTTCACGTGTGATTTCCGGTGAACTTCCGTCTCCCACGCAAATTTATTCATTCTTTTATACAACAATGCAATTACTTCCGGCTCCGTTCGTTTCGCGGAAAATAACTTCCGGAAAATATTTTCCTGGATTTCCGATGTTCGGTGGACGGAAAATCCATGGTCAAGGAAAATATTTTCCGGTCAACGGAAAATTCCTTCTTTACTTTGAGGAAAATGTTTTCCTCTTTTGAAAAGAGGAAAACATTTTCCTCAACTCTCACGCTTGCCCTCGCGCGAGTTTTTCCTTCTCATTTTTGCACTCTCGCTTAGGGTTTCTGATCTCCTCCTCTTCCTTCGATGCCGACGATGGGCAAAGCATCCCTCATTCTCCGCCCTCCCCGGCCGCTCCTGCCCGCTTGCTCCGGCCGCGGCGCCGCCGCCGCCGCCGCGGCGCTCCGCTTCCCCGGTGGTTCGAAGCCGCTCGGGAGCTCGCGGCTAAGATGAGGTCGCGGCTAAGATGATCTCGCGGTTCGAAGCATCCCTCATTCTCCGCCCTCCCCGGCCGCTCCTGCCCGCTTGCTCCGGCCGCGGCGGCGCCGCCGCCGCCGCGGCGCTCCGCTTCCCCGGTGGTTCGAAGCCGCTCGGGAGCTCGCGGCTAAGATGAGGTCGCGGCTAAGATGATCTCGCGGTTCGAAGCCGCTCGGGAGCTCGCGGATCTAGCGGCGGAGCTCGCGACTCGCCGGATCTGGCGGTGGAGCTCGCGGCTCGCCGATCCAGGCGAGCTCGAGCTCTGTCGCCAGATCCGGCGAGCTCGGGTGAGATCGGCCGAGCCTCGAGCTCGCCGGATCTGGCCACCGGGTCTTGGTCGGCCGCTGGGCAGCCGGCCATCGTCAGGCAGGAAGGAGGTGGCGGCGGCGGAAGGAGGAGGAAGGAGGAGGAAGAAGGAGGAGGAAGGAGGCGATGGCAGAGGAAGCAGAGGAAGGAGGAAGAAAGAGGAGGAGGAAGGAGGAAAGAGGAAGGAAAAGAAAAAAATAAAAATTTCGATTTTAAAAATATATATAATTAAAAAATCATTTTAATAAAATATAAAATAAATAAAATATTTTTTTGGTCATTTAAAAATATTAAAATTCAATTTTTGATAAATTTTCCCAATGAGCTAACGAACGGTGGAAAATATTTTCCATTAAAATTTTAGACTTTGGCCGAACACCGGAAAATAGAGTCATTTTCCTGGAAAATGACTTTCGGGAAAAATATTTTCCGGAAACATAATATTTTCCGCGAAACGAACGGAGCCTAAATGAGAAAAATTTATCAGATTCATAGAATTTATTGAAACTGTCGTAAGTAAAATCATAATATATAAAGTCAAGTATCCGAAAGTCAAGTATCCGAGTTGTTCTCTATTAGTGAAAAGATATGTTCTTTCACGTGTGATTTCCGGTGAACTTCCGTCTCCCACGCAAATTTATTCATTCTTTTATACAACAATGCAATTATATTGTGCGTTGACATGATTATGTTATAGCATACCAATGAATGCTATTCTTATGATTCCTCAACACGAGGCACGTCATGGTAACAAAATGCAAATATGATATTCGATATTTTCACAAATTGTAATATTTGGGATAAAGACAAATGGTCAATGAATTTTCATTTAACGAACAATTTCATCTATAAACATTTGATTCAAGCGATGTAGTCCTAAAACTAATGGTTAATGTTCAACGTAATTCCTAAACCTTATAAAAATATTTAAAAGTTTAGAGCACCAAATTGAATATTGTATCGAAATTTATAGATCACATTAAATAAATTAATAGTTAGCAACAACATTACACATTAAACCAATTTCATAAATCACATTAAATAAATTAAAATTCAAGGATAACATTGGACCAAATATTGAATGAACCAAAGTTTAGGGACCAATTGCGTCATTTTTCCGTAATCTTTTATGTCGAGGAAGCGCATTCCTCATATAAACCGGGACCCATAAAATTAAATGGAATATCCCAGTTGATTTTTTTCCAAAGTTCCAAGCCTCATTTATGCCTTATGTGCACATGTGCTCATGAGACAAGAAAAAACCAGAGAGAAGGTAAGATTTGGAATTGAGGAAGCACGATCACAATGCCTAGAGCCATGGATGATCTTTTTCGTCTTCCCACGGAGTTGGACAGGCAGGTAAGAACAAATTTGGTGGGGGAAAGAGAAGAGATGGCTTGGATCGGGATTGCCTTCACCGAGCAAATTAAGATAAGGAGTCTAAGTAAAGAGGAGTGATCGATGAACATGGCTAAGTCTCGAGTTATCATGGCAGAGCATCGTTGCAATACTCAAAAAGGGTTCTCCACTTTAATAAACAATTTTGTGCAAGGAGATATCTTATCCAACGAACGATTTGGGTAGCAACAACTCTGCAAGAACAAGTATCCAGTATGAATTATGTTCTCTGGTCTCGTGCTGAATCTGATATGCTTTACACATCCTTTCCATCTAAAAGGAAACACAGAATCAACGAAAGACAGAAAGAAAGATACGCTTATGAATATTTAACTGTAAAGGCGGCATATGTTCACATAAATCCGTGGAATTTAATGGTATCATTTTGTCAAGTCCAAAACCAAATAGCATCTTCCATCATAGCTTTGTACATGGGAGGTTAGAGAGTGGGAGAGATCGGAACGAGATGGGGGTTTGCAAACACCAGAGAAAAATGGTTGGCCAAAAGAACCGACGGGTGGGAAAAGAATTCCACCAGAAGGGCTTAAAACTCTAGACTTAAAGCCAAAACTTGACCAAGACCTTCCTCATCCATTTTGCAAGGAAAAAACCCACCAAAGAACACTGTTAGCCGGTACTTGCCTTTTATAAACACCATACTTTGACAGAAGTTCAACTCACTGGTCACTGTAAGTATTCAGATAGATGAGGAGACTGGTCTCCAACTATGCCTGGTAGCCACCACCTCTAGATCGACCACCCATCCTTCCCCTACTACGTCCATAGCCTCTGCCCCCTCCACCCCTGCCCCTTTCATACCCAGTGCCTGTAGACAGGCGCAGTCAAGTGTTAGGCATGGATTTGTTTTCTCCAGTATATGCCCAATTGAAAACAAAAAGCCCAACGAGCAAATGACTTGTAAAAAAAGTAGGATCTGGACCAAATGTTTCTTGACAAAGTGAAAGAAATACTGGACATTGACTAGATGCCATCTAAATCAATCACTGGAGTGAAGTGATCCATACTGATCATTGGAAAGGATTGGATAACCAGAGAGAGTAAACAAATACAGCAAACCAGATCACATTTGATTAATTGTTTGAGGATCTATCTAAGTTGTACCAAAACAGACATGACTGCAAGAAAGGATAGGGAGTACTCCCTTAATCTTCTACCACTTCTCCTTAAATATGAAGAACAAGAAAACAAGAAGTAATCAAGCTTACCACGGTAGCCCCAGCTTCTGCCTCTGCCACCCCCTCGGCCCCAGTTTGCATAGCCACCATTATCTATTTGATGATGATAAAAGATCAATAAACTACAAAAAATTAAAACTAGATTGACTCAAAAGCTGTTGTTACACATTGTACAGCAATATGAAGATCTACCTTCATAGTATCCACCTTGGTAGTTTCCATATCCTCCTCTGTTCCAGCTCCGCCCTCTCCCTCTGCCGCGACCCCTTCCCCAGCCATATGAGCCTACAACGAAGAAAGCAGTCAATTGAAAATGTCTAAGGGCACAACTATTGCAGGTCATAAGTGTAACCGGTCTTACCTTCATTGTAAGCATTGTAGGTTACACGTCTTTGTCCAGGTTGAAGCTGCCGATAGCGGGTCTGTGGCTTTGCTTGCTCCATGCGAAGGGGTGCTTGGTAGCTGAAAATCAACTTTCATTATATAAAATTAATTGAGACAAATAAATTATCTAAAACACTTCCCGGAGCAATGAGGGAAGGAGGTATTACATACGTAAACAGACATAATAACAGTCAAAACAAAATATATACCACTAATTCTGCTCAGAATGCGGCATACTTAACACGAGAGAGAGAGAGAGATAGTTTCCATCCAGTAGTGAATTCCTCAAACTTACCCAGGTGAATTCTCATTAAGCTCCCTAGTGGACAAGGTGATTGAGATCATTGAGACATGCCGAGTCATCTCCACACTGCATGAGCATTCAAAAAGGGCTTCACACCCTCGCCGCACAGTTCAGAGTAAAAATCACAATTATTCAAGGCAAAATTCTTTGGTAGGAACCTACGGTACAAGTCCCTCTTCGATAGGCTCCCACACATCAGTTATGCTGACTGAGCTGATAGCAGTATCTTGATGCAACTGAGGTATTCTTTTCTGCTCAGGGAGGAAAGCGTTAATGAGATGTTGATTTAGTTACGTCATTTTTCCTTTCAAAAGGGAAATTAAAATTAAGAAAGGACATTGGAACTGACACTCACCTTAATAATCTCTGTGATGGCTACTGTTTTGCTGATTGCTTGTCCCATTGCCTTCAAAACAATTTCTCGCATGTGTCTTTCCTTCATACGTGAAATCCTTTTACATCATCAGTTAAGTTGGAAAAGTGAAATGAACCACAAACATAGTCATTCTCAATGTAAAAACAGCTATATTTTCACCTTGTAAGACAATGCTTTCTATAATTCTTTATTCGCTAATAAATATTGTGCAAAAAATTTTAATGATCATTCCACAGAAAATTCAAGACATGAAGAATGACAAACTTCCATCACAAAGTTCAACAGAAAACGCAAATAAAAGGTAAAGACTCAACCAGAAATAAAACCAAACAACATGCCATGACAATATTACCAACACCCCTAGTCTTTGCAAGATGTCCTAATAGCAGTAAGCATCCAAAAAGATAGCGAAAGACCCAACGGAATGCACCCAAAGACAGAACAGCTTGATAAGTGGGGAACACAAGTATCACTGAATAGGACAATATACAGAAGCAAAACTTATCAAATAAATGGAAAATCGACATGCAAGCAACTCATATTGATCTAAAATATTTCCTATGAATCTATTGATTGTCCTAATGAATAACAGGACTCCGAATCAAATTACTTCTCATCATTAAAATTATTTATTCTCCGAACCTTTTGGGGTTGTTATGCCTCCAAGGAGGACATAAAGTACGAGAGCTGTTCTAAAACAATTACTACAGATTAGCAGCTCTCGGTAGGTGCACATTTTCTCTCTCGCGAGCTGATAGCAAAGTGAGGGCAATACAAGGGCCGGATCCCTGTGCCCGGAAATCCAACCTTTTCCCATCAAACGCGTAAGACCTTTCCAAGAACTCAGCTTCCCTCTATAAGTAACACGGAACAAAGACTTCATCCTAGGTCCAATGCTACTGCCTATATTCAATGCTTAGGCATGGTGCATTGCACACTCAATCGAACAATGAAACACATCAAAGATTCTTAGTTTAACACCTAAGATGTCTCCTACGCTAGTTACTTCGACACTCACTTCCACCAAAAAGGGGCACGGACTGTAGAAACCTACAGGAATCAAAGCCTTAACCATCCCGCAAGACACTCGAAGGACACTCCCTGGCCATGCTCACGTCAACACTGCCGCGCCGCAATTTCCCCCAATGAAACCAAAAAATCGAATAGCCTATCCTCTAAACGCCACAACAAACATACCGAAACCCAAAAAAACAGAGAGATAGCGAAGAGCATGCATCTACAATCGAACTCCATCACAACAAGACCCTAGAGCACCGCCATCAGAAGCAGTAGCACCGCGGACCGCGTCCGGCGCAGCACGAACAGCTCCATTCCCTAACGAGGAAAACCCCCCCGAAGAAACGGCCACAAAACGCATGCGCGCGCGAGCGAAAACGGAGAGAAACGCGCGGAGAGAAAGGGGGACCTGAAGGAGAGTGGAGGCGTAGCCGATGTAGTTGCGGATGAGGCCCTGGGCGGTGATCCGGATCTCGTTCTCGTGCACCGGCGACGCCGCCCGCCTCGGCCTCTCCACCTTCTGGTACCTGTCCATCCTCTCTCTCTCTCTCTCTCTCTCTCTCTCTCTCTCTCTACCCCCCTTCACTGCGATCGCGCGCAGCGAGGGAGAGATTTTCCGGAACCGAAACCCTAGGACGACGGCACAGAGAGAGAGAGAGAGAGAGAGAGAGAGAGAGAGTGAGGGTGACGATGTTGCTGTTCTTGAGAGCGCGAGGAGGAGGAGAGGCTTTCTCTCCGGGTTCAACGGCCTGGGCGCGATGCGGCGCCGTTTTCGAGAGGGGATTCCTTTTCACGGGATTGCGTCGGAGCTTGCGATTCCGTTCCGGCCCTCGCGGGTGTACGGGAGGGAACGGAGAGATTTATCTTCCTCTGGAGTTTTACGCGCCAAAAAGGCGTGACCGCGTGGCGGGACGCAGGCCCGCCATTGGCCGTTGGGGCGAGGGACGGATGGTTACTGCCGTACGTGACCGGTTACAAGTTCACGGCCATTGAAATTTAAGAAAAATGAAATAAATAATCTTTAAACTTTGATATTACACATAACGTGGTCTTTAAATTTTTAATTTGATCAATTTAATTTCTAAATTTTTGGTATATATTCAATTCAGTCATTGAATTATATGAAAATGTTTAATATTGTCTTTATGGTCTTAAATTAATTGAAGGATTATCTTAAATATTTTTATATATTTTAAAGACTATATTGAACATTTATAAAAAATTTAGAGATCATATCGAATAAATTAAATTTTGAAAAATCACATTAAATATCAGGCGAAAATTTAGGAATCTCATTGAATAAATTAAAAATTTATGGAACTAAATTATACATTGAGGCAAAGTCCAAAAACCATTTGTGTCATTATCACCAAAATTAAAGATCCAAACTTTTTCGGAGGTTGTTGACATGTAATAATGTCAAAGTTCAGGGGCTGAAATTGAGAAAACGAAAAATGAAAGTTCTTTCAGTTGAATCATCTTCACGTGGAGGACATAGAATTAAAAGGTTGACTTGGGAGGGTTAAACTTATCAATCGGTCATTCGAGTTAGATTCCAATCGAACGGTCTTTTGCATACCAAAAGCAGCCCGTGCAACGAAATGTGATGTTTTTCGCAATCGGGTCGTGCTCCGATCATTTATCTGCTTTATGACATAACGCGCGATTGCTCCCCTCTCAAAGATGTAGTAATCCCAGTTTGCAGGGCCGTACTTGTCATCTGATTCTGTTGTTTTCGCATCGGTTGGCAGCCAGCATGTTCATATGATTCAGTTCAGTGATTCTAAGTTTCAGGATTGGCTTTGTACTGTTTTCGAGCTCAGTTTGGTTGCGATGTGACATTAGCTCGGATCGCTTTGTCGTGTCGCGCAAAAAGCTCGATTTGGGCACGATTATTGGCCTTCCTTTTTGACCGGCTGGAGTCTCTTTGCATGATTTTGCCCAGAATTCAGATTGAAGAGATCGTTGGATCTTACAGTGACTACATTAGTTTATGGCAATTTGAATCGTCTTTATGTACACACTGATCCGAAACCTACTCGATCGATCCATTACCTAAAAGAAGTAATTTACGCAGGTTACATTCACTTTTCCGATCTTTCCATTCGAGTGACGAACAGGCTCTGACATTTCAGCACGACCGGCGACGAGCAGAAGTTCCGTTTTCGCATCGGAAGCATGTCGATTTCCCCCCGAACCGATGGAGCCTCTTCTCGTCCAGGCATTTCACAGCTCCAGCACCACAACTGTCCACAAAGAACATGAGAGTCGGGTTTAGTCTTTGCGGCTTTATTTGCGGTTAAAACATGCTGCGAGGATAGCTTGATGGATTTGTAGAACACTTACACTCTGAGTCTGTGGTGATCCAGTTCCCTTTTCTCCGAAGGCACTGATCTGTCATCTGTGGCGGAAGTGAATCCGCTGATAATCGGCTAGCGATTGGATCGATCCTCGCTGAAGCCAGAGATATAGCCGAGTAAGATGTGGAAATGGTAGAGCAGCTTTCCACGTCCCACCTGAAACTGATCTTTGGAGATTCGTTGCTGAATTGGTCGTCGTCTGGTATCGCCTTTAGGGCTCCTCGTTGTCGGAACTGTAATACCTGAAATATGTTTCTATTCCAATTAGGACTGTGAAAAGCGATCGTTTTATATGTGATGGTAGTTGATGAAATGCTTCGACTTGTCAGAAGTATGGATGAAGCAGGTGTATCTGATTTATTTCATTTTGGCATGCCGAGTCTAAGCTAATTAAAGCAATACTCACTTTTCGGCTGATGAACTTTCCACCCTTCTCGGCTTTCGAAGCCGCGGCCCATCTAATGAGCTCCTTCATTCTCGAGATGACCTTCGCCTTATCGCCCTTAACCTTCTCCTTCTTCTCAGAAGCGCTGGATTGGTCATTTGCGCTGGTTGCTGAAGAGGTTAATGCCGTGTCACTGATTGGCAGAACCTTGTTCCCACCATGAGCAGCTCCAGAATCTGCCTTTTGGCCGATAATGCCAAGCCCTCTTGCAATATCTTCTTTTTTCATTCTTTTGTGTGGATCGAGTTTTGTCTCCGGTGTAAGCTGCTGAGTCTCCTCAAGTTGATGGTGCTGTAGAAGCAAGCCTTAGCAACATCTTTTCTGCATAATATGGCGAATGAAGCGCATCTTGGGTGGCCCGGTTTGGCCTTCTCCTTTCCTCTTCGGGACTTCTCGAACAGAACTACACTTTTCCCTTTACTAGTTTCTTGATCTGAAAAGGAAAGGATGCCGTTTGCATAACGGGATGAGAAACTCGCCACGTAATTAACAAGCAACTATTGTCAATCTTTCTTGAAAAAATACAGTCGTCAAGACTCTTACCTGAGGCGGTATTCTTACTATCCGTTGAGCTGCAAGAATTCCCTTTTGCTTGCTCTTGTGATACCCTGAATAGCCACTGGAGGATCTGCTATGTAAGGTTCAAGTAAAGGGACTTGCATGAGCAGCAGCTTTGATGTGATAGGAAAAATGTTCTCTTTTCTCTTACAATGACTATGGTGGGTACCTGCATGTTTATGCTTTGTGCTACCGTCAAAGCCCTCCTGCTTATATAGCTGCTCAGTGCAAGAGATGGTGGTGATCTGGTCTTGGTCAAAACGTGACAGAAGAGAAGAGATCTATCTGTTCTGTCCCTATGCCTCAAAAAGATTCCTCCCCCTATGTCTGTGGCTTGTTCTTTGTGCTCTTTTGGGGGAGGGTCAGGACAAAAGAAGGCTCATGGAATTTGAATCTAAGGGAGGATGAGGGGGGAGACAACCAGGCGGTGAGCAAGGGATGGTTGGCTTATGATTGCTGGTAACATGGGAGGGCAACTTTATTTATATAAGGGGATCATGTGGTGGGTGCGAAAGAAAGAGAGTTTTGCATTTAATTTGGTTTTTTTTGGCTTAGTTGAGTTTGCTGTCTAAGGCCACGTTGGCGTTCTTCTTTACCATACATCTGTATGTACGGTTTTTGGGTACATCGGTCCGCGCGGTCCCTGAGAGGCAGGTCGCAATTTCCTTGGATCATTACCCATCACTGCCATTCTTGCTAGTGAATTAGGGATTGGCTTGCATCGGTTTGAGTAAAAACAGCAGTGATGGTTGCTGTGGGCGAAGCGGATCATGCTCGTTATGGGATTGGCTTGGTACTGTTGGGTGTGACATGTTGCCGTGCCAATGGACATTGTGACTAGGGAAGTGTTATTAGAAAGCTGACCCTTCAAGTAGATTAGACAAAAGGACGGCATGAAAAGAAGGGGAAGTACTATTTGCAAGGATGACGAAAATGAAAGCTCCTCCTGGGAATACCAGTACTTCCAAGATCTCCTCAACTTATGTGCATGATTCGATTTCTCGTTGGAGGTATCGCCCTTTCTATTCCGGCGAAGACTCGCGGCGATTTGTATACATGCTCGATCACTCCATTCATGCCGCTGCCCATGATTTCCTCTCCCTGGACCCTGGCATGGTCCGTTTTCCATCTATCTAACGAAGCCAAATTCTCCATCTAAGCCCATGTCAAAGGAAGATGTTCCCTTTTAACCTTTCACTGATCCTCAGAGTGCATAATAAAACAGTGACTCATGTCCTCAAAAGCCAACAGCCACACACCATCCGCGACTATAGCTAGAAGGCCTAAATCACAATGCACAAAAACAGCTCCCCATCTATGTCCATCTCTTTAGGTTTTGTCTCCAGATCATGCCTAATCCATGAGATCAATGGGATGTTTTATAAGATCGAGTAATCTCGTCAGAACGAGAAAAACAACAAACTTTGCTGTAATTACAGATCTTCAACAAGATTACACCAACCCAATATGGTCCTCTTGTTCGAAATGCTGTCATAAACTCTCTCTCTCTCTCTCTCTCTCAACATGTGGGTTGATAGCAGAGCATGTGGGGAGGAGATATTTGAGGATGTTAACGCATCATGCACGGGCTGACTTCTGTGGTTACAGACAAGAATGCAGTGGGGGCTCACATGGGGTGGGTTGGGGGGTGGGGGAGGGGGGGCGCGCTTGAGTAGGAAAATGTGCCTATTAACTAAGACACTCCATTAATTTATCGTGCGCAGAGAATTTAGAGGCTCTTTTTTTGTTGGCATCATCCTGTGCTCAAGCTTTCCTGGCCCATCACTCTCGCAGGGCATACTGCACGAACTACAAACAAAGACACCTTCCCAAACAGGCGCAGTGCTTGCTCAAAAAAAAAAACAGGCGCAGTGACGTGGCACTCTCCTGGCCATCTTTTGCACTCGGGGTGACGTGGCCTCGTCCCACTGGTCGGATGAGTTTGTGCTCCTAATTCTTGCATCGATCGCCGTTTCTCCATTGAAGGTGCTCTTCCCCTTATATAAAGGAAGCTTTCCTAAGATCAATTAGACCTGCGATTCATCAGGACTTATCGCATCCCTAGCTTTGTGGTCATCGATCTGGCGTGGTAATAACCATACTATGAAATATAATCGCAGCAGTAAATGCGATGAAGTAGCATATGCTATTTTGCCTCTCCGGTCTTTAGCTTCGGTTAACACCACTCATTGATAACGAAAAACCAGCATGATTCCAGACTCCGGGTCAGACCCGATTCACAATGTTACATACCAAAAGAAGCTCGCCGCAGGGACTCAAAATTCATAATCGTTCATGGCAGCGACAGTTACTCACATACAACCGCCTGAGGCTAAAGACAGTTTCAGCAACATCTAACATCGACCATGGAGGGTCATTGAAAGTACCATGCTCACGCATGCCGTCCTTCCTTTAGGGCGAAGCGCCTTCTCAAAAGGCGATGACTCGTGGAATCAAGTGAGCCGTGTAAAAGACGAGGCAAAAAAGAGAAGAAAATACACGAGCAAAAGCGACACGTATAATAAGAGTACAAAACCGCACGAGCGCATTCAATGCTCAAAAGGAAAGACCGGAGGAGAGAACATACGCGATACACCAAAAAGGTAAAACCAAAAAGGATCGAGGCCCTATTTGATTCAACTTTATCTTTAAATGAAAGGGCATATTTGTTCAAAGTAATAGCATTTGAATACTCATTTTTGGTTTATATTTTGTAAAGCAACTTTAAGATGAAAAGAAAAACGAAAAAAAGAAGAAGAGAAAAACAAAGAGGGGCAAGCATGGACATAGGTTGGAATGGGGGGTGAGCTTTGCCGACATCAACCTCAAGCGACCATCGACAGCGACCAGGGGTAACCATCAGTTAAGGTCATGTGAACCCCAAGGCAACTTGACAAGTTCTAGAGGCTTCACCGACAACCAATATTATCAATTCTAGGGTTTTTGATTTGGACATTGCAGCGTCGGAGCTTCACTCCATCGGCAACTAATCTCATTGATTCTAGAGTTTCTAATTCGAACATTGCAACGTCGAAAGCTTCATCGGCAACCAATTCCGCAGACCATCCGAGCCCGTTGACCGTTCGCCATCCAAGCGACAGTCACCAAGGATGCCAACACCAAGGATGTACTACACCGAGGTCGAGGGTCGAGGTCGAGGGTCAAGGTTGAAAGCCAGATCTGAGTTTGACCCTCGACCTCAACCTTAAACCATAGTAGCTCCGATGAATGGCTCGACGACATGCACAACCCTCGATGATGGCGACCTTGACTTGGACCTCACCTCAATGCCGAAGTAGCAAGCCCAAGGAAGAAGATAAACAGTGAATTTTTTAGGGCAAAAGTGGAAGACATGATTATCTAAGAGGGCAATATTAAAAAGAAAAATATCATTCCGATGTTAACATTTGGCCCATGGGTCCGAAAAACACTTGTCGACCACCTTATATTTTTCCCATAGGGCTTGGGGCTCAAAACCCCTTGGGGAGGGGGAACCAAATAGGGCATGAGAAACCAATAGTCTTTAGGGTGCCTTTGGGAACCACTTCCCAAAGCCCTTTGAAGCCTAAAGATGCTTGGGCAAATGCCAGCCCGTTTGGCAAAAAATTTTGAGCCCCCATTCCCTAAATGCCAGCATTGTGAAGCCGAAAGCCCAAGGAAGATGAGGACTTGCCTTGAGCTTTCGGCTTTTTCGGCAATGCCCACACGAGCACTATTCATAAATTTTTTTTTCCGAAATTGTCCTCACAAATTTTTTGTTTTTCCGGTTCTTGCCATTGTATCGCAACTGTTCATCTTCTCCAAGGGGTTCGGTTCTTGCCGACTGCGAGTGGTCGGCGACTGCTAGAGGGACGCCGGCGATCATCGGGGGGTGGCGCAATTGACGCCGGAGGTGGTGCAACCAAGGGCTGGGTCACCACAACCCAGATCTGGAGCAACAGGCGGTCTTCTTCTTCCGCAAGCTTCTTCTTTTGCGAGTGGTCGCCGATAACTATCGCCCAGACAACTGACGCCGAGGGGGTGGCGCGACCACCGCTACCCACAATGAGGTCTGGGTCGCGCAACCTCGCGGCCCCCGGATCTAGGTCGCGGCGAGGTCATGCAACCCCGCCGCAACCCAGATCCGGGCGGCGAGGTCCTCCCACGACCTCGCTGTCCCAAATCCAACGTCGCCGCGACCCAGATCCGGGGGCCGCGAGGTCCTCCCGCGACCTCGCTGTCCCAAATCCAGGCGTCGCCGGAGGTCGCGACGACGTCACATGACCTCGCTACCCCAGATCCAGCGTCACCGGAGGTCGCGACGGTGTCGTGTGACCTCGCTGCCTCATATCCGACGTCGCCGAAGGTCACCGGCAGCCGCTGCCCTTTGGTCAATTTTTTTTAATTTTTCTTTTGATATTTTTTTTTACCACAAAGATCATTTGTAAATGTAATTCCCCAAACGCTATTTTGCTCAAAATACTTTACAAAGAGCTTTCAAAGGACAATTTACCAAACACGGTTGCATTTTGGAAAACACCTTTTAACTCAAAGGTATTTGCATTTTTCTAAAGACTTTCCCAAAAGTGGTTCCCAAACACACCCAGTAATAGAATTGGATAAACTAGAACCACCAAGCTATGGCACTAAAAATAGAACAACATTAACCACCCAGTAAAGAGAACTGGATAAACCATGAATGATGAGAATAACTGTACACTATACACAAATTTAAGTCTTCCAATCCTTTTCCAAGAAAGATAAGACATTGAGTTACAAAGATGGAAACAAACCAATAAATATTCGCATATAGCTTAAACATGAGATAAGGATATCTACTATAGAAGAAGGGGAACTGAAGACACAGGAAGTTCACGCATTCTGCACCCAGATACTAGATTGTGAGACGGCGCCATACGAAGTTGTTCCTTCAGACCACTCTTGAAACTTCATACTGATGCTCCATACCAGTTGGCAGCTTTCAAGCACGGTGCTTTTGAGAGCAACAAAGATCCTGCTCCGTTGGAAGGCAGCTTCTGCACATCACTGAAGAAATATTACAGGTGAAAGTACCATTTCATGAGCAGAAAAGCTCCTGAGTTCAGGCACTATCAGCACCAGAAAGCTAGAGAAGATACCATACAAGCAGGCCTGCATCACGACCGATCCTCATCAGACCTTGATCGCATCAAACGTCTACGTCTTCTAGGGATTGGAGATGCATCTTCACCCCCATCACTTAGCACATGGATCCCATCATCACTATCATCGTCATCGTCATCTTCATCATCATCCTGCAAACCCAACAGGTTCTCACCCCAAAGAAGCCTCCTTTCAGATCCTCCCGGGCGTCTATGCCTCATCCAAGCCCTTGCCCTTGATCTTGGCTCACCTGAAGAATCCATGGAGCCAATCATCTGAAACAAAAAAAAAGTAGTCCACCAAGGTCCATTGACTTCACCTGAGCCATTTTCCCTGTCAACAGCATATCTATCTCCATTTTCAATCACATAATCCCCTACAACTATAGCACCCGGCATAGCAGAACGTATGGCACTGACAATGTCACCATATTCTCTCTGGTGCTCGAGGCGTCGCCAAGCTCGCTCTCTAGATGGGTCAATATCAGAAGGTCGGATAGCAGGGTGTACCCTACGAGCATGCCTCCGTAATTCTTGATAGTTCCCTTGATACGAGCATGCCTCACGTGAGCAACTTCTCTTCTTCAGGTTGAGATATCTTCTGGCTTCTTCAACAACCTGCCAGTCTAATATGGCTCCACGGCATAATGGGCATTGCATATCAAACTTTGATTCTGTTGAGTCTTCCCCATTAGCCACTTGAAGATCAGGCCTCTCTTGCAAGGACTCGACATTACCATTCTCCAGATCACCCTCCATTTCAACTTCCAGACTTGCAACATTATTCTGAATGTGATTTTCTCCATTGTTATCATCCCCATGCCCCTCAAGTGATCCACTAACTGTTGCACTGTGATTTCCATTTGTATTATCAATATCATTAAAATGAATTGCATTGTTTGACGAAGTCCTACCAGAAGCATCATTAGAATGGTCTGCATTTCTAGGCAAAGTATTAGGTAAAGTTGGACTGCACCTAGAATTGACTCTTAGTTTCTTAAACCTGTCTAGGCAATTTGAATGTCGGTAACTTGTATCACATATATAAGATCTGCATCCCTTTTCATGTGAGCTGCATAGTAGGAGAACAGCATTATGTGGATGGTCCATGCAGATAGGACAAGACACCTCATCCAACTCTTTGTGAATAGCACGAATATCTGAATCTTTATAAGCCCTTCTTTTCACACCAGCCATCTTGCATACACTGTAGTATTTACTCAGCATATTGAACTAATTAGAATGCCCATATAGAAGCGACAATTAAATATTAATTGCATAATACTATGTTGATAGTCTTGAAAGCAATGGTAAACCACAAAATGGTTGCATATGGAATCAAAGAAACTCCAGAATTGATATTAAAATCAATCAGTTAAAGCTGTGGCGTACATTTTGTACTGTAAACGCTTCAATACAAGTATGACATCATAATTTCGGGAATTTAGTAGCAGATCCAATTAATAGATGATACCAATTATTACGGTTATTCAACCAAAAACTGAATCAGATCCCACTTCTTTATGTAAACCTCGTTAAACAAAAAAACGCACACTCCTATAAGCTCGTGATTTGTCTATACTTAATCATCACAATCACATCTTCTTTTTTTGTCAAGAACTCTGGCAACCAATTAAGAGTAGTCATGTTATAACGTGAAGAGTTCTAGTTACACAATCAGCCTAATTCTGTGCCGTCTCAATCATCTCCGGTATGATCAGGTGAAGAACTTATCCATAAAAATATTATATAGAGAATCATTGTCAGCTTTTGGTATAAAGGTCGAAGAAAGCTCTCAAGTTCACAGTGAACTCCAACCATCTCTTGAATGTCAAGTAACTAAAAGACAACGCTTTCCATGGAGAAATTTAAATTATGGCAACTACCTCAACAGTATATTAAGAAAACTAAACTAAATGCATGCCTAGGCTGCAATAACTCATAATTCTAAAGGGATTTGACCGATGTGATGCACGCCCATCATTTGATACCAATGTCATTTTGACTTTCAAATCAAAAGGGAAAGAAGAAGGAGGAGGAGGAGAAGAATGCCTATTGCTTTTAAGGCATGAGGTAGTTTAATTGCTTACTGACTATCCAAAGTTTGTTATATTGCCAGGTGGCAAGCTTTCCTCAGAGGCATTCTCACCTTTTGTGCCCAAATTTTGACAATAACCATCTACACGATATTTTATTTCTCTCTATATTCTCCAATATTAGTTTGACAATTCCAACACAGAAACAACAACAAATTTAGGTAAATCTATTTCCAAAAATGGTATAAAAAATTACCATTAATTGTATTCTAGTTATAGAAGAAGTTGCACATGAGCATACTTAGGCGGCATATGTCTTAAAAAGTTCATTTGATCCAATCCTACTCATAGGTTGATCACCATGCTCAATTAATATACCAAAATGCTGATACCCTTCAAATAGAATGACTACTAATGAGTACCTGAAAGACCTAAGCCGAAGACGAATTAAAAACTTAACGTAAGCAGAGACAACTACTTGGGCATTTATACATCGTACTTCCTGTAAAACTTTAATTATTCTGAATAATCTGGATTTTTCTTAAATGACTTGCATTAAAAAACGTAGATGCATTATTTTGCCATATTAACACAAACATAATTCTGCTTCTTCTTGATTTAGACCAAGGAAATTATACTTATCATTGTATCTGAATCTGATTTCCAAATTTGCCAACGAGATTGGAATTTGTCTAGTACATGAAGACAAATATGCATCAATTAATATCATACTGCAATTGAAAACATGCCAATTCCAACAGTGAAAAGCTTTAGGAGAACTCATGAGTATTCACAAGAAACATAAACTTGATATCATAGAGTACGTCACTGGATGATTGTAATGATGGCTACTTACCAAGACCAAGAAATCTGTGGAGTAACAACAATTCCTCCGAGTCCTTATAGCTTGTCAGTTTAATCTACTGTGAACAACAAATCCTATATTGAGCTTAAAGGGGAAAACAGAGGCAAGCTATCAAGCAATGTTTTGTTTCGCAAGACAGGTAAGAAAAGATCACCCACGGACTCTACAACCTGCAGTCATCCAGTAAAAGAGAAGCATCGGTCACATTATTGGATTTGTATGTTATATACAAAAAAAAATTATTTGAACGCAGTAAATTCCTCAAGGAGAATGTCCAATTTAGGGAGATACGAGCTCATTCCATTCTCTAAGTAAACCACTTCTCTATGGCGTCAAGTTTAATGGGTTTTGATAAAACAAACAGCCCATTTAATTATGTAAGGAACTCTCTAGTATTAACTTCCGAGAGCTTATTAAACTAAAAAATATATATAATAAAAGTGGACTTTGGGTGTCCTTGCAAGCAAGGTCCATGAACAATCTATCTTCTGTCAGATCATCTCCTCCATTTCAGCAGCTATAATGAGCGACAGTCAAACAGAATGATAAGTCTACCCGTGTAAGAGCATGACATACAAAATACTTCAGCAACAATGCAACCTATACCATGTCAAAAACCTGTGTTTAAAGGCCACCCACAAATGGAGAAACTAAAGATTCATAACGAATCAAAGCCCCACAGATGATGTAATTTCTTGTCCCACAAAATAAATCCAACCCCCACCAGATCAATCAACCATAAGATGATTGAAACGAAGCTAACCTTGGGGTTCATCCATCCCTCCCCCAAGCGAAAAAAATAAAAATAAAAAGTAAAAAATCAACCTTTTTACCAATTTACAGCGTATTATAATCAATTGATCTTTGATGTTAATCCCAACACTCGGATCTGATTTTCGCACACCGTCAAAACGTTCCCACGAGCACCGGCAAAGAAAAATCATCCGACCTAACCCTATCGTGCAATCCCCAGCAACAGCCACAAAAGAAATCCCATCGTTTCCTCGTCCGCAATCACCCCGGACGAAATCAAGCGAGATCGGACCCCACAGAACCCACAGATCGGACCAGATTTCGATTCATTTACAATCATCGAGCATCGAGAATCATAAAAACAACTCGCAAATCGACAGTTCATCGCCTATCGGCGGCAGAAAAGGAGAGAAAAAAACAGAGTGCTAGGGTTTACAAATGGGATCGGAACCGCTCCGTCCGCCAGAGATTCGAGATTCGATCTCCTCCGCAATCGCGTCGAGGGGGGACTCTCGCTTGAGTTGAGGGAGAAATTGGGGAGAAATGAGGCAGAGACGGGGCGAGAATTTGAGTCATCCGCCGTTTCATTTTATAGCCCGTGAAAATATAAATGAATTTCATTTTTTTACAATTTATTTATAGAATGTGAGCGCTTGCTTCCGCCGCCTACTCATGCCAAGATGTCAAGATAAAATTTTCAAGCAAAAATTTACGAAGGATTTCATAAATTAGAGAGAAAATTCCAAATAAAGATCCGAAGTAGACCAATTTTTTCAAATAAGAATCCAAAATTAATTTTTTGTCAAATAAAAACCTAAAGTGAGTTCATTACCTCAAATAAGGACCAAAAAGTAGTTGAATCAAATATGAGTTTCTTTGCCTACCAAATATATTCTTATATCGAAAGTATGTGACATTTCTTGTTGCAATCAATCATCAATTCCTGATTTTTTAAACTTAAAATCTGTCATGATTGCCCTGAAATCAACCTTGAAGTTATTTTTTTCATTATCTAGTTTCAAAGTCTAATTGATAAGCTATTTTTTATTCTTTTTTATGTCATTTTTATAGTAAAATAATATGAGTAATAAGATTGTTCGAAGTAAAAAATGAATGAGGGTGAATGAGCAAAGTGAGTTAAGAACATGTTGCGAGGGCGGGTTGCAAGTGAGCAAGCAATGAGAATGAGTTGGAAGCGAAAAGGAGAGAGATAAAGAGTTGTGAAGTGTTTGAATGAGATTAAAGAGAATACGAGAAAATAGAAATAGAAAAAAACACGTTAAGAAAAAAAACTAGGCTTTTAAACTTTATGAAACCAATTCAAATTCGGTTTGATCGGATTGGTTCTTGCATGGTTTTTCACTCGGAATTGGGGACCATACCACTTTTCAGGGTGGTCCAGTCCAATTCCAAATACAACTAGTCTAATTGCATAGTCCTAATGGTTAGTATCATTTACAAAAAAATGAATAGATGAAAAGTCATCCACGAAATTGTATAAACATGGTCGTCGATAATAAATATATTTATAATTGGTTGATTATTTTAAACGACACAAACAACATTTTAAAAAAATACATTTTTCAAATGGTTCAATCTACGTAAATTTCTTTCACAATTGGATCTTCCCGCTACCAATAACCCGAAATTACCCACGAGCGTAGCGCATGCCCCGCCGCTGGCATTTGCTGTAAATGATATTTCATTGGCAATATGGAAAAATAATTAAATTATTGTTAATTGATATACGAGGGAATCCGCTTTGGATTTTGGTATTTTATTAGGTCGAATATTATGGTCCCCATCGAGATGTAAGCCGCGATTTTCTGCGATTGGCGCCGCCCCACCGCCGCCGTCGAGTGCCCTAGCCGCCAAGAACTCCAACGCCGCGAGTCCGATTCCGGCGAGGCGTCGGACGATTCCGATCTCCCCGATCGCGGCGGGAGCCGCCGATGGCGTACTTGCTGAACGCTCTCACGAAGAAGCGGGAGGTGGATTCCGCCATCCGGGACACCATCGACAAGGTCCTCGTCCTCCGCTTCGGCCGCGCCTCCGACGCCGTCTGCCTCCAGCTCGACGACATCGTGAGTTTCCCGCGCGGCCTCCTCGCGCGGACGAGCTTCCTTCCTCTGTCCTTCCGTTAGCGCCCTCGATTGCGCGGGCGAATGAGATTTTTTTTTTTTGGCTGATGCTCATTTTTGGTTGGTACAGCTCGGGAAATCGGCGAGGGAGGTGTCCAAGTTCGCGGCGGTCGCGCTCGTGGACGTTGATTCGGAGGACGTGCAGGTCTACGTCAAGTACTTCGACATTACTCTGATTCCGTCCACCGTGTTCTTCTTCAACGCACATCATATGAAGATGGATTCCAGGTATGCATGTCTCGTTTCCGGCAACTACTGTCGTCGTCGTCGTCATTGTTATTGTTTTTTTTTTTTTTTTTACTTTTGCCTTTTTCAATTGCTTTTTTTCGAGGGTTTCAACAATTTTTGTGATGAAATCTAGCCTGTTCCAGTATAGGGTGGATCAACTTTTGCTTAATTTGCTCCTTCGTGTCGTATGGTGTTTGTGATTACTGGGCGTTACTTGATCACGTCATGTTGGATTGAGTTGTTTCGATCAATGGACTAAGGTAATGAGGGCCATCCTTGGTTAAATGAAACTCCCATGTCGAGTTAGCTCTCGCTCAATGAATGTTCTGTTCTGCTATGGTACCTCTTTTACCATCTGCATTGTCGCACACAACTGAGTAGCTTCTGAGCATTTGCAGATCCATTATTCCCCTATGTGCAGAAAATGTTAATTTGATTCATTCCATTCTCTCATCTTCTTTCATTAGCTACTTTGGAGACATTAGCACGCATGATTTGTGTGCAAATTGTTTATATTACCGATTTGTGCTTCATTCAAAGGATTTTTCATGGCTTTTGTGAACTGATGTTTTTTGTTTTCTCTCTGGTGATATTTCAGTACTGCAGATCATAGTAAATGGGTTGGTGCGTTTCACAGAAAACAAGACTTCATTGATGTCGTAGAGGTATTTTATCCCATTCTGTTTTACTGGATGTTGCAATTGCAGCATTGCTTCTCTGACAGTAGCTTATGAGGACATTCCTCAAAATGTCACCAAACAAATAGATGATTCTGTGACAATAATATCATGAAGGAAGAGTTCCCGCGGTCTAGCAATAACAATGCTTTCACTAATCGAGATACTAGTCTACCAGTACTGATTGAGGCAGAAGTTGTGGTTTGTGTAGAAAATGGAGAGATACGAAAGATGTGATGCTGGATTTGTTTTTTGTTTCTCACTCAAGTTTTGGTTAATATAGCTTGCACAGCTTATGTGGCATAGTCTGATTTGCTGCTTGCTTCCTGATCTATCTAATCTCTCTAAGTAAAAATGGGCACATTAATCAGCAAGGTTTCGTTATATTAGATGTCTGTTAGGGGGCATTTAGGGCATGGTAGGTGGTGAAGAGGTTTCTCTATAATCTGAAGTGGAGATTGAGGATAGCTGTGCTTACTCTCTAGTCCATTATTATCAGAGTGCCAGTGGCATGGTAGAGCCTGAAGGCATGCTTCTTTGCAGTCAAACTTGAGTAAAGATGATTTGTGTTGAAGCTTGTTATAGGTCTTAAAAGAAACATCACGTGTTTCTTCGGAGTTCATTTGGAAGATTTTGAGCTCCAGTAAGGATCTTTTGGTTCGCACATCAGCAGATTTAAGGTGTGTCTGAAGTTTGGAAGTGATGATAATCTGAGGAAAGTCACTCTATCTTGGGTTGGTGTAAAATGTGTAAACAAAGAGGGGGAGTTTGTCCACCAATCTGTTCTTACGCTGTGCTTTTACTGTGGACTAGGGTTGTTTGTGGTTCCATTTGAAGATAGTTTCAACCCAAACTGAGATCATCCTTTAAAAAAATCTCAACCCAAATCCCAAAAATCCGGATAGTTCAGTTTGATATCATATTAAATCTGTTTGAAACTAATTGCGCCGACCCCTCACGCTAATGATAAGCTTTACCTACAATATCAAACTAGAAAAAAAAAATAGAAAATGAATTTTAGACAATCCTCCATGATCATATGACAAAAAACATATAATATAAGAACCAAGATGGTATTAATGTTTAAAATATAGTTTGACAGAATGCGCTAAACTCTAATATAGGCCCTTATCTAGATTTAAAAATCCATCAGCAAAGGCCAACTCAGCAAAATTCCACTTGCTATGTTCAAACCAAGTGATTTTTCAATCTACAAAAACTGCTTTACATAATAAAAGTTATCAGTTTGGTTTCATGAGTCTATCTCAACCAATATGCCAAAACCAAATTGATGTGTTATACAATGTCCAAGAAAAGAACTTTAAGTTACTAGGTGAAGGAAGATTATGTATATAAGACTCATTGAAACACAGTGGACAAGGAATGTAAGATACTTTAACACTCCCTCTCACGCATAAACGGAAGTTAGAACAACATGCGGAATTTACAAAAGGGCAACCGCACATGCAAAATAAACTGGGAAGGGATCCAGTTCTTATATCATGTTACAATGTTCAGCAAAAAGACTTTAGCTATTAACTGGAGGGAAATTACATATATATATATATAAGGCCAGTGGAAGCCTATAGACAAGTGACATTAAAACTTCAGTATCCTCTCTGATGTGCAAAATGGACTGACAAAGGCATGTGGAAATGACGAATGGGGAACCACATATGCCAAATAAACGGGGACAAAACCTGGATATGGTACCATATAAATTGTTCAATTCAAAAGTTTAAACTATTAAGTGGAGGCACATTGTGTGTATCTAAGGCTCGTTGAATTCCCATATATGATACTTAAACACAATGAAGCGATGACAACAATTTTCCAACTCAAAATTGTGAAATACAAACGATTCGGTTTGGTTTTGGATCATCAATTTTATAGTTTTTGTCACCTGTCCTATGGACCTTTAGTCTTGGTTATCTATTTGATTGGGAGTTGAAAGTGCTAAAGCTTGTGAAATTCTTTCTTATTTTCGGCGGTTCTCTGGAATATTTCAGGAAAACTGACAAATTTTGTGTAGAGTATTCCAGATTTTGAGGGAGAATTTTCAGATATTAAAACTTAGATATGCCTAGAGCTAAAGGTGAGAGCGACAGCTGACGTATCTGTTTATATCATAGACTTCATGCATAACAAATTTTACAGTGGGTTATGGCATCTGTACAAGGCTGATCTACTTTTGTGCACTGGCGTGACAAATTCTAAATTCTTATGTAGTTATTGATGGGACATTGGATGATTGACCTTTTATATGGGTCAAGCTTAGAGTGGATGGAAGGAGGGAATTCACCTTTTAAATGAGTCAAGCTTAGAGTGGATGGAAGGAGTGGGATGGAGAGAAAGAGTTCCCCCTCTTAATCATAAAGATGATATGGCTTGATAACATTCTGGACTACGAAGGTTTACCTGCTTGAGCATGGAGTAAGTACCCTTTAGGGGACATGTAAAGATGTATGTGGCCCTGAAGTTTCTCAGCTGATGACAATGGACTGAGTGGGCATCATGAGTGCTGAGAGTTGAAGGACAGAAAGGTTGCAACTTAGATTAGAATTGTAAATAATGTGGTCATGGATTTCATTGTTTTTCTTGTCTATTCATCATGTATTATAAGTTCCACAATGATCTGGTGCCTAAAGGGTGTTAAAACCTCCTTTATCTTTTTCAATGCATGCTTTAATGCAAGCTCCAGTGGGTAAGTTGGCTTGAATAAGCAGTGGTTGTACAGAATATGGTCGATCAATTGAGAAGTGTGATAGTTGCTGCCAAGAGTGAAATGTAAAATTTGTCTGTAGACTTTTTTTGGGTAATAACATCAATAAGCTGCCTGATGTCACTGCATTCCTCTCATTTGTGAATGGCCACTTTTCCCATATTATAGGCAATCTCAATTCCAGTTCTCTTTAGTCATATGCGATGGTGCATCTCCTCACCAGAATTATTCTGCAATTCTAATTGAATGAGACCTCTCTAAGTGGTTTGGACGTAAGCACATGCTGACGGCAAAATTCTTGTCCTTCCTGCAGGCTATTTACAGGGGTGCCATGAAGGGCAAGCTAATTGTGAACTGTCCCCTTCCGCCAGAGAGAATACCGAGATACCAGTTGCTGTACAAAGACATATAAACAGCACATTTCATCGCTGTCCTTTTCTCATGTCGTATATATGTAGGTCTCAGTCCCACCTACGTTATTGGTTTATAAATTGCAACTAACATTCACTATATCTTGATTGTCTCACTGCTCTTGATAGCTTCGCTTTCCTTGCACAATCTTCCAAGATCCTGGATTGGTTAACCTTTGCTTTCAACGAATACAGATGCGTACATATTTTCTGTCTGGATATGGTCTGATAAAAGAAATAGGTTTCTTGCACGGGTGATGATATACTCTCCGGAGGATTTATGAAAGCTGACTGATGTGGATGTCGTTCGGTCACAAATCAATCCCTGTATTTTCACTTCCAGTTCGAGCAGCCCCTCACATTCTTCTTTCTTGGTTTGATGTTAATGATGGTGAATGACACGACGCATCATACCGAACGAAGAAAATACTAATCCCATCAAATGCGGAGGCCATCAAGAGCGCGAAAAGCTAAAAATATGAAATATAATTTGATGCAAACGTACGCAATACGTTGAACATTCATGCAACGATGAGCAGAATTTTCTGGGGCCGTTCGACTTTCACGTGATATTTGCTCCGTCAAAAGGGGAAGACGTGACGGAAACCGGCCAGAAGCAGCAGTTCAACAATAGATGGCTCAAGACCGAAGTAACTTACCAGTTTTCCATTGGCTCGGGACACGGAGTTCTTGCATGGTTACGCTTTGCCTATAATTACGGGATTGAGTAAACCGCAGGAAAGAAATATTTCTGTTTTGTGTTGTGTTTTGCTTTCAGTTTCCTCGTCGGTACGGTGAGACGGGATGCAGAAACAGCGGTATAACGTGCGATGTTCGTTTTCTAGCTGGTTTCGTTTGTCTTCACGACAAGAACATATGCAGGGAGGCTAAATCACACACATGGGAGGCGGAGGTGCACTGGATATGTACACAACCTATGTAGATGCTCGAGATGGCGTGAAAAATGGAGGTCTAGACGGCCTTGCTATGTACGCAATCTAGATCGGTAGTATTGTACTGTGACGAGTTCATATCGTTGTGGGTTTGAAACAATTGATGTGATTATCTAGTTATAAAGGTGTGCAAGATCGAGCTTAAGGAGCAGGACCGGATTAATGATCTGCAAAATTTACAATATTACGAAAGAGTGAGAATATGTGACCGTACAGACTTAGTCTCTCGCGCAAAAATTGACCCGTAACACTATCTAACCGATGCACATAAATATATGTTTTCACAAACTGCAAATGCACAAATACTCAAATAGGCAAAGAGACTCTAAAAAATTAGGCCCCATTTGATTCAGCATTCGTAGTGGGCTTTAGGATTCTAAAGTCCCTTAATCAAATGCAAATGCATTTGGTTTGTGTTTTTGCTCAACTTTGAAAAAATACAATTACATTTCCAAAGGATTTTAAGGACCTTTAGTACAAAGTAAGTTTTGAGGTATTTCAAGAAGTTGCATTTTCGGAATGCAAGTTTTGACCTCAGTTACTGTTCATCTTTCCCAAAAATCATCGCACAACAAAGCCAACAAAGGCTGACAACCACCAACCAAGGGGTCGCGCTTATCGACAACCGCCGGCTAAGGGTCGGCCGACCTTGGCAAACATCGCTAGACCTCAACAATGCATGGATCGCACGACCCAAGTGATTGATGGCATGAATCACTGACCCGGGTAGCCCCTTGAGGTTGCACACAACCTCAAGTGACAAGGATCGCATGACTCAGGTGGTCGTCACTTGGGATCACCTGACCTAGGCAACCATTGCCTCGAGGTGGGCAACTCAAGGCGACCCTGAAGGCCATCCGAGGACCAAATCTAGTTGTTTGGCGGCCAGATCCGACGGTTCGGTGGCTAGATTTGGCCAGTCTGTGGTTGGACTTCAAAAAAAAGATTACAATTAAAAAATTTAGTAAAATTTATTTACAAATGCAATTTTTACCAAACGGCATTTTAGCCAAAGGTGTTTTCCAATACACTTTAAAATTACAAATCACCAAACACTAGTTACATTTGACAAAACTCTCTTAATCCAAAAGTATTTGCATTTTTCCAAATACGTTCCCCAAAACCGAACCAAACAGGCCTTAGTTGAGTTTGACAAGTTAAAATGCATATTAAAATCCATCGATTACGAAACAACTCAAGTAAGACATTTTACTCCCAAAATGTTGGGCTTATAATGCCTTTCCAAATAGCAACATTCGAATCATCTTCTTTACCAAAAAAAAAAAAAAGAAAAATTCGAATTATCTACTTGGTAATTTTAAGGCTCTATTTGGGCAGAAAAAATAACCAGCCTCTAGACTCTAGCCCATTATGTTATCTTCGAATTTTTTAATTCATTCGGTTTGATCTTTCAACTAATTCTATTGAATTTATTCAATTTAATCTCTAACTTTAAAAAAAAAAAAAAAGTCGACAGTCTTCATAATTACCCACTATTACATGGATTTTAGAATATCTTTTCATTTCAATTCATTTTCTAAATCTATATATATATGGCTACATGTTATTGTTTCTCTTATTTTTTTTTTGGTTTTTATAAACATTACACATAGGTCTATTTAAATATATTTTAGTTAATTATCACTATAATAGTAATAGTATAACCTCATTTAGAGTTGTATTGGGTCGATATTCTTACTATTTTAATTTCCTAATTTATAGATTTAACAAAATTTAGAAAAGAAAACACAAAATACAAAAACTCGAAAGTTTTATCTAAAAAAATAGGATCAAGATTTAGATTAATACAAGGACAAGAAATCAATAAATAAATTAATGTTGTTTCTTAATACTATTATCAAAAACTTATTTTTATGAGTTTGATATGACTCTAAAATGAGGTCATATTTTTACTATTATAGCGATTGTAAATTAAAATATAGTTAAATAGAACTATAATGATATCTACAAAGACAAGACAAAAAAAAAGTTAAAAATAAATAAAAATAGCCATATTTTTTTTTTTTTGTTGATTTAGGAAATGGATTGAAAATGAACAAGGTATTTTAAAATATTGACAATGATGTAATTATAAAAGCCCATGAATAGTATTGAAGGAGAATTTGAGTTTGTTACTAAAAATTGAGAGACCAAATTGAACAAACTGAAAATTTAGGAACTAAGGAGTTTAATCGTTTAGGAATAATTTAAAGATAATAATTTTAAAGATCCAATAATAATATTACACGTTGAATCAAAATTTATGAATTATTTGTGTCATTTTGGTCGAGGTACGTGATGAAAAGAAAATGAAAAAGGAAACTTTAAATACCCCTCCTGATCCTTCTCACAAAAATCTCTAAATTTACTTCATTTTCCTCATTCACCCTCCCTTTTCCTCCTCTTTCCTCTCTCCCAAACAAAGCGGAAACATCGATGTTCATATATTTTGCAAATTCAAGAAGTTTCGTATAAGAAATGTCTGGGCTTTCAAGTTTCAACGTCATGGTTGTGATAAAAGCCAAAAGTCAAATCAAAGAAGATTTGAATCTGAGGTGGATGGAGCTGGAATTCCTAAGAGAGGTCCACCTGATTTGGAAGCATAAGAAATCACTTTGAATATATATTTTCACTTTATTTGAGCTGATCATATAATTTACACATATAACAGTACACCCACAGTGACGTCAGCGACCGACTTTGTTTTTTTCTTAATCTTTGAAAAATTAAGGTAAATATTTTGGCGAATAGTACAAAAAAGGACTTTTTCATTCGAATTAAGGGCTCATTCCAAAAATACCCGATATTAAAATCTCTTCGTCCTAGCGAGTTTGAGATGAAGACACGCCACATCATCCGTAAAGCAAACGTCTCGAAGTACAACGAGCATATTATAAGTTTAAACATGAACAGCTATTTCGGTCTCAACGCTGTACTTGCCTACTTATATTATTTAAAAATGATATAAATTATTTTTAAACTTTAATTCAATATTCAATATGATTCTTGAATTTTTAGTTCAATATGCATTATTATATTTGAATTTTTTTGTAAATGTTCAATTTAGTCTATTATCTATATAAAAATATTCGATATTATTCTTGAACTTAAATTAATGAAATGATAATAATAGACATTTTCATATAATATAAAAACTAGATAAAATATTTATCAAAAGTTCAAATGTCACGTTAACAAATTAAAAGTTTAAAGAAGACATTGCGTGTCGGCTTAAAATTTGGTGACTATTTATGTTATTATCCTTGATATCATGAACAAATAGAACTTTAAAGCCGATGACGCTGTCCCCCCCAAAATTTACTAGAGTGCACTCGACCTTTCCACGATTATTATAAGAGTAAACTCTAATAATTGGTAGTTCGACCAAAATATAAAGTCTAGAATGGCAATCATTATGTCTTTTGCGTGGGTGGTTTTTCTCTTTTTTTCCCTGGGAGACGGCATAGCTTTTTGACTGCCGGTAGTCACTCCCACCTGACGTGTGTCTGATCACGAGATAAAAAATAAATAAAAAATGATTCTTTTTTTCTGGCCGAAAATAAAAAATGATTGAAATCACGAAAAATCGCCTCTCCTTTTTATCATCATTTTTACACGTAAGTAAGTGTCGAAGAAAGAGACCGGGGGCTCGCGAAATGACCAAACCACCCCCCAACCCCCGCGACGGTTAGCTCCGACGACAGATCGAGCACGTGAATTGACCGAAATGCCCCCCCAGCTCCGACGGTTGGGTCCGGCTGACCCGCGGTGACGCTTCTCCCCGAATCCAGCCAGCACCACTCGCCTCCTTCAAAACGTGCACTCTCTCTCTCAATTTTCTCTCTCTTCTGTGTAAGAATATCGAAGAAGATTCTCGAGAATTCCTATTTAAGCATCCCCGCCCGTAGAAGCTCCAACCGCTCATCTCGTCTCTCTCTTTCTCTCTCTATCGCTGCGGAGAATCTGCACTGGATCTGGAGCGCCAGGACCGGGCCGCCCCGGAAATCGCCGCGGCGGCGATGGCCGGATCGCCGGAGGCCCGCCCGAGCTCCCCCGCCGCCTACTCCGAAGCTCCGGCGGCGGCGGCGGCGGGGGAAAATAACGGCGACGTCGGCGGCAGCGGGGGGGAGCAGCTGGACAATGGAGACGTGGCCGGCGCCGCCGAGGCTTCCAATGACGGCGACGGCAGTTTTCCAGGTGTGTTCGTGATGCTCCTGTCGAGTCCGGAACTAGTTGCCGCGATTAAGTGCGCGTCCGATTTGACTGTCTCCGGAGGAATCTGGACGAGAAAAATCCTCCGTCGTGCTTTGTTTTTGCTCGATGAGCTTCGTGTCGGGTGTTTGTCGGTGGAGCCTGCTTTATCCGATGATGTCGGCGGCTGTTTTTGGGTTCGCCCTTACTGTTGGAATTGATAAGACTTACTGATGCTTGCTCTTGCGCCGAAAGGACGTGGATTGAATCGTTGCATAGGCAATTCTACTAGAAAGTCGCGACTCCATTTCTGGGGTACAAATTAAGATTCATATAACAGTCAACTGGATGGCGAACAATGACAAGTGACTTAATACTCTGAGAGAATAAGTTAACTGTCGAACTCGATTAAGTTGTCGTCGGTTCTTTGAAGGAAGAAATTAGACCATCGAAGCAGCATAGTTCACGGAAACGCCTCGCTTGTTCCTTCAATGGCAATAAAATAGATGAAATGGTTGGAAATATAGCGAGGGGTGACTTTTGTGTGATCTAATCGTAACTCTTACTTCGTTGTGCTTCACTCTGAGGCGGGATGCTGTCTTCCTTTGTGCGTAACCACGTTTGCTGTACCACTTTTGGGTAAACATGGATGAGTGAGCTTATTACAGTCAATCGATGAGTTACTTTGACATGCAACTTTCTACTAACTTTGTAATCGTAGAAATGAGCAATGGTTTGGACGAGCTCAGAAGAGATGTGGAGTGCAAAAAGGGCAAATTTTACTGGGATATCATATGTGGCAGTCATTCTTGTTAGAAGACATCTCAACACAGATATGGAATTTATGGCGAATGTTCTTCACACATGAAAGCTATTTTCCTAGGATCACAGATTTTGTAGCCATGGGAGAACATCTTTTCTCTGTAGATAGCTGAGGTCTCCTTTCTTTGAGTGCGTGTGCAGGGGTTATGAGCAGAAGGTCCCACTGAGACCCTGTGAGAGTCCAACCTTGGTATTTGTGGGAGAAGGTGTACGGTGTGAGTATGTGTGAGTGTGGATGAGAAATAATGGAAGAGTCATCAAGAGTGTGTTGGTAAGAAACTATCATGTGTACATAGGTATAGGATTGTCTTATAGGTGTGTGAATATGCGAGTGTGATCAGAAAGAAAAGAAGCAGAAGTCTGAGAGTGTCTTGAGTTGAGATTGAGAAAGCTCATATTTGCCCCGCAGTGGCATTATTATTGTGGTGTATTGTCTCATTGTACTATTTTTTGATAAGTTCTTGCATTGCTTCGTGTAATGTGAGTGAGCATTTTATAAAAGATAAGCTTCTTCCACATAAATTATCAAAAATTCTTTTTATTTGATAAGTTCTGTTTGTTTTCACGCAGCTAACTTTAAAAGGCCATTGCAAAATGCCTATGCATTTCCATATAGTCATCTTATTTTGGTCTCACACAGGCATATACATGAAAAAGTTGGCATTACTTGGTGGCAGGTTGCTTCCTCTTGTGGAAAGGAAAAGTTCTTTCTGATAAAGGAAATATGCTATTCTGATTTACTTTTATCAAGCTAGAAGAGATATTTTTTATTTTTCTAGTTTTCTTCCAAATGTTACATTAACTTAATCTGCTTGAATTTTTTTTTTCTGAAATATGACAGCTTCTAAATGAGGTTCTTATCTTTGTTTTCTTTTATTAATATTGGTGAAGCACGTTTGATGTTACCCTCAGTTATGGCCTCCTTTTGAGAAAATGATCTTTCGCTGCAACAAAATTCAGTAATCACATCGCATGCTTTTAACTGAAGAGTACCTGACCTCTTTGGAAAGCTTGAAAATAGGATTTTGGAATGTGTTCTCTGGTTGTTTCACCTTATTGGAGAGAATTAGTTATCTTTGAGTGAAATCACCTCTCTTATGCTTAGGGGTAAGATCTGTTAATGGTATATCTGAACTTCTTTCAGGATTTTCTCACAGGATTAAGTCTAAAGTAAACAACTTGCCCATGGGAAGGTCAAATTCCGAAAGAGAGGAATCAACTTCAAACCAGGTCAGGTTGGAAAGAGCAAAGACTGAGAAACCAACAGCCCCTAATTTGCTTGCTAAGGAAGCAGCCCAAATTTTTGATGACAAAATTCCTGTCCAGCAGAAGGTATGATTTCTGTGCTACTTGTCACTCTTTTGGTATGCTTATTGGGAGAATGTTCATTGTGCAGTATGCTTGTTGCTTTGTGCTGTTAGTGCAAGTGGGGGCCTTTCTGTGCATGGCAACTTTCATTTATATCCAGGAGAAGTTTGACTTCTTCCTATGAAGAAACATGTTACGCCTATTATGCAAATGGAAATGGGAAAACCTCTGACTTTTTGGGATTTATCACCGTCAGTTTTTGTTTTAAAAGGTCTAGCATTGTCAATTTTCATCAGAATTTTAAGCTAACACTCAGTCAACAATCGATGCTATCCGGTAGGAAAAAGAAAATCAGTCATGTTTCAGAGAAAGTAATTATGCTTCACTTTCACGCGGTAGGTGTGAAGTAAAGTGCATCCAATGCTTAAGCAACCAAGTTGACAATGCTATAAAAATGGTTTTGCTAGTACATGTGTAGTCAGAAATTATGTTGTGTATTGTTATTGTCCATTCTAATCATGCACCTGAGATTTTCATTGAAGTGTTAAAATGTGCAGCTTCAACTGTTGAGCAGAATAGCTACCGTGAAAGATAATGGAACTGTGGAATTTGAAGTTCCAGTTGATGTTGAAGCTCAATCTTGTGATGTCCGATGCAAAGATGCTTGCAATGAAGTCATTGATGATGAGCCCCCTGATGCCATGGACATTCAGTACATGCGGCCCTTGCAGATAGTTATGCTTATTGTGGGTACCCGTGGAGATGTGCAGCCTTTTGTTGCTATTGGCAAACGCTTGCAGGTGAACAGCTTGTGTATTTCTTGTTCTGGGGCTTCTATTTGATCATTTGATTTTATGATACCTACCACTCTTTAATCCAGCAAATTTAGGGAATCTTGAATTGGTATTTCAAAAGGTTAAATGTGTCTCCTGAAGATAGTGGGCATATACATTTGAGTTTGGTATCTGAGGCACCATAGAAGTAATTAGACTCATAGGAAAGCAATGCAGAGCTGTCAGCTCCAAGTAAATTCTAAATGGTGAGTGTAAAGAGAGAACACAACCTCCTTTGTGGGAGACTCCTCGGCGAATTCGCAGACTTTGTGAATTTTTTTTTTTCTTTACCAAAAAACAATTAGATTCTGTCGACTTCCCCAATTAAACTTTGGACCATAGGGGGAAGGTCACCGCAAAAGGGGAGCAGCCTTAATTTATCAGAAGTAATGTAGCTTTCTTCACATGACTGGTTTTTTTATCATCCTAATTGATTGCCTCACTTTCCCATTCTTGTAAAATTTCATGAATTATCTGGAATATGGGGCTTCTCACTTGTCACTGAATGAAGCAGGATTATGTCAATTTTGTGCTATCTATTGATCGGTATTGTCAAACTTATGTTTTGCACGACATCTGCATGCAGGATTATGGCCATCGTGTTAGATTGGCAACTCATGCCAACTTTAAAGAGTTTGTTTTAACTGCTGGCTTGGAGTTTTTCCCTTTAGGAGGTGATCCAAAAGTTCTTGCTAATTGTAAGTACTTCATACCTTTCTTTCATGTTCTGTTTGCTGTTTAGCAGAATCATGATACTTCATAGGAGGACAGTGCATTTGATGGAGTAGATTTGGTCTCTCTAATCAATTTTTAATTGCTTGCTGTTCCTTTGGATTTGTATGTTAAGGTATATCTTCTTCAACATAATTGATGTTTAGTTCAAGGAAACAGTTGAATTGACGAAGTTGTGACTTGAGAATTATTTAGCATTTCTTAATAACAGATGGTGATTGAATGCATACATTTCATCGTAGTTGTATACTTTGCTCTTTCCTGATGTGCTTGGCATAGTTTTCCTACGTTAGATGTCTCAGAAGAGAAGCTCGACTTAAATTTTCTCTGGGACATCTTGGTCTCCTCCTTCCTTGCCTCTACCTAACCTGCGTATGTCCGAGTACTTTGACATAAAAAATAGATTTATGATGTATTTTTTGTTGTGTGCTCTAGCAAGGTGAGCATAAAAGTGGAATTTGGCATCTATATAGTACGTTGGACTCTGTAAAATGGGCTAACGGGTCATAATTGTGGTTGAATTAATTGCAAAAGTGCAAGTCTCTGTTTCCTGTTTCTACTTTTGTTGTCAATCCTGAGTAGCTCTACACGGGGAAATGATACATGACATGTATGAGGAAACCAAATTGTTTTGTAAGAGCAAAGCATATTACATAAAGGAGCAACATTTCAAAGTCTCTTGTAATACTACTTTGATTTTGATATTAGATTTCCTCTCATCAATGTGTGTTCGAAACCATATCCATTAGAGGAAGAAAACTTGTTTTTTCTTGGATGAGATGGCTTTGCACCAGAACTCCTGTAGTAAGTAGAGTTACCTCATCGGTTCTGAGTCTGTAAATAAATTCAATACTTTTCCTTCCAATTTCTTCTCAATTGATTATTCTTTATTTTTGTTGAGCAGACATGGTTAAAAACAAGGGCTTTTTGCCATCAGGGCCTTCCGAGATACCAACCCAACGTAATCAAATGAAAGAAATTATATATTCGTTACTTCCAGCTTGCAAGGACCCAGATATGGATTCTGGCATTCCATTCAAAGCAGATGCCATCATCGCCAACCCCCCGGCATATGGTTAGATCTTGTCTCAGCTATTTCATCATCTTTTACTGTTGGGAGTGTCCTTATATAACCTTTTTTGTTTTCTGTTTGGTTACTGTAGCAGATTTGATTCGTAGCTCTGAACTTTATGTGCTTTTTTTTGGGTGATTCGTCTTTATTGGTCTGCGAAGAAGGAAAATGCTGTAAAGTTTATGTGCTTTTGAGCTGTTTCTTTAGACATGAGGTGACATTTTAGTGGAGAATTATGACGTATATTAGTCTGATTTCATCAAGGATATATTAGTTCACTTTCTTCTGAATATCACAAAATCTGCGAAGGATGTAGATGCAGCAAGGATGCTAAAATGGCTACTACCATTACACTTATGTGGTGGAAAAGTTCATTGATTCTAGTGATAAATTCCAAGTTTCTGCTGGATACAGGATGGTTATGACACTGCAATTTCTAAGATTTTGCATGTTTCAATCCTAGTCATACCCCTCATTTCTGGTTTGTTAATTTACCCTATGAATCATGCCTGCTGCCAACGAGTTAGATGTTATCGATTTTGCTAGAAATTGTGGCTGGAAGTGGGCTTTTGAGTGTGTACAAGGACAAATGATGTGTACCTTGTTGATTCTGTTTGAATCAGAATGCATATTGTAATGGCATAATTGTTTGGCATATAAGCCTAAGAGTTACGCTAGCTTCCCTAGTGACATATCTGAGTATGCAGCTTTTTTTAAATACTTGTTCATTTGTAATCATTTGTTGATGTTTCTTGTATACTACTTTTTATATGCTGTTTCTTGGGGGGCGGTTCATAGACAGAGACTATGAATGTCAGCCTTATCTCAGATTGTCTGGCAGGGTGGTTGATGATGGGTTTCCTCTCACATGTACACATTATCTCTAGCGAACTGCGTTCTTTTTAATCTTCTTCCTGACCCAACCTGAGTTCTTGTTGCTACAGCAATCTACTGCAACGAAGTGCATTGCCATGGGTTATAATGCTTATTTATCTACTGCATGGAATAGTTCTACATGCATAAAGAACTTATGATTTCGTTTTATTGATTTCTATACTTTATTGAATTGTCTAACCTGGTCGATCCTTCTTTAGGGCATACTCATGTGGCGGAACATTTAAAAGTACCACTTCATATATTTTTTACTATGCCATGGACGTAAGTCTTATTTGAGTTACATTTAGTCGTCTCTTTTGAAATATTCTGCACTTTTTTTCCATGTGATCTCAGTTGATGCTTTTTCACTTTTCCTTCTGCTTGTCATCATTCAAGGAAATGATTTAGAAATTCCTGACCTTATTTTGTGTGCATCATTTTTCACCAGACCAACTACTGAATTCCCACATCCTCTATCTCGCGTCAAGCAGCCAGCTGGATACAGAGTAATTCCATCGAGTGTCATTGCCTTTGTTTTATATTTTTCTCATTATCTTTAGCTAATATTTACCTCCTCTGGAATTACCAGCTGTCCTACCAGATTGTTGATTCCTTAATTTGGCTTGGCATACGGGACATGATAAATGATGTTAGGAAGAAGAAGCTAAAGCTTCGTCCTGTTACATATTTGAGTGGTTCACAAGGCTCTGATACTGACGTGCCTCATGGATACATATGGAGCCCTCACCTTGTTCCAAAACCAAAAGGTGGATTACGTTTGTTAATTGCATCTTTAGTACTTAATTTGGTGATTGCTTGATAAACTCCAAGGAAGGATCACCTCACCCAATGCTGCCACTAGCTGCATCACTTATCAAATAGAGTAATTGTTGAACTGAAAAATAAATGTTGCTTGCTGCATGCTGTCGTTTCCTTATCTTTTTAATCACGTGTTTAGTGTCATATTTAGAAATATGTTCTTAATTTTATGGTGTTTGCTGTGGCTGATGGTAGTTTAGGTCCTATGTCTGTCCTTATAAATGAACATCTATGCTGGTATTCTGGTGTGTGGGCACGTAGTTGGCAATGCTTGTTTCTCTACTGGACTTCTGAATCTCTTTCATTTTTCCTAAGCCGGTAGGTGCCTTTTTCTATGTACACTTTTAGCAGCCACCCCCCCCAACAAAAAAGAAGAAGAAAAAGCCAAAAAAAAAAACCCACCTTCCCTCTTTTCATATCCAAATGCTTTTTTTAGTATTGTTGACATCTAATCTGATCCTAGGAATGATTCTAATTAATCTTGGCATTGCGTTGTTTCTGCAGATTGGGGACCCAAAGTTGATGTGGTTGGTTTTTGTTTCCTTGATCTTGCCTCGAATTATCAACCTCCTGAGCCTCTTTTAAAGTGGCTTCAAGCTGGTGAAAAGCCTATATACATTGGGTTTGGTAGCCTTGTGAGTTTTTTCCCTTTTCATTCCTTAATTATTACTTTTGTTATTTTCACGTGAAACTATCCTCCATGACACTCATTCAGAGTAGCAAGTCATGTAACTGAGGGACTTCCTACCTTCTTTATTGACCTGTTATGGTATTTAATGGATAAATAATGTTTTAGATGATATTTTTTAGATATCCTATTGTTTAAAAAATTAATGAGTTGTGCTATGTTTATCATATTTCGGAAGTCGAATCCTTGGGCCACTTCCTGACCTGATAGTTGAAACCTTGCTTCCACCTTTGTTTTGTGGATGTCATCAGCCTGTTCAAGAGCCTGAAAAGATGACCCAGATAATTGTAAAAGCATTGGAAGAAACTGGACAGAGGGGCATCATCAACAAAGGATGGGGTGGCCTTGGAAACTGTAAGTCGTTAGCCATTTGGCTCCTTCATCTGTGTTTACAATCTTCTGTAAGAGTTCTCTGATGGCTTCGATCACTACCTTACAATCGTTTCCACCAGAGTGGACCTCGTGCTAGTTGAAATCACATTTCTTGTTAATATTTCAGTGGCAGAACCTAAGGACTTTATATACTTGTTGGACAACTGCCCTCATGACTGGCTCTTTTTACAGTGCAAGGCTGTGGTGAGGATTGCATACTGTTTCCTTTTCTATTTTATAAGCTGCATAAGTCTTAGAAATTCAGGGATGCTTTTGCATTAATTCTTGTTTTTTTCTGTCATGTGTAACAGGCTTCTTGCATGTCCTTGTAGTTCTGTCTTGTAGCTGATTGATTCCACCTTAGTTTTTGCCCTATAAATATACACTCAATTGAGCATATGTACAGAATCTGGCCATCCAATCTACTCTCTGTTATGTGACCAAGGGAAAAAATCTACTCTCTATTCAGCAAAAGATGCTACAAAGCTGATCACTTCCTCTTAATGATTGCCTATAAATTTTTACTTAAAGATCCTTGTGCAAAGAGTCATGCCATAAAGGGATAAAGTTTCAACTGCCTTTTGGGAGCTGAGTGAAGATCTTTGGTGAAAACCCTCCCTTAAGTGACCTCTTAATATGACTTCAACTGTTTGCAGATGCAAGTCAGATGTTCTCCCGGAAAGGCACCCCATAGACTTTTTATCATGAGAGATTTGTTAAAGTGGATTAAGGCTTTAATTGGTTGGCCTGGTCTCTGAGAACAATGGAATCACATTCAAAAATGATGAAATTCAGGATTTATGCCTCTTGAGATGCATTTTTCTTGTTTTGTTTGCCACTTTACTGCTACCATCACTGAAGAGTTTTGCTCAACCTACTGCCCTGAGCTAGTCTTTGTAGTCAAACTCCTCATATCACCTGAAAATGTAATCATCTGATATAATTGATTTATGTTGCTGCAAGTACTACCAGCTGATAAGATTCAAGTAGCAGATTCTTCATCATAATATCATCTTGGAAACTGTTCTTCCATGCCTTATTATGTGTAGATCTTCTTGTTTTCCTTTTACAGAGTAGCGTTTATTGACTCATTTACCGTTCCCTTGATTTTTTTCCTATCATTTAAGGTGCATCATGGTGGTGCTGGAACAACAGCTGCTGGTCTAAAAGCTGCTGTAAGCGTTTCAAAATTTATTATTCAGTTCTTTTAGTTTGAAGTGGAACTTTGCTTGATAATAATAGCCAATCCATTCTCTTACCCTTACCCTTATACAGTGCCCAACAACTGTTGTACCTTTCTTTGGTGATCAACCTTTCTGGGGAGAACGAGTACATGCCAGAGGTGTAGGTCCCCCACCAATACCAGTAGAGGAATTCTCACTTCCCAAATTGGTTGATGCAATAAAGTATATGCTGGAACCCGAGGTAAGAATTAATTGTTTCCATTTTGCTTGATATGATCAGTTCTGTGGCTTAATGGGGATGATCTTAGCTTTTTCAAGGATCTGGCATGTCTTAAGTTTAAGCTCTAACTTATTTCCAGCAAACAAAGCAAAAGTTGCTTTGAGTTAGAGGTGTGGATGTACTGAGCTCAAGCATAACTTCAATGCTCAATTCAGGCATAGAACATTTCCTCAAGTGCCAAATTACTGGAAATTGTATTAAATCCTATAAAAACAGGGACTTTAGTTTTGCGTCCTAGCTATGTTGAGAGGACTTTGATAAATTCACTCGCTCGAGCCTGGCCGGCAAATTATTTTTTATTTTTTCTGGTGGTTTGTAGCCCAATGGCCATAAGTGCTCCTATAGGTTGGATGCCTAATGAGAAGCATGCAAACTTGTTGAGCGTAAGCCAATCTTCCTCGTGCTCTTGATTCCTGTTAAATCTCACATCCACCATCCTTTTTACTTGACCACAGAAACAATGAAACGTAGAAATTAGTTGTTTTTCATTTTGAATGGTTAGAAACCTTTTTTTGGAAAAGATTCTATGAAAGGAAATTATTGATGTTTGGTGCATACTAATGTTTGCGGAAGAAAGTGGATATTGCCATTGCATTAAATGCCAAAACAAAATTCGTAATGTGCTTACATGCGAGAAATGCCAGGTGAAAGAGCGTGCACTTGAGCTTGCCAAGGCCATGGAGAACGAGGATGGGGTGACTGGAGCGGTGAAAGCATTCTTTAAGCATCTGCCGTCTCAAGCACCTGTTCAAGAGGCTGATCTGCCACACCCAAGTCTCTTCTCTCTCAGTAGATGTTTCGGTTGCGCCTGAATTGGCAGCAATCCGGATCTCGGCTTTCTTAACAGCACACTTGCTCAAGAATATGGTCTCCCAATGCCTTTTAGTGATGGAAAAAATACTAGCCCATAGTCATGAATTCATCTGTACAGATCTAGGGCTCAAGTCCCGTTTGTTGTAATTATTCTATTTTCACTATAGTAATTATTCGGTCAGAGCAACCGGTTCTTGCTTTTGTAGTCCATGCACTTCCGTCTCTGGATGTTCTTCATGTGTCGGTATAATGTGGATTGAGATGTTCCGGACAATGCGCCTGGATGTGATTACACAGGTGCATAGTTGTCGTTTCTTGCATCCGAAGGTTGGTTCTGAGAACAAACCACTAAGGAGATTGAGTGCAGATTTCATGGATCAAAAATGTCTTTCCCCGTCTCCTGCACCGCATGATTATTTGGTAGACCCGCTTGATATTTATAACACCTAAAGATTGCAGATCAAAGCAGACTGCCTATGGGGGATTGGACTTCAAAGGAAGCGAGAGCTGCCTAGAGGCATCAAACGGATGGAAGCAAGGAGATCGTCGTAGCTGGGAAGCTTTCGTCTCTCCATTTTTTGGGGTCTCCGGGTCCGTTCGTGAGTTCATTCATGGCACGTCAGGTTTGATTCTCTCTGAGCTCTTCTGGAACTCCACTAAACTCTAAAAATCTTAAAACCTACTTCTAGGAACGTGGCCACGTGTACGGCAACATGTGGCGGAAACGAAACAAGTGCATGCATTGTCATGATGCATAGAGACAAAATCGAACACAGGAAATGGCGGTGGCGGAGATGAGGGCATGCAGGAACCAGTTGCCCTTTCAGTCCCATAACTCGTCTTCCCCCATTTATATCAAAGTTCAGCAGATTCATACAATAGAGGAAAGAGAGGGAGGGGACCAAGTGCAGAGGACTTGCCGACGGTGACTTTTGGCTCACTTAATCCTCCCACATTGGACGTTGGATCTTCTCAAAGCCTCCGTCATCGTCTGAGTTAGTCTTAATCCCCCATTCTTTTATTCTCTCTCTCTCTCTCTCTCTCTCTCTCTAGAGCGTGGACAAACACGAGGTCCCCCCACCGTGATTTCAAGAAAGAAATCAAGAATTGCCCCTCTCTTTACCTCTCTGAAGACTCGGAACCTTGATCTCTATGGGGGTGAGGAGGGGTCATGCGACCCACTGCGAATTGATTATACACTTGAAGTTGGTAGAATGATTGGAGTCATTCCCCACTTGAAAAAAACAAGGGGCATGGATGCGGGGAAATTTAAGTGTGGAGGGATATGGAGAGCCTACGCACCTAGCATTACAACACTTGATGCTACAGAAAAAAGATAACAAAAGAAAAAACACCAAGTGCCCATAACAGTCGAAACAACAAGATGTGCTGTCAGGTGAAGAGAGAGAGAGATGCCATTTCCCAATCCAAAAACCTTCTGTTTCCACCAATCGACTTCATCATGCAGAAACGGTTTTTATGAACACGAACCCCCCTCTCTCTCTCTCTCTCACTTATCTCTTCTGTTCCCAAGCCCATACACTCACTTGTGTCTTTTGCACTCTTATTAAATTATCTTCACTCAGAGACGCTTCCCGTTTTCCAAAACCCTCTCTTTCTCTCTCTCTCTCTCAAGAGAAACTTTGAAGTCCCTCTGAATTTCTTCTCCACTCTTCCATCAGATCACCTATAAAAACACCCACATTCAGTATTCAGTTTCAGTCCCATTCACTTCCACCGGTTCCGCTCCCCCCCTTCTTTATTCCCCTCTATTCATCCAAATTCTCCTACTCCAAAAACCCCAAAAAAGAATCCTCATTTTCGTGCAATGTTTCACTGACTTCTTCCCCTGTTACTTGGTTCCCTCCCCCACAATCTGACATCAATTCTTTCCCCTCTCCCTCTCACACAAACAGAGACAATATGGAAGATGAAGAGAAAGGGTCCACTCCATGAGAGAAGACGTAGGGCCCAGCAGGGTCTTTCCTTGCTTGTTCTGCTCAAGGAAGTTCTACAGCTCCCAGGCGCTGGGAGGCCACCAGAACGCCCACAAGAAGGAGAGAACGCAAGCCAGAAAGGCCAAGAGGGCGTCGGAATTCATGGCCAGGAACTTCTCCCCCGCCACCCCGCCCCTGATCTTCTCTCCGAACCATCACCACCTCGGAGGACTCGTGAGCCCTTCCATTCGCGTCTCCGCTCACGCCCATTCTCTGCCCGCCCACCACGCCGTGCCTTCGGACATGTTCGGAACCAACAGCGCGCCTAGGTTCGACGCCGGCGGTCTCGTGTACGGCGGCGTTTGCTCTGGTAACGGCAGGTTCTGTCCCGAAGACAGTGACCCCAGTTTGCTCAGCTGGCAGAGGAGTGTCGTCGGGTGCAATTGCATCGACGGCGGCAAGCTTGCCCATCACGAAGCGCATCAAGAGGAGGCCTTTGAGAGTCGTGATAAGGACAAAAGCAAAAATCTCGATCTGTCTCTCCACTTGTAGATATCTCTACAGGCGATTTCTTGGGCAGTGGGGAGTGAAATTTTGGCGGATCCAAACTTTTTTTTTTCTTTCGGGGTATGCTTTAGTTTCTCGAGAGGTCTAGGAGTTCGGCTGGGTTTCCATTTTGTTCTCAGAGAAGAAATAAGTCGTTTTGACCTCCTCCTCCATGCTAACACATCGAGGAGTTATCAGTTGACTTCGTACTCTTTCAAGCTTTTATTTCCATTGTCAGCGTTCTAGGAACTCCCATAGACCCACCATTTTGCAGGGTCCGGGGACCATCAGGTTATCAGGTAACGCAACAGATAGAGAGTGAGAGAGAGAGAGAGAAGAGAGTTGGCAACCATATGAGTTCTTCCCAGATGTTCCGCTTGATGCGATGCATGAGGAGTCTGCATATATTCAATTCCCAGAAGTATAATGTGGAGCATAATCTGTGGTAAGAAACATTCCGCTCTGTGCACAACTGATCATAAAAAATTGCACATGCGAACTACACATTCCCACACTAACTTGCGCACAGTCCGTTCTGTCTTCCACAAATGAAGCGACTCTTCATATGAAAAAGGATAGTAGCAAATCAAAGATTAGAGAATCGCAAAAAGACTTGAATCACGAATCATCTGGATCGATGATAACTTACCGCACTCATGCTTTATATCTCACATCATTAGAATGTCCACGGATTCTAACTTTTAACATCTTTTATGAAACTAGAAATTACAAGCTTTCCTACACATCAAGAAAATCAAGTTAATCGGACGCCGGCGAAGGAGAAATCGAGGGTAGCTGATCAGAACTACATTGAAAGTGCATCATGAACACAACTCACTCGCGGAGCCTCTTTGGTTCTTAAGATTCGAAAGATACCAAAGGCACACCACGAGCCGTTCAACCATAGCGTACTTGCTCCGACCCACTTTAAGTTCGTGACCTTCAGCAGTTACATTGGAACCAGTCTCGGTGATTGCCATCCGTGTCAATCGAATTGATTTGAATTTCATTTTTAGTTACTGCTCTTCATGAACTCTTTTAAGGGCACAAAAACCACTCTAATCATACATCGAGAGAGAGAGAGAGTACGCGTGCTGATTTAGCCATTTCCGTAAACTTTCAAACGGAAATTTGACAAAATTGACTTAAATCGCCACGATCCGACATTAGTCCATGAACTAGAATGACAACCAAACAAACAATAAGACCAAAAATAAATCCCCCAGAAATTACAATGACCGGAAACACAATTCCCTTCTTTTTTTTTATCCCCGGTCACGCGACTGAAGCATTTTCTAGCACACAAGGCCAAGCCAACCACTCTGATGAAAATTGAACTAGTAAAGATGCATTTTGCAAAAGCTACATTACAATTACCAACCACTTTCGATCCTATGACAAAGTCTGCCTTCACTATAACGGAGAAAATCACCAACAAACTACCGATGCTTCCTATGTAAGAAAACCATATTGAGACAAATGAAAAAGTCAAATACTTATCATGAGATGATCCCAAAAGGTTTTTATCTTAGAAAGGCGTGCCGACTTCGCTCCTCGTCTCGGTAGGGCTATACAAGGCCGACCTGTTCCTTGGCCTGTTCTCCTCAAGTTGCTTCACGACTTCATCCATGGTGGGTCGCACCGAAGCCACTGGGGCACAACACCCCATAGCAAGCTTCAGTACTTGGGCAAGCCCTTCCTCCATTGGGCTCCTGATCCCCCTCATGACCTCAACATCGAAGACGTCCAGCGGCGTCTCCTCCAAGACCGCAACTTTCACCATTGAAGGCAAATCAACATAATCGCTGCTCCTACCATTTTTCCCAGGTCTCTTGCCGATTAGTATCTCGAGCAGAAGTATTCCATAGGCATAGACGTCTGTCCTGGAATTGCATTTCTTCATCTTCTGCAGCTCTGGTGCCTTGTAGCCGTCGGTTTTCGCTAGTGCCACCATCTCGTCAGCGACGGCAGGGACCATCAGCTTGTCGAGTCCAAACTCAGTGAGCCTGGCCACGAAGAATTCATCCACAAGAACGTTCTTTGATCTTATGTTTCCATGAGTGATTGGTACTTCAGGGCCTGTGTGAAGATGTGCCAGCCCTTTGGCTATGCCCAATGCAATCTTGTGTCGCCTGGCCCAGTTCAACACCGGCTTCCCTGGCCTTGTTTCTGAGTTCAATAATCAAGATTGAGATAGTTTCGTGAGTTTCAAACATATCCTACATGACATTGACATAAAAGCCTGAACACAAAAGCTTTTAAAGATCATGTTGACATTCTTTTTCACTTCCTATTAAAATTAGCTCTTCATTTCAAGATGCATCCATATCTGGTCCTATCCTTCAAACTATAATAAGTATTTTTACACACAGCTACAACAGTATTCAATAATTTCAGACCGAACTCCGAATGTTGGTGGCACCGAAAAGCCGTATAGTGATTAATTGAATCTATAGTTTGATGGAGCATCTACTAAATATGCAAAAAAAAAAGTATCCTGAATGCACTGGGGCATTAGCTACGATTCCATTCCATGCGACCTAATTGCCCAAGTACTCCGTTATGGGACAAAGAGGGCCTGGCACGACCAGCAACATATTTCTCAACCATAAAAAGGCCAATACCTTTGTTAGGTGCCTTGCAACTTCCCAATACTCCCAAAACTCAAAATATTACCAAAAATTGACAGAAATATGATTTATCTTCTTTTATCAGGGAACTATCACAAGGATAAGCTTTTTAAGTTAGAAACTCCCCCAAAATAATATAGGAAGGCCATCGTATCATAGCAATAGAACATCAAAGAGCAAATTTAAGAATGCAACATTTTTTCACCATCATGAGACTGCTCGTATCAGATGGAAGCAAAAAAGACCGTGCTCAGGAAATCAAGGTAGTCCTTTAGTGACAGAACATCAGTTACATTAGGCTGTAGGATCAAACTAAGGTGGAGTAGCAAAGGGTCAAAGCTAGAAAAGCCTGACATTAGCCTCAATTGTTGATAAAGGCCCACACACTGAAAAAATTACCGAGATTAGGCCAGCACAAGTAATACCACATGGTCCTCTCCCCCTACAGCTGATGAAGAAATTAACAGCCACACTATGTCGTGTTGGGGAAATCAAAGTTTGCTTTAGTTGATTTTGCATTTCAAAGGAAGTTAACTGTGCAAATTGCAGGTTCTAGAATAGGTTTTATTCTGATTTCTGATGCACTTCGAGCTTACTTTTCGAAATCATGACACTAAAGAAAGATAAACCTTTGGCAAGAGTAGGGTGCAGGGTTATACTTGACAAAAATTTTATGCCCTGTTCTTTAGTAAATGTCTTTTTTATCAAGGAATATCGGAAAACCCGTGGTTATGTCCAAGACCCATGAAAGTGACAATTTATCAACCAAGTAAATACAGATTGACAGCAAGCACCTTCTTTTTCTTCAACTAATCACGACAAATCCACTTTTGGATAAAGCATTTTTTGCCACCAAGCTAGACAGAGGCATTAGCTTTTACAGCTTACATATTAACTCAGTTGTCGATTTCATATAATTACTCACGTTCTCAAGTTCAGAATCAAAACGGGACAGATCATAGATCACAAAACTCCATGAAAAAGACAGGAACAAGATGAGGGCGTACCGTGCAACAGATCATGAAGAGTTCTAACAGGGAGATAATCATAGATGAGGAGCTTCTCTCCTCTCTTTCCCTGATAAAAAGCTCTAAGAGGGATCAAGTTCTCATGCCGAACTCTTCCCAGCTGCTTAATCACCGGTAGACAAGAACTCCTATCCTTGCAGCTTCCCTCCCTCAACAGCCTCAAAGCAATCGTCCCGCCATCAGTGAGTTTCGCCTTGTACACCGTCCCATAGCTCGTCTTCTCCATGACTTGCCCAGTCGCATTCAGTACATCATCTAGTGTCAAGTGCTCACCGCCCTGAAATAAAATGAGCTTGCCTTCGCCACCGCCGCCGCCACCAACACAAACTCCATTTTCCTCGTCTTGACCTTCCTCCAATTCATCATCGCTGTCGCCCCTACTCTTTTTCTTCCTGTTCTGCATATACCCAATGAACAATGAAGCGGAGACCACAGCCCCAGCCATCAGACCAATCACTATACCAGCTATAGCGCCAGAGCTCACTCTAGAACCCCCGCCGCAACTATTCAAGGGCAACCCACAAAGCCCAGGACCGTTTCCTTCGAAAGCTGCCGCGCTGAATTTCGTCCCGCCAAACACTGGCAATGGTCCGGTGAAATTATTATGCGAAAGATTCAACTTGTCAAGGTCCAAACTAGCCAAACTCTGGGGAATCACGCCCGAAAACATGTTGTTCGAAAGATCGAGCTCCTTCAGACCCAGAAACCCGGTGATGAATTCAGGGAACTCTCCGGCGAACTTGTTGCCACCCAAGTCAAGAACTTGCAAGCTACCACAAGTAGAGTTAGGCACAGCAGGTTCAGGGACAGACCCAGATAAGGAATTCCCATGAAGCCTAAGGGAGACGAGCCTGTCACACAAGTTCCATATGGAAGGCGGCAAAACCCCATTCACCAAATTACCACTCAAATCGATCTCGGAGAGCGAAGTGCTGTACCCGAGCTCGAGCGGGACGGTCCCCTCAGCAAGTTGACGCCGAGATAGAGGCTCTGCAGCATCGAGAACTCGCCGAGCTCCCTGGGGAGCGACCCGGCGAGGCCGGCCGACGGGAGCTGGAGGGAGAGGAGGTGGAGGGACGGGTCCCTGTAGAGGGAGGCATTGGCCCAATGAGGGGACGACACGTCGCTGCAGGAGGGAGGGGTCCCGTTGGAGAACACCCATTTGAGCCCTCTCCACTGGCACAGAGGCACCGAAGAGTTCCACGAAGAGAGCAGGATGTTCTCCGCATCGCCCTGCAGTGAAGCTTTGATCTTTCCCAGGAGAAGCTCCACATCAGAAGAAGAAGAGGAAGAAGAAGACTGAGCAAAAGTGAGCAGCCAAACGAGCAAGGAGACCACAATGCAGGGACCATAAAGTCCCCAAACCGCCATGAATGAGGAAGCCATAAGTTTACACAGAGAGCAATAGAGAGAGAAAAGTAGAAAGAGAGAGAGAGAGAGGAAAGTAGCTTGTGTGGTGGACTGCAGTTTTCAAGGAGGTTTCTCTTTCTGGGGAAAGCTGACAGGAGTGTTGACTGAAATGGCGGTGCGGTGGGGGGTTGTCAAAGTCTACCGATTGGACGGCCACGATCTGACGGCACGTGACTCCAAACGGCGAAGTGGGGGCATGACCCCTCCTCATTCATTACCCGCCGCTGGATCGACAGGGTGGGCCCCCCACCCCACAACCCCTTCGCCGCATGATTCATGATGATCGGACGGTGACGATGATGGCGATGTCGAGGACGGATGGGAAGTTGATGTTTCGAAAATAGTTTCCTTTTCCCGGTACGCTGCACCCATGTTTCGAAATAGTGTTCCCTTTTTTTGGTCGAAACATGTTTCGGAAGAGTCACTGTGAATTGAAATAATCCACTCAAAAAGAATTTTGGACCGCACGCAATTTTTGTTTTTATTTATGTAAAATAATTGAGTTTTTTAGCTTATATATATATAAATATCAACACAAAAACCAGCTTATAAATCTTCTTTAACATTCCGAATCTTAAAGAAAATAAAAAGGGTTGCATCTTCTATCCTTGCACAAAAAAGAAAAAAAAAACACAAATGTAAAATGAAAAACGAGCTATTGCAATATAAATTTTCATTCATCTAAAAGGAGGGTGGTGTCATAGACATCTTCCCAAAATCAATAATTATTTGCATTGCTTTTGAGATGTTAAAAATAGAACATCGTCACAAGACTTGTCAACTCTCGGTGGCTCATACCACGAAATTTTTTTATCGTTGATTGTTAAGCGGCAAAAAAATAAGGAAATGTCAATATACTCGATATACTAGTTTCGATTGCGTTCAAAAAGATTGAATTTTATTTTTTATAAGAAAGTTTAATTGGAATCTCGAAATGCTGGTTAACACGACAGATATGTATGTCATTTCCAAATTTTTGAAATGCACAATTTCCATAATCTGCCAAAGGGTACCAATCAAAGGGTCTTGTCTTTCATGTCTGTATTTTCTTTTTCCCCCGCACGCTTTGTCCTTTGGAATTATAAAAAAAAAAAAAAAACATTTTCTTTTTTAGCGAGGAGAGCTTGGTGTGCGCGGGACGCCAACCCGTCAGGTGCGGTCTTTTCGGGGAGCGGAAGCGTGAGGACAGGCGCATCGGACGGACGGTGCTCCTGCCCCAGCGACCCCACACGTGGCGTGGGCCCCGCACTCGGAGCTTTTCCGGATCGGACGGGGGAGGTGGGGAGACTAGGGTGGCGCGACTTTCGTGTCCGAGGGTGGGGCCCGGGGGGAGGGGAGTGGGCCCCACGGAGGTTACCTGAGGATAGGGAAAGTCCTATGGAAGTCTTTTGAGGTGGGCATTATTAAAGTGGGGGAGGGTCCACCGGTACCTTCGGTGGGCCTCGTTCGAGGAACTTAAGGAGTATTATTAAATTGTTGGATTAATATTATGAAAATTTTCAAATTAATATACTTATTATATTATGATAAATTTATACTCCATTAATTTTTATTCATTTTGATTTATATCACGAAAAACCTAAATTAATACACATCTAATAAACGGAGGATAAAATTCCAAACTAATGAATTTATCAACTATCACATGCCATCCAATTTAGCAATTTGAGAGTAAAGTTTAACAAAAAGTGAATTTGTTGTAATTACATTAGTATGGGGTTTCTAATGATTAAAAAATTAATTTCAAAAAAAATTATCACAAGCATAAGGAGTGATAAATCTCGGTCCAGTTTGGTCCCACCTAGGAATTGGAAATTGAATCAGAAGGACTGGTTCCTAGTTTTTGGGATCGGGGACCAGATCGAGTTAGTCTAATCCAATAGAATCGGTCACTTAATAAAAAAATAATAAAAAACTACTAGACTTGTTATTATTTTAGGGCTATTTTTATTTTTAAGAAATTAACAAATATTTTTTAAAAAATGAGTCAATTTGATCCCCCTCATAATCAAGAACCGAGCCGACGCATCTAGGAATTAGACCAAATCAACTAATTTGGTTCGATTCAAACGGTTTTGAGTTTGGTTAGTCTAATATGCTTACTCCAAATAACTGTACTAGTTTAGAGTTTTTTGTGACATTAATCATAAATTACATAATGATTTTATTGGAGGTCGTTATCCCATATCAAAAGCAAAAAAAGTTGAGGAATTTTTCGGGGACAGTAATTTAGTATTATCGTTGTAAAATCCCACCACAAAAATCTGACAAAAAAAAGGTTACTTTAGCTAATAAATATCTTAAAATGAACCTAATAATTGGCCGCTGCGTTGGTACTAGTTTTTTACTTTAACGTTGAGGTCTAGAGTTTGAATTATTACGTTACTAACATGTCTTAAGTGGGGGGCCATGGTATTTGAGTCTCGTGCTAGCCTCCCTCCAGATATAGTCGATGATCTCCGTTGAGCCTGTTGGATCGGCGGTGGCCGTGAGCTTCCATAAGGTGTGCGGATCTTGGATATTAAAAAAAATAAAAAAATAAAATCTTAAAATGAACATAGATGGAGAAATGGATTTCAATATTTTGGAGCAATTTTCAAGTTTACCCTGACCCCAGTTAGTTTCGCAACAAAAGGCAGCCCTGACTTTTTCAAATTCGTTCGAAATCTTTTGTCATCATTTGTAAGAGGAAATAACCCATCAGATTCCTCCTCAAATTCCAACTTTACACTGCTTGTATATTTCATTTGTTTGCGGGATTCTTCCCACTCCCTTTTTCAATTTTCTCTTTTGAGCTGGAGAATATTTATCCCACTTTATATCAGCCGTTTTTATATGTCAATTTTTTAATAAATAAAAATAACATATTAGGTTTCTTTCCCCAAAAAAAAAAAAAAAAGAGGCCCGAATAGGAATTTAGTCGATACATAATGCCGAAAAGGGCAGAAAAGTAACTGAGGTATAGCTTTTGGAGAGAATATAATCTCGAGATGGATTTGACATGTGACAAGTGAAGGTTTATTTTTGATAACATAGAAAAGGTGGGAATAAATGTGAAAAGAGGAGGAAAAGGTCAGGATTTTTTTTTTTCACTGGAACATTTATTTTACACCAAATCAAAAGAATAAATACATGCGACATATGGACCGAGTGGGGACAATCGCAGGTCACCTAGGCTATATGTTTGGGAATTGGACTGAACGGGGGAAAAAGTTCATGTGAAAAACTTTTCTTGTTCACACTTTAAAATGAGCCGGAAAAAAAAAGAAAAAAACCCTTTTCACCTTTTCGTCTAAATCTAAGACATCATTCGAATTTCAAGAAATTATAAAAGAATTATACATGAATCTACACATTGATATTTGGGCGTTATTAAATAGTAGCTTTGTTAACTGATTGGATAATCTTGGATCTATAAGTGCTTGAATATTAGTTTCTTTTCATTACTTCCTATAGAGTTATTTTATGTTTGATTAGGTTATAAGATATATATATATATATATATATATATATATATATATATATATATAATAGATTTACAATATTAAATTATTGTATTTGGTTTTATCATATTTGCATACAAAAAATATGTTGAGAGTTTCAAATTAATAAAAAAAACTAAAGTAAAAAATAAAAAGCAGTAATTAATCTGGACAAATTCGTGAGATGGAAGTAGGTAGAGAATTTATCTAGAAAGCATTTTGCTTTCATCATATCGCTTCTAACGCATGGCATTATTGCATTCATCTCATTTTGAGATGATTTGTGTATTCCACTTTAACCCTTTTTCATATAAAAAAAAAATGTTTCGAGAGTTTTGAATTAAGATAAACTAAAGTAAAATATAAAAAAATAAAACAATAATCCGGACATATTTGCGAGAAGAAAGTAGCTGGAGAAATTAATTTAGAAAGCCTTTTTGCTTTCACCAAATTGCTTCTAAACATGGCATTATTGCATTCATCTCATTTCGAAATGATTTATTGGAGCTAAAAGATGAGGAATGATTACGGAGACATAGTTGCACTGTGGGTGCTCATGCATGTCCGAAATGGAATGATTTTACCCGATTGACTTTAGGCTTAAAAGCTCTTAACATGATTCCCATGCTCGACCTGTTTTGGGGGGGCAAAAGTGACTGCTTGTCTCGTGGTCCTTTTGATTTTAATACATTGATTCCCTTAAAAAGAGCTATTAATTAATGAAATACAAAAGTTATCAATTCTAAAGCACCTTTGATTGGATAGGGCATGTTTGTTCGCCATTGTTCAACAGCAAAAAGTACCCTTTTTTTTTTCTTTTACTCTTCTGATAAGATATGAAATATTATCTAAAGTTTAAAAAATCGCAAAAATAATTACACGTTGATATATGTGGAGCATGAGAATTTTATAGGATGAAAATTTCGATAATTTGAATTAGAAAAAAAGCGTGGGCCGTAGGATTTTGATTAAGTGAAAAATAATTTGTAAAAATCAATCTAAATATTTCCTTTTTTTACTATAAACCCTTTCATTAACATCACCAAAAGTAACTAGGTTTGAAATTTACAATCAAAAGGTGTATGAAAAACTAAGCTACTCTAAAGTGAGAACCGACCAAAAACACCTATTTTTCTTATATAATGGACTATTTTGGGGTTGTCAATTCAAAATGTTTTTGGATAATATAACAATCGAACTTTTGCGAGTTGGCTCGAATGTATTAATAAGCACATTTAGAACATCATATAAGAATATCTTTTTATTTAAAAAAATCAGACTATGCACTGTCAGTATAAAGGGAGAGAAAGGAAGAGAGAGAGAGAGAGAGAGAGAATTCTCTCTCCAAGCATAAACTGGTAATTTTTATAAATATGACAATTTAATTTTTATTTCGTTAAAAGCAGTGGACTGACAAGAAGTCCGGCATGGTGGAAGCACCATCATTAAAAGGTGTTTTATTCCCGTTAATACAAATATTTCTAGTGGAGGCATAAAGTACTATTTCTGTTCCTCTCTCTCTCTCTCTCTCTCTCTTCAATGTTTTCTTCTTCTTCTTTTGCTTTTTGTGGCCGAACTTGGTCTATAATTAGGACGCTTTCCATGATTCTTCTTGTCACTTTATGGAATTCTTAACGATCCTGTAGGTTCCCACGAGCCTGCCCAATTCGATGGAATCCGATTTTAGGGCTTATATTACCTCAATTGAGGGCGTTCAGGACGCTTTTTCCTGATCCACATGGGACTTCGAGCAAGGTTAATCGTGGGGAAACGAATATTTTCGGGACGAAATTGCCTCTGCCCAACTGCGGGAAAGTTGGCACTCGACCGTCGCGTGCTCATCGAATGGAAGTGTTCGGCGCCGGCAATGTGTTGGGGGGCCAATTGGAACGATGTGATTCCCCTCAAGGTGATTTAAGATGCGTTTGATTCAATTTTTTTAATAAGTCTTTAACTTCTAAAGTCTATCGAGCTAATTCCATAAAAAAAAAAGCACGAATTTTAGGTGTTGTCCTAAATGTGGCCCGAACTTTATTTGAGACAAAATAAAGTAAGTCTATTTCCTTACCAAAAAATAAAAATAAAGCAAGTCTAGTACAAATGGGCTTCGCATTTCTATTTAACAATAAGATGCACACACTTTTAATATCTCACTTTAAGATAATGTAAGCTCCTACTTCCAACTCAGCTTCTGACATGGCAAATAGCTTGCCAAATGTTAATTGATCTAGGGTGCGCATGGTAAAATTTAAAAACAGAAATTGATTTCGGCAAAATCAATTTCTCAATTTCTATTCCCCTAGGACAAGTTTACGAGCAAAGAAACCCGTTTGATAACGACTCAAAATTTCTATTTCGAAACAAATCCGTTTGATAACAGAAAAAAATTTCTATTTCTATGAATCATGTTGTCCCCATCCTTTTACCTCACTCTTCTTGGTGCTTGTGATGGTAATTTAATTTGATAAAAGTTGGTAAATCGCTTTAATTTATATTGGTAATTCGATAGAGTAGTTAAGAACTTCAAAACATTAGCAATTTATGTAAATAAAAGCTAGTAATTAGTATAAAAAATGCTAATATGCAAACTATAAAAGATTTGGTAGTTTCAAATGCTAATATGCAAATAGTTAATGTATTTATTCTCCTCATTCAAGATTCGGGTTTAAGTCACTACATTTTTTTGCATTCTTTTGAGACCACGAAGTGATTTTATGGTAGGTACTAGTTGACATGGAGGTAGGCGCAATTTGCGAGAGATTTGAAATTAATAAAATGGAAATTGTGCTAGAAATAGAAATTGATTAGATAATAATATAGGAAATCCTCAAATACAAAATAATAGTCGAAATAACACTAATGCATTACAAAAGTTGAAAATACAATTTTATGGAATTTCCGGCATATTATTATCCCTTGCCATTTTATTGGCAATGGTTTTCCTAAGCGTATTTATTTGGTTTCCCTCCTCGGTCAACCGAATGTTTGCAAGGTCATCCCGCATAGGTTCAGCCAAGTACATCGGATCTCCATATAGGGAAAAGTTCCTATCCATCTTGTCTTGATCACGGATGTAATTATGGATGGCACAACATGCAATTACGATATGTGCTTGCTTTCGAAGTGCAAATGAGGGCATGTGCCTCAAAATGAAAAAGCGATTCTTCAATGCCCCAAATGATCTTTCAATGACATTCCTTAAAGAAAAATGCCTATAGTTGACCAATTCTCTTGTAGTTGTTGGCCGTCTCGCTCTACCCCTATACTCATTTAAATTATACCGGTCACCTCTAAAAGGAGTTAAAAATCCCGGAGTTGCTGCATAACCAGAATCCATGACATAGTATTTGCCTACAATAATGTATTTTTGAGGGATTTTCCATGCATTTTTGGGAGGAAAAACATTTTTGAGTATTTTTCTAATTTTTGGATATAAAAGGGATTTTTTTACCTTTTTTGGTATTTTGGAAAAATACAAGTCTTTTTGGCTTTTTCTGAATTTTTGGCTTTTTCATGAATTTTTGGCTTTTTTTGGATTTTTGGCATTTTTTGAAAATATGAAATATTTTTGATTTTTTGATTTTTTGTGAAAATAAAATATTTTTTAATATTTTTTAATATTTTTCAATATTTTTGGAAAATAAATTATTTTTGATTTTTCTCGATTTTTTTGGAAAATAAAACATTTTTTTAACATTTTTAAATATTTTTTTGAAAATAAAAAATTTCTGATTTTTTGATATAAAATATTTATTTTTATTTATTAGAATATTATTTTATATTAAAATAACAAAATAAAACCGACCCCGGGTCGGATCCGCGAGTTAGGTCCGGCCGGACCGGCGACTCGAACAAGGATCGGGCCCGACTCGGATTTTTTATTGAAATGGCGTCGAGTCTGCTTAAGGAAGGAGGTGGATGGAGAAATAATTTCTATTTCTACTTGAAATAGAGAAGCTAAAATTTTTAGCTTCCGATTTCTCCTCCAAAACAATTTCAAAAAAATCAATTTGCGTTACCAAACGGATTGCTCCAAACCTGTTCCCGAAACGAGAGAAATAGAAATTGAGAAACAGAAAATTTTACCATGCGCACCCCTAATAGCCCTAGCTATGTGTATCGTCTCCTAGAACTAAAACTGCTGAATTATTTTTCCCATGAAAATCATTTGTACAATTCACCTCATTGGAGGACAGACTTAAATTTAACACTTCCTCCAAACACTCGAATGTAGCATCGTTTTGCTGCGTTAGATATTATTGCTGACGTGGAGATGCCACGTCGGATGATTGTGAAATGAGGGTTAATGGAATGCCAAATTTTGGACACAAGTGAAAGTTTGTGCTTTTTTTTTAGACAAAATAAAGTTTATGCCAAATTTGGGACAACACTTAAAGTTCGTGCATTTTTTTAGACAAAATAAAGTTTGGGCCAGATTTGGGACAACACGTAAAGTTCATGCTTTTTTTTATAGAAAAAATAAAGTTTATGCCAGATTTGAGACAACACCTAAAATTCGTGTTTTTTTTATGAAATTGGCCCAAAGTCTATTGGATAAATGTTTGGATTTTCTTCTTAACCCATTTACGGATGAGTTAGAAAAGCTAAAGACCCAATGTCGAAACTAGCTTTCTTCTTCCAAAATTACCCTAATCAATTGCTTAATTTTCTGATTTTGTCCCTCGTGATTATTTATCTTTTTGGAGCAAGGACCATTGGTGAGGTTAGGTCGGGTCACCTAAGGTCATGTGACTTTAGCAAAGATCGCGTGGGATGGCATGACCTCAGGTGATAAGACCTAAGGTCATGCAACCTCAGCTGGCTGCTTGGGTTGCAACGACTAGGATCTAATTTTTAAATAAAAAAAAAGAAAAATTAGATCCAAAAGCCGTTTGCAAAAAAATTATTTGCAAACACTATTTAGAAAAAAAGTAACTTTACAAATGATTTTCTTATCAAATGCAATTTGCATTTTCCCAATGAGTTTTAGGTCAAAGTCGTTTGCATTTTCCTAAAACTCATTTGCAAAGTCAGACCAAACCCACTATTAAAATAGGTCCTACTTTGGCTAGTCTTTGGAGAAAAAAGGCGACCAAGTAGTGAGCTTTTGGGAATTTTTCTTCTAAAAAGGATGTAAACTAAGACTATGTTTGGTAGTTGGGATAAAATTCGGGATATGATATGATTTATTCATTCTACGTTTGATTTGGTGCTCACTCTAGACAAGATAAAGTCGGATATAAGGGAGATATAGGCAGGATAAAATTATCCCATGTGGGAGGTGGGATAAATGTGGATATGATTTCTAATATCCATAATAGGAAGGTTATTTTTCTCAAATAACAAACTTATTAAATTAAAAAATTGAAATTATATTTCAATATAAATAATATTTGAATTCTAATTTATGAAATTAAAAATTTAAAAATAGAAATTTATTTTTAATTAATATTATGTCAATTTATATATTCAACTTTAATTATATATTGTAATAAACATTCAATCTATAAATTAAATATTTATATTTATTATGCATTTTAGGTATTTTTGTATTTTAGGTATGTTAGTACAGTTTACTATTTGATAGAATTTTATTAAATAATTTTATCAAATAATGATGAAAGGAGAAAAAAGAAATAATAAAGAAAATAATATAAAAAAGAGGAAAAATAAAATAAAAATAAAAATAAATTAATGAATAGTGTTACGAGAGATTTTCACCATCTCCGTTTTATGAACATTTATATTCATTTATAATGATATGTCGTTTATATAAAAAAAAAATTTACATGATATGATATGAATATATCCGATTTAATATTGCGATTTACCAAACAATTGACATGATTTAAAAAAATCCAAGGATTTTATATTTTATCCTATCCAGTCCTATTCTAATTAGAAATCCGAACGGCCAAATGTAACCTAATATATTTGGTCACTTGAGCTAGAATCCATGCGATTAATCGAGATGACTTTAGTCCACATTGTCTATAGCATCGTGGCATATTTTTTTCCTACGAGACTCTAGACAAAATCTTCCTAAGAGAGAGGTGCGTGTATTTTTAAACTATCATTTGGTTCAATAAGGTAGCGCATGGTAACATTTATCTTCCTCCAAATTTATGTTTTTTTGTTCCTCGGAATAAAAAAAGAACAGAACCACTCGCCATGATAGCTTCGCTAGATAGACTCCAAACCTCAATTCGGGAGGTCTAGAGTTCGAAGCCCCGCAACGCAAGTTGCAGGGAGGCTGGCAGATCTTTTGGTGACTTACCCGGGTGCATGGGTGGTGGTTTCCTACGTGCCTCTCCAGGGTTTACTTCCAAATTTGTTGGTATGCGGGGTTCCCTAGGTCACCAAAAAATAAGTAAGTAAATAAATAAATATAAATAAAAAAGAACATAAATCCGTTTGCTAAACATTTGTTCCCATGAACAATTTCTATATTTTTTTGTTCCAAAGAACATAAGTAAGAAACAAAAAAAAAGTAGCTTCTTATTCCTGGGAATAATTTCTAAAAATAAGCCAATTTTCTTTTTTATTTTTCTTTTGTTCTTCTCTCTTGCCGCGACCACCTCCAATCGCCTGCTGCCGCCCGTCGCTGGCGACCCGCCACCATCGATGCCCACCGGTCGGCAATCCGTGAGCAAAAATAAAAACAAATAAATACAAAAATACAAAATATTGTGTAGTTACCAAACGCATTTTATTCTTTTTCTATTTCTAGAGTATAAATTTAATATATTTACCAAACACCTTATTTTACTCATAAATTATTCCCCGGAATAGAAATAGAAAATAACTATTTTTGAAAAAAACTCTTCCCCATCCAAGAAGCATTACCATTCGCACTCTAAGAAAATTTCAAATAAGAGTTTGAAATGATTATATTAGTCTCAAATAAGGATGTGAAATTGCTGTGATTGTTTCAAATAAGGGTCTAATCTTATCGCCTAACAAAAATTTCGGTTGATCAATAATATTTTCATTCAAATACAATTTAAGGGTGTGTTTGTTTCATGGAATACATTTTCGGGAAAATATTTTCCTCATTTTTGGCATTTGGTTCACTCGGGAAAATGAGTCAACGGAAAAAGTTTTCTTAGTTAACAGAAAACGTTTTCTTAACAAAGCTTAAATTCAGGAAAGTGATTTCCCATTTGAAAGGACCGGAAAACGTTTTCCGAATCTACCAAAGCTTAGATTTGATGCTTGGTTTACAAAAAATTATTCTTATAAAGATATATTTTTAAAATTTTATGATTATTTTTACTTTTTTTAAATATAATTTTTAATTTTTTAAATATAATTTTTAATTTTTAATAATTATTTTTCTTTTCTTTTCTTTTTTCTTCTTCTTTAGCTAGCCGCCGGCCACGACAACGGCCGGCAACCAGCCACGAGCGAGATCAAGCTCGCCGGCGTCGGGCGAGGCCGATCTCGCCTATCCGGCGAGGTCGAGGCCCCTCCCAATCTTTGGCGAGCTCAAGCCTCGCCAATCATTGGCTAGGCCGAGCCTTGCCGGCATCGAGTGAGGCTCAATCTCACCGATCTAGTGAGGTCGAGGCCTTGCCCGACGCTAGCGAGCTCAAGTCTCACCAACATCGGGCAGGGCTCGATCTCGTCGATCTAGTGAGGCCGAGGCCCCACCTGACGCCGGTGAGCTCGAGCCTCGCCTAGCTCTGTTGTTGGCCATCGGCTAAGGAAGGAAGAAAAAGAAAAAAAAGAATTGAAATATGAAAAATAATTATAATTTCGATTTTTTTTAAAAAATTATTTTTATAAAGTTAAAAAAGGTTATGGACTCAACAAATTAATTTGGAAGTAAGAGGCACACTATTGTTAATTGTTAGGTCAAATGTCATTCAATCATTTTTAAAATGCAATCCAAACACCATAAAATGCTTTCAGTCACTTATCATCAAACAAAGAAAAATTAACAATTTTCTTGGAAAATGGTTTCTCGGAAAACATTTTCCAAAAACGTTACGTTTTTTGTTAAACAAACATACCCTAAGTCAAATTAATTTTCTTCTTTTAAAAAGAAGCAAAGACAAAGGCCAAAGGGCTCCCTCCCGCATGTGGCCACTGCTCCATTGTTGGTGGGGTGGCGACAATGGCCAATAGGCCCTTGTCAGAGATGGGAGAGAGTGGCGACTCTTTCTCAAATTTGGGTGAGGGTTGCCAACCCTTGTGTAGGCTTGGCAACCATTGCCCAACACTCTCAAACCTCCTTGCCCAAGTTGGGAGGTGCTGGGCGAGGGTCGCCAGGCCTATGTGAGAGTTAGCGACCCTCATCCAAATTGGGGCTAGGGTGGGTGGTAAGGGTCGCTAGCCCTTAGGTAGGCAATGGCATATACCATTGCCACGGCCCTACTAGCAATGGGACTACGGCCACAAATAGGAGGGAGCCCTCCCTCCTCTATGTGTTCTTTATTTTTATTTTTCTAAAGTTTATAAAGAAAAAAAATGGAAAAAAATTTAAAAGATGAAATTGTCTTTCACCACATAATGAGTCCACGCCCTCTTTAAGACTAATATAGGCATTTATGCTTTTATTGAAAACAATGTCCATTTTAGTCTTTATTTGCATTTCAATCTTTTATTTGAAATAATATCCAATTCATGCCCTTATTTGAGAAAATAATAGTATTTTAGGCCCTTATTTGGAAATTTTTTTTTTTTTGGTCTATACAAGCTTTTTCAAACTAAAACAGGATTAAATCATTAAATTAGATATTTGTCTTCGCGAAGTTATTTTATTAGAAGAGTTTAGGTTGTTATCGGACTGAGGAAACAATCGAAACTTGTAGATTTATAAATCATGCATCGTACTTGTAATTCTAGCCTAATCCATGAGTAATTATACTATTTTAACCATTGCTTAATAAATTGCAATAATTGTCTACACTATCATATAAAAGCAAAGACAGCGTTATACTTTTCAAAGGATCTCAATCATTTTTTTCTTCTTCAAATATTCTCGATGAATTTATAACCCCTTTGATATTAACAATTTGAGTTTTTTCGAGTCTAAAACAACTTTCTTAACATAATTTCCAGTCTTGAGACATTCTTTCATATTTCCACATGCATAACCTCTCTATAACTCATAAACCATATAGGACTATGCATAGGAATGAGGACCTGCTCGAACTGTTCGGAATCGGACGAGAAGGTCTTGGAACCAATGGTTCTTAAGGGAGTCGGTACGTTTCTCGGTTTCACGGGTGGATTCACCCAACCACCCATCCGAGTTGGGCCGGTAATATAATAATATATTAATTTTTAATATTAAAAAAATATAAATGATAAATTAGTAAATCTAAAATTTAGGGCTCTCAACTCAGTCACATTATTCTCTCTTAGTCCTCTAGTCCATCTTGTCTCTCTCGAAATTACTAGAGCTCTCATTGTCTCTGTCACTGTCTCCATCTCGAATTCTCCATCTCTCAACTCATGGCCACACGCACATTTCAACTCACGATCGTGCCTCTCGGCTCTGATCAACGCACGGCTGTGCCGTAGTTCATCGCCTCCCTCTCTCGCCTCCATTTGCTATAAGTTTGAACCTCTAATTTTCAATATACTCACTAAATCCCTAAATCCTAAATTTCTTTGCTCATGTCTTCCATCATTACTAGAGAAAACTACTGAGGAAGGAGAGCAAACCTCGGCCTTTCGAGGAAGAGGAAAAGCAATTGTGGACACGATCTGCTGGATGCGGACGAGCTCAAGTACGTTTACAATGAAAGCGGACTGCAAGTTTATTAAGGTATTATGCCTTAAAGGGGGGAGGTCCGGTGTTCCATAGGTGATGAGAATTAGATTACCTTGGTTTTGCATTTTCCCTCTGTCGAAACAATTAGTTTCTGTATTACTAACTGCCCTGTGTGTGTAATTCGCCCTTCATCACTTGTGTTTCCAGGTTTGCAATAAGTGTTCTTTTGTTGGGGATCTTTCGAGATGAAACCCATCATGTCTGTTCGGTAGAATGCGCGATCTTACGGCACCCTGTGGGATCAAATTTACATTGGTTTCTTTATCACTAGGCTTTCTTTATTACAAGGCTCCAGGCCAGAAAATTCTTTCTCATTATCTTGCTAATTTTGGTTTCCCTCATTCTGGTTGCATGGACTTATAGTAAAAAAATTAATAATATTTGGTTGATGTTTGGCGAGCTAGTTTAATGGATTCACTCAAGAATCAGGCCGCTTGGTTGATGTTTTGGTGAGACCGGTTCCATGGATTCATCCGGGAATTGGACCATCAACGGGCGATTCTCTGTTTTAAATTGGTCATTAGTAGGTGGTTCTTAATTTTAGGAGGGGAACCACACCCCTAGTACCATATGAATAATTTTCTTTCCAAAAAGTAAAAACGGTCTTATTTAATCTTTCAAATATCCATATTTTCCATGCCTGCAATGCTTGTGCATATTTTGGAGTTGCCTTTTTTTCACAAACATGGTATGGTTTATAAGGGCTCGTGTGGAGAAGGGCACATTATAAGCGTTTTGAGGTAAATCTCGAGATTGAAAATCTATTTTTGCCTTTTATAACTCTAGAAAAAAAAAGGACGCACATATATAGGAGTGAATAATGGACAAAGGAATCAATAAACGAAGGGGAAAATATGAAATTAAAATATTAAAAGACAAAAAAATAAATTTATATTTAGACGCACTCGTCGTTGGTCACTTCTCGGGCCAGATGGGCTACTCCACTGGGCCTAATATTGTTGGGCCGAGAAGCCCGGTCCGAACTTAAGTGCAAATCCTCAACCCTCTGCGAGAAAGGGACGTGAGCAGTAGTTCGATCGAACGGCCAGGATTGAATCGGGCTCCCCGACGCTAAGAAACCCTAGCTATATATAAACAGACGTTTAGCGCCGGTTCTCTCTCTTGCTCTCATTCGGCCATAAAGCAGACAGCTCTCGAAGGCAGGCGCGCCGTCGCACGTCGTTCTTTCGTTTCGGAGCGAAGATGAAGGTGATCGCTGCGTACTTGCTGGCCGTCTTGGGAGGCAACACCACCCCCTCGGCCGATGATTTGAAGGGCATCCTCGGATCAGGTCTCCTCTCTCTGTCTCTCTCTCTCTGTTCAGTTTATGTTTCCTGTTTTGATGGTGGCTCTAGATGGGGCGGTAGCGGTGGTTCAGTAGTTTTAAGTTCTCTTGCATCGATTGACTTAGGAACATGGTTAGCTGATGTTTATGTTGGAGTGGAATAGCTGACCCCATTCAAATGGATGTCAATTTGTATTTTTGATTGCCTTATGCCCATCTGGTCACGGATTTTAGTACTGGGTTTCAGGATTTTTGTTGAATGTGTCGTGCTTATGCTGTGTTCGGGTTTGACTGATGTGGTTTGTGACTTGCTCTTCGGATGGCTCTAGCAAGCAGCACTCTTTGGCCACTGGAAATGCGTTTTTCTGCCTTTTGATTGTTGGGTCGGGATGGGTTTTTATGGTCATGGTGGACGTGGGTTGCAGAAATGACCGGGAGTTACTCTGTTAGGTTAAGCTTTTCACGTACTGATTTACTGATGTTTTGCGTTGATAAAAGGGTTTTAATGCTTGTTGCAATGGCGATTGGTATTTTAGTGGACCCGCTCGTAGTAGTAGTTGCTGGTCTTCATTCTGTGGAGTTAGTAGGCTGCGGTGTATAAGAAAGAAAGGAGAATTTTCGGTCTCTAATGTAGTTGAGTGAGATGTAGGAGACAATTTGTTTCTAAGACGTTCCTGGATTTGTGGCCCTTCTGAGGGAGCGCAATTGGCTGTTGTACTGAAGTAACGCCTTGTGATTTCGACAGTTGGAGCTGAGGCTGATGATAATGGGATCGAGTTGCTCTTGTCCGAAGTCAAGGGAAAAGATATCACAGAGCTGATTGCTGCGGGAAGGGAAAAGTTGGCCTCCGTGCCCTCTGGTGGTGGTGGTGGTGCTGTGGCCGTGGCTGCAGCCCCAGGGGGTGGTGCTGCTGGCGGCGCTGCCCCAGCTGCCGAGGCGAAGAAGGAGGAGAAGGTCGAGGAGAAGGAAGAGTCCGACGATGTAAGCACGATCCCTCGGCTCTCTGGTCTTTTCAGTGTTTGTTTTGTACGGACAACTTTGTCTTTCAAATTCTATTTGATTCAAACTAACCTGGACCTTCGCCATTGCTGCAGGATATGGGCTTCAGTCTCTTCGACTAAGGCACGGACATGGCGATTTTTGCTTACAAAAGGAGTGTCATGGATATAGGCGCAATTGTGTGTGGTGTCCCTAGTCTAATAGTTAGAAGTTGTTCTTCGTTTTGTTACCGTCGGGACTCCTTGAATTTTATTTTTTTGGCTTACCTAATGAGATATTTTTGGACGCGGGATTAAATTTTTCCCTCAGATTCTTCTGTTTCGGATTCCCTCTTGATTATACGGCTTATCTTGGTTTCATTTCCATTCTTACATTACGAGATGCAGTCAAGAAGACGCTGCTAGTCGTGCAACCCGGGTTTTCGGACCTGTGACGGCTGTGGCAGGTTTTCTGATCATTAATCTGATTGATGCGCAAATTGCTTTACTGGTTATTGGTCGTTGTGTGAGTGAAGTGTCTCGATGATCAAAGAAAGGATCTTATTAAGGGCTGCAAATCTCTTTCGCGTTCGATCTTGAACTGATCTTCGTCTATTTTTTGACAGACCAAAGTGAAAATACTGTCTTGCAATGTATTTTTGCAAGTCAAACCTCAACTTGATCGTCGTCCACATCGGCACGTTTACTATAATTCGATTTGCATGCAAATGAAATAAAAAGCTACCCCTCTTAATTAATAACTAGGAAAATCAGGTTCAGGTGCCGTATATCTACTATTTTATCTAATTTCCCAAGGCGAATTGTGAAATGGAACTTGACTTATTGATTAGAGATCAATTCCAAAGTGGATAGCTGCTAGGCCCGAAATCTATCCCGTTAGGATAGGCTTCGGTTTTTGAAATCGAAAATTTATTCTGTTTGTCTTGGAACTGACATTGAAACCTACTTTTTTTCTTTCTTAGGTGATGCTAGGTCTACTCTAGATTTTTTTTTTTGGTTCCTTATTTTGTTTTATTTTTATGGCAAAATGATATAAGTAATAAAAGGGTTCAAAGTAAAAGATGAACGAGAGTGAGTGAGCAAAGGTGAGTCACAAACAAAAGAGAGTGAGCAACGGGTAAGAGAGCTGTGAAGTGCCCAAGTGAGGTTAGAGATAATAGAGGAAGAGTGAGAGATTAAGGAAAAAAGTCAAGAAAAAAATTAAGATTTTTAGACGTTATAATTCAATTCGGTCGATTCAGTTTCTGGATGGTTCTTCACTTGGAATCGAGAATCGGACCAGTTTTCAAGATGGTCCAATCTGGTTTTCGGATATAATAATCTGGTTGCATTGTCCAAGTTCTTATTAACTTGATTAGGTGTGAAAAAACGAAAAACGGCGCAGCCGAATAGTAACAGGTGTTTTAGTCCGGCTCGTGGGCGTGGCGACATCGCAAGTTTTGTGGCCTGATCCGAAAGTGGTTAAGACTAAAATTAATTAATTTGATCTTACATCGCTTGAGCTTGGACCGCAGGCTCTTGCGACAAGGGCTAAAGGCCATCTCGGGCCAATCAATGGATTGAGCATATACCATCCAAACAGACGAAAACACTCATATGATACAAGGTTCATTCACCTGAATGGAAAAATTAATCCATCTGCGTTGACGTTTTGTAAATTATTTCTAGGAATACGTTAGCGAGCACCAACTTTACGGCTTCTAATGTGGTGGTTGCCCTCGTGTTATGCACACTTAGTGCCTCGAGAGAATTGAATTGTTCGAAATTAAGTATACTTAACAAGGGTTTTGGAATTATTTGTCAATAACCCTATTTCTAATTTTACTTTTGGAGACCGGTTTTGAAAGATCTATTTGTGTTCTAGGAGCTTCTTCCTAGATATCTCAATTCAGAAGCCAATTTTTCCCCAACTTTTTGTTTTTAGTTAATGCTACTTAAGCCATGCAACAATTTCCAAGTAGGTCGCAATGTGTGGGTTCCATCCTCAACTTTCCTTCAAGAGAACTCTTGTTGTGCAATATGGCAAAATGGAAATTCTTCAAAAGGGTTGAAAGTGTCTTTTGCCGCATGGCATATTAAATGGGTTATGAAATCTCCCATTATTTAAAGAGAAATAAATGAAATGAAAAAAAAAATAAAATAATAATAATAGTTGGTTGGGGGAATAGTTAGATTATTTGTCTTCTGCCACAACAAGATTATGATTTATCAAGATTAGCATATTCATTTATCCAGTTTCATTTCCTACTGATATATCATGTAACCTCCATTGTCATTTTCCTTTTTTTTACCCTTTTGTGTGATTTGAATTTGATCACCTTATACTGTGCAGCTCTTCTCGTTTAAATGATTTCCATCTTTCTCCCGGCTAATCCACCAGGGTCGTTCATTTCCCTAAAAGAAATTGCCGAAGAAAAGTACCATTTTTTTTTATTTATCATTATTAAGAACGATTAATGAAAAAAGAAATATACTCTATAGACAACGGATACATGAATCTCCAACAAGGACTTGTAGCGCGAATGCCATGAAACTCGTTCGACATTGTTACCCGTCTCCGTCGCTACTAGTGAAATAGCCACCTCTAATCGAAGGATTAATAAGCACTGCTATCCGAATATTTCCTGCATGATCCCGGGACTCAGACGCACCGTTCGACGAGTTGGGTCTTTATATGGGATCCAGACCATCCAATGATGCATGTGAATTGTGCTTTCATTGACCGGGATTATGCAAGGAGTCTCCCTCTATTGGCCGGTTGCTCTCGCCAATATCACCAATATAGTTGCCCACAACCAATGTCGATGCAATAACACGACAAAAGAACCTTAGAAGTGTCAAAAGTTTCATACAATTCTTATTTTAGTGTTAATTTTTTTTTCCCGGATCACTTAAGTGTTACTTTTTAAAAATGATAAGTTTATTAGAAGTTATAAAACTTGTCACCAAAATATAATTTAGCCCTAAAATTTGCAAAAAGTACAATTAAGTCCTAAACTTTTCAAAGAAGTGTAGCCAAGTCCTAAAGTTAACATCGTCAATTTTTTTAATGAAAAATACTGATTTGACATTTTAAAATTAATTTCTCTCTCAAAGTTAGCATTTTTTTATTGTTTTCTTTTTTTGAATCTTATTTAAATCAAATTAACAAACTAAAAAAAAGAGCTAACATGTTATTTAGAAAAAAATTCAGAGAGAGAGAGGGGGGGGGGCCATGTCATGCCAGGCGCACTACCACCATTGCCACCCATTGTTGGAGGGCTAGTGGAGGTCGTTGGGGGTGAGGGTTGCCAACCCTTGCTAGCCCTAGGTGAGGACAGGCAACCTTCGTTGGCTCGGGTGAGAGGGTGCCCAAATTTGGGTACTCACCTAGATTTGGGCAATGTCGCTTATCACCTAGAGTTGGCTAGCCTTGCCTAAGTGTTGGCGTCACCCGGATCTAGGAGCTCGAGTGCGAGCTTGAGCCTAGCAAGTGTCGTTGGCCTTTGCTTGGGGCTAGTAAGGTCTTACGTAGGACTAGTGAGGGTTAGCCACTCTCGCCCAAGGCCGGTGGAGGTTGTCGGCCCACCGACCCATGGTGGCAAGTGGCAACAACGGCAGTGCCTACTGGCATAGGCTTGCCTTGCCCTTCTCTTCTCTCTCTCTTTATTTTTTTTAGTTTTGTTTTTTAATAAAATTTTAGTTTTTTAGTTTAATTTAAATAAGATTTTAGAAAGAAAACAATAAAAAATACCAATTAGAAGAGAAATTAATTTAATACTGTCAATATTCCATTAAATAAATTGACGGTGTTAACTTTAGGACTTGATTGCATCTATTTGATAAATTTTAAGACTTAATTGCACTTTCATGACAAGTTTTAGGACTCATAGTTAACTTATCTCTATTAAAAAAACAATTACTTAAGTGACAACTTTAATTTAGGTTGTGGCCATATTTTATAAATTTTTATAGTTGATGTGATTCACTAGAGAGTTTAGTCAGCATTTAAACCCCCTATATGACGTTGTCTACAACATTTGCCCTAAAATATAAACCCTAAATCACAAATTAAAAGAAATTAACTAGTCAAAAGCCCTAAGGATCAATTCAACCCAAAATCGAAACCCGAATTTGGTTTGCCCTAAAATTAACATCTCAATCTTGCCAATGGATGTCGAGGAGGCTCTAAACACGTCGCCTGAGATGATAGGTGTTGGAGAAAGGTCTTCAAACGAGCACGGGCAACTTCAAGCTTTCACGGCTGAGGAGTAGGTTGAAATGGAGCAATGGCGATTGTGATGAGAATCGATGGAGACGGGGATTTTCTGTGACCATCCATTATTCAACCGGTGGTGGGGGGGTCCTACTGGCATCGTCACTTACAATTTGAAGGCAGATGAACAGGACCGAATGAGTTGAAAGCACTTCAAGCTTCTTGGCTGAGAAATAGGGCAGAAGAGAGCCGTTCCTGTGTTGCTTTGGGATGATGAATAGTGACGGTCAACAATAGCTCTGGCGGCTTGAAAACTTAAGGAAAGCTGTCACTGGTGGTCGATGTCATTAAACGAGCTTTGGGCAAACCCCAAACTCTTCGAGCCTTCTCAGTTGAAAAACGTAACAGAAACGGGACAAACTGATTGCGGCTTCGCCGACGACTAGTGAGGGCGGTGAACGGCAAGCTTCAATCTATGGTCGACCTGAGATATTGGCGATTGGTGTGGGTTAATAGTGGCTGCCCATGTCTCTTCTTGTGCTTGGTTGGGTGATGTCTTTGTGAAAATGGCCAAGGTGACATGGTAATTGATGGTGACCGTGCGTGGGACGACGATGGCTGTGCATGGGTTGGCGATGGTTGGGCGTTTTTTCTCTAGGGAAAATGACGTAAATAGTCCACAAACTTTGGCTTAATGTGTGATTTGGTTCATGAACTTTTAAGTTGTTTAAAGTGATCTCCAAACTTTAGCTCAATGTGTAATATGGTCCATGAATTTTTATTTATTTAATGCAGTCCATAAACTATTGGTATATATTCAATTTAGTCATTGAACTATATGAAAATGTTCAATATAATCATTTTTCATTAATTCAAGATTAGGGATTAACATGTACAAAAAATTCAGGTATTATATTGAGCATGTATAAAAAATTTAGGGACCGCATAAAACAAATTAAAGCTCATGAACTATATTATACATTAGGCTAAAGTTCAGGAACCATTTTGAACAAATTAAAAGTTTAAGAGCTATTTGTGTCATTATCCTTTTTCTCTATGGAGGGGGATGATGGATGGGGGGTAGCCAACAACGGACGATCGTGTCGTTCGGTGGTGAGGGAGTAATGAGTCTAATGACGATGGTGAGCGTTGAACGATGGCATTTTTGGATTGAGAGTGATGTGGAAAGAGTAGGCATAGGACCGAGTCAATGCAGAGAGAGACGAGGAAGAAGATTGAGTCACTCAGGACACCAAATTCAACATCTTTGAGGCCTGACCTAACCTCATCATCTTTGGATGACCTAGATCTTGGGTTGCCCGGGCCCCCTGACGCCCTCACAGTTACAAGGAGCTGAGGTCGTCGAGGGGTTGTTAAAGGTCGTGGCATAGCTCATAGGTTTGGGCCGTGATGCGTGAGCGTCGATGAGGGTAGTCCGTCATATGAACAATGTGGAGCCGCCATGGTGCATAAGGGAGAAAAGAGAGAAAAAAAAAGAAAAAAAGAAAAAAAATGAATTGAAGGAAGAGGAGGGAGAAATCGTCTGACATAGAAATGCCACATGGACTGATTTTTTCTTTTTGATATAAAAAAGGCTGACTCATATTAAAGTTCTAATGATAAAATTCATGTAACATTTAAGTGGTTGTTTTTTATTATTATCCCATTTGGTGTTTAAGTAAGCTGACGAAAACTTTTGACATTAAAATGAACGTCATACGAAATTTTTGGCATTTTTACTATCCCTTTGCCCAAAGATATATAGTCCCATCTTCAGCCTCTTATTTACTTGCAGCATGTTGTTTTTTATCCTTTTTTTCTTTCTTTTTACAGTCTTCGAGTTCTCGACATACATTTTTGGGAGAGAACATTGAAATGTTCTAATGATAAAGCCGATCATTTGCTAGAGGATTACATTAACGGATCATTAATATATTTGATACTGGATTAGCTAAATTAAAAAGTTTATGACTGAATTGCCGTCATATAATAAAATTAAGATTTTGTAGACAATTTTCCTTTGTTTGACCTATTATTGAGTTCAACCTACTTATTGATTAGCTCTACAATCTACAAGTCAAGTTGCCGAAGTGACTTGAATTCTCAAAACTTTTTCAAGCAATAATTTGAGCATGGACAAGCACCAAAGTCGGAAAATGCGTGCCATGATAACAAGTGCCGTTGAGTTATTATTATTATTCTTTTGACATAAGGAAACAGTTCACGGTAACAAAGACAACCAAAGCCACCGAAGAGTAAATGTTACAATTTCTTCTCATGTGGTCTCTAATTTCAAAACTTCCTGCAATCTTTCACTTCCCTAGGACAACCGCTCCCATATATATATTCCTAAACAAGCCTAGGCCAGCTGATGCCCATCAAACCCTGTTTTCCACAACTTCCATTCTAATTAGAAATGCTGAGAACAAAAATGATCTGTGTTTTTTTTTGAATTTTGACAGAAATTATGTTGCCGAATCTTTGGACTGCAAAATTTCATGGTACCATCAAAGTAAATATATTAATTTTTTAATCGAGGGCTTTTTTTTTTTGGTCGAATTATTTGAGGGCCTTGACAAAAGCAAAGAAACGTGCACAGATTCTCCACAAGGGAAGTTCCCAAGGTCATACCCTAGAACTCTGAGCTCGATGAGGTGCTCCGTTTTCTTCTTTATTTTCACTCCTGTTCGTACATCAATTAGCCTATGCGATTTTCTTATGTAAACTTCACGAAATCCAACTAGTTTCCTTTTCTCTCTCTCCTTAAACAATTTTGCTTGGGTCATAATTAAGTAGCGCCCCTCGGAAAAGAGTGGGGTAGGTCATGTCAGTACACGCACCCCTGGCTGGAGAAGATAAGTCTCATTTTGCTCACATGACTTGCCTTGAAATTGTGGACAAGCTTCGGGTATAGACTTAGTCTCATGATATGATTCAAATTTAATGTTCTTGAACTCCTTTCACGGTCATTTTCTGTGGTGAACCGTTTGGGTGAAGTGATGGAAAAGGTCTTAAAGAATGATAATTCAAATCTAGGGTTTTACTGCTCAGAGGATGTACTGATGCATACTTACCTACCACTACATATCATGAGGAAAACAGTTACTATCAATGAAAATTTTTCGTGAAATTCATTGATAAATATGCATAACAAGAACCTGGCTCTTACCATATGCGCTGTATCCACAGTTCATTATGTTGTAGATAAAAGCTGACAGATATCTAGTAAGTCGAAAACCGAGTCGCAATTTGGGGTGCTTTTTGGCTAGATAATGATTTTGGCCATGTCTAATTGCACGGGAAATGAGGAAAGCTCAAAAGCAAGGCGTGGCTTGTAATCATAATAGTAATCTGCTGTTATAAAAGGAACAAAAAATGAAAAGCAGTTTGAACAGCAATACGCCGAGCTAAAGATTTAATAGGATTCTGCAAAAGCTCAAACAGCTCAATGGCTAAGAATTAGCATCTTATCGATTTCTGCATTATTTTTTTTTTTCCATTTCAAAAGTAGTTTTGGCTCATTGGGTCATGGAATTTGACTCTTATTTAACCTAGGAAGTACGATAATTATGATGGGTCGTCTCCAGTAAGATTTAAAACCCGCCAGTGGAAACAGAATCTTTCAAGCCTTGGAATAGGACTTGAATGGAGTAAATGCAACTGGCCTTCAAACTTCAAAGGCCTAGTAGACCTGCTTTCAGAAAAGAAGAAAAAGACCTAATAGACAGTGGTTGAGGAAAACAATGCAGGAACACATGGCGCCCAATGCTAATGAGTAATGCCAGGAAGAGCTATAATGCAGCAGTCTAATTTAAAAGAAAAGAGGGTAAAACCTACAGCAAGAATCGCAGAACCTCGAGGCAAAACGATTTCTTTAACTAGCCCATTTTTGACCCCTTTCCTTTAAACTATCTCTTCTTTTCTTGCTTGCCCTAAAAGGGACCGTGGCCATGGTTGCGTGTCACTAAATAATGCAGCATCAAAACGAGGGTTTCAAGAGACAAGAAAGAGCGTGCGAGAGAGATGAGAGAGACCCAAGGCAAAACCAAGAAGAGAGATATTTGGGGATTTTGAGGAGATAGGTTTCGGCAAGGCCGATGCGAGGCGAGCCTTGAACCTCTACAAACGACCTCCGCCCGATGTTGAGGCAGTGTTTCGCCACCCCAAGCCACCCCTCCCACCGCCGCCTCCGCAGCCATTATCATATGTTTAAACTCCTCCCCCTTCTCCTCCTCCTCCTCCTCCTTCCGACACTTTTCTCCACCTTTGCTTGGGCTGCAAACAGCAACGAGGCCTTCACACTGTATTCATGGCTTCACTCCTCCGGCGCTCCGCCTCCCGCCGCCCTCTCCAGCTGGAACAGCCCGTCGGACGCCGACCCGTGCGGTTGGTCCTACGTCACCTGCTCGCCGCAGAACTTCGTGACCGAGATCGACATCCAGTCCGTCGAGCTTGCCCTCCCCTTCCCTTCCAACCTCTCCTCGCTCCCTTTCCTCCGGAAGCTCGTCATGTCCGGCGCCAACCTCACCGGTTCGTTACCGTCGGACATCGGGGACTGGGCCGAGCTGACCACTCTCAACGTCAGCTCGAATAGCCTCGTGGGAAGCATTCCTCCCAGCATCGGGAGGCTCAAGAATCTTCAGGATTTGATCTTGAACTCTAACCAGCTCACCGGGGAGATTCCTGGAGAGATTGGTAACTGCACTAGTCTCAGGAATCTTGTGGTTTTCGATAACATTTTGAGCGGAGATATTCCGGTTGAAATCGGAAAGTTGTCCAAGTTGGAAGTCTTGCGCGCCGGGGGAAACAAGGACATTGCTGGGAACATCCCGGACGAGATCGGCGAGTGCCTCAACCTGACGCTGCTGGGTTTAGCGGAAACTAAGGTTTCAGGATCGATCCCGGCTTCGCTGGGAAAACTGAGCCAGCTTCAAACGCTGTCCGTGTACACTACTATGCTGTCGGGCGAGATTCCACCGGAAATAGGCAACTGCTCGGAGCTCGTCGACTTGTTCCTCTATGAGAATAACCTCTCGGGTCCGCTACCAGCCACGTTAGGCAAGCTCCGGAAGTTGGAGGGGCTGTTGCTCTGGCAAAACAGCTTCCAAGGGACGATCCCGGAGCAGATTGGCGGGTGTGAAAGCTTGGTGATAATGGACCTCTCGTTGAACTCATTTTCTGGAAGAATACCCTGGTCTATAGGGAACCTCTCTAATCTTGAAGAGCTCATGCTTAGTAATAACAACATAACGGGTTCGATCCCGGTTTCGCTGTCGAATGCTACTAATCTTGTGCAGCTTCAGCTGGACAGGAACCAAATATCCAGTCCGATACCCAGAGAAATCGGGAAGTTGACGAAGCTGACAGTTTTCTTCGCCTGGCAGAACAGCCTCGAGGGAAGCATCCCTTCGACGTTGGCCGATTGCAAGAGCCTCCAATTTCTTGATTTGTCCCACAATGCACTCACTGGTAGCCTCCCTCCAGAGCTATTTCAGCTTCAGAATCTGACCAAGATTCTCCTGATTTCAAATGACATTTCAGGCACGCTCCCTCCACAGATTGGTAACTGCGGCTCTCTCAGTAGGTTTCGCCTGGGGAACAATAAGGTCAGCGGAGAAATCCCAAAAGAAGTTGGGTCCCTATATAACCTCAGCTTTCTCGACTTGTCCAACAACCGTTTAACAGGGTCGATACCGGAAGAAATTGGAAACTGTACTGCTCTGGGGATGCTCGACCTCAGCAACAACGGCCTTGGCGGCGCTTTGCCGAACTCTCTGTCTTCCCTGACGAAGCTCCAGATACTTGATGTCTCCCTGAATAGACTTACGGCTCAGATTCCACCGAGCTTCGGTCAGCTTTCTTCGCTCAGTAGTCTCATTCTTCGGCAAAACTCGTTCTCTGGGCCGATCCCTTCCTGGCTAAAAAGGTGTTCGAATCTCCAAATGCTCGACCTCAGCGGCAATGGCTTCTCGGGGACGATACCTGTCGAGCTGTGCCAGATCAAATCTCTTGAGATCGCTCTGAACTTGAGCTGGAATTCTCTATCTGGAATGATACCACCCGAAATATCCGCTCTGAACAAGCTCTCTGTTCTTGACATCTCGCACAATCAGCTTGGGGGCAACTTGTTGGTACTCTCTGACCTGGAAAACCTTGTGTCGCTGAACATCTCATACAATAACTTCACTGGGTATCTCCCGGACACAAAGCTCTTTCGACAATTATCATCGAGTGACTTGGGTGGAAACACGGGGTTGTGTCCTACAGGTAGGGAAGCATGTTTTCTAGGTGAGACAACGGCGCTGTCCTCGGATTATAAGAGGACTTCCAAGCAGGCGGTGATGATCAAAATGGCCATCGCATTGCTCAGCACCTTAATCGTCGCATTAGCAATGGTCGGGGTGTTTGCAGTGATAAGAGTGCAAAAGATCGGTCGGAATGACAATGACTCTGAGATGGGAGGGGATAAATTGCCCTGGCAATTCACTCCATTCCAGAAACTGAACTTTTCGGTTGAGCGAGTCCTCAAGTGCCTGGTTGAAGAAAACGTCATCGGAAAGGGATGCTCGGGGATAGTCTACCGTGCGCAGTTGGAAAATGGGGAAGTAATCGCAGTGAAGAAGCTCTGGCCGACAACTCTCGCGGCAGGATACGATTTTTGTCCGGACAAAGTAGGCACTGAAGCGGGTGTTCGGGACTCATTTTCTGCAGAAGTCCGGACTCTCGGCATGATCCGGCACAAGAACATCGTAAGGTTCTTAGGTTGCTGTTGGAATCGTAGCACGAGGCTTCTTCTGTATGATTACATGCCGAACGGGAACTTGGGCAGTCTCCTGCATGAACGGAGTGGCAATTGCCTGGAGTGGGATGTCAGGTACCGAATCATCCTAGAGGCGGCGCAGGGCCTGGCCTATCTGCACCACGACTGCGTCCCGCCGATTGTGCACAGAGACATTAAGGCCAACAACATTCTAATTGGTCCCGAATTCGAGCCTTACATCGCTGATTTCGGGCTCGCCAAGCTGGTAGGTGATGGGAATTTCGCTCGGTCTTCCAACACTGTTGCCGGCTCCTTCGGTTATATCGCCCCAGGTAAGTGAAGAACCTAAGTACCAAGTCTAGCTTTGATTATTTCTTTTCGTAGCAACAGTATCAATAGCGTGACGAATTACAATTAGCGAGGAAGATGGTAAATTAGGATCAAAACAAGTATTCGAAGATGTATTCTGTCTGTAACTGTCATCGGTATAAGTGCAGATTTCTCAAACTTAGTGTAGATAGAACCATAGCAATAGAAGATGTAAAATGCCCTTGAGCTTGAAAATTGTTCTTCACAAGGTTATATTCCGAATTATGCTCAATTTAATTGTGTTCACGCTCTGCAGAGTACGGGTACATGATGAAGATAACAGAGAAGAGCGATGTGTACAGCTTCGGGATCGTAATGCTGGAAGTGCTGACGGGGAAGCAGCCAATCGACCCGACCATACCTGAGGGCCTCCACATTGTGGACTGGGTGAGGCAGAGGAGAGGGGGAGACGAGGTGCTCGACGCCAGCCTGAGAGCCCGGCCCCAGCCCGAGATCGAGGAGATGCTGCAGACGCTGGGGGTGGCGATGCTGTGCGTCAACCCGAGCCCGACCGACCGGCCGACCATGAAGGACGTGGCGGCTCTGCTAGGGGAGATAAGGCAGGGGAGAGAGGAGAGCATGAAGGTGGACAGCATGCTGAGGGATCACGGGACCTCGACGGTGAGGGGACGTGAAGATGGAGACTCCGGCGACAGTTCCTGGAAGAGGCCGGCGACAATGAGGCGACAGGAAGCGTACGCCGGGAGCAGCAACACCGCAAGCTTCTCCGCTTCATCGCTCCTGTACTCCTCATCGTCTCATGGGCGCGCATCATTTAAGTAGAAGGAAGTGAAACAGTTCTCAGAATTCATCAAGAGAGAGCGAAAGAGAGAGGGAGTGGAATTTGTTCTTGTAGAATCGTTGAGTTTCTTTCAAGATGTGGTAATTTTGCATAATCATGATCGATCGTTACAGAGCATTGTTGTGCAGAATATAGGAATAATCCGGGGGCTTAAACATCAGCTTCTTGCGTTGCAAGTTATTTTCAACAATTTGTGTGCTGTCTCCCTCTCCTTGGCGTTGCCATACGCAACTGCAAAAAGGTCTGCCGACCTTATTTCTCGCTAATCAAACTCACCTACATCTGATTCACCAGCAAATCGATGGTGGTGTGCCAAATCTGCAAAACCCCTTTTTCCTAGATGGGCCAAATAGCTGAAATGGACCTCTACATGGGCCATGTCGATGCCCCGATCCATCCAGGTCTTCGGGTCAGGTCCGCTTGACCCGAAGGGTGATCGAATGGACGGGCTTGAGCTTGAGTGGTATAGTCTGATTAGGCTTGATCCTCGGCTTCGCCTCGAGGGTCTCTCCCATCGGAGAAGGTCGGAGCCAGACTAACGCGCTAGTGAAAACCACTTCAGCGGCACTCGCAATTTCAGTTCACGGGAGGAAATAAAAGTGCTACTCTTACATATGTCTGGCCTTGACCCTGATTAAAAACTTTGCATGGGAGGCTTGGAGGCACATCGAGTTGACTAAAAAGTCAAACACCTTGAAATCTCTCTCTCTCTCTCTCTCACACCCCCTCCCAAAAAATAACAGACCGAGTCCTCCGAAATCGCAACTCATACCGAGCTGTATTCGGCCTAGCCCGAAATTGATTTGATGTGAAGGGACGGCCCAATTGATGCAAAAGCTTGACAATACACGAAACTTCAATTGGTAGCAAGTCCGTGTAGATTGAACTAATAATATATGACCAATATTTGATCATTCACTAACTTATTAACACCTATACACATTGAATTTTACCTTTATTTTGTTGTTATGGCCTTTGGATCATGTGAATTTCGCTATTGATTTATTTATATCTTATAAACACTAGTGGAACCGCATAACTTAGTACAACAACAAGAGAAACCTACGGCCCTTTTTATTCGACATTATCTGTAATATTTAAGTACAAATACGATGACAAGAACGACCTACGGAGAAAGATATCCCCGACCATCATCCAGCTTCTCCCTCCCTCCATCAAAGCACAGCACGAACCTTCTCAAAACCTAACATGTCACATTCTTCTTTTTACTCACAAGGAGAGAGGAAGAATGAAAAAAAGGGAAAAGAAGAAAAAGTGCTTCAATAACTCCTCGACTCCTCACTTCTCTCTCTGCATGCAATTGGTCGTTCTCTCTGCTGCGCCACCTTTTGCAGAGAACCGAGGGCCGTCCGATCGCCGCCCAACAACCCCTCCCCCCAGAAGATCAGAACCCTCCATTCGTCCACCAACCCTCGTGCATGAAGGACAGACGGACAGATAGGAAGAGAGAGAGAGAGAGAGAGAGAGAGAGAGACTAAAATGTTTTTGATCTTCGTTCTTCTTAATATACTTAAATATAAACACTCTGGCATTGCTTGAAACCTACTGCTTCTTCTGCGAAGAGCTCGCATGCACGCTTCTCTGCGACTTCTCGGGCCTCTTGTGCGCCTCCGGTTTCGTCCCCTCGGGTTGCCGTACCTTCACTCCTCGTATCAGCTACAATAAAAGAACGCAGTAACATCAGATCAGTCAGAATTCGGTTTCGTCAGCAAGTTCAAGAACGTATGAAACGAAGCACAAATGTAGGAAGACAGAACGCCGTACGTATTTGCCACATTTGACGTCCGAATATATGACTATGAAGTCTCCTTCCTCGAGCCCATTTGCTCTCACGAAATCTCCTGGAATAAAATGCCAGAAAACAGAGAAAAAGATTCATCGGAGCGCTCTACAAACACTGAAAAAATCTTGGAATAACCGCGATTGAGAAAATTTGATTAGATGTGCGACACCACGTTAGCAGCATGTCATATGCATAAGTAAATCAAACAAGCTCACCAGTGTTTTCGAGGAGATACATCCTGCTTTTGTTGTTTGGCCAGAATCTGGAAAAAGAAAAAAAGGGATCAGTAATGAAGCCGTACATGCGTGACCTGTCACAGTCAAATCCCAAGGGATTGGTTGAATCTTAGAGGAGAAAAACTGAAAAAGAGAAAAGAAACCTGTAACGCATGTTCCAGACTTTGGAGGTTCCAATGTCTTCCATGGCTATGGAGATCCCGTCCCTTGCCTCCAGCTCCGGCAGGTGGGTTTCGGCTTCTTTCTGATCAGTTTATATCAATATCACGTACAACGTTATTTTCCTCATTAATCACTGGTAAATCAACCATCAGCTAAAAAATTTGTCACGATGGTGCTATGTGCAATAACAAATTTTTTTGAAAATAAACACAAGAAGAAGAGTGCACTTCAATCTCTCAGAAGGGAATCGTTGTGTCTACCTTTGGCAAAACAATCCTGCCTAGATTTCCCACATCGCTCTGTTTCAACACTTTCTGAAGAAGAAACTTCAGATTGTTCTCTGGCTTCCAACCCTAACAAAAAAGGCATAATTTTCTTTTTCATCAACATCTATATTAATTAATCAAGCTAAAAAAAAAATAGAGACCCACCTGCCGCCTCTCCGGCGCCACCTGCCGCTGATAATTCTGTTGCTGCATGGCTGGCTGGTCCGCCGGATGAGCCACCTGCACTGGATCCATCGCAAGAAGGGGTGGTGGCACGGCCACCTGCCCGGCATGAGCGGGGGACGGCCAATACACCCAGCTTCCTGGGTGGTTATGAGCTTGATGAGCAGCTTCTGGAATGGCGCAGTTCTCCCCCCCAAGCCTTGCATGTTGCTCGGCCGCCACCGCCATGCTCTGGTGGTTGCCCTGCTGGTTGCTCTGCTGGTGGTGGTGGTGGTGGCTGCTCCGGTGGTGGGACAGGAACCGCCGCTGCCTTGCCATCCTCTTCTTCCTCGCCTCTTTCGTTGCCGAGGACCCTAATCTTATCAGCCTCTGGCCATGCCCGTTATAGTACTGAAATGGGTACTGATGATGCTGGTAACCCCTTAAACCTTGCGCCTGCGGTGGTGGGTGAAAATTCTCCGGGTAATCATAGGGCTGTGCGGCCATCGAGAACTGTGACATGGGCCACGACTGCGCCGAGTTGATCATTTGGTATTCGGGCGGAAAAGGGTTTCCACTTAAATGATCAGGAGGAGCTCCATGGGAATACGCAGGATCGCCCATATAACCAGGTGCTGGGCAGTAACCGGGTGGAGGCGGTGGCACTTCCATCATTGGGGTGGGACACGCAACATAAGGCGGCGGCGGCGGCGGGATCCACTGAGGCTGGTGGGGGAAACTTTGGGGGTGGAGGCCGTTGGGTTCTGGCGAAAAGCTCAAGTTAGGGTTAGGGTTTTGGTGGTGGTGGAACGGTTCTTGGTATTGGTAGGGTACTTGAGAGGCTGAGACTGAGGCTGAGACTGAGGCTGCTTCTTTCAAGCGCTTCTTGTGGAGGTGGTTCGTTTGGACCCACTGAAGTATGAGCTTGAGCAGCTGCTTCATAGCTTCTCTTCCACCGCCTAAACGCTTCGCTGCTGTCTCTACTGTGGCCTTCTTGATCTTTATCCTCCTCAAATCATCAGGCGAAATATCATCTTTGTTCTCTGTCAGCCACTCCAACAACACCGCCCCCATCTCGTCCGAGACTGGACCCGTCCGATTCCCGCTGTCTGCCTCAGCTGAGGTTGCTTGTGCCCGCTGATTTTGTTGCTCCGCCAGCTGGGCTTCAGGCTCTTGATTTTGGAACTCCTCCTCCAGCAGGAGTTCGCTCTGGAAATAGGGATGCTGGGTCGAAGAAGTCGTTGTTCTCTAGCAAATCCATGTATCCAAAGGTGTCAATCGCATCAATGCATGAGCCGACTGCATCCGTGGAGGCCTGATCCACCGGATGCTCAAGGATGATCTCCATCGATGCTGTGGAGGACAGCGCCCGAGACGGGGCATCCGCTTCTCTTGCATGTTGAAAAATATGGTTGCTGTTGTCGTCACAATCGTCGCTCCTGCGACTATTCTTCCTATTCTCGATATTTCCTGCGGCGGTGTCCTCGGACCTCAAGACTGCCCAGGAGGCCGCAGAGGATGACGACGAGGCCGAGGAGGATGACGACGACGAGCATGTCGTTGCCTTGACGGGGGCGCGGGTGGAGGAGGAAGACGAGGATGACGACATGCACGGGAAGTCCGAGAGAGGGAAGTCGGAGTAGAAGACCGAGGCCGCCTCGTTCGCGTTGAGCAAATTCTCCTCTTCCTCTTCTTGCTTGTCCAGCCACATCTCTCCGCCGGGAACTCCGCTGTTCGCGACGACCTGCTCCGCCTCCATTGTGTGCTCAACTTTCGGCGCATCGAAAAGGGCATCGTCAAATCTCCGATCTCCGCCGTAGAACTGCTCGGTTTGCATGATACTCTTTTGTCCCGAACTGAAGCCTATCTCTGCTTCTGTTTCGGTTTTTCTTTTTTTCTTTTCCTCTTTTTTTTTTTTTCCTTTCTTTTCTGTTGGTTCCGCTTCACATATGTCAAAGAGCTGAATCTGAACAAGATGGGAAGAAGAGCAAGAAAAAGGTGGAAAGAAGAAGCAGAAGGAGAAGAAAAATGATAATTATGAAGAACAAAGAAACGGAGGAGGTTGTTAGGGTTTGTACAGTGTACGGATAAGGGCAAGTTGAGATATAATGTAGTAGATTAAAGAAACAAAGAGAGGCAAGTTGTTTCTGACCATCAGATTCTCAACCCAGACAAGCAACATAAACCATCTGGGTCCATCAACACCCCCAACCCAACCCCGCCCACCCACACGAACTCATATAATAAAATCACTCAATAAAATACAGAACCCACATAGATCATCGAAGAAAGAAAGGGACCTCTCATCACCCCCAACTCTATACTCAAACCCTCCCCCCACAAAAAACAAAAACGAAAAGGCGTTTGCATGATCTGCACAAAACCGCACACGAACCGAAAATGAGACCAGCAAATTATCCACAGAAGAGATCGAAACCTTCTCTAACACAGAAACATACGACCCTGCTTGCTTAAATACCATATACAACTCGCTGGAACCATCATACAAGAACTAGAAGGTTCAGTTCAAGTCTCTAACCTCTCTTCTGGTTTAAGATAAGGATCGTCGAGTGGGACTTTTTCCTTCGGGACTCGTAAGTTCAAGATGGCGTTCTTTGACGAGGGGAGAGAGAGAGAGAGAGAGAGAGAGAGAAGAGAGAGAGAAGAAGAAGAAGAAGAAGAAGACAGTTTATGGGGAGAGAGGAGGGAGGCCAAAAGAGAAAACAGGAACGAAAAGAACACGAAAGAAGGAAATGGTGCCCGATACTTCCTCGACTCACGCTCCGGATTTTGTGCCACTCGCCATACGTTCGTCACTGGATGGTCGGGCAAAGCGGTGCGGTCAGGCCTTTCAAAATGTAAATGCTAAGAAAAAACAAGGGTGACTTGTTCGCCAAATTTATTTCTTGCTTTGAGAACGTGCTCGGTTTTTTTGTTTGGAAAACTGCGGTTTTGAGGTGCTTCAGGAATCCCGTTCATATTAAAAGAGACAGCGAGAGAGAGACAGACAGACTTCTCTCAACGTTCGTTTCTCTTCTGATCTACCTGGTTAACGAGTAAATTGATAAAAAGCATCGAGTGTATTTTTTAAACTTGTATTTTTACCTATGACGTGATGAAAAGATAAAGAGTTTTCATTATTTAATATTTTCTAGTTTATTTCGTGAATTATAGCTTTTTTTTTTTAAACTCTAGTTGAGTGCACTTAGGGGCATTTTTTTTATTTATTTATTGAGATTCATTCAATGGGTTTTGTAAAAGAGTGACTTAAGGGCACTTGTTAAACAATCGATTAAAGACATTTGACAGTTTTCAATGCATTAATTCTACGTGATCGGTGTTGAGAAACGAAATTTCTAATTTGCTCGCCCAATCAATGGTAATTGGGGTTCCTTTTTACCTAGGAAAGAGAGGACGCAAAACCAATATAGATCAAAGGGCCTTAATCCATTCACCATAACCAATAATGTTTCATTACTTTCAATGCCAATTTACTTACAAGCTTTTGTTAAGTGCGCTCGGGGCAGTCCTTAGTAAGATCTATACAGTAAATTTTGTAAAAGAATGTACTAAAGGCACTTGTTAAGCAATCAATTAAGGAAACGTTAAAGTTTCCAATGCATCAAATATCCTTGTGTTATGTATAATAGGAATTTTGAAGTCAAATTGTTATAATAGTTAACAACAACCTCACGAGCATTTAATATATGTAGATTTTATCATTTTTCATGGTCTTAAATTTTTCCTTTTCATTCCCTAGCCCAATCGACTGTGATTGGGGTCCCTTTATACCAGGGGAAAGGGGGACACGCAAAGCCAATATAAGTCAAAGGGCCTCAACCAACCTCCATAACCCATAACGTTCCGCCACTTTAACGTCAATTTTGTTTCGAGCTCACGTCACACGATTTAATGATAATAACGTTTATATTTATAGTAGTGATTCTCGAAGAGCATGAGAAATCAGATATTGTAGACCACTTTTTACAGATCACCAATTGTCATTCATGCCGAGACGACCCAAAAACAAATTTTAAATGAATTATCAATCCCTCTTAATAAAAAAAATCTGCTAGAATATTCTTGATTTTGAGCTTTAAGTTTGATCACAAAACATATGTTCAATTGGGGCGTAATTGAATCTTGCTATAAAATATGGTCTTGTAAATGAGCGTACATGGGACTCTTATTAATCATACCATCAAATGAAATATCTTGTTAATCAACCCATTCACCCAGAACCCATAATATTTCACTGCTTTAATGTCAATTTTCTTATGAGCTCACATCACGTGATTTTAATGTTAATAACATTTACATTTATGGTAGTGATTTTCTAAGAGCACGATAAATCATATACCATAGGCCACTTTCCACAAAATCACCAACTGTCATCCATGTCGAGACGACAAAAAGAAAAGAAAAGAGAGTTTAATTAAGTTCTCAACCCCTCCCATAAATTCACCTCCTAGGATGTCCTTGGTCTGGAGTCCAACGTTCAATCAAAACACATAGACTTCATAAGGGTGTAATAAAGTCCTGTTACAAGATTCGATATTGTCAACGAACGTATTTTCGACTCTTATTAATCGAATCCATTAAACGAAACATCTTCCTTCCTAATGCATCGATCGCACGTAATACGAGTCAGATGTATTGAAAACCATAAATTTTCTCTAATGAGGTGGTTAAAAAGCGGTCTGGTGGGTTATACCCGCGAACGAATTTCCACGTTAAAAATAGAGGTGGACCGACTCGCTCCAATCGGGAGGATTAGCACGACATTAACTCGGCCTGGTCTGGTCTCCGCCGGAGGTGTTTTTGTCCGGATCCGTGGGATTGTAAGCGGCGGGAGGCGACCGTTTGCTGCCGCGACGCCTACGTGTCGAGCAGAATCTGACGTCAGCCCTCCCTCTTTTCTTCGAATCCGCCAATGAACGCGCTTTGGGGGTTTTTTTGCTTTCGCTCTTTACAGCTGCTGCTGCTGCGAAACTACCCGCTGTCGTGTATCGCCGTGGGGCAGTTTCGATCGCCTCACCCCGGGGGGAGGAGGAGTAGGGTTAGGACGGCCCCCAAAAAAGACGACTTCCCCCGAATGGCGCCACGTTTCGCCGCTCGGTGTGGCCAGCGGACCGACTGCTGCGAGTGGTGGCACGTGATGGTCGCGGTTTTTTTTTTTTTTTTTTTATTTAAAAAATTCATATTATCGACTTGTCGGGATGGGACGACGTGCCCTAGTTTTTGGTTTTGATAACGCGAATGACTGATTTGCGCTAATCGATGTCGATATGTACGATTTGAGCGCGACATGTCGTAATTTGATCTTTCATATATAATTGGTGCTTTTCATTACCTCCAATTAGTGGTGATTAGTTTCCGATTCAATTTGATCCCACTTTAGAATTGGAAACTGACCGATTGATTTGGTTTAATTCTTAAGAGGTCTAATGGAATCGATTGAATTTAATGGAGAGAATACCTTAAACTTAAAGACTTAAGAAAAAAAAATAGAAAGACTAAAAGACAAAGTAGACGTGAGCATTTTGAGTGAAAGAGAAATACTAAAAGAGGAAAAGAGATGTGTGTGAGACATTTAAAAAATTAAAAAAAAAAAAGCAATTGGTCTAGATGATCCGATTCTCTCCTTGAAATTGAGAACTAAACCGTCCGGACACCAATTCTACTTTTATGAACCATGAATTGAATTGGCAATTTTGAGAATTGAATCCAATTGACTAGTTTAGTCCAATCCATGCCATTTATGATTTGGTCAATTCGTCTTATTCATTCCTACCTCCAACGGTGATTGTGTTCTTTAAATGGGTATCCTTGATATTTCCTATTCGAGATACTTACACAACAAGGTCCTTTCGAGTAGACTAAGTAAATTGAACATTTCATAAAAAATGCAAGATTCTATCGTGATGTCCAAGACGTGTAGATCTCCTACCCACATCTCCTCACCTTGTCAACAATAATATAAAATTTCCTAACTTAGTTCATGAATTTAACATTGTGTGCAATGCATTAGAGACCTAACAATCACTAATTAACTAATGACATCTATAAAAATATTTCCTGTTGTCCCTCATTCTCGCACAAAGCTTTTGGTAAAAGGATGGTAAGAGAGAGCAAGACGATGAAATTAGGTTATAGCTTTTGCAATTCATCTAAAGATTTTATTGCGCAACATCACGAAACATGATACTTCAAATTGAGACTACTAACTTTTCCACGTCGTGCCATTCTAAGAATGCTCGACCTAGATAAAGTCGAGTAAAGAAGATATTCTAAGTCATGAAATCTTGCAATTTGTTAATTAACACAATTTATTAAAGTCGTGGCCCCGTGTCTCCCGACACAAGGCAATACATCTATCGCCAATTTCTCTAGCACCACGATTATATCCGTTAATCGTCCTAGCTCTCTCCCTATAGATATCTCGTTATTTCGTTTTCATTCGATGCATATCTAGACTCCAAGACTTTCGTTTGAACTGACATCGAGAACTCTCCATAATCGACGACCTGGTGTTCTGCTCCATCTCACGTGTTTCGACACTCCTTTTTTGTCACCTGACATTCGAGTCTACGAAAATCATCACCTCCTTCTCCCCACGCTCTGGTCCGAGCAGACAACCGACGGGCTTTGCCTAAGTATCGTGCATTGAAGAGACCTTCAGCCAATTGGGTATCGAAAGCGAATCATGTTTCGTCCTTCTTATTGCTCTGCTGTCTTTTCATTTTTCTGATTTTCCTTGGCTTTTGCGAAACCTCTCTACTGTCATTTTCGTCCTAGGAAAAGAACGCTGTTCGATTGGATTTCACAAGTCTACCTTCAACGGACGATGAAAGATGCTTGGAACTGTTGCTGGGCTTCGACCCAAAAGAGAATTTTGCATTGGGATGCTGAGGAGGAACTGTCCTTTCTGGTTCTTACGGGGGCAGGCCCACGCGTAAACGTCTACTTCACTTACCAGTCATTTTCTCGCCATTACAGAAAGGGACTGTATCTCGAACAGTAGAAACCATATAATTCTGTATAACTAAAGAGCTAAACGATAGGGGTGATCGGTTCCCGGTTCGGTCCGGTTCCACCCAAGAACCGGGAACCGGACCGGGAGGACCGGTTCCCAATTTTCTGGACCGTGGACCGGACCGGCTAGTCTTGGAACCGAGAACCGGACCGACCAACCGGTCCGGTCCGGTCCGGTCCGGTTCCAATGAACCATCACTTATTTTCATTTCATTTAACAAAAAAATAAATAGCAATTACTAGTAAAGTAATGCACGAGATTATGATCCGGTCAAGTTTTCTTATTCACTTTGTGACCAACGTCCACTTTGTGGAAACAAAAATTAAAATTATAAACGTCCACTTTGTGGAAACAAAAATTAAAATTCTGCATCATACCCTATGTCCTTGCACTATTATGAAACAAAAAAATAAGCTAAAGATCCACACAAATTTGAAATATCAAAGAAGTTTTTCTTTCCAAACATATTTCACACACTCACCTTCATTCTCATGAACATAAATGTTATTAGAGAGGCAAAAAACAAAACAAAGAAAAACAGAATCCGAACTCAACAAAAATTCAACACGTAGTTTGGTCATTGTTCAATACCATCCATTAGTAGTCATAACTAATCTAGAACAAACCCTCCATGGAATAAAAAACAAAATCAAATTCCAAAATTAGCACAAGAGAAAGACATTCAACATTAAAATACCAAACTCTATACATCTCGCCGAATCACTTAATGTTGCATGGCCCGAGGGGAATAGATTTTTTGTTCAAGCAAGCAAAATATGATCAAATCCGAGATCCCAAAACTTGCTAATAGTCCTGCAAAAAGTATATATGATAACTCAACATTAGTTTTAAAGTAGAATTACTTTTAATTGAACTCAAATAATTAATGAAAAATCTCACCACGTATATTTCTTCCACTTGAACTTGCGAACTCTATTTATCGGTAAGCTCCGAATGAACATCATTTATATCTAACAAAAAAATTATTAAATAGATCACTCACTGATTAGATATACAAAAGAATTACAAGATAAAAAGATACATTGATGACTTACCCCATTCAAATCTTTCCGCATTCTCAATGCACTCTTCAACATTAATCGGCATGGTAGCCTTTCTTAACCAATCTTGAGTACAAATCAAAGCTTCCACCACTGTAGGAGTTAAAGAACTTCGAAAGCCATCAAGCACACGACCGGATGTACTGAAAGTCGACTCCGAAGCAACGGTTGTTACAGGAATAGATAAAATATCTTGAGCCATCAAATAAAGGATTTCAAACTTTTAGCCAGTTGAGATCGCAACTTTCTTTACATTTGGCTTTAAGATACTTGTTGAGCTCAGATAGCTTACCTGTGGACACTTTTTGCTCCTCATGAAGAAAGATATCAAATGCCTTTGTCTGCAATGAAATCCTCAACCAAATCAAGATCATCCTTTTTTCCCTCCCCATGGTTATAAGAAGCCCAATTACTATCAATATTAATACCCAAATTTTTATCACAAGAATTAAGATGAGATTTTTCATAAAAATGAAACAATCTTTCCAGGGCAATTCTCACATTATCATACATTTCATCAACTTTCACACTATCATCATAGATTAATCTATAACAATACCGTACATAGCTCATCTTTCTTCTTGGATCCAATATCACCGCGATCAACACCATCATATTCACTTTTTCAAAACTCTCATAGTATTTGTCAAACTTTTCCTTCATCTTTGCACCCATAACTTTCAAACTAAGATCCGAAGCTTTCTCCGCTTGTTTCAAAGTTTTATATAAAGTTGCTATCTCATTGAAATAATCATTCGCAGTGATATATAGAGTCCCAGACATCTTGTTGGTGGCATCATAAAACTTCTTTAAAAATACTGAAAGAATTCTAGCATATTCCCAATCTTCATGTGTAGGAGTGTCATAGTCAAGCTCACTTAAGAAAGAAGGATCATCTTCTTCCATCATTTCAAAAGCTTTTATGAATTTTAAAGCAATATCCAACATGAGATAAGTAGAGTTCCACCTAGTTGTGACATCAAGACAAACCGAACCCTTATAAGTGATCCTCGCACTTTCAATGCAACCTTGAAATGTTTTAGCTCTCATGGGAGAACTTCTCACATACTTAACCACGTTTCGAATACGTATAATAGAATCACGTACTTCGGTCAATCCATCCTTCACAATCAAGTTTAAAATATGAGCCGTGCACCTCATGTGTAAAACATCACCTTCCAAGATCAATAGCCTATCTCTTGATAATTTTTCTTTTAAAAAACTAATGGAAACATCATTAGAACTAGCATTATCCACGGTGATTGTGGACACTTTTTTCTCTATTCCCCACTCATAGATGCATTTCTCAATCATTTTCTCGATATCCTTGCCCTTATGACTAGGCATCACCACAAAATTGATTATTCGTTTGTGCAATTTCCAGTCGTCATCAATAAAATGTGCGGTGAGACATAAATAATTCAAATTCTGGATGGAAGTCCATGTATCGGTCATGAGTGCAATCCTAGACTTAAGCTTGCCAAAGTAAGTCTTCAAACTTTTTTTCTCACAGAGATATAACTTCATGGAATCTCTAGCCACTGTAAATCGTGAGATATGATGAAAGAGAGGTTGTAACTGATCAATAAAATCTCGGAATCCAACACGCTCAACCATCGAAAAAGGTAGTTCATCCGTTATGATCATTCGAACAAGCATTTGTCTACAACGATTTTGATCAAATTCCCATGCTGATAAGACAGTTGCACTACTATCAGTACTAGTATGCCCCATTGTTATCCCTTCTGCTCTACGTGGGGTGAAAAATTTTTGCTTCTTATCTATGTTGCGAGGATACTTATTGCACTTTTTCAAGTGCTTCAACATAGCGGAAGTACCATTATCAACGGAGTATGTATACTTGGCCCCACAATAATTGCAAATCACCATAGTTTTCTCCTTCTCGGTTTTGCCCTTACGAAAATGAAGCCAGACTGTTGATGTTCGTTTACCAGAACTAGGAAGACAAGCATTAGATACCTTGTTTATGTTGGATGCCACTTCAAGGTTTTCAATTTCTTCATCTTTATGTTCTAGTGAGTCCATCTTAGGATTCATATCATCATTTGATTGATCCACTTCCATTGACATATAAATAGATCGCCTGAATCAAACAAAACATTATAATGAGTCATCAAACCATCATATGTATTTATAGCAATAGGGATACTAAAGATATAATTGTAGCCTTACTTCTTAATGTCATGTCCATATTTACCATATAGCTATACCTACCAAAATAGATACTAAAAAATTAAGCAGATATTAAGTTGCAACTCGAGCAAGAGCAGATTTCCAGCAGCCAAAGTGATACTTTTTCCTCCAAAATGGACCATAGATAAACCAAAAACAGAATTTCATATACTTAAACCAGTCAAATAGAGAATGCTAATGAAAAAGTGCTGAATGAACACTCCAAAACTACAACTCCTCCAACGCAAAATCACTTGAAAAAGGAACATTGAAGACTTCCACCAGTTATGAAGCATATAAGCTATAGTTGTCGACCATGGAGTACACTATCCCCCATAATTATTTCTTTGATTAGTTTGCGAATATTTGCAAAAGACCTTAAAGATTGCGACATTTAATACCACATGAAGCACACCAAGCTGGACAAAGGTAGCGATTTGGGGAGTGGTCTCTCTTCTAATTGACCATTTTATCATTCTCCATAACTTCTCTAGGTTCTGCTTCATCCGTACCTTCCCCGTTCTGATTTGTGCACTCAGCTTTACTTTTGTATATCTACTAATATTCCAATTACTAACATACTTTAACTAACATCAGAGCGTAAAACATTCGCACAAACTGTTGTAAATGTAGGTATAAATTGATCTTTTATTTTAATAGCGATTGTACTTCATACAAAGTGCTCTAAAACCATTTGAATTATTGAATGGGACAATAAAGAAGTGAAATCCATCTCCAATGCCTTACTGCACTTGAAACCGTCCAAAAAATAAATAAATTATTGACATTGTCAATACTTGTGAGCAAAAGACACGTATCACGCACCTTTTCACACACCCACTTTCTAAAAACCCAAAGGGTCTTCGGACATGGCACTCGCTGGACGAACAGAGCAAGGAATTGAAGTGGGGCTTCTCGCAAAACGACAGAGAAACCACGGCACGAGGTTGACGTCAAGGCTTAAGAACCTTGATCGAAGCTAGGCATGGGGCGAGGCTATAACTACGGGGGAGCGACTTCAAGTCTAGAAGCAGAGTGACGGCGGCAGCGAGACCCCTGTCGTTGTGTGGCAGAGCTTCGACTTTCCAGCGGACACCCTCGTGGAGAACCAAAACTTCATGGCCGCCATGTCGCTGACGTCGTCGACGAACTCTACTCGATGCGCATGGGGACTGACTTCTTCGCCCTCTACGCGAAGTTCGGCGGTGATTTGGACCAAATGTATTGGGAGCACAAGGCGCTGGAGGCGAAGGCGCAGGTGGTCGACGGGGCCGGCGCGGTCTACACTTGGCTCGACCCGAGCGGGTTCATAGCCATGTACCAGAACGGCAACGTCCCGGTCGATGTCGAGGCCTTCAACAGCTTCCAGAAGTCGATCAACTCCTTCCTCCTCCTCCGGTTGGAATCGAACGGTGTGAGGTGTTGCGGCAAGGCACTCCGAGGAGGAAGAGAGCTGAGCGTCTGAGGCACTCGGAGGAAGAGAGCCGAGCGTTGGTGTGAGTGGGGCGTGAGGTGAGGCGTCGGGGGCGTCGGGCAAGGCGTCGAGCGAGCAAGGAGAAGGTTTACGGTTTTGAGAGGGAAAGACAATGAGAATTGCCGCTGAATTAGGTTGTAAAATTTGGGGAAAGGGAGGTTGATGTGATGGTTACTGTTTATGAGAGCAGAAACTTAAAAAAATAAAGAGAGGGGTTTAGCCGTTTCAGTTTCAAGAGGTAAAAGGAAAATAAGAATTGTAAAATAAAAAAACTGATGTGATGCTTACTGTAGAGTGTAAAGAAACGCAAGAAAGGAATTAGCTTTGAGGAAAAAATGAATATGGTAATGGGTATTGTAAATTAGTTTAGAAATTAATATATTTATATATATATATATATAAATGGTCGGTCCGGTCCAGTCGGTCCGGTCGGTCCGGTTCCGACCCCCAAACCGGGAACCAGACCAACCGGTCACCGGTTCCAAAAATAGGAACCTAAGACCGGACCGAGACCCTCTAGAACCGCCCGAAACCGACCGGTCCGGTCCGGTCCGGCCGGTTCCCGGTTCGAGCGGTTTACGTTGCACACCCCTACTAAACGACTAGCTTTTTCATTCGGCAAGTACATGTTATGGCTTCGTTTTCTTGTTCCACCCTGTGAAGTTTATGGATTTATGGATTTATGGAGGGCCTCTTTGTTAACATTATATTCTCGGACCCGAGCAGGTCCTTAAACTGCTCAATGGAGGTAAATGTGGGAAAACTGCCATGGAGTGGGTGATCCCATATTTGCCTCCCCATCCTCTCGATCGGGTTGATAGATATAGATCGGGAATTTGAGAGCTCATAGGCAATGAGGGTGGGTAACCAATCCTAGAAACACTGCGTCTGTGAAAACACAGGTTACGACTGGGCTGGCATGGGGTAACCAATTCCTGTCCCTCGCCCAACGTGATTTGAGGTGAGTGAAAATCCTACAACTGTTTGACTATTCGGTCTCTTCGTTAGCACTTAAAATTATAAGAAAAATGCATCTTTTGCATTCCTGTGAAAATTATAATTATAATGTTCGAATTTTCAGAAAATCATGAAAAATTATATGTGAGTATCATGAAACTTTTAGGAATTTTGAATGTGATAAAAGTCATACGTGTGAACTGCAAAATTTAATTTAACGAACTAGTAAAAGGCAATTGGTGATCGACCATCTCTCTCTCTCTCTCTCTGCGTGCCCGTGCGTTGTCAAGTGGCCTTTGTAGAAGCCCCGACACCATCGCCCCCTCCAGCCACCTTTTGCCTCTAGCCGCCCGCTTTGGAGAATCAAGCCCAACGAGGATCTCTCTCTCTCTCTCTCTCTCTCTCTGCCCGAGACATTAAAGACAAGATCTGGTCGTCTCCCTTTTCGAAGAGACTACGTTTGGCCAGCTCCTTTTGTTGACAGATGAGACGGATGTGGTCGGAGGGGGAGAGAGAGAGAGAGAGGAAAAGAGGAGCGACGACATGGGAACTGGGAAGAAGGGGATGAAGGTAGCTGTGGACGCTCCGAAAACGTGGGGATGGTGGCCTCGCTGGTGACCGGCAGTTTCTGCAATGTCTGAGCAGCATAGAACACGAGAGAGAAGAGAAAGATGGAGAGCGGGGGTGGTATTCTCCACTAGGGTTGGTTGCTTTCAGGAGTAAATGGTCATACATATGAATGAACATGTCAATTTCTTAATTGAGGATTTCTGAAAATCTGAGTAAGCATAGGATCACGCAACTATGCGAGCGATGTTCTTAGAGACAACCCAGGATTAAGTCATTTCACTGCTCTGAATTAAAACCTCATCATCAGGAAACTTTTCCTTCTTCTTGTTAAAGAGTTTGCAGTTTTCTTGTGCATGCAAAACTTCATGAGGGTGTAAGTTACTTCATTCAAGGATAAATTATATTTGTGTGAATGCAATCAAATCACTACATTTTAATTTTTCAAACACTAAATGCACTAACTATTTCCGTGCTTATTTTTCTTTTCAAAATCATTGTGCATTTGTGGTATCTCCTACACAAAATGTCATACTTCACAAATACTTAAAATTTTGAGTGAAATCCTTAGGGTGTAGAAGTGCCCCGGGATGGTCTGTTAGATATTCATATAATTCTTAATGCGGAAATTCATAACAAATCAAGGATCTTTGATCTTCATGATTTTCACAAATAGATGAAGACATACATTTATCCATAACGCTACGCTTAATGATGATCGTTGTAGCAAATCCAAATAATTCGAATCAAATGAAGAAATCCGATTTCTCTCCCTTAACCAACTATTCCTTAATGTATTCAATTGATGGAGGAGAGAATACATTCTTTCTGTTATTGTTGTTTGTATATGGGTAGAAAGAGGACCGGACTCTATTTATACGTTCGTTGAAAATGTGCCTTTCATCAAAGCAATATACCATTTCGTTTTATTAGAGTCGTACATTCTCGTAACCAATAATTATTTATAGCATTTCAATAATTATTAAACCATATCATAAATCACATAATATGGGCCACAATAATTCTTACATTCTCCCACTTGGCCCATATGATGTTCCTTTCATGGGTTAATAAAGACTGTAATGTGCACAATAAGATTATGCTATAAAATTTCATTAAATTGGCAATCACATAATAATCACAATTAGGTAAAGAAAACTAATGTGAGTCATAGCGGTTGTATGTCATTAATCTACATAGTCCATTCTATGTACTACAATTATAGCACTTTACTTAATATGATCCATAAATGAGAAGTACAGTAATAGTCAAACTATAATGTTTCTTTAGAAACTATCCTGTTTAACATTCATCTATTTCCATAATGTATACTAAATAGAAAACAAGAAATATCAGAAACACGTAGGTGAGCTCAAAGTGTCAAATACATAAACTTAATATAATCATAATATAAACATTAATGACGTCCAATAATACCCATCTTTTCAACATGCTCATTAAATGTTTTGGGCGACAGTCCTTTTGTTAAGGGATCTGCTATCATAAGATTGGTGCTAATGTGCTCAATTGACACTCTTTGTTTCTGAACTTCTTCTTTGACAAACAAGTATTTGATCTCCATATGCTTAGCACCCTTAGAATACTTGTTGTTCTTAAAGAAGAAAACTGCTGCAGAGTTATCACAATAAATTTTCAGCGGCTTGGCAATACTATCGACAACCACAAGCCCTGAAAGAAAATTCCGCAGCCATAGTCCATGAATTGTGGCCTCAAAGCATGCCACAAATTCAGCTTCCATAGTGGATGCAGCAATAACTAACTGCTTTACACTCTTTCATGAAATTGTCCCTCCAGCCAGAAGAAACAAGTAACTAAATGTTGATTTTCTTGTATCAGCACATCCGGCTAAGTCTGAATATGAATATCCAATCACCTCGAGATGATCAGATCTTTTATAAGTGAACATATGATTCTTCGTTCCTTGCAAGTATCTAAGAACTTTCTTTGCAGTTTTCCAATGATCCATTCCAGGATTACTTTGATACCTGCCCAACATTCCGATAGCAAAATTGATGTCTGGTCTGGTGCAAGTTTGTACATACATTAAGCTCCCCACAACAGATGCATAAGGAATATTATTCATTTGTTCTCGTTCCAATTCACTTTTTGGACATTGCATAAGGCCAAATTTATCACATTTCTGAATTGGAACTATTCCTGCTGAACATTTACTCATATTAAATCTCTCTAAAATTTTCTCAATGTAGGTTTTCTGAGACAATCCTAATAATCCTTGTGATCTATCACAGAATATTTCTATTCCTATCACATATGTTGCCTCTCCCATATCCTTCATTTCAAAATTCTTAGAGAGAAATTTATTGGTGTTCGTAAAATTCTAAACGCAAGTGCACGTATCGAACAAATAATATAATGATGAGATAAAGTATCGTCCCATGGAGATCGATGATTAATAAACCAATTAAATACTAAAATAGACTAATTCTAAAATTTATCTAACAAATCAAAATATAATTTAGAATAAATTAAAAACAAAACTTGAAGACTAAATGCAGTAAAATCAATCAGATAAATATGTTAGAGCATCCGATTTCACCATAACCACTAGATATGAATTTCATATTGTTATGAATACAAGAACGATATCAAACATGTGATAGCGGAATTTCCTAATCTATTTACTATCCTATCTCTAGGTATAGCAAACCTACTCAGCTTATTAATCCACTATATCTCTATGTGAATTAAAATAAACATGAGTGCATTAAAAACTATGAATATTCCCGGTTTACAATGAGTCTTTTGGATCACCTTATCACCGAAAGCTACACAAATAACGCGGTATATTTCTATCAACGTTTAATTCATGGTTATATATTATAATGAACAATTGCATATTATCACCTCTCGCCTCAAACATGCACATCAGATTATTCAAGTGGTGGCCAATCACTCAAAAGCATTAAACGTAATAATATATAACTCACATGAATGAAATCAATTATAGAACATAAAAATTATAAAATTCACATCATCATGGTTAGGCTACATCGTAGCCCTAACAAAAGAAAATTAGAACATAGTAGAAGAAAAAATAAAAATAAAAATCAAACCCAGCATCTTGAATCAAAGAACAAGAATTCTGTCACCACTTTTGTCTTCTCTTCAAAATACTTGAAAAACTCTTAGAACAATGGAAAAACGATATCACTCAAAAAAAAACCCTAGCTGCTCTCTCTTCCTATTTATAGGAAATCTAAAATATTTATCTTTCAATGCTTGCAGATAACATCAGGGAACAAAATCAAGAATTTCCTGATTTGATATCCATCTTCCACTTCTTTGCTTTTATTTGAATTCCCGATAATTGCCATTCTTTTCCTTATCTTCTCCATATCTCATTATTCTGCATAAACAAGGAAAATTTAAATAATCAGAAGGAAATCCAAATATTTTCTCATAGATAATGCATTAATTGTTGCCTAAAATAAGTAAAATAACTCTATTTTTATAGAGTTATCAATTGGTTTTATGTAATAAACCAAGATCATTAGCATAAGCAAAATATCATAAACATACAGAACTAGAAAAATAAACTTGCTCCCACTAATATTCATATATATACACCGATCAACGGTGTTTTCCTTAAATCCAAATGAAGTTATGGTATCGTTAAACTTAAGATACCATTGTCAGGAAGCTTGTTTAAGTTCATATATTGATTTCTTTACTTTACACACCATGTGTTCCTTTCCTTTAACTGAAAAGCTTTCGGGTTGGTCCATATAAACCTCTTTCTCTAAATTCCCATTAAAAAAAGTAGTTTTAACATCCATTTGGTGTAACTCCAAGTCATAATGAGCCACCAAAGCCATAATGATTCTAAGTGAGTCTTTTTTAAAGACTGGTGAAAATGTCTCTTTATAGTCAATGCCTTCTTTCTGAGTAAAATCATTTGCAACAAGTCTGGCTTTATATCGTTCAATATTGCCTTTTGAGTCGCGCTTGGTCTTAAAGACCCATTTACACCCGACCTTTTTACATCTTTTAAGCAATTCAACAATATTCCAAACTTGATTTTGATGCATGGATTTTAACTCTTTTTCCATGGCATTAAACCATTTATTAGAATCTTCACATTCCATGACTTGAGAAAATGAATTTGGATCATTTCTAATTCCTAAGTCAATTTTTGACTCTTGTAGATAAATCATATAGTCATCAGAAATAGCCGACCTCCTTTCTCTTTGAGATCTTCTCAATGCTATTTCTTGTGACTCGGCTATTGGAAGTTCATTATTGACATCTCCATTATTGAGTGTTTGTTCATTAATTTCTTGTTCTCGATTATTGTTAGGAATAACAACTTTAGAAGCTTTGGGTTTAAGACCTTCTACCCTTACTTCTTGAATGCAGGCATCACGCATTCTTTCACTCCCACTGATGTCACCATTCTCAATGAACCTAGCATTTCCAGATTCAACAATTCTTGTACTATGATTAGGACAATAAAATTTATACCCTTTGGATTTCTCTGCATAACCAATAACCACTGGTTGTTCTTGAATCCAATTTCCTTTCATGTGAATTGTAAATTCTTATTTCTGCTTGACAACCCCAAACATGCAGGTGTCGTAAACTAAGTTTCCTTCTCATCCACAGTTCAAAATGAGTTTTTGGAACTGCCTTACTAGGAACCCTGTTTAATAAGTACATAGAAGTCTTTAAAGCATACATCCACAAAGACAAGGGTAAAGATGAATGACTCATCATACTCCTAACCATTTCTATTAAAGTACGGTTACGCATTTTTGCTACACCATTTTGTTGTGGTGTACCTGGCATTGTGTATTGAGCACAAATGCCATGTCTTTCAAGGAATTTAGCAAATGGATTTGGACATTGTCCCGATTCATCATACTTTCCATAATATTCAATGCCTCTATCCAATCTTACTATTTTCACCTTTCTATCTAATTGCCTCTCAACCTCTTTAATATACACTTCAAGTGCATTCATTGATTGAGACTTATCATGCAATAGATAAATGTAACCATAACGTGAAAAATCATATCGAAAGGACTACATATGTCAGTATGTATAATCTCAAGAAGCTCTTTGCTTCTTGTGGCACCTTTCTTAGTGTGTTTTGTTAGTTTACCTTTAATACAATCAATACACACTCCAAGGTCAGTAAAATCCAAATTTGGAAGAATTTCATTCTTCACTAATCTTTGCATTCTTTCCTTAGATATATGACTCAAACGTTTATGCCACAAGTAAACAAAATTTTTATTCACCAAACTTCGTTTAGTGCCAACATTATGATACAATGTCATTAATGTCTCAACAAAAGTATTATCAAGTCTAAATTTGTAGAGACCATCACATAAAGTTCTAGTTCCAATAAGAGTATCACTCTTAAATAGATTGAAAGATTTAGATTCAAACTTACAATAAAATCCCGCCACATCAAGTCTTGGCAAAGAAACTAAATTACGAGAAAATGTAGGTACATAAAGGGTTCGAAACAAATCCAAATAATGCCCAGTATCTAAGATCAAACGATAAGTGCCAATGCCTTCAACTGGAGCTTTGTTTCTATTCCCCGTAATAACATAACTTTCATTTGACTTTATAGTTTGGATCGTAAGAAATCCCTGCATCGTATTTGACACATGAGTGGTGGCACTAGAATCAATCCACCAAGTATTATGAGGAACTTCAGTAAAGTTTGATTCAAAACATACTAAAGCACAAGGCTTACCTTTCTTTTCGAACCAAGCCTTACATTTCAGACAATCTTTCTTCAAGTGTCCAATTTTGTTACAAAAATGACACTTAATAAGATTGTGTTCCTTCTTGTGGATTTGAGAAGCATTTGAAGAGTCATTCAGGATGTGTAGTCCTTTCTTCTTTCTCCTTCCACCTTTCCTCTTAAAATTCTTTTGAACTTCTTGATGACTTGAGAGATTAACAGAATGAGCCTTTTGATTCTTTATCCTTGTTTCCTCTTGAACTAGCATACTGGCCAATTCGTTTACATTCCACTTGTCCTTTATAGTATTGTAATTCATTTGAAATGGCTCATATTGCTCATGAGGTAAGGAATTAAGTATAAATTGTACTAAAAAGTACTCATCCACGTTCATTCCCAAAGTCCTTAACTTTGCTGCTAAATTCGTCATCTTAAGTATATGCTCATGCATGGTACGCGAACCATCATATTTCATAGTGGTCAGTGTGCTCATCAATGTACCAGCAAGTGACTTATTAGCAGTTTGAGAACGCTCTTCCACAAATTTCATAAATTCCTTAGTATTGTTAGTCTTGGGAAGAGAAGTCTTTAAGTTGTTTGCAACTGTCATTTGCATGAACACTAAGCTCAGTTTGTTCGATCTTTCCCAAGCTTTATGGAAAGACTTTTCATCATTGCTACTTTCATCAGTAATAATAGCTGGTTTCTCAGCTTTGACACCTAAGTGAAACTTGACTTGTTCACTCCAATCAGGAAAATTTATCCCATTGAATAAGGAAACAGATGAGGCGTGCGAATGGAGTGAAACGGATACAGATACTGCAAATGTGCAAGGAAGTACTCATACATTAATGCTTTGAGAATATCACCTAATCAGATTCAAACTAAACAACACATGTACATCATAGTTCTCTTTTGGGCGATCCTATGATATACAAATATATATATACCATAATGATGCTAATAACTTTTATTTAATAATCGTAAATATATCTTATTAAAATTTATTTGTTATCTTTGGATATACAAACAAATTTAACAAGTCATATTAATTATCAACCATCATGTTCATGAATTATAAGAAAATAATTAACCTTTGGGTTAATCCCTAAGTTCTTATAATAAATGAACTTCAATATACCCATAACTCCAATAATGATATAAAGCATATCAATTTCATATATAGCATCAATTAATCATGGGTAATTAAATAAAATAATTTACAATATCAAAAATTCAAAAGACTTTAAGGTTCAACCACTTTGGTGACTAAGGCTGCGCATGACAAAATTTCTGAAACAAAAATTGATTTCTGACCAGAAATCAATTTCTTAATTTCTATTCTCCGGACAAGTTTCTGAGCAAATAAACCCGTTTGATAACAACTCAAAATTTCTATTTCTGAAACAGAAATCCGTTTGATAACGGAACAAAATTTCTATTTCTAAGAATATAAATTAATTATATAACAACATAGGAAATCCTCAAATACAAAATAATAGTCGAAATAATACTAATACTTGTAATACATTACAAAAGTTGAAAATACAATTTCATAGAATTTCCAACATATTATTATCTCTGCCATTTTATTAGCAATTGTTTTCCTAAGCGTATTTATTTGGTTTCTCTCTCGGTCAATGTATCGTTTGCAAGCTCATCCTGCGTAGGTTCAAACAAGTACATGCGGAAGCATGAATATGAGTGCCATCAATGGCGCTTATACAGTCTTGTCATTTTATCAAAAACTAGTATTATATAAGATTATCAACAAAATAAAATTAATTGTGTAAAAAAATATATAAGAATTCTACCTTAAAGTAACGTTTATGATTAGGAACCAATTGAGGGAAGGTCGGTTTATTTTGATTCTCGAATTGAATCAATCCAGTTGCTCATCCCTAATTTCTTTATTGTTGCTCAATGAACCTTTAATGGCCCTTGCATAGCAAAGAGAGAGATTCTCTTGAATCTCTTACCTTCGAATTAAAATTCAAAATTGTGTAACAATCTAATTATTTTGATTTTGCAAGAATTTTGAATCCGTAAAAAAATAAGGTTAAATTTCTAGGCACGTTTTTTATTCATCTATTACGTAAGAACTTTTTCTTCAACTGGCCATGCGCGTAACTTTTCTAGGAGGAAAGAGCCCCATTGTTTTTAAGTAAGCATTTAAGAAATTTGGTCATTTTTGAAAATTGGGGACCCATTTGATTGCCTTTCATCCTAAAGAATAAGTTATCAAAAAAAAAATTGAAAAAAAAAAAAAAAAAAAAACACAAGCAAAATGAGAAAAAGAAAATTAGCAAAAATTTGTGAAGTTGTGGTTATGAGTGAATTAAGTTAGCAAGAAAGCGCAAAGTTCTTTTATATGGTTTGATTTCGTTTCGATTTCTATTTCAAACGAGAAGTTAAAAATTTCAGCTTCGATTTCTTCAATTTCTCTATTTCGGAATAGAAATCTGTTTCAAAAATAGATAAATCAAATTGCGTTACCAAACGGATTTCTGTTCTAAACCTGTTCCGGGAGCAGAGAAACAGAGAAATCGAGAAACATAAATTTTATCATGCGCGCCCTAACAAACCATTCATAACATGAATTTTTAATATTGTAAAATACAAACATTTACCAAATTTGCACACAAGGACAAAAAACTTAATCAAAGCATAAGGGCAAAATCGTAAAATCATAATTCCATAAGGGCAAAATCATAAATTTAATATCCAGGGGCAAAATGGTAAATAATCAGTAATGACAGAATTGTAATTATAAATTAAATAGGGCAAAACAATAAATAAATTGCGAGAATGACAAAATAGGAATTTTAAAAATGGCATAGGGGCGAAAACGTAAAAGGGCCGCGTGGGGACGTCAGGCGCGTGCCGAGCACGTGCCTTCATTCGCCGCGGGCGCGTGCCGAGCACGCGCCTTCATCCACGGCGGGCGCGTGCCCCGCACACACCTGCAACTGCAGCGTACACGTGGAACCCACGCGCCTTCTTTCTCGCGCATAGGTGCAATTTTTCGCCGTTTTTCGCCGTTGCGCCGCGGTTTCGCCGGCCGTTTCTTCTCCGGTAGCCCATCCCAGACACAAATAAAATAATGGGTTTTCTGGAGTATGCCGGCACGACCACATGGGTTTGAGTTTCGGCAAAAATGATCAAGAAATTGGCCCCAAATCAAACCAAAATTTTCCCCAAAATGCAAACCCTAACCACCACGACTTGCGCCGCCCGATTCGCCTCCAGCGAACACCGATATACTGGAAAAAAATCATGCCTAATGTTCCTTATGGCAGTGCGACCCTATGGGTCCGAAATCAAGCGGTGGGTCGTTGGATTTTGCCCGGAATTGAAGAGTTTCTATCTTGCTCTTAAAATTCCGAATTTTTCATTTTCGTCCTTTTCCACTCACGTACAGTAACTTTTCTTCGCCATTTTCGTCCATGAAGAACGTTCCATCATTCGGATTTTTTTCATCCATAATCATCCGAAAAATATTTTAACAACAATAAATAATCCGAACAGGATCATTCAACGAATCATCAACATAAATTATAATATTTCTTTAAACGGAAAAATCATGAGATCATAAACCAAATGCTTTGATACCAACTGTTAGATATTCATATAATTCTTAATGCGGAAATTCATAACAAATCAAGGATTTTTGATCTTCATGATTTTCACAAATAGATGAAGACATACATTTATCCATAACGTTACGCTTGATGATGATCGTTGTAGCAAATCCAAATAATTCGAATCAAATGAAGAAATCCAATTTCTCTCCCTTAACCCACTATTCCTTAATGTATTCAATTGATGGAGGAGATAATACGTTCTTTCTGTTATTATTGTTCGTATATGGGTGGAGAGAGGACCGGACTCTATTTATACGTTCGTTGAAAATGTGCCTTCCATCAAAGCAATATACCCTTTCGTTTTATTAGAGTCGTACCTTCTCGTAACCAATAATTATTTATATCATTTCAATAATTATTAAACCATATAATAAATCACATAATATGGGTCACAATAATTCTTACATGGTTATGTCACACGACTCTATCACTTAGCTCTTATCAGCAGATTGAAGAGTGTTGTGTACTCTAGTTTTAAGTCTTGGCTAGAGATGATGTTGCATCTAGTTGATACCACGTTAAGGCTGTGAAATCTTGGTAAGACAGCACGGAGTACTTTAGTTCTGAAAAATTTAGTCAAAAAGTGGCCATGGCACAATGCATCATTTACGGAAAAGAAAAATAAGCATGTGTATACCAGAAGTCTTAAATGTTGTAAGAAAGTGCAATCAAGTTTTCATACTTTCACAAATTGTAGTCTAAGTCCAAAAACTCATTCAAAAACTAAAATCAAGTAATTTTGTGATGTCTATTTATCTCAAATGATGCAAAAAAAAAAAAAAACTGCATGAGTGAGTGAGAAAAGGCGTGATATATTTTTCCATTAGTCTTGTGGTTGTGAATGGATTACATGGTGTTTTAACCGGATATATTTCAGGAATTACATTATCTTATCGCACAAGAGTTTGTAGATAGATGGGATAACGCGTGAAGAACTAATTATTGCACAATGTCAATGTATATTTTTCAAGAAGTAAAGTATTAAATTATATCTCGAGTTTGAATCTTTATATGAAACCCGATATAAATATCGGAATTCTTGACCGAATAGTCCAACCAATATAAGGATTGTTAATTTGCTTTACCTATTCCTTTGGGACGGCGACAATTTCGTAACTATTCAAGTTTGACCAAGAACAAGCCCTGGACTTCTCCGATTGCCGAAGAGGAAAAGTGAAGGACTTCAATTTTGGACGTACAGAAAGGGGCTTAAATATTCTATGCACATATTTGAACATTTGTACGTTAGTAAGTTTTCGTCAGAGGAAGAGGACGCGGGTAATTACTTTTCTGCTGTAGACGGCCGAAGACCCGAAAAGGAGCGTACGAAGGCCTGTGTTCACCGCGGTTTTGTACTTTGAGTTTTACATTGAATTGATTTGTTTATATGCAGATACTTGAAATTTGAATGTAATACAAGGAACACTCCAACCTATGAGGAATTGTAATTTCGATTTTTCGATTATCAGTGAATTATTTTTTGCTGTTGACTCTGATCGTGGAGTGAATACCATCGTTTGGATTGGATTATGTGAATCTTTGGTGCCTTTTATCGTTCGTTGTTTATTTCTTCCGGCGTTAATTTTACAACAAATTCAATCCCCACCAACCCAGTTGCGTAAACACCGCCTAGATCAGTTCATAGGCAAAATAGTTTCGCTTTCCTCTGTCAGCTCTCACTCTCCTCACATGTACCAACCGGCGGATGAGATGTGTCCTCAAGCATCAAATGCTGCAAATGCTCTGTTACAATTCCTGACATTGATCTCACTGGCGCACCAGTGGCCACAAAACTACTCTCTCTCTCTCTCTCTCTCTCTCTCTCTCTCCATTCTCTACTCACCACTTGGTCGTGCTTTGTCTGTTTGATAACTCATTTGATTAACTCGAAGCGGCAAAGAGCCAGTTTTGAACGTTAAACCGTGCGCTCAAACCATCAAACTTACAATGCTTTTGCATTTATAAGTTCCTGGGCTTTTTTAGTTCAGTGAGTCTGTGACCCAAGTACTCTCTCAGTTAGTACAGACACCAAAACCCCGAGTTCCGCATTTAATCCCCCATTTACTGCCGGCAACTGTCTCCCACCGCTCCATATGCCTTTAAAAGGACGAACCCAGTCTAGCTCCATATCGCACAAGCCCTTGTAGCAAGAAGCTGAAGGGTGTATTAAGAGAGAGAGAGAGAGAGAGAGAGAGAGAGAGAGAGAGTATGGCAAGGCACTGTGTTGTGTTGGTTCTTGCTCTCGTAGTAGTCCAAGCTACAGCTAGAAATGTGCCCAGCGATGCCGGCCTAAATGATCAGAAGAACTTCGCCGCGTTCGGTGGAGTTGGTGGTTATGCTGGAACCGGTGGTGCTGGAGTTGGCGGTGGAGTTCCGGTGTTTGGTGGAGTCGGAGGGATCGGAGGGATCACGGGGCCAGGCGGTGGAATCGGGATTGGAGGCGGTATAGGAGGTGGTGTTGGCGGTTTGGGCGGTGTTGTGGGTGGCGGCATTGGGGGATTGGGTGGTGGAGTCGGCAGCGGCGTCGGAGGTGGCTATGGAGGGGGCATTGGTGGTGGCTCCGGCGTATATCCTTAAGCTTATTGTGATGTTTTCCAGGAAACCCTAGAGTTGTGCAAAAATCATGCGGGAGACTCATTTCCCAGTGTCTTTGTTCGTGTATTATTACGTAGTAAGCGCGCGAAATGTGTTTGTGTCGTGTCCATTGACTTGTTCTCATGTCCTGCCTTCTTCAGATTGTACTTCTTGTTCTCTCGTTTCATCGTGGAGTCTTCCATACGCAAATGTACCATGCACTCGCCTAGCATGTGTTTCATGATGTTATCAGCAACGTATTTTCTTTATTCTTGCCTATTTCACTCACTTTCTTTGTTCTGTGTTTTCATTGGCCTACGACGGACACAAGATTTTCGTCGAGTATGTTATTTGAAGGGGCGGGATGAAATTATAATTTGTACCTCAGTAAAGATATATTGCACGCAAGAATTTAACCAAATAAAGTTCCTAATGGGGTTGTTCATTAAGAATTTAATACAAATTAGGTGCTCATGCAATTCCTCAGGTAGGGTTCCATATATATATATATATATATATAGGGACGTCCTTTGAGCTAAAAGTGGTCCATCATGTTAAAGAGTAATGCCTATCTGCTTCTCAAATTCCCTCCATGTTCATCATAATGCATTTCCACTTTTTCCGGATACATTCATCAAAACCCTAATGGTCCACTCGAGTCCCTTTCTTCAAATATTATTGATTATAAGTTTCTCCCACGGCGACAAAAAAGGAAAATGAAAAAAGAAGTGAAGATGATGGAGTCAAAAACATGACAAGAGTAATGGACAAGTTTTTATATCCTTCAGATCTCATAAACCGATGATATCTCCGAGGCGAGGATGAGATATCTAAACTGAAAATCGAAAATTCATCTAAGAGAAACAAATTAAAATTCTTATTCTTCTAAGATTTGAACTCCATATGTATGTATCTCGAATATTTACTCTATGCAAAGCAAATCTACATCAACCATCGAGATCTTAATGTTTTTTTTCGAGTGACTTTCGCTTCATCTGAGTACCTGAGTACTAAAAAGATTAAGTATACTTGAGTACTAAGTAGACTAAGTGTAGCTGAGATGCTCCTCAAGACATAACATGATGTCAATTATACCACATATCCATGCAATTTACAATTGTCACGTAATATTATGGAGAAACCGAAGAAAATTGTCCATAAAGTCTTAAATCTATTATACTTTTGCCAATCTAATCATAAACCTTGCAATTTTGTCAATTCAGTTTTAAACATTTTCATTTCTTGCCAATTAAGTTTATTTGGTCAATTTTAACCAAAAATTACTAACATGGTTGGCTGATGCTAACGTGGTGCTTTTAAATTATTTTATATATATATATATATTTTGGGGGGTTTGGGGTTAAGGTCGGCGAGGGTTGTTGGTCGACCCTTGCCCACCATGGTTGAGGGCTAGCACCTCTTGCCAGCCATAGGCGAGGGTTGGCTAACCCTTGCTAGCCCTATGCAAGGGCCGCCACACCCTCGCCGGCGAAATCGAGGGCTCACGAGCCCTTGCCTAGAATCAGTGATGGTCGCTATGCCCTTGCCGAATTTGGCTAGGGGAGGGCAGCAACCTCATTTGGGGCCCTCACATGGGGTCGGTAAGTCCTAAGTTGGCCAGATTTGACAAGGGCATTGCGAACCTCGTTGATTTTAGGTGAGGGCTCACGAGCCTCGCTTTCATCAATGAGGGCGTTGCGGCCCTCGCCTAAGGCCATCGAGGGTCGGCCGGCCCTTGCTTGTGGCTAGCTCGACCCTCAACTATGGTCGGCGAGGGTTGGTTGATAACTCTCGTTGGCCCTAACCCCGAATCCAAAAAAAGTAAAAAACAAAAATGCAAACAAATTATTAAAATATTATCAAAAAGTGTGACATTAGCGCCGACTAGCCACCTCAATAATTTCCAGTCAAAATTTATCGGATGGACTCAATTGGCAAGAAGTAAATATATTTAGGACTGAATTGACAAAATTGAAAAGTTTATGATTGAATTGGCAAAAGTGTAATAGGTTTAGAACTTTTTGGACAATTTTTCTGGAGAACTGAAGGGCTATATTTTCTAGGCAATATTTTCTCTTTTTTGAGCTAACCTTCTAAATTGGTGGATTACAAACATGATTATCACCCATATGTGCAGTCGTTTGAATTTGAGTAGGGTAAGGCCACACCACAAATACTTTGCCAGTGAGCGGCGACATCTCTCGATTGTCTATTAAGCTATCAAGTGATTGACAAGATTGCTTAAACATGTCAAGCCAAAACGCAATTTGCTAAAAGAAATCAAAACGCTTACTAAAATATGTCAAGCTATCAAGTTATCGACAAGATCACTCGATTTTTGCATGCGCCCCAGTGATTCAAATATCAAATGAGACTTTGTAGTGCTGTAAGCGAGGTGTAGTTAGAGATCTTCATAACATCTCTCGATAAACAAATATGAGGAGCTTATAATTGAGCAGTGTTGTCAATAGGTGCCTAATCATATCTAACAAAGAAAAATTTTCAATTTCAATATGTTGAACGTTATTCACACGACAAGAACAGTGTTTTGGAATTGACAAAGCATCTAATACGGGAATGTTGGACCCTATAATTCTCTCTTTTAAGTAGGGAGCGACATAAAGAGGTGTCCTTTTTTTGGGTGAAATGAATAACCAAAAGTTCGAAGCTACCAATGGCGCAAAACACCAGCCAAAGGAGGAGGGCACACTTTCTTGTGTGGTTGCATCCGAGTTAGCTGGGGGAGTTGACGTGCATGGAATGGAAGTAAATGAGGGGAAGAGGCTTTACGTGACCGAGGGCGACCCACCGTTCATTAATGCATGGAGGTTGTGTAATGAACGCACTAGGAGTCTAGTGTACAAGGCCAATTTACTCCCAAGTGTCTGGTCCTATTGAACAACAGTTCATCAACCTCGTGCTAGCTAATATAAGGAAAAATTATAAAAAAAAGTTTTAAATTTATTGCATTTGTAATAATTCTGCCATAAATCTTTTAATTTGGCTAATTGAGTTGTAAACCTTTCAACGATTTGCTAATGCAGTATATTCAATAAATTTTGGCTGAAAATCATTGACATGAACTCTGGCCGTGCCATTCTACGCGGTACAACCGACGCTGACGTGAATTTTTTTTTTTAACAATTTCTTTACAAAACTTAATTTAAACTTTCTAGCCACAATGGAAAAGGAAAAAAATATTATAAAAAATCATTTTTTTTCTAAATGATTAAAAAAATTATTTACGTCAGCAATTATTGGTCAAATTTGGCTGGAATGACTATATTGACAAATTGTTAAAATGTTTAAGGCTAAATTGGCTAAATTGAAATGTTTGGAATTGAAGTGGCGTTCGTACAATAATTATCCGTACTTGACATGCCCTATCTTTCAAGTTTCCTTGGTGGTCCTGAAATTACAAGGACATGATTTAGGGGGATGGTGATCATAGGAATCTCGAAGGGTTTTGCACCTAAATAAAGAGTTCTTCTTTCAAATCGAACATGGGTTAATTTGTCTTTAATCTAAGTGGGAAGTTGGATTCAGCTTGAGCAGCAAAAGCTGGGGAAATATGTAATACTCTTGTTCCTGCCTTGCATAAGATATATTTGAGACGGGAGTTAATAATTAAGAGTGGTGACACCTAGGGGCGCGATTTTTCTTTATAGATCAACTTATTATCGGCATATATATTTAATTTTTAAAATTTTGTATGATAGTAAATCACAATTCGGCAGGAGTTATTCAGCTTTTGTCCAGACACGACCTAAAAAATTTATCCTCCTGTGCAGATAAGGGAGAAACTACCACCTGTGTAGATGGTTTGTTCTCAATTAGAAGTTGGAGTTGGATGTGTTTGATCAAACCACATTTTCCTATTTTCTTTAAATAAATTCATGAACCTCGAACTAAAAACTAATAATTAGGGAAAAGAAACGAAATATAGACCTATATATTCATTAATTTAGCCCGTATCCTGCTCTATCTATGAAAATGAAAGTTTCCTACCTCAACCCGGCCAATTGAAATCTCTCTCTCTCTCTCAATGATTAATCTTGATAAGGGCCACCATAATTGCAGCCTCGGAGCGAGGTCACGATACCATAGGTGGCCTCAAATTGATGTCCCTGCAGACATTGCTATCTCGACTAGGTCAACAACCACAAAGAGGTTGTGACGCTGCGAGCAACCTAAAATCGAGGTATTTTCAACATAGCAACGTGTCATGTGAGAGCAATGTCAACAATGGACCGTCAGGCGGTTGATGGGTGTTGACACTCAAAGTTACAGTCTCTGTTATGTACTGGTCCAAGAGATATTGACATTCAAAATCATCCTTGCTATTACGTGGCTGAATCCAGCCCATATCAATCATAGAGATGAAGGATGGCCAAGGTTTTCAAGAGCCCTTGGATTGGATTTCGGCTGGCCTACATGTGGAGATGCATGATTTGATGATAAAGCAATTGGTTGCCCTATGTCTAGGCTAAGAGATACTATTGAAGATGTAAAATTTAGGTAGAATTGGCGTCAAGATTTAAGAGGGAATAGTTGGTGCTCAAAATGGCATGCAAAATCAAATGGACGGTTATTACTTGCTGGACAAGTCATGCGAGTATCTTCGACAAGTCACGAGACAAGATGTGGATTAAGCGGTTAGGTAAAGAACATGGGATAAATTAGGAGCGACTTTCAAAGAGGGATCGACTAACCAATGACTACTAGATTGTCTTAAAATATCGTAGAAAATCCAACAAAGAGCCCCCTGAACAATGCATCAAAATCCTTCATCTTATGCTTTAGTTATCTTAGCCTAGCCTACTTTAGCTATAGTTTCGGATTGTCGTTGATTCAATGCTGATGAGTGTTTATATTGTATGTAGTGCCGTTGATTAAATTCCAATGCTATCTTACTATTCAGCGTCATCGATTAGATTTCGATATTGTGTTTTCATATCCATCTAGAAGCAACACTTACTAGGTGTTGTTTCCATTGTCTAGTGTCGTTGACTAGATTTTGACATTGTGTCCTTGAAGCACTTACCCAATGTTGATTCTAGGGTGCATTCGGTAGCATTTCCCTTTTGGGAAATATTTTTCTTTCAAAAATAGTCTTTTTCTATTTCTATTACTTAGAACAATTTTGAGTAAAAAAAACATGTTTGATAATTATATAAAATTTCTATTCTTTAAAAAAAAGTGTTTGGTATGGTCCACAAATTTTTTTGTAACGTAATTTTGTAAAATTTTTTAAGATTTTTTTTTTTTTTTTTTCTTTTCTTCTTCCTCATTGTCACCATCAACGGGCGCCAAATGGTAGGCGGTGGCGGCTGGTAGTGGCGGCAAGTAGTGAGCGCCAAGGAAGAAGAAGAAAAGAAAAAAAAAAAAGAAAAAATGACTTATTTCTAGAAATTATTTATGAGAACTTTATGTTTTTTTTTTTTGTTCCAAATTTATTTCTCAGCCACATTTCTTTTCGGAGAATAGAAAAATTAGTTAACATTACCAAATGATTTTTTTTTTTTTGTCTTATTTCATGGAGCAAAAGAAAAAAAATAAAAGAAGTAAAATGTTGCCATGTGTAGTCAATTATGTCCTGATATCATGTCCTTGAACCCATCTAGGAGTAGTGCTTTCTCGATATTATTTCTATCGTCTAGTGTTGTCAAATAAGTTTTGACGTTGTATAAACCACTTGATCTTAGTGGGCTTTCATTAGTGTATTGAAGTGTGTTTGAATTAAGCCGTTGATTAAATTTCGACGCTTGTTATCATTGATTCCAAGCTTATATTGAACAATTCCATTAGATTTGAGACTATATAATATATATTTCTATTATCATTTGACCCTCTCTATCTAATATTAGCACAAAACCTAAGTCCCATTAGATATAAACAAAAAACATTTGGTGAAAGATATTTCGTTGTGGGATTTGAAATCGACAAAAACATGGAGTTGAGGCGACAGTGGTAGGGTAAGGGCTTAGGCGATGGCGTTGAGTGATGAAGGTTGGGGCTATGAAAGTTGAGGTAAGGGCTTAGGATTTGGGTTTTAGGAGTTTGGATTTGTGTGCCAGTTGGTGTGAGAAAATTCTCAAATGTTTTTTGGAAAAGAAATAGTAGTCTTATGAAGAGTCTTGTTAGTAAGTATTTTTAGAGCACTAGTTAGAGATAATTAATGAGAAAATATTTTGTTTTGTATGCATTGATTGATAGGCTTACGGAAAAAGTCAGTGCATTGAAAATTATAATTTTTACTTATTTGATTGCTCGACAAGTGCCCCAGGCACGTTTCTACAAAATCCAATGGTAAATAAATGCACAAGTTGGCTAAAGCGAGGGCACAAACTTGCATTTTTGAAAATAAAAAGGGGTTATTGATAATTGATGAAAACTCAAATGTTTTTTTTTTGACCTTTCTTCAAACTCCACAACAATATCTATTATAATCCTTACCAAAAAAAAAAAAAAAAAATCCATTATAATGTCCTGCTTCAAAAGGTGACTCATGTGGAAAATATATTGATGACATCAGTTTTATACATACTATGTCTAGCAAACGGATGGATTAGGTTGGGTCATAACTAGTCCAACTCAAATTGACTCATTTAACTCATTTTGACCTATTTATTTGCAATGCAAATTTCTCAACTCATAATCAACTCGTCTTGAGATTTATTTTTAGCATTTTCTCTCTTTATGTTATTGCCTTTTAAGAATGGATGGTTCCATGGATCACAAGTTGTCGAGTTAGTGAGGAAGCTCTGAATTGAGTTATGGACGAGGTGTGAAGGTGGTGGTGAAAGTTTGGCTTGGCCCATCCATAAATCATAAATGGATTTGAATTGTGATTTTGGTTAACTATAAACAAATTGTGTAGCATCCACAAAGCTTTTGAGTCACAGCACAACCATCAACCTTGTGAAATAAAAGGGAAGTAAGAGAACCATAACTAAGACAGTGTCATATGGAACAAGGAACCACATATATGAATAGGAGATTGAAGCAAGTCAGCATTCAAGTTGGACATGGCAATGAATTGTTAAGACAAGAAAACCCAAGGTCCCAATTATAAGAGAAGCTGATAGTAGAAAGTACTGGAAGATGGAAGCACTCGACCATGAGAGAAGCTTCATCTCAAGCCCATTCATACAGTATGGCAGGGGTCAGAGGAAGAAGAGCTCTTATAGCTTTCGGTCTCAACTTGTTGGGGGTGCATCTGGCAATTTGCCAAATAATATCAATTTCTATTTTTTTGTTCCTAGAATATATTTGGAATAAAAATCCATTTGATAAGTTTTTGCTATCAAGAATAGATTTATAATAGAATCAATGAGTAAAAAAAAGTTGCTTTTTTTGTTCCTAGGAACGGTTCCAGAATCAAGCAACCTAAATTTCTTTCTTTTCTCTTCTTCTTGTTTTTCTTCTTTTTGTCTTCTTCTTCCACCGCCATCGCCGTTGTCCACCAATGCCGGTCACCGACGATTGGTGGGCGAGGTTTGGCAAGCTCACTAGAGGCTCACTAGGCTAGGGTGAGGTACGGCCTTGCTGGTGGCCAGGTGAGCCTTGCTCGAGCCTCCTCTGGCGACTAGCGAGCCTCACCTTGGCTGGGCGAGGCTCGACCTTACCTCGCGAGGTCAAGCCCTACTGGCTACCTTTGTCTCGTCAGTCGCCAATCATCCTAAGGCCAATGACCAATCAAAGGTTGATGAAGAAGAAAAGAAAAAACGAAAAAGTAATAAAATTATTAAAAAATTAAAAGAAAATGGTTTGGATTAGAATTTTTTAGGATAGTTCCAAATATAATTTTATTCTGGGAAATTTTTTTGTATAATTATTAAACGCCTTCAAATGCTTAGAAATTATTTTGGATAATAGAATAAATAAAAAATCCTTTCTCATCAGAATTTATTTTCATGAATAGATTTTTTTTTTTTGTCATAAGGAAACAAAATGATTAGTAAACGCACTTTAGCCGGTCTTCCTCACAAGCCTAGAGAAAATCTTAGGAACAACTATGAAGCCAACTCACCTTGCTACACATCTCACGGGAGCCCACTTGCCAATCATGGTCTTTCCCTTTCCCTCCCTCACCGTCTCCGCCCCTTTCTTTCCTCTCTTCATAGTCTCCCCTTTCTCTCTCTCTCCTTCACTTGACCCTTTTTCCCCCTCTTTGACAACGACCTCTAACTTGACCTCAGACCTACTACCGTCGCCTCTGATATGTCGCCTCCATCTTTGCCTCCATCTTCACCCACTTCTTCTTTGACCTCCAGTGTCGTCGCCTCTTGTCCAACTCCTCTTGGATCCTCTGCATCCGTACCTATGTTGACCAAGAGGTCAAGGCCTTATGTTGCGTTGACAAATCCACATTGTTGCCTAGTCCATTGCCTACATAACCTTGGTCAACTTCAAATCAACCCAAATATTGAGTTAAGCTCTAGATCACAAATTTAGGTCTCGCTTAACCTTAGAGTTGTACATCACTTACCTTGGTTTTATTTAAAAATTGAAGACTCACCACAATCATATATATATTATTAGTGATTTATATGTTAGGGCTAGATATATCATCTAGAGGGGTGTGAATGAGTGATAATGCCGAATTAAAACGAAATTAAGATAATTTTATGATAGGGCAACATCTGGTGACAAACTATGCAGTGTTAAGATCTTATCGATGTGCAATGATCTATCTCAAAATATAAATAAGAGCTTTAGGGATAGAGAAATTGTACATAACAAATTTATAGTGGTTCAACTTTGACAAGCTTACATCCACTTTATCGCACTGATAGCCTATCGGCTAGATTTCCACTATAATCAATTAATTAGAGGTTACACGGATTGAGTATTCACTACTCAAGCTCATGTCAAAATCTATCTAATCTCACACTCACAACCTCTAAAAGATTACAATAAATAGCTCACAAAAGACAAAAGTATTGAGGATAGGACTTTGATGAACTTAGGAATTCAAAATTTCTGTATTCTCTCTTAGCTTCCTTGAGCACTATGACTTCCTTTAATACTCCTCAATATTTGAATATGGAGGAAGATTTGATTACTTCTGGATTGTTGAGAATGAAGTTTCTTGAAAGATCTGCTGCCCATACAATAGATAGAGTTTCCATAAATTGAATCTTTCCTTTGGAGAATATTTTGTCTTCGGTTGATTGTCTTGTTGATAGATTGAGATATTCCAAATAAGTGAGATTGTATTCAATATTTTCCCTTCTAACAAATAAAATATATAAGGTTGGAAATCCACACCAATCTTCTAGATGTTAGCACAATGACTCATGGTCGGATCAATATCTTTATTTCATTGATATTGAACATTAAGGATAAGATCTTCGCTGTCACGCCCCGAAACGTCGAGCGCGCCAACATCTCGCCATGGTCATGAAAATGCGACATTCCCAGGTGGTGTCACCGACCCCAAATTAATTATTAATGCGCAAGCGGAACGTATTAAGAAGCACCCTACAAAAAAAAAAATATGGGATAGGACAACAGGAAGATCAATTCAAAACAAACATCATACTTTCATACATCATTGACAATCCAGGGCTTACATACATCAACAAGATCCGGAGACTATATGCACTAAAAATGGGTCAGAGTTTATGTGCATCAACAAAAGAAGGGGGTCAGCCTACATAACATGGATCAGTCCACCAAAAAGAGGAACAGTCCTATAACTACTACTCGGACTCGTTTGTCGATCCCACATCCTCCACATCAGACAACACCAGGTCCGGAGACGATGGGTTATCCACCCTACCATCAGGCAGGTCAGCTACACTCTCACCCAGGATGGCATCCATCACGGCCAGTAGGATATCAAAACTGTCAAGTGGACAAATCCTAAAGCCATTGGCCCCAAAACGGAACCAAGCCCTATACCTATGGGGTACCCTAACATCTTCAGTCTCTTGGATCCATACAATAGTCATGATCAACTCGTAGACCCAATGGCTCCCAAGGTCAGGGAAGTTGTGCACCTGCTCGATAATTTGCACTGGGATACCATTCTTCTCTGGGGGCCTCACCATCTACGGTCCTGTAATATTTTCCCCAAACCGGGATGAGATTTTGTCTTAGCAAGTTCACCCCTCCTAAACCCCTATTAGAAAGAAAATACGCCCCATAGTGGTCTAGCCACGCAGTACAGAAGACTTACCTCGCCTTTTAGCCTTCATGCAGATTAGTACAATTTATAGCACTCAAGTACAAATTATAATAAGCACGTGGACTATTGGAACACAATCCAATTCATTTAATTTCAAATTCACAGCAAGCATTCAAATCATCATTCATTGGCGCCACACAAGGGCATAGCCTACTCGCAGTTCGGCTATCTACTGACATAAAGCCCAGCATCGCCTCCCCCCTTGGAGCGCGGTTTCGTCAGTACCTTGACGGCGTTCCCGAAGGAGCATGGGCCCAGAATCAACTGCGACCGCATCCACCGCGTGGGCATCCCATATAGGGGCAATTCCAACTTAATAGTTCAAAACAATTCCTCACAATTATCGTACCACAACTCATAATCAATTTAAAACACTTCACATGTCATTCACATATTACAATTGCAACATTAATCTTTAAGAACCCAATTTCAATATCAAACCCGACATTTGAGATTTTCTAATTAAAATCCATATTTTCCTCAATCAACACTCAATTTGCCTTAACCATTCATCAATTCTAAATTCTAAATATACAGCGACGATCGGCACGAAATTCGAGCAATTAGGGCCAAAAATAATTTTTCAAGTTTTTTTTTTATAAATAATATTTTAATAGTTTTCGGAATATGATTTATTATTAAATAATCCAACAATTTCGAACAATTTATTTAAATCATAAATAAATTCCTTTAAGTCACATCAAGGCTTATTTTAAATAAACCTACTTAACCCTTAAACTAAACATGCTTTACTTTAATTAAACCACCTAATCTAATCCATATTTAAATGAACTAATAAAACAACCTAATTCCAATCAACCTAAACTAAACGCACTTAAGACATGATTAACCCGCTAATCGGGGTTTAGTGAGTTAAACTCACCGGAATCGCTTTCCGACGAGTCTCCGGCGAAGAGCACGACGACGCCGACGACAAACCTACACGGATCAACACCAAATGAGGACTAATATGGGGCAAAATGAGCTTGGAAAGAGCTGGTTCTCGATGGTTTTTCCAGCACTAACCGAGCTTCGAAGGGCGGCGGACGGCGGCTGAACGAGCGAAGAAAGACCGGCGGAGAAAGCTAGGGCTCTGAACGGCAGCTCACGGCGACGGACGGACGGCGACGACAGGGGCTTCGGCGGCGACGAACAGCAAGCAGCTTGGAGCGACGACGGTCGGGACTTGCGGCAGAGATGGAGGCAAGACGGCTTGGCGCGAAACGGGACGGCGAGCGGTTGCGCGTGGGCGAGCTGCGACGGCGAACTCCGGCGGTGAGCAACGAACGGCGACGATCGTGCGGGCGACGGGGCGGGCGGCTGCTCACGGATCCGTTGGTTTTCTTCCTCCTTCCTCTCTCTCTCTCCTCCAAGTTCAAAAGGAAGAAGATGATGGGGACAAGGGGGAAGTGACATCCCACCTTTCCAAGGCCTCATCCCCACCTTCCACTTGTCACAACCCTAGCCCATCTTGCCTCATTCATGACATCACAGGTGAGGTCATCATCCACTAACTCCAAACCCTCCACAACTTTAGTCCAATAGGTTCAATCTCATTTTCCGCCGGGGTCCAAATTCTTGCACATTCCCTTACTTCAATTTCCATCAATCCTCATCCAATTAAGTCTAAATTAAAGTCCACAAATTAATCCAATGTTCCTAATAAGCTTTGTGACGCATCATGACTTCCAATTTCAGAATTCGATCACAATTTCACGGTTAATTTCACTTTGGCACAATACTAGTGCATTCTAATCTACCGAGCAGCGTTTACAAATTTTTGTGCATTCGACTTGCGGTTGATCATTTCAAGCCACAACTTTCGATTGTCAGGGGAAATCTCAAGGTTTCAAATACGGGCACAGGGTACCCAATCGTTAGAAAAGTCAGCCTAGTGTCAGTCGGCAAGAATTGTGCGATCCGGTGGAATCACCCACACCTGATCACATGCCTCTGTCGAGCCAACCTATTTCCGATCTCTAATCGATTTTTATTTGTGCCGTAATGACCCTTGCAGATTATCTCGGTCGAAAGATCGCTTATTAATCAAATTCTCGAGTCTTATGCATTAGAATTTCTTAACGGCTTCACCGGATATACTAGTTTTCGCATGAGTGACCGACTCAAGGAAATGGACTATATGCGTGCCAACGAAATGCCCGTCTAAATTTATTGAAATTAAAATTGGAAAATCGGGCTGTCACATTCGCTACATCCTTGAATATGATGAGTAAGGCTTATTATCATATATATATAAGAGTTTTCACTTGGAAATACTCATTGTCAAAATCAAAATACAATTAAGAGAAGTTTCGTCAATCTTCAAAATCAATTAGGGAATTTTCCACAACAATATATACATTTTCAAAATGTTGACTGTCATGTATTCCTTCTTGGGCAAAAGTCATGTATCTTAGTACTAGATTATAGATAATAGATTTAGAAGATGGTTGGATATGAACCTGACAATGACCAATATGCCTAGTGATGAGAGACAAAGCTGACCCTTCACCAACATATTCCTATTGCCATTTGAATCTCGATATTCCTCTTAGTTCAAGAAATGAAGCTCGCTAGAGTCAATATGGAAAGAGCTCGTCGCATCGATTTACTTTTAAGAGACCGTTCGATATAATTGCGGCTGTTGCTATGTTGTGAACTCTTGCACTTTAAGTGTTTGTTGATACATGTTTCAACGCGAAATGACTCTAAAAGATGCTGTAAGTAGTTGTAGCTATAACGGAAGTTCTACGAGGCGATGTGTTCAATATATCTCATAAAAGCCACGGCACATCTTTTATAGAAAAGTTATAGCGAACGGTATGCAAGTGTCCATTAAGTTGGTCCATCGATAAATAATGGGGAAATGTGGGTGCTCTAGCTACGGTCTTGATTGCTAACCTAAACCTAAGAGAAGTATATCCTTCCTTAAACAATACAGTACGAAAAGCTTTGTCTCAGAACCACGTCGAATATTCTTCCTATTTTACCCAGTCAAAACATACATGTGACAATGTTAGTAAAAATCGAATGCATGGCGCCAGATAATTAATCAAAAGCTCGGGTAGCTCGTGCAAAGCAAGATTCAGATTTGTGACCCTATTATCCCAATTCAAAGAGATATTAGCTCGCAGTAAAATTCTCAACACATGGTACTAGTCCTACTAAATTTCTCGATTAAAATAAACAAAACAAAACGTAGGGTATATTTGTCACAAATGTATCAATTTGAGGTTTTTAGTAATTAAAAAAATTAGTTTACGATAAATTTATCAAATGCGTGTATATTAGTTTATGGTTTTCGATAAGTATTGAGATAAATTTATTATAAGTGTATAAGTTTGAGATTTTTCTTGATATTAACTTTTTTTTTTTTTTTGGTCGAAAACAAGACGATAATATTAATACTTAAGAGTTCTTAAACAAAAGATCCATCGGGGCATCCAAACAAAGCAAATCCCAAAGATGCTGGGGAGGCCGGACTACCCAAGAATGGGACAAGGAATTCATTCTACGGGCCTTAGCTACCCAATCTGCTACACACTTTGCGGATCGACTATAATGGGCCGAGGAGATATTTTTAAAAGAGCCCAAGAGGAATTTACCTTCGTCCACTAAAGGCTTAATTTCCCACCGCACGTGGTCTTCTTTGACCAAATTATCAAATTGCCCTATTTTAAAAATTATCAAATTGCCCGGAACAGACGAAGGCCCACTCAGATCCACAGAAACCAAGCCCAGCCCAGCCCAGCCCAACACCTCTCAAAAGCCCAGCCCATTCTCTCTCCTCCTCAGAAAAACACACGCCGTCCCCCTCTCCACACTCGAAAGCAGATATAACATTACTTGTTCCCAAAGCCAGCTTCCCGATTGAAATCGCCTCCGATCTCTCTCCCGAGACCTCGATTTCGCCCCCCCTCCCCCAAATCTCTCGCCGGAAATCCGCCCTAAGCAGCCATGGGACAGGGCACCCCGGGCGGCCTCAACCGCCAGTCCGGCGACCGCAAGCAGGACGGCTCCGACAAGAAGGAGAAGAAGTTCGAGCCGGCCGCCCCGCCGTCCCGCGTCGGCCGGAAGCAGCGCAAGCAGAAGGGCCCCGAGGCCGCCGCCCGGCTCCCCACCGTCACCCCGCTCACCAAGTGCAAGCTCCGGCTGCTGAAGCTGGAGCGGATCAAGGACTACCTGCTCATGGAGGAGGAGTTCGTCACCAACCAGGAGCGGCTCAAGCCCCAGGAGGAGAAGGCCGAGGAGGACCGCTCCAAGGTCGACGACCTCCGTGGGTCACCGATGAGCGTGGGGAATCTGGAGGAGCTGATCGACGAGAACCACGCCATCGTCTCGTCGTCGGTGGGGCCCGAATACTACGTGAGCATCTTGAGTTTCGTGGATAAGGACCAGCTGGAGCCTGGATGCGCCATCCTGATGCATAATAAGGTTTGTGAGTTCTAGGGCTTTTTGTGGGATGCGATTTGAACTGATTTGCTGAGTCAATTGCGTTATTTATTAAGGAATGGGTACGAAAGGTTAGGGCTTTCTTCAAGATTCGGTGTTTGGATTCGGAAGATGTTATTGTTTGATGGGTTTAAAACTTTTGGCAAATTAAGATTAGACTTGAGGAGCTGTTATCTGGGTAGGGAACTGGTTTATAGCTTTTAGATTCATAGTGGAATGTGAGAAGGTGTAAGGTGCGCATCAGTTGTATTAGTTATGGCGGCCTTTGGGGATTCCAGAAGAAGTAAGAATTCTTTACCACAGAGTGGTCACATCCACGTGTTAACAGACTTGTTAATGTCCATGAGCATATGTGCGAGTATCCTTGTTATGGCCTGAGGGCTAAAGGATAGGGTTCTTGAAGGCCCTATCTTGGTTTCATGCTGAATTTTACATGTACCTTTAACCCTTTTCTTTTGGTTTTGATAGCAGGTGGCAAGGCTTTAACTTCTTCAATGACCCATCAACTGTATATCCCAGCAATATACCAAATAGATTACTGAATCATTGATATAGCTTCTCGTGTTGTTGCACTAAATAGGATCTAATTTTATGGATGCCTTAACCTGTGGGCTTGACTTGATGTCGTTACTGTTTCAATCAGGTGCTTTCTGTGGTTGGGCTTCTTCAAGATGAAGTTGATCCCATGGTGTCTGTAATGAAGGTTGAAAAGGCTCCTTTGGAGTCTTATGCAGATATAGGTGGTTTGGATGCTCAGATTCAAGAGATAAAGGAAGCTGTTGAGCTCCCTCTTACCCATCCTGAGCTTTACGAAGACATTGGTATTAAGCCTCCAAAGGGAGTTATACTATATGGAGAGCCTGGAACTGGGAAAACTTTACTGGCAAAGGTATATTACTCGAGCTATTCCACTACACTTAAAAAGATTATGTTGGGAGGATCTATATAATGTATGAAAGCAATAATTACTACGGAACAGCTTTGTTCTTGCATCTACCCTTCACACTTTGAAAGAAGTTGTCATTTTTGTCTGGGAACCCTATCATGTCTATCATGTACTCATTGTGATGTTCTTTGTTTTGTGTGGCCATCTTATCTTCTTAATGGTAGCATTGTCTATTGCATTTTCTTGGTGCTGAATCCTGTTGTCTATGTGACTTATGAATTTGGGAACCTTGTTTCCCTTCAGTAGTGATGCTGTGCTACAAGAAACTAAAGTATGGATGATTATAGCAGTTAATTTACAACAACCATGTTCTTGATCTGAAGATGAAACTTCTTATCCGTCATTGACATCTCCCTTTTAAAATTGTTTCTGTAATTGATAATGAGACAGCATAAGGAGACGCCTCTTAAGAAGAAAAGACAAAAAGATAAGAGTGTTGAGCATCAGTCAAGGGATCACCTGTTGGAATAGTTATTGGTAAACAATTGGTGCTAGGAGGCCCCTGACAACTCCAGAATTTAAAAAATACTTGATTTGTAATCCGCACTCCTGTTTGGTAATTCGTGATATATGAGTGGTGCACCTCATATTTATATTCACTTGTCCTCGCATATGGCCTCTTTTTCCTGCTTAATACGATTATTGTAATTGTAAATTCCAGTATTGCTGAAGTGAATTTTTATTCTATAAGTGAGGTTTGATAAAGTTTTAGCTTCTAAAAATATGTTTGGGCTTCTAGGCTGTTGCAAACTCAACATCAGCAACATTCTTGCGTGTTGTTGGGAGTGAGTTGATTCAAAAGTACTTGGGAGATGGCCCAAAATTAGTGAGGGAGCTCTTTAGAGTTGCTGATGAGCTCTCACCTTCGATTGTCTTCATTGATGAAATTGATGCAGTTGGTACAAAGAGGTAAGAAGAGGCTCTTCTTGTGTGTTGAAGTATATTGTTTTAAGTTATGCTTTAATTTGTGAGTCTGTAGCTTATATTGATAAGCACGGCAGGTACGATGCACACTCTGGTGGTGAACGTGAAATTCAGAGGACTATGTTGGAATTGTTGAACCAGTTGGATGGTTTTGATTCTAGAGGAGATGTTAAAGTTATTTTAGCGACAAACAGAATTGAGAGTCTAGATCCAGCTTTGCTGCGACCTGGTCGTATTGATCGAAAAATTGAATTCCCTTTGCCCGATATCAAGACCAGAAGACGTATTTTTCAGGTACTTCTCATGTCAATTTAAAGCAATCTGAACTTGAGTGTGTTGTTTGTCTTGCAAATGGTTCTATTTTATTTTTATCCTTTGAAAGAAAGTCCTCACTCTTGTCATTCTGCAGATACACACATCAAGAATGACCTTGGCTGATGATGTCAACTTAGAAGAATTTGTGATGACCAAGGATGAGTTCTCTGGTGCTGACATAAAAGCAATTTGTACCGAAGCTGGCTTGCTTGCTTTAAGAGAACGTCGTATGAAGGTAAGTTTTATTCTCCTCATTAGCAAATAGGCTTCTTTAACAGGGAATTGCATCGTCTGCCTAGCTTTGTATGAGGGTCCTTACTGTCTTTTTCTTGACCTGGAATATTCTATTGCTTCAATGAGGTTTATATTTTGGTATCATTAGTAATCATCCCTCTGTCCCCTATCCCACATTTTTTGTCATTTCTATGGTTGGGTGGGATGGGGATGAGGAGATCCTTAGTATCTCCTACTTCGTGATTATACTGCTGTTCAGTAAAATTGGATCCTTTCTTGTTTGGCTGGGGGATCCATCCAAGTGAATTAACTCTGTGCAGCCAAAGCAGTATAAATGATGCATAAGGAAAAAGAACTTACGTTTTATATAGTTTTTAAGTCATCAATTTCACAGAATAAATTCTGCTAGTTGGATAAATCATCCTTCTTATGAATTAGTGTTGCAAACTCTGCTTGTAGTTCCAAGAAGACGCATCTTCTCTGGGCACACATTAAACTAAAAGTGTCCATTTTTGTCCCCACAAAATTTGATGGGACAACAAATTAGAGAGCCATTCTTTTATTTTTTCTGCTGCGAGACATTCAAAGGAAGATAGACGAAGAGAGTTCTCATTTGGTAGGTATACACCGAATAAGCGGGAAGGATGGAACAATTTATGTTCCTTGGTTCTGAACTTGTGAAATCTTGAGGACAGCATCTTTCTTTAGTTAATTTGAATCTAGGAGTGCTTTGGACTTTTTAGTGGTGGATTTCAAACTTGAGTTTTTGCTTTATGTTTGTGTTCTGCCAAGTATTTGAAGACCTATTGTCTCTTAAAAAAATGGTTGTTTTTATCACACTTGGCATCTTCTTCAGTGATCTTTATAATGGGAAACACAACATTCTTAACCTAGAATTGGTTTATAAAACTAAAGTTTAAGCTATCTTTTGTGAACATCTTCTTTTTGATGATTAAGTTCTTACATGGGATAGTAGTGGCACTAAAGGTCCATGGAAAATGAGGTTAAGCTTCTAAAGAGGTCGTAACATGTTTGGTGTGAAAAGAAGTTTGGCTAAAGAAGTTCACAAGGGATTTGTCAGGCCCTCAAGAGAGGCTTGGGTTAGGGAGATCTTGCAAGGAAACTAGATAGAGCGCCCTTATCTTTTGTAATTTTCATCTAGTGCTGCCTTACGTCAGCCTTATTGTCCAATTTATGTGGCAACTGGCTATACTTCACTTATTGGGTGACCTCCTGCCTTGAGATGTCATATCTGATGTCAGAACTGGTTCTGTGGTTGAACATTTGGCAACATCTATACATGGCCATTTTCTCAATTTGTCACATACTAAGCTCTTGCTTTTCTGAATATAGTTACACAATTTAGAATCTGTTTTTTTTCCCCTTTTGTAATTTGAATGAATTAATATGTTGTTTAATCCATGCTCTCTAGCCCTATTTTCATCAACTCAGCAAAAAGTTTTCCCATTGTTTCTCGTTCATTTAACAAGTCCTTGATGAGTCATGACTTTGATGGAAGTAAATTCATGTATTTTCATCTTTATTGATTGCTTTTGAAATACCAAGGATCTTGTTGGAATATTATTGTAATAAAGACAGCATTTAATCTCGTTGAGTTGTCAATGTTCCTTGCCAAAGCTTGTCAATTTTCAAATATTTATGGTGCCCATATGTTGAGCTGAGAATGTTGAATTTGCCTAAAAATATAAGTGCTTACAGTTTACAGTTCAGGCGGGTTTCAGTGAGATTGGACATGTTTGTGGGATGGCTGAAATTGGTTAGATATGGTTGGGTAAAACCTAACATGGCAACTCTCACATTTCAGGTGACACATGTGGACTTCAAGAAGGCGAAGGAGAAGGTTATGTTCAAGAAGAAAGAAGGGGTTCCGGAAGGACTTTACATGTGAGAGTCCAAGTTCACTCATTTCTGGGATCGATAATGCCGTAATTTATACTGTTTGTTTCATGTTTAGCCCTCAGATGATGAATGGTCCTTTTGTTTGTAATGTGCTCTCTTTTTTTCCGGAGAAAAAAACAGTTATTGATGTTTTCCTCCCTATATCCTAAAATTCCCTTGGATGTGATTAAGCATGGTCGCTTATTCTTGTGGTTTGATCACAAGGGCCATTGATTATTTTACTAGAGAGAGAGAGAGAGATAGGCGGCGTGGATTGTGCCACGGGGCGCTGTTCGTTGATCGTATGAGAGAACACTGGACTACATTTCATTGACCTGTTGTCACCCGAGTTAGCTAGGAATCTCCTTGACACCGGTTTTCATTCCCCCTTAGGTGAGAATATACATGGATATCAGGCTTAATGGAGCCAATCCTGGAAGGAAGCACAGAATTTTCAGCTCGAGTCTATTTTATCGACCGTATGAGAGGACACCGACCTATATACTTCATTGATCGTACATAAATAACCTGTCGTTAGCTGAGTTTAGCCAGGAATCTCCTTAAGAGGGGTTTTCATTGCCGCATGAGATGAGAATTTATGGATGTTGGATGTTTGATGGAGCCAAGCCTAAACGGAAGAACAGAACTTTTCGCTTAAGTGACTCAGGTCGAATTAAACATTACAAGAATCGAGAAACAATAGAGAACTGATCAACTGAGGAAGGGCCTCCTTTCCTGTAAACAGACACCTAAAATAGAAGACAAGCCATATCAAAAGCATCGCAAATGTAATGATACCGATAAATCTTCTCTAGCAACTCGTTTCTTCGAATAAAGCTCACTTTGACCTCTATCATTCTCCTTGTATGTAGTCATAGAAAATACGTTTTTTAAACCATTGATGAGGAGCATGCATCGACCTGATGATCATCTAAAAAACATTGACACTTTTCGAGAGCTTTTATATAGTATTGGATATTCTGACACTCTTTAACACTCTTTGACATTTTGACACTCCATCAATAAGTGTTGGATTTTTCCAATACCTAATCACCCTTTGACACATGAGTTTGGAATTTTGACATGCAAGTTTGAAATTCCAACAAGCATGGTGTCAATTTTAATTTTTTTTTTTTATACCATTTGTTGTGACGCCCCCCAACGGTCCCCGATCCGTTAGGGTCACCACACTTCTTTCCTTATCCTGGATGTCCTTTATTCTGATACCAGTGGATTTTGATGAATCCGTGAGTCTGGGGGTCTATCACATTTTTCATTGGTCCCTGCGCAATTTTATGGTGGAAGCGGATCCATCGTCTCCCTTCTTAAACACTAAAATGATGCACACTAGATACACATAGATAATAACCAGGCACTTTTTATTTATATATACTAGATGGACATCGTTTGTTGGTACATCAAAAGCCAAGGTTTCCTATACTGGCTATATCCAAAAATTAGACCGACATTTTCCATCACCTATTCACGTGTTGTCTATCAGCAAGTACCAGTGTCCAAAAATTCACTGCTGGCCTCACGTTCAGTCACTCTACTCAACTCGATCCCCCATTATTGTCCTCCGGTGGCAATGGCAAATGAGGCATCAAAATGTAAATATGTGAAAAATAAAAATAATAAATGGAGAAATAAGAAAAACCTAATATTCTCTTTTCCTCCAACTCTTACTTTCTATAATACACAATTCAACCTTCAAGTTTATTATTTTCTCTTTTTTTCCGACACATTTTAACACACGAATCCATAATGTAGATTGCTTTTTTTTTTTTTCTTCAAATTTTTTGGATTATTGGAATGAAGTTAAATTTGTCAAATTGAAACAAAATGATAATTCATCATGTATGTATACAAATATACATTTAATATACAATGTGTGCCAACATGTTGAAATTCTTTATTATTTTTTTTTTTAAATGAAGTATCGACGTGTCATGTTATGTGTTGGTGTCGGTGTTATTTAAATAATCACAGTTCACAACATCACATTGCACAGTCTGATCAATGATCATTTACGGAGTTTGATCTGAGAAATTGCATGTTAAGTTCCCTTTCTGAACTCCCAGAACTTCGGATTGCTCAGAAATTGAAGTTGACTGGGAAAGAAGATGAGTTAGCTGACCTGACACCGACCTCCTCCGCTCCTACTCTGGCTTGGCAGCACCAGGCTGGATCATCAGTTGGTCCTGTTCACAGTAATAGGCAACTCTCAATGTCAATCCGACAAGAAGAGCAACCGAATACAACCAAACTCCCGAGCACACTAAATTAAGATTAGCGTACACAAACCAAAAAGTTAAATACGTGTTCTTATCCTTGTCCAGGTAATACGTGCTCTCGAGCATATTCAGGCTTTAAGACTGAACTAATGTTACAGCGAATCAAGTAGTAAAAGGTTTCTTCTCCACCTTCAAGATGCTGCTGTTATTGGTTTTTCTTATCGAACATTTTGCTTTGCCGAAGACATTCAGAAGAAATAAGCAAACTGGAATGATGACGTCCCCTTTGAAGCAGAGAGAGAATTGTAGCATGAAAGCGGCAAAACAGTTCATTAATTGCATATAAGTTCCAAGTGGCGAGGGACTTAGAAAGTACCTTTTGTGATGGTTGCTGTATATAAGGAAGGCCCAGATGCTGCTGATAGGAATTGGCATTTGTGGGAAATTGCTGGCTCAGGTTTTTTATCATCTGTGAGCTTAATGCTGGATCCAAGTGATTAGTTGACAGTGTTCCAGATGGTGTTCCAAATTGATCAGGAATTTCTTGCTGCGTGCTAAAGGTGGGAATAGGGAGCCCAGGGCCCAAGTGAGCTCCATTAGCTGACGGTTGCATCATCAAACTAGGCAAGACATTAGGAAATAGCATCCTGGCGCAATTCATGTCCGCATCCATTGCAGTGCCCATGTTCATGCATGGCATGTAGGGTGGTACACCAGGAAATACACCACAGACCAGGCCGCACCCCATGGACATCATCTGAATAGGGTGTTTGTTTTTTGAAGTAGGTATCAGACTCAAGAAAGATGATGCAAGAAATGAGAAATATACTCCATTTAAGTTAATGTCTCAAAGTTTGACAAGAGTGCTGTAGTCCAGGAAAGTATTTGACAATTTATTCTAGATGAGCTCAGGCTCCCTCTAATAGTATTAAAATATCTGGCTCCCAAGAATGATTTATTAATTCAAAAAGATGAATGTAGGATTGTGCGCTTGAGAGTGGAATTTCGGAAAAGAATTCACAGTAAACAGACTTTTGTTAGCCCCTTTTACTGCTTAACATTTTAGCAGTGTGTACTAAATGAATAAGATCCCACATCAATTTTGCAACCAATGCCAATGACCATACCCATTTGTCTATCTGAGGTAATTCTACTAGCATAAGTACTCTGGTCTAAAATATATGCAGTGAGGGAGACATCACGAGCTTCAGAAGGAATGTTCACATACAGCTTATTTGTCTATCTCAGGTAAGTTAAATAGCTGGACCATCTAAAAAGCACTTGGGGACTCTACCTGCACTTGCGATTGAAGTGACTGCACTTGCAATTGAACTGACTTCAAGTACTCAATTGCTTCATCCAGCAATGACGCTTTATCGGCCTGAAGAGAAGGGAGAGGCAAATTTCTATAAGCAAAATGCTTATAACAGAGTGGGAACATACGGATCACAATCAGAAATGGTAGTTAAATGTACAAAATTCTTAGATCTGTCTGACAGAACAACCTTGGTGGACCGAGGAATAAGTTGTTGCAAGGCCCTCATCTTTCCATTTATTTTGTCTCTACGTCTCTGCAGATGAATCAAATGTACCAGTTCAGCAAACTACATACTTGAAAATACAGTCGCTATCATTATCTTAAAGTGGTAGTAGTTAGTTAGGGTGATTGATTCACACGGAGACCGGATATGTTTCTGAGCAAAACACTGGGGAACCGGCCCCAACCACTATGCCACAGATTGCAAATACGTCTTACTTCCTAAAATAATAGTTATATTACTCAAAGTTTGATAGGGGTCTGTGGGTCGACACTAGGATCAGCCCTATTCAGTTCCAGGTCAGTTCCTAAGGGATTCCAGGCTCTGGAACCGATCACCCTTAGTAGTAGTACTAACCCTCTCTGTTAGATTGTGAGCATTTGCACGCCGAGATCTCTTTGCAGGGGTTGATTTACCAACTTGCTCCCTTGCATTAGCAGATTCAAAGTAAACGTCCTTCTGAAAAAGCATAGAACACAAAAAGGAAAAAAAACAATGAATATTCGAAAAGAGAACATCCCAGACAGGGAAAACAACCTCAAAACATATTTGTGTTTCTAGCCAATGCTAGTCAAGACCGGGCAATTGGGTTGATACATATCAAGGCATTGTTGAGAAAGCATAGTTAGTTGAGTATAAGTGAAGCTCAAGTAACCCTATCCGGACAAGGGACATCGAATGGAAATTCTATGATTTCACGAGGTTCCAACTTTCCACTAGACATAAGCTTAAGTGATAGTGGCGACCTAGACAGGAAGAGACCAAAAATCTAAACGGGACTCGCAAGTACCTCGTCACCGAGCCGCTTGCCGTCCTTCTTTTTCTGCGTCTGCATGCGCAACTGTGACGCCGCCCTCGTGGGAGCTAGCCCCACTGTGCCAACTGTGGTGGAGGCAACGGGCCATGATGTCGCCATCATCTCATGACGTGCCGCCACCTCGTCACTGCCGCCTGCTGCTATTGCGGCGTCCTCGTACATGAACAGCGGAGATTGCGTCTTGTTCAGTCTCTGGCATCCGTCTTGCCAGAGCAGCGCCATGATCTCATCCTCAACCCTGAGAATTCATAACCATAGCACGAGATGCTGAACAACAAAGTCTGACTTTGGAAAAACACCGTCATCATGGGAATGCAAGCGCGGGAGAAGCACGCTTCAATTTTCTTCGAATTCAGAGGGAAACTCCAGAGAGAACCGACGTGCTTACATGGCTAGCCTCGTTGAGGATGGAACTGGGAACTCATCGTCGTTATCAATCAGGAAGTCAGGGAGTAGCGCACTCATCGTCTCTGTGAGTTATCTGCCCCTGCAACGGGCGAGACTCGAAGGTGAAATTCACACTTCGGTGCGTGATGCGACTCCGTGATTCAAAGCGCGAGCGAAAGCGAACCAGACAAAAGTACTGAAACAGAGAAAGAAAGTGAGAGGCGATACCGACTCATACCTCGCGCAGCAAGAACCGAAGTTCGTCTCCGTGGTGGGTACGTAGGAAAAGGATGGAAATGGAACCAGCGATGGCCTCTCTGGAGTCTGTACTGTGTAGATAGTTGGGGAAGTTGAAGTGGTGTTGAAGAGAGCGTGGGGAAGCTGGCGAGCTATAAATAGCAGCTCTCCCTATGGTTATCTTCGGGACTTGCCTTAAGAAAAGACACAAAACTTGTCTTGTACACAGCTGATGAAATAAGGAGTTTATTGCACGCAGTATCAGAGGACCTCGTGGTGTTCCTAGGTTGATATGCTGTGTACGGCCGAAACATCGGTGTGCACCACCCTTTCCTTGATACATCTTTGGAAGTTCCCCTTAATAATAATAAAAAATTTTACTTTTGTTTGTACGCAGCCGACGAGATCAGTAAAGCTTCTCGCACGCAGTATCAAGATTTTGGTCTACTGTCTACGGTCGGCATAAACATCTGTATCTACCATCTATACTGTTCTTTCTGCGCATGCTGCATGAAGATTTGGTAATAACATCCTTTCTTTGAGAGAAGAGGGAGTTATCATCTCAAAATTAGATTATGATAATGGCTTTGAATCAATCATCAACTATTTTTCCATCATATATTATTGAGGAGTGAAAACCATCACTCACTGAATTTGCAGAAATATTTGCAAAATATTCCAAATGTAATTAGACAATTGTAAATATGAAGGAAAAGCTAAAAAACTAGTTGCACAACAGAAGGATATGGTCAATGTTCCATCGTTAACACTTGGTTAAAAATATCACATCATTTAGTATTTAGTAGGCTATCTGTTGGGTTCAGGGTATCGCTCACGGGTCTTACCCCGGGGTAATTCTTCAAGACTCTCAAGGCCTAGAAGTGCATGATAAATACCGCCAAAGCTTAATACTGCAGATGAAATTAAGTGAAGTATTCCAGATACAAGGCTCTATCCAATGTTTGCCTGTTATGGCTCGGGTTCTTTCGATTTTCCATACTCTATCTTCCTGTGCTTAATTTGCTTGCGCTTATAATGGTATTGGGATCGTCAGGTTATGTTGTTTTGTGCCCATTCAGTACTCTTTCTCGTCATTTCGAAGATATTTTTCATGTGGTCTTTGTCCATTTTAAGTCCCAGGCATATCCATCTAAATGACCATGCATGGATAATTCCCCGTTTCTCAAATCTAATTGTTCGTGGAAAGTGAAATGATCTTTTGCATTTCACTTGGCCTCTAACCAGACTCCAATTGGAGACTTATAACAGAAAGAACATGATATTTATTATTGACCGAATTGACAATGTTGCGGTCAGTAGGGTTTAGGAGAACCTGAGCCAAGTGCTCATGACCCTCGTTTAAACCCTTTGCTTATGAGAGAGAGAGAGAGAGAGAGACTGAATTTCATTGATCGTACACAATAATCTTCTGTTGCCAGCTGAGTTAGCCAGGAATCTCCTCTAGACCGTTCTTCATTGTCAGCATGAGATGAGAAGCCATGGACAGCAGAGCTCAATGGAGCTGAAACCTGTAAGGAAGCACAAAACTTTCGTCTCACCGACTCGTGTTGCACTGAAGATTACCAAAAACACGGACACGACATTGACTCCGGGTTCAAATCGACTTTATAACTGCACCCAGAAACGACAGAGAACTACTCAATTGAGGAAGGCCTCCTTTCTTGTAATCAGGCTCCTACTATGGAGCAAAAACAGAGCATTGCCTTAATGTTTCAAAGAGGATATCAGACCATATCAATCCCAGTGTGATTTTTTTTTTAAAGAAAAAGCACCCCACAATGTCTAATATCGATAGATCCACTAGCAACTTGCTTTGCCTCGGATAAACTCACTTTGACCTCGATTCTTCTCCTTGTAAATAATCATTCATGAAAAAGAAGAGTTTTTCAAATTGTGGATCAGCAGCATGCACTGACATGATAATCAAAGTTCACACCTTCACATTGCAGATTCTGATCAATGATCATTTACGGAGTTTGATCTGAGAACATATTTGGTGCTCCCTTTCTAAACTCACAGAACTCTGAACTGGTCAAAACATTGAAGTTGACTGGGGAAGAAGAATGAGTTAGCTGGCCTGATACTGACCTCCTCTGCTCCTTCTTGGGCTTGGCACCAGCAGGCTGGATCAAAACTTGGTCCGGTTCCCATTAATTAGGGAACGTTAATGCCAACCCGAGAAGAATAACAGCCAAATACAATCAAACTCCTGAGTGCATTAACTTAAGATTGGCATAGACAACCGAAAGCTAATATGCGTTCTTATCATAGTTAGGCCTCAGTAGTATATGCTCTCAAGCACATTCAGGCTTAAGACAGAACAAAGGTTACAGTGAAACTAGTAGTAAGAAGTATCTTCTCCACCTTCAAGAGGCTGCTGCTATTGATGTTTCTTAAAATTTTTGACTTTATGAAGACATTCAGAATAAATAAGCAAATCAGAATGATGACTTCCTCTCTGACGCAGAGAAATTATGGTAGCATGATAAAGGGAGAGTTTATTACTGCATCGCACATAAGCTATAAAAAGTACCTATTGTGGTGGTTGTTGCATATAATAAAGGCCCTGCTGCTGCTGAAAGGAACCGGCATTTGCTGGAAATCGCTGGCTCAGATTTTGAATCATCTTTGAGCTTAATGTTGGATCCAAGTGATTAGGTGGTGGCGTTCTAAATTGATCAGGAGTTTCTTGCTGCATGCTAAAGTTTGAAAAGGGCCATCCAGGGCTCAAGTGAACACCATTAGCTGACAGTTGCATCAGCGAACTAGCCAAGATGTTAGGATATAGCATCGTGGGGGGATTCATGCCCACGTTTGTTGCAGTGCCCATGTTCATGCATGGCATGTAGGCTTGCACACCAGGAAATACCACAGGGACCATACTGCACCCCATGGACATCATCTGAACGAATTGTTTATTTTATGAAGTCAGTATCAGACTAAAAATTGATGATGCAGTATTGTAAACTTAAACAAATGAAAAATATACTCCATTTTAAGTCTATTTCGATGATTCACAAGAGTGCTCCAGTCCTGGAAAGTATTTGACAATTTATTCTAGATGAGCTCAGGCTCACTCTGATAGGGTCAAAATACCAAGCCCCTAAGAATGATTTAAAATTCAAAAAGATGGATGTAGAATGGGTGCTTGCAAATGAAGAATCCATGCTAAACAAACTTGTGTTAGCCCCCCTTTTACTTCTGAACATGGAGCATCATGTACTAAATGAATAATATCCTACATCAATTATGCAAGACAATGTCTAATGATCATTCCCATTTGTTTATCTGACGTATTTCTACTAGCACAAGTACTCTGGTCTGACCTTTATGCAGTGAGGAAGATACCATGACCTTCTTCAAAAGAAATCTCCACTTGCAGATTATTTAGTTCCTAGTTAAATAGCAGGACCATCTAAAAGCACTTGTGGAGACTACCTGCACTTGCAATCGAAGCGACTTCAAGTACTCAATTGCTTCATCCAGCAACGATGCTTCATCAGCCTGAAAAAGGGGGAGAGGTGAATTTGTATCAGCAAAATGCTCATCACAGAAAGAAAACACAAGCATCACCATCGGAAATGGTAGTCGAACAACCTCGGTGCACTTAGGTATAAGTTCTTGCAATGCCTTCATCTTTCTACTTATCCTGTCTCCACGTCTCTGCAGATGAACCAAATACAAAAGTCAAGCAAACTAGAGACTTGAAAAAACAGCCGCCATCACTATCTAAAAGGGGCAGTAGTACAGACCCTCCCCGACAGATTGTGGACATTTGCGCAACGAGATCTCTTTGCAGGGGTTGATTTAGCACCTCGCTCCTTTGCATCAGCAGACTCAAAACGGACGTCCTTCTGCAAAAACAGAGAGAACACAACAACAAAGATAATGAATATTCGAAACAGAAAACATCCCAGGCATGGAAAACAACCTTAAAACATATTCGTGCTTCTACTCGACAAAGAAGTACAAATTTATAATGAAATGCCATTACTTTACCGCTCGACGTTTAAAAATGTAATGTGATCTCTCGTCAAGAAGACCGAAAATCTAAACAGGACTCGCGAGTACCTCGTCACTGAGCCACTCGCCGTCCCCTGCGTCTCTCCCTTCGCGCTTCCTCTTCTCCCTCTGCATGCCCACCTGCGGTGCCGCCCCCGCCGGAGCTAGCCGCCTTATGCCGGTTGTGGCGGACCCGACTGGCGGTGACGTCACCATCGTCTCATCACGAGCCACCCCCTCCTCACCACCGACGCCGCCGCCGCCGCCTGGGGGAGCATCCACCGCCGCGCCGCTAGCTCTCTCCCGCCTAACGTGGCCTCTCACGCCTCCCGAACTCGCCTGAGGTGTAGTCCCGGCTCCGCGGCAGTCGACTCGTTCGACACCGACGGACTCAATTCCCCCATCGCTGCCTTCGGAACAAGCGCGGAGCCCGCCGACGCGGCGTTCTCGCTCGTAACCTCGCCCGAATCGGAGGTTCCGAAGTCGCAACCCGCGTCGGAGCTCGAAGTGACGCAGGGCGCGGGCGAGCGCGGGAGGTGGGAGCAGAAACCGCCGCCGTTGAAGACGTCGAAGGGGTACTGCAGCCACGAGTCCACCTCGTCTTCCTGGACGAAGAGGCGATGGCGTCGCCGTCGTTCCCCCTGGCGGACCTCCCCGCCGCCGCCGCCCGCCGCGATCGCGGCTGCTCGCGTCATGGCCGGTCTCTGGCTCTGAACGACGAGCCGTCCGTCTTCCCAGAGCAGCTCCATGATCTCATCTTCGACCCTGCGAATTCATAACCAAGCACCCTTCAGCTTTCCCTTCGAACCCAGAGGGAAGTTCCGGAGAACCCATCGGCTCAAATGGCTAACCTCGTCGAGAATGGAACTGGGGATTCGTCGCCGTCGTCAACAGGGACGAGCCCACTCATCGTCTCTCCGTGTTTATCTGCAGCTGCAAATGGAGAGACCGCAAGTTGGACAAGAAGATAGAAACAGAGAGAGAAGTAGGAAGAGGTGACAGCGACCCGTACCTCGCACGGCAAGAACCGAAGCCGTCTCCGTGGGTACGTGCGAGAGGGATGGAAATGGCGTCTGCACTGTGCTGCGTAGATACTGGTGAAGTTGAAGTGAAGAGTGACGAAGCTCGCGAGCCATAAATAGCAACTCTCCAACTTGTTTTCACGCACGCAGTATCCAGATTTGGTATTACTAGGTACGGCTGAAACCATCCGCATCTGTACCATTCTCTCCTCGATGGAGGGGAGATAGAGAGAGAGCTTTTTACTATTTTGAATCTTCCCATCCACAGAAATTTTATTCTTGCACCTTTCTGTCTACATTATTTCAAAACTAAATTATGAAGTTTCCTCCTCTGTAGCCTAGGATCCTTAGCTCCAAGGCAGGGAAGTTTCCTCCTTACAAGGGTCTCTTACGTGCCTGTCTGGTAATTCGAAGACTACAAGAATGCTTTCTTTATTTTAACGCATTGATGTTTGCCTGCTCTGCATTCCAAATTCCCATTATATCTTTTCTTTTTCAAGAAGAGATAACTGTGCCTTAGGTCTGAAGGATGCTAAATCCGCACGAGACCTCAAATGAAATAATTTAAAAACTAAGGTTTGATTCGTTTTGCGGAAAATAATTTCTAGGGAAACGTTTTTCGAATCTTCCGACGTTCGTTTCACGGAAAATGAATTCCCTAGGAAAAATGTTCCATGAAAGGAAAAAAGTCTTTTAGAATAAGGGAAAATGTTTTCCACTTTTGAAAAGTGGAAAACATTTTCTTCAATTGATCTCTCTTATCGCCAGAGTAATCATGAAAAAAAAATTCATTTATTTTGATTGTACTTGAAGGGAAAAAAGAAAGAAAGAAGATACTATCTCATCAAATCTATCAAAACAAGTTTATATTCAATAGGATAAGCAAAATGTGCAAATTGCATAACTCGCATCCGACTGACTTGGACCATTCCTTTAGCTAGATCAGGTAGAATAACTACCCAAGCTCAGTTGGCTTGGAAGAGGACAATCTAGCCCCTCTCGACTTGTAGTCTCCTATTGTGTTCGACAATAGTTACTACAACAGTCTCTTCCGACAACAAATATTTTTTGGTTTTAGGACCATTGAGAGAACTAAGAAGGTTCATGTTCGTGCACATATATTGTACGTATATCGCACGTATTTTGCACGTATACGACACATATATGGCACGTATAAAACACTTATATTGCCCAGTTTTTCCTAATTTATACTCAAAAATGTGTCTCAACCTTTTCACCGCGGTCAAATCCTAGGTGGAATCCGCCGTCAACATGGAACCCCGAATAGGTGCCTCCCTCCTTTGCTTGTGTTTCTACGATTGTTTCATGAATGTAATCAAACAAGCTACCTTTCTATTCGTTTTACGGAAAATAATTTTCAAAAAAACGTTTTTTGGATTTTCCGGCATTCATTTTACAGAAAATGAATTTCTTGAGGAAAATGCTTTCCATGAAAGGAAACAAAAAGTCTTCTAAAATAAGGGAAATTTTTTTCACTTTTGAAAAGTGGAAAACAATTTCCTCACTTGATTACTCTTATTGCCAGAGTAATCATGAAAAAAAAAATTTCCTTTATTTTGATTGTACTTGGAGGAAAAAAAAGAAAGAAAATACTATCTCATCAAATCTATCGAAACGTTTACATTCAATAGGACAAGCAAAATGTGCAAACTGCCCAGCTTTTCCCTAATTTCTACTAAAAACGTGTCCCAACCTCTTTCCTCTAGCAACAAATATTTTTTGGTTTTAGGACCATTGAGAGAACTAAGAAGGTTCATGTATGTGCACCTATATTGGTCAAATTTTCCCTAATTTCTACTCAAAAACGTGTCCCAACCTCTTCACTGGTGGAATCCAAGTGGAATCCGTCAACATGGAACCCCGAATAGGTGCCTCCCTCCTCTATTTGGTTAAATTCACGAAGCAATCGCAGAAACACAAGCAGAGGATGGTCTTCCTGAACAAGCCTTTTATTTGGTAGGTAACATTGATGAAGCTACTGCGAAGGCTACGAACTTAGAAATGGAGAGTAAATTGAAGAAATGACCTTAAATCTTTGTGTACTAACCCCTAATCGAATTGTTTGGGATTCATAAGTGAGGGAGGCACCTATTCGGGTTCCATGTTGATGGTGGATTCCACTTGGGATTTGACCGCGATGAAGAGGTCGGGACACTTTTTGAGTAGAAATTATGGAAAAGTTGGGTAATATAAGTGTTTTATAAGTGCCATATATGTGCCATATACATGCAAAATACGTGCAATATACATGCAATATACGTGTGCGTACATGAACCTTCTTAGTTCTCTCAATGGTCCTAAAATAAAAAAATATTTGTTGTTGGAGGAGATTGTTGTAGTAACTGTTGTTGAATGCAATGGGAGATCGCAAGTCGAGAGGGGCTAGATTGTCCTCCTCCGAGCCAGTTGAGCTCGGGTAGTTATTCTACCTTATCTAGCTAAAGGGATGGTTCAGGTCAGTCTCATTGTAGATGTGAGCTTTGCAGTTTGCAAATTTTATCTTTTTTTCTTTTTTTCCCTTCAAGTACAATAAAAATAAAAATAAAAATATCTTTTTCATGATTATTCTGGCGATAAGAGAGATCAAGTGAGGAAAACATTTTCCCTTATTCTAAAAACATTTTCCTTATTCTAGAAAACATTCTCCAATGAATTTATTTTCCGTGAAACGAATGCTAGAAAATCCGGAAAACGTTTTTCTAAAAATTATTTTCCGCGAAATGAACGGAAGCTTACTTGGATCCAAGTATGTCTATATCATTTCAAAACTAAATTATAATAAAAACTTGAATTGATTTTAAATAAATTCATGAGCCATTTTCGTCGTATTGTACTCAAGAAGTAAAATCAACTTCATCGAAATTAAAAAGTAATTATTACTTATATTTAACGAGGGAGCTGTTTAACATTTGAATAGGTTTAATGAGCATCGCCAGGAAATGGCGCGCGCAGCTCATGCGTTGGCTCTAATCAATTTTATGGGCAAAATGGGTTTTATCTCACTTATTGGGTATCTTGAATTATCATTTTACGAAATCATAGAAAGCCAACAAAATAAAAATAATCATGGACACTATTAGTATTAGTAACCTCCCACTCCATCCACTTGTACGGCCACCCATTGTTTCTTCCTCAACATGTTTACCCATTTGCCCCGCACGTGCTGCGAGCGTGCCCCTACAAAATTAGTTTGTGCATAATGACATTTTAATTTTATTTAGCATTAAATTGTAGTATCTCACAAATAATTGAAATACATGAAAATGATGGGATCATTTTCTTATCCTTCCTCGTCCCGAGAAATTCCCCTCATTTTTAGTCTTCTGATTGATACCACACATGAAGAATACTGTACGTGTTTATATTTAGATAAATTTGCAGGAAGGTGGTGTCCGTAATTTGCAACCTATCAATTACAGATATGATTTTTCCAATCACCCGATATAAAGTCCATACTCGAAAAGGATATCAAGAACCTTGATCAAATGCTAGGGAAAATATCATTTCTTCATTCCGTTGTAAATTAATTAAAAGTATTACGAATTCTCTCATCTCATCCCAAAGTTAGGAATTGTACTACTTTGCATCAATTCCGCAACAAATCGGCGATGCAAGTCCACGACAAATTATCAATAGACAACAAGCTCATGAATAGAAACAACACTCCCTTGTCGGATATATGAATGTTGCAATGCCTTGCTTCGACATAATGTAGCAACATTTATACTTTTGATTATGGCATTTCTAGGATGCCATCGTCCTTAGTCTTAACTCAACAGCATGATATTAGGTTTCACTAAGACGTGTTTCGATTATGTTCATCACATCATCTATAAAACGACGTGGTTCATTGATTTTTCTTCAGAAAGAAATTTATGTTGCCTGGTTTTGTGGCTGCTGGCTTTGGTTTGGCGCTGCTGCTGTTTTTGCCTGTCGGGGTTGTGAATGCGATAAATGCCCAACTTGGATGTCATGTTGGGGTTGGGGATAAGGCCTGTCCCTCCCTCCCTCCTCAATGCGCCTCCTTTTGCACCTTTTTGGACCATCAACCAATGCTTCAGCTTCTTCCTACACTAGCACGATAGAATGCATTATATTTCGTCCTCGAGTTGATGGAGGATCATTTTCGGGGCACAAGACGACACGATTGCAAGTTGCAAAAAGGAAGCGATGCTGATAGAAAGTGAAAGGCCAGATATTTCCAGGTAGTCAATTCAATTATCATTAATATTATTATTTAGTACCCAACTAATTATCAGAAGCCAGCTTTAAATGTGTACTTGTCCGACAATAGGACACTTTAATCAACAGAAAATATCAGACCTAGCAAGCCGTCTCATCAGAAGAAAAATCGAAAATACAATTACTAAAATTCCCTAATAAAATATTATATTTTCTCTCAGAAAACAAAAGCAAAAGATAATTAATTTTATGGGGGGTAGCTAGTATCGAATTCCCAATCAATCCCTATACTAACCTTATACTAACCTTTGCCTGTATGTCTTTCATAAACTCGCTTTATAATTTGATAATTTTTGAAGATTCGATTCAGGACACATTTCATAAGGGACGAACTCAAATGGGAACTTTATTAAATGGGAGAAAAGACTGAAATAGCTTTTCTAAAAATCGCGATTAAGGTTTTCAGCTGTGTATGGTTATTCTTTATTAAGGTTTCGTTCAGTTCCTATCAAGACATGTTGAGTCTTCCATTGGATGGGAGATGTTTGGAAAATGACGGAACTTGATTTATCTGAAAAGGTCAGGCCATTACATGTCCTTTATGGATGGCGACCGAGCCTCTATTAAGTGAAGCATTACGATCAAATGGGTCTACTATAATATTTATCTTAAAAGCTATACAACATGATATGTCGACACGTTATTTATCAAAAAAATAAAAAATTATGATACTTTGGGACACGTATATGAAATGTATATTTTTATATATAAATGATAAATTATCATTTTTATAATTGTTTTAATCAAATTAATTTGATTCAAATTCATAAATAAATAAATAATAAAAATGGGTATATAATGAATTTATACAAAAAAAAATAATCCACAATTTTTAATATTATTCATTATTTTAATTTGACAAATTCAACTCCATTCTAATAATTCATAAAACTTGAAGGGAAAAAAAAAAATAATCCCTTAAAAAAAATAAAAAACAAATCAACATTTTGGACTCACGTGTTAGAGTGTGTCATCAAAAAAGAAGAGAAAAAACTTAGGGGTGAACTATGTATCACGAGAAGTGAAAGTTAAAGAGAAGAGAAAACGATATTTTTCTTCTTTTTACATTTATTATTTTTATTATTTTTAATTTTTTTAATATATTTACATTTTAACATCTCATTTATTGAAAATTTTAAAAATTGACTTGTGCATGTTAGATTTCCGAGCTTGCATGTTAAAATCTTAGACTTGAGTGTCAGGATAGTTGGCTTAGGTGTCCAAAATCCGACACTTATTGATTGAGTGTCGAATAATTTTAAAGAGTGTTGGAGAGTGCCGACACATGTCAAATTGTCCAGCACGACATAAAGGCTTCCGAAAAGTATCATTGCTTCTTAACTTAAAAGTGCCTTCAATGTTAATCACACACCAACTCACATTAATTAAATTAACTTCCAAAGTATCCAATGAATAATAGCCTCAACATGTTATTAGTTATTAATTATCCAACACTATTTGACGATAGAACTATACTATAATCACTGAGTGTTGTCCTTCAAGCTCATGATATTAGATATTAATTTAAATCACTAATCAATTTGGCTCTAATTTGGACATCAGACGCACATTAATTCTCCTATTTTCAGATTTTGTTCGCTTAAAATTATTTGTGTCCTTTTTTCAATAATGAAAACCCAGTTAAACTGATAAATTCTAATTAGTTGTCATCTAAAAAAATCCAAATTAATCTCTAATTTTTCGTATATTAAAAAAAAGTGATATAATTGGGAAGCTGTCTTTGCAAAAAGTGTCCTAGAATTATAAGTCTCTTTTGAATGTCCCAAGCATTAAGTCATGATCATGCTCTCTTAACCAGGGGAAACAGAGCAAAGGGGAGAAACTTCAGCAAGACTGATAAAAATAGTTTCATTGCTTCAAATGAGAGAACAAAATTGCTACTTTTTATTATGCAGTAGAATCAAGCTACATCCTCAGCAATATCTCAAAGGAGCAACGGCTGATCGGTAACGCCCGGCGACAGTTCATGCTCTGCCTTGTGCTTGATCTTGCTGATAGCAGAGAGGAGCTTAGTAACTGACAAAGGCTTCTCATGATAATCATCAAGACCTGCTTCAATGAACGCTTGGCTTTCTTGTGATACTGAGTGAGATGAAACACCAGCAATTGTGCTCCTAATGCCCATTTCTCGCAGTTTCTTCGTTGCCTGTCAAAACCCACAACGTAAAATGTCCGGTGGCTCTTGCTCGGTCCAATCTTAGTTTTGCTTAGCTGATCATAGGAAAAGTTAATAGTACCTCTACGCCATTCATGACAGGCATGTCCCTGTCCATGAGAATGAGGTTGAATTTCTTCCCCGATAGGTGGATCTCAACTGCTTCTTTCCCGTTGCCAACGATATGGTTCTCGATTCCGAGGATGTTCAGGAGTCGGTGGTGAATCATTTGACTCACCTTGTCGTCGTCAACCACAAGTGCAGTGACCTCGCCCTTCAGGCTAGTGACGCCGAGTGCTTGACTTGTCGACATTCAGTTATCTTCTCTTTTTCAAGTTTCGAACCTCAGGACAATGTTTAAGTACTTCAGTGGTTGTAAACTTGTAATGGCTAGTAAGTTTGTTACTGTCGAACGAATGGGAGTCCTATAAATACACCTGCGTATGAGGTGGTTGAAATTAATGTGAGGAAGATAACCAGATATGGTGAAATCACTTGGATTTCCTTGGATATCATGTAATCCATGAATCGGATCTCTTCCATTTCTGGGAAATAATCATTGAAGCAGATATTGTGGCTTTTTCGTGGAATGGAATGGATGTTGAATTTGGCTGGAAATGGCTAGAAATCCCATTTCAGCCGATACATTTAATCTGCACCGGCGACGTCCTGTGATCCCCCTTTCTATAAACCGATAAATGCCACATCAGTTTTCCTACCTTTCATAATCAAAATAGACACTGAGCTCGGCGTATTGTTTTCAAATTCATACATGATCCGTTACCTTTCAAAGAAAACCGTGATCAAATTTGGTAATATTGACAGGGAAAACAGGGTCGCCTTTTTTTGTTTTTTTTTGTGGGATTGTTTTTTGCCTCCCTACAACCATATGTTCTTGGCTTCTAACGTTATTTTCTATATAAGACATTTTTGCTTTTGTCAGATCCCCAATAGATACCTCAAGATATCGGTGCTTCTGTATGGTTTGGAAACAAATTTCAGAAGCCAAATTACCGTCTACTGCACAGAAAAAGAAGATTGTAGATGACTCGAGTTCATGGTTAATCTAAATAATGTCATCGCTGCAACAAATATCAGTTCCACGAGCACCATTCACAAAGCATTTACAAGCCAAATCAAAATTTTCGCACGACATTTCATTGCCAGGTGAAACTAAAGCCTGAGCTTATATTAGACAGCAAGCAACTGAAATGTGACCACACAATGACTTCTAGACATTGGAAATGGAACTCCTCATTTTAAGTCACTCATCGTCCATGTCCGGTAATCAATTTGAGAACCAGGTGTAAATTACTTGTGTGTCAGGCTGACAGCAGAAGAATTTGACCCCTTAAGGAATGTCTTTCTTTTTCTTGATGAGAGAAAAACTAAGCAATCTCTTCTCCATTCAATGCTTAAGAAATGAACAACCTATGGTTAAGACACTGATCTTGCATGAATAGATTTTCTGTTGGATTTTGTTTCCACAAAGTTTATGTGTTCGGTAGACAGGCTAATCATGAGCCAAGCTTCCAAAATTAGCATCCTTTCCTGTACTAAACTCGTACTTGGGGTGGAAAGGATTATTAATCACCAAAAGGGAACATTGGGGTGTCTGCAGCACAGAGCCTTCTAATGCATCATTACAATTAAATGAACACAAAATTATCAACGCCGGTCCAAAATAGAAAGAAACAGGTAAAATTAATCAGACTTTCTGAAATGCTTACACGTGATGATTATTATGAAAAAAATCAGAAATTTCTGCATTATTACTGCTTATCACATCTCACTAGTCATCTGCACTAGAGATGGGTTCCTGATCAATAATTTACTCAGTCCATCTATATCAGCAATGAACTCAGTTTAGACGCTGAGTTCTGCATGCTTCAGTGACAAACGCAATGCCTTAATCTCCAGTATTAAAACCTGAAGGAGACTTGCACTTGCCTTAATCTCCTAGAGATATATAATGCGTCCGGTAGGAAACATGGTGGATATGCCTGTATATTGTCTCATATCTTTTCTAACATTCCATATGTGAATATATACAACTGAAAATATAAAGTGAAGTATAACGTGATTCCTATTTCCCTGAGCTGTTAAAGTTGACTGGAAATAATGCCAAATAAATTTGCAACGACGCCATTCAAGTACTGGTGCTGGCTATGCAGGATGAAACAAATATGTTCCTTGAGCGCAGAACTTACAGGAACTATGAGCTCCGGACTCTTTTTCTGCTATCACAATGCTTGACCGACCAAAATGCAATATGTCGAGTTTTGGCATAAAGGGAAACTTGTCTAACGATTCTCCCAAACGATATTAGATATTCATTTACAGTACATGCAGTTATTAAGTCTACATGCATGGATTAGATTTTAGATTACCAATTAATTTGGTTCTAATGTGGTAACTAATGATCATGCTGCTGCTTCAGTTGAAATGAGTGATTGTTTTTAAAGGACAGCGCTCTGTGAAGTACTTGCGCTTGCCTTTGATTCAGGTAAGCTAAGTATGGAGAGCATAGGCCAGCAGAGAGGAACACATCCAGATCTAAGACTTGGACAGAGAAGTACCTATTCCTTGCAGGGACAATTCAGTTCATCAACTCAGTGATTTATAGTTCGGTCAGCTATTAGTGTCACAATTAACCAATTCAAATTTATCAAAATGCTGGAAAGAAAGTGTACAAATTTTTTGTTCAAAGGAGCCTGAGAATGCTAGAGGGGCCAAGGTTGCTTGGGAGGACATTTGTCTACATTTATGTACTTTCCACCACTGAAATCTGATCCAACTTAGGTTGGCTGTTATCAATAATAGAATCAAATTTAGAGGAGACTTGTAGTGACAGATCCCGGTGTACATATAACATATGGACATCATAAATCTTGCTTTTGAATTTTTCAGAATATAAAATGCTTGGGACACCCATTTTTGCTAGAAGTATCGCCGTACATGTTGAAGTTCAATCTGGTCTTTTTGTAAACAGCCCAAGCTCTGATGGAGGTTTTGACATGCACCCGTGGATAACCGATTAAGGCATGTGGTGCGACTTGGATTGGCCTTCCGATACTTGAGTCGGTAAGTGCAGAGAATGGGAGGAAGAGACTCGGTATTTAGAGAACAGAACAGGCTTTTGCGTGCCTGGGCATGAAGAGCCTGTATTTACAGGTGGGACTTACAAAAGAGCAACCCGTGATGAAAGAACTATAGATTTAGCAAGACTTATTGACTAAGCAATTTGATAAGTTCATAGACATTGGTCATTCAAATGAGCTAACCACTTTGTATCTGATTGCAACTTATCTGAACATCTGTCTATTTGATATCTGTTATAAGTTTTGTTGCAAAACCTTAGCATGTGATGAATCATGATCATGCTCTCTTACAGGAGAGGCAGAGCTAAAAAGGAAAATTTCAGCATGCCCATAAAATTATTCATTGAAACATATGAGAGGGGAAAAAAATGCTACACTTTCTGAGGATGTAAATTCAAGCTGACATCACTAATATCTCAAAGGAACAACAGTTGATTTGGTAATTCTGCGCAAGTTCACACTATTCCTTGGACTTGATCTTACTGACAACAGAGAGGAGCTTAGCAACTGTCAAAGGTTTCTCATGATAGACATCAAGACCCGCTTCAATGAATTCTTGTTTTATCTTTGAGGACGAGTGAGACGAAACTCCTGAAATGGTGCTCCCAATGCCCATATCTCGCAGTCTCTTTGTTGCCTGTCAAAAACCAGAACACAAAATTTTCAATGGCTTTTTCCTTGTTTCAAGCTTAGGTTTTCTTTAGCTGTTAGTTAGATCATAGGAAAGCCAATAGTACCTCTATACCATTCATGACAGGCATGTCCCTATCCATCAGAATGAGGTTGAATTTCTTCCCAGATAGGTGGATGTCAACTGCTTCTTTTCCATTCGCGACGACATCATTCTCAATTCCAAGGATGTTCAGGAGCCGGTGATGAATCTTTTGGCTAACCCCGTCGTCATCGACCACGAGCGCAGTTAATTCGCTCTTTGGGCTAGAGAACCTGTGCGATTGACTTATCGACATTCCCTTTCTAAGTACCGCCGTATGGGACCTCAGGATTAACTCTATGTACTGTAGTGGTCGCAATGACTAATGAGTTCGTCAATATCAAACAAATGGCAGGCCTATAAAAAGGCCCATGTGTGAGGTCGGCAGAGATTAATTAGTGAGTAAGAGATCAGATATGATGAAATCACTTGGATTTTGTTGGATATCATGAAATCCATGAATTGGATCTTTTCCATTTCTGGACTATACTCATTAAGAAGCGGCTTCTTCTTGTTGAGCAGCAAATGTCAGATTTAGCCAGAAATGGACAGAAATCACTTCAGTCGATTCATGAAATCTAGAGTGTCATTCTCTTGGTGATCACTCTTTCTATGAACAGATCAATTCGACATTGAATTCTACTTTTTTGAATGGAATCGCACAGACTTGTTCTTCAGAGGCTACCTTTTAATATACCCATAGAAATGTTTACATTTGCAGGGTATTGTCTCCAAATACGTACACGATATCTTACTTTTCAGAGAAATAAGTGATCAGATTTTGCAATACAGACAGAAAAAGAGTCGTCTGTCTTTGCAGTTTTCCTGTTTGCCCCGCCACATCAGAATACCCTAGGCTTGTAGGTTCATTAAGATATTCCTACGCTTGCTTTCATTCAATCCCAATAAATTCCTCACGATCTTGGTGCTTCTGCATAGTTTGGAAATCACATTTAAAATTGGAGAAAATTTCTAAGAGGTCCAAAAAGAGACGGATTATATGAGATCCATAACAATGTAATCTCCCATGACTGCATCGGTGAATGTCGAAGAATGTTAACTGCACTGCTGGGAAATCAAAATGTTTGGATGAAATAATATCGCTCTTAACCTAAATTACGGCATCACTGCAGCATGCAGCTTGCAAAGTTACCATTCATAATGCTCTTACTAAACCGAATCAAATTTTCTCATTTTTATGTTGTGAGGTCCACCTCAAAATGAAGACATGAACTAATGACATTTGAAATGCAACGTTTATGTCTAGTCAGGCGTCTTTCGTATCCTGGAATTTATTTTAGAACTGGGTTCAGAGAATGCATGTTTAACAGAAGAAAAATATGATCCTTGAGAGAATGTCTTTCTTTTTCTGGATGAAGAAATGATAAAAGACATCTCGTGAATGCATTTTGAAAATATTTTCTTCATTTAATACATATGAAATGAACAACCTATAGTTAAGACTTAAATCCTGCATGAATAGATTCTCTAGTAGATTTAGTTTCCGCTAAATTACAGCGTAATTATTGGCAAAAAATTTTCCAAGCGACGCCTCCATTATTATGTTTCACAAATTGCGGAGAAAAGGATTTACTTAATCACCAACAAAACGAAAATCTAGCTTAAATGTAACATTTATTCAGGCGAAAGTAATCAGCACCAGTCAAAAAATAAAAAACAGTTTTTAAGTAATCAGTCTTTCTGAAGCATCTTCTAACAACGTATTATTATAAAAAATAATCCAAATTTTCCGCTTTGCAATGTTAAGAAGGGTATTTTAGTTGCACTTAAAACTGCTGATCACATCTCACCTATCATACATGCAACCAGATGGGATCTGATATAATTGGCTTAGTCCTAGTAGTATAATCAATATACTGAGTTACAGTAACTTCTCCATATTTCAGATATGAGCACTAAAAAATTAATCTCAGGGTTTGCTATCCGATGGAAACTTGCATTTCAGTTTGAAATTGTAGAATTGAACAATACATCAAGCCCCTAGAGATATATAATGCGCATCTGAAGGTACCTGATCGGAAATAGAAATGATATGTCGGTAAATTATCTCACATTATTCCTCGCATGTCATATATGAAATATACAACTGAAACACACACACACACACACACACACACACACACGGAGTACAAGGTGAGTCCTATTTCCTTAAGTTGTTAAAGTTGACTGGGAATTATTTCAAGTAAATTTGCAATGACACTTTGTTCCAGTACTCGTGCTGGCTATGCAAGATGAAAGAAAAGATACGACTAATTTCACTGTGGCGCCCCTTGACAATTTCCTTGAGCACAGAACATGCAAGAACATTGAGCTCAAAAAAGTTCATTGGGCGCTCCTCAATGTCACTTGCTGACTAAACAGGGCATGATATGTCGAGTTTTGACAAAACGAGTACTCTGGTTTTCCAGGAAGTTGCATGAAAAGAACTATAACGTCCGAATGACATTAATAAGAATGCAGATGTTCCAGTCCAACTTAAGTGCACTTCGTGAGTGAAAGGTGAGTCTGTAAGCACCAACTTTGTGGGCGAATTAACAAAAAGCCGTGTTTGGAATGGCAACATATAGTTGGAATCAGATAGAAATGGAGATATAAAAAAAAATAAAAAAAAAGGAATACTTGTTAAACTGACATGGACACTGATGCATAAGAATGTTGTAACTATATCTATGCTTATTATTGAGACTGGCACTTAGTACGTAACTTCAGAGACACCAAGGACAGCAGAGCCCCACAATTACTCATCAGACACCCATTAACGGTTCTGCTGCTGTCAATCTTGGCCAGGATCGTACCAAAGTTTCTAGATGCAGCGGCCTTTCGATGCACTGTGGACTCCCGCATTCATTATTTCTTTGCCACCAATACTCATCAGGACACAGGAGAATCTTGAGCTCATTGTTCTGTCCCGTTCTACCCTTCATTTTTCCATCAGAAAGAGAAAAAAAAATTCATCGTGCACTCTTCTTTTGTGATTACAATACTTAACCAACCAGAAGGTGATGTATCGAGTTTTGCCAGAAAGAATAACTTGTATAACAACGGGTGTCTGATGAACAATGCTCACAAAGGGACGTCTTCATTTCTCGTCAAGTTTTCCAGGAAATTGCATGAAAATATCCATAATGCCTACAAGAACTCATAAAAAATTGCAGCCGTTGCTGTCCCAACATAAGTGCACTTGGTAGATGAATTTTAGTGCAAAGCTTTAATATCACTAGCATTTGATTTAGTCTAGGTCATGTGCGCTCAGCAAGAGAGACAGAGCAAAGCAGAAAACTTCAGCAAGACTCGTAAAATTCTTCATTGAACTAAATGAGAGGAAAAAAAGGCTACATTTTCTCATGCAGAACACCCTATCTAACAACAGCGGCATCTCAAAGGAACAATGATTAATCAGTAACGCCAGGAAGTTCACGCCTTGTACTTGATCTTGCTGACAACGGAGAGGAGCTTAGCAATCGTCAAAGGCTTCTCGTGATAGTCATCAAGACCCGCTTCAATGAATTCTTGCCTCTCTTCTGATAATGAGTGAGATGAAACACCAGCGATTGTGCTTTTAACGCCCATATCTCGCAGTTTCTTTGTCGCCTGTTAAAATTCGAAAATAAAAATCTCCCTAACTGTCCAAAAAATTAATGGTTATTGCTTCAACTTAGGCTTATCTAGCTCTTAGTCATAGGAAAGTTGACAGTACCTCTATGCCATTCATTACAGCCATGTCTCTGTCCATGAGAACGAGGTCAAATTTCTTTCCCGAGGAGTGGATCTCGACGGCTTCTTTTCCGTTTCCAACAACATGGTTCACAATTCCAAGGACGTTTAGGAGCTGGTGGTGAATCATTTGGCTCACTTTGTTATCGTCAACCACGAGTGCAGTGACCTCACCATTCAGGCTAGGGACTCCGAGAAATTGACTTTTCGGCATTCCCTTCCTGTGTATCTATGTACTGGATCTTCTTCTCCCCTTTCAGCTCCAAACCTCTTGATATGTACCCTCTGTGTGGAGGGTTGAAATGAAAGCGAGGAAGAGCGCCGGACATCATGAAATGACTTGCATTTTGTTGGATAACATGAAATCAAGAATTGAATAGTTTCCACTTCTGGGTAATACAAATTAAAAAGAAGCTTTTTCGAGCCGAAATGAACGTTGAATTCAGCCAGAAATGGACAGAAATCACACTTCAGCTGATGCATTCAATCTGCACTAGCATCATCTTGGATCCTCTCTTTTGAAGGACTCATTGATTTGACATTGATTTTCCTTTATGGAAACAGACATCGACCAAGTTATTATTTCAGAGGCAACTTCTTAATGTACCTTTTGAAATCATTACATAAGTGACACGTCGTTTTCAAATACATACTTGATCTGTTACCTTTCAAAGAAAAGCATGAAAAATATGGACAGAGAAAAGAGTCGTCCTTCGTTTCAGATTCTTATGCCTCACTTAATCCACAAATTTTTGGTTTATAAGTTTATTTTCACTATATACCTTTCTTTCTTTTGTTTGATCCGTTGAGATTTTGGTGCTTCTTTATGGTTTGGAAACAAATAAGCTAAATTTAAAATGAGTTAATATCAGGAAAATTCCCAAACCAATATACTTGTAATAATTTTTTTAATGATTATAGAAAATATGGTCTAGATTGCATTGCGATATTAGTTCCAACAATAACAACATGAGAAATATCTAATTTACCCAAGTTGTGAGAAATTTAGGGAATGAGACAAGAGTTTTGTTGGCCATTTTAAATTACCATTTGTTTGGTGACGTACCCTTTAGCATAGACTTTATCAACAGTATTAGCAAAAGATCAAAGTCAAAAGACGACTTAAGTTTTTTTTTTTTCTAATTTATAATACAGAGATAAATCCGATGGTCGGATGCTTCGTGCATAATTTGTTTCATAGGTGCAAGAAATGAAAAGAAAAGAGAGAGTTAAAAGGGCAATGCGGAGTGTAACAAATAGTTCTTTCTCTTTTTTTCTACCAAAAATAAATAAATAGTTCTTTTTGCCCATAAGGTCAATAAGAGTTTGACATTTTATTATTACCAGACGATGATATACCATAGGTATATTAAAGTTTTATTTATCCACGACCTGATCCTCCTTTTTAGCTGAAAAATTATATTATGTACTTGAGATACCAGCAAATGGCAAGGCCATATTGATCAGCTAAGGTCCAAAATGTGAAGAAATAGGTGCTTTCATGACTCTACCACTCAGTCAATCCTATTCCACTTGATCCCTATTTCATGGCCATACATTTTTCCAGTTAAATAATTGGAAACCTTTCTACTATTACATGAATCTGATTTTCATTTCATGACTACTGTTATGGTAAGACAAACCCCAAAAATAAGAACGACCCAAACAAGAGGGGCTTCTTGACTAACCACCTGGCCTTAGATTCTAAAAGTTAAGGGGTCACATGTGCTCAATAATTTCGCTGGTGGTCCTATCTTGCAGTTACATAGTCCAGAAAAAATGGAGAGACAAACTCCTCCAGTTCTTGTTTGATCGATCGGGACAGAGCTCAAAGACAAGCTGAGGGAAGAGGACAGAGAAGACAAGGAAGCCATCCGCTGATTGTACATTTACGCTTTGTCTGAACAGCTTCGAATGCATTTACTCTTTTCTAGGCCACATTGGTCAGAATCCGCCTATCGGACAAGTGGGAAGAAAAATATTCAAGATGGTAACAATGTATGCGAGGTTAGAACTAAGCTTAAGGGGAAAAAACTGCGTCAATGAGATTATTTAGGTACAAAGAGGACCGGGCACCAACGTTATAAAGGTCACAAACGTCCTCAACTGCCATTCCCGAACATCACTCCCGTTTTGCCCCTCGTAAGAAATGATGGGGCAAGAGCCATCGGATTCAGACGCAATACCGTATTTAACCAAATCCCAGACAAAGCCATTTTCTGCTTGGTTAACAAAGAATGCTCATTCACAGAACGCTGGTGGTTGTTAAACTTAGGTGGCGGACTTTTTGGCGTCCAGAACCCTTGAACGTCATGGGGAAACTCAAATAGCCAACGTAAAAAGTCTTCAAGAAAGATTTTATGTTTGGTGCCGAGGAGAATTAAGGGCAACACAGGATGTTGGCACAACTGGTGTAAAGCTCCGCAATTAGCATAGCATTTCCAGCGATGTTAACCTCAAAAGAGAGAAGACAGAGAGAAGAGACCACGCACGAAAGCAGTGATGATGCCTTAGAGCACTCAAAAGAGCTCAATTAAAGAGCCTCTGGTAAACCACTCATGGACTGGAAAGTACGTGACTTTTATGGAGCATCGGCTTTTTAATGACAGAAAATGGCAACAAGATAGAATTTAAAAGGGCCATGTCCTCTCTGATATAAATAAGCAACCACATCAGAGAACTTCCCTCCGTTACTATGTTCCAATGCCAACGTCCATATACACAACTTTAACCCAGAGCTATATGGAAAGCCCCCAAGAAACAAAGATCTATGGCAGGAGATAGGTGTAGAACAATTTCCTCCAAAATCACATTTATTTTTCATGTTCCAAGTGTCGCTCTCCAAATAAAAATTACAACTCTCTCCCACCATAATCAATCACTCACCAAAAACCAAACAAATTAAAAAATAAGCAAAAGCAATATGTACGAAAATATACATACCTACAACCCATTTCACACAAATTTACAAAATACACAACAATGAACCATAGAACCTCATGGTCATTGTCTTTCGCACCCAGAAAAGGAGAAAGAAAAAAGAACTAAACATGATTAGTGTCTATGGCAGTACCTGTCCTCGCTTGCGATATACGATTAGCATAGATAGTCACCAGGCGCAATTGTGTACTGTTAAGGCCTTCCAAGTATGGCAAGAATGCCTTCCCAAGCATGATATATATATCCACCAGACAGAAAACTACAGTCTGCACCAATAGAAAAACAAAACCAAGCTGAGATTGTAAAACTCAGTGCAACGGCAGAAGGTTGTGATCTACTCAACTTCAACGATGTGAAAATGCATGAGACTGAGCAAAAAGAGTCAAACGCCATCTACCTTAGAGATGTCGTGATGATCAAATGGGTATATAGTATCTGAAATTGACTCGACACCATATTTATTCTATTTGTGTCCTTCCACATCAAGCAAAAAGAGAAATAATCTGAAAGAACTATGACATTCATCAAGATTGGCAAGGACAATACAGCAAAAACTCGCAGGAAGGCAAACATGTGGAAGCACATATTATAGTACAAAAGCTCGAAGTAGGATCTTCACTCCTGCTACAGATCACAGAGATCATGTCTATCAGTCTCAAATACAATCCCAAAGAGACAAGTCGAACCAAGACTCAATTGCTCAAAATCAAAGCATAAAATGTGTGGATTATTTTCATCCTGTCCAATCCACAAATTTGCTGAATAATCATGAGACCCTCTCTACCCAATGATTAATTTTTCCTTTCCACCGAGCTTAATAGCCACTGTCCCACTATTAAGACATAAAGTCATAAAAACATTAAGAATGCTACCTTGCGAATGTCAGCACTCTGGTTCCCAAATGCTTCAAAAAGAGCAGGTAAAAATGATGGTAACTGAGCCATCAGCTCCTCTTGTGATAGCCGTCCCACAAGCTGGAGATATCAGAGGAAACTTTCTATTAGATAAAAATAAGGAGCCTTGGAAGGTAAATGTCTTCAAAATGTAAGGAGAGAGCTGGTTTCCAAAATTAGCATGACCTATAGGCCGGACTAAAGGATCTCGATAGTGTACAGCCTAAGACCATCCAAGGATGGAAAACTATGTAAACAGCTTTAGAAGGCACTGAGTGTAGATTATATCATCGTAGCAGACATGACTAAACTGCACTCGAGTCAAACTGAAGCGATAGTAACTAGTGACAACTTCGAAGATGAAGCATACACAATTTTTTACATGAATATACTTCGAAAAGAATATAGATGATAAAAATTGCTATAGAAAGTCCCTAACGGTCAAAAAAAGTCCAAGAAGAACCTGTTCAGCAGTCTGTGGACATCATAACTGCTCCTAAATCCTAATTACGTCTACGATTGATAAGTTTATTTCATAAGTAACCATCCAAAAAGAACATGTACTTTGCAATAAGTTGCTACAACAGAGGGAACCAACATAAGCCCAACTGATACAGCAAAACAAGCATGCATCAACATTATCCAACAAGCAAAAATTCTGCATATGTTCTTTGTTTCTTTTGTCTACTCTTCCTTGGGAGGTTGGTGGGGAGTTTAGGAGAGGAGGTACTATATAAGGTCGGATTGAGAGTAGAAAGCAAGGTACCTTCGTTAAACAATTTATGCAAGTAACAAGCATTTTCTCATCTTCAGTGACCAATAATGGAACAATAACCTGCTCATCAAACAATCACATCACCAACAAATTCAAAAATTAGTCTACTAGCAACCTCCACTTCTCTTAAAGAAAAGAGCACCAGGAGAGAGAGAGAGAGAGAGAGAGAGAGAGAGAGAGAGCACATACACTTAGACATCTGAAGGGATCATACTTGGACAATACAATAGATAAGCAATGCTCAGCTTCATTTGAAACCTAAAAGCAGAAAAATAAAATATAAAAGATGGATACAAGGGAAGCTAATGATATATGGTTGAAAAGACAGGTCAAAAAAATTACCTTGGCAATGTCATCCTTACCAGCATGAAGCAGCTTTTCAATTACAATCTCAATAGACTCTTCCATCATATCTTTCTGGAACCATAAGAGGAATGTAGAATTTACCTCAGATAAAAATTATGCAAAGCATGAGAAAAACACATGCAAGCATTTGTGAAAAGAAATGTTTCAACACAAATCTAGAGACACGGTACTATTTTAAAAGCAAAATGATACACAATGCACCTGATTCTGGAGCATTTCAGTAATCGACAAAAGACCCAGTTCACGGATGAGGGAGTCAGAATCATCCAACACCTCAAGTACAATTGTCAAAATTTGATTGAAATACTGCATAAAAGCCAGGTAACCGTAAGTCATCATAGAGAATAACATGCTGCAACATTAATCTAACCAGACGTCAACAAATAAGGTCTCCTCCCTGATGGAAAAAATTAACCATTAATATAAAAAGAGATTAATACAACTCAATAGCTTCCAGAAAATGGTAGGTTCCGCTTCATCAAGGAAAGACAAGCTAACGGATATACTATGATGGGAGGACATATACAACAAATGGAATAAGTAGATAAGATACCCAAGAATATCGATTGTCTTGTTTCAACAAACAAGAAATCAGTTGCCTTTAACCAGTGTTCCTTTTCTATTGACACCATTTTACATAGTTCTGACAGTTACGGGATTACCCTGATACACAACTGTCACCATTTTCAATGAACAAGCCATAACAGAACAATTAGCTTCTGAAGATATAGGCCAATGACATGTACCCTATAAACTTCATAGTAAGCACACGGTAGAATTGGCACTGAGTTTCTACTTAATTACAATGCCATGTTAGGGTTGCACAGGGAAGAACATGCATGGCAGAAGCCTTGCGAAGAAGGGGGAGACTGAGATTTGTCATTGCATACCTTTGTCCAAATAGAAATATCATTGGCCTGAGATATTTCAACCAGCTGCTGAAGTCCACTTCTTTTATTTGAAGATGAAAGATCATCATTGCCGTTACCGATCTACAAAAGAAGGATTCTAGATTCATTACCCTCAATCAATATTTTTTTTTTTTCACACTGCTAATTATACTGTTTCCCAAAAGTAACAATCTTACCATTACAAGCCACTAGAAACTAAATGATATCTTACCATGTGAAGAATTTGGGGAATACTCAGCTCATCTGGCAATGAATTAACCTTAGAAGCAGAGAAATTGCGATTGTCAAGGTCAGCCTCAGCTGAAGGCTCACCATCAGGACCTAAGTTTTCAGCAGCCCCAAGGCCAGGACTGCTCATAATATTGATGTCCACCTGGGGACTGGACAAGCCCTCTAGACTCATGGGAGATGTATGTTCAATCCGACCAATCTGGGAATCTATATTATTGTCAATGAGATTTCTAGTGCAGCTCAGATCTTCAGACTTGAAATCAGAGAAGTCATGGTTCAAGTTATCATGTGTTTCATTAGATGCTACATGAATCCCACCAGTAGGCAGGGAAGAATCTTGCATAGAACTCCACTTCCGGCCCCCATTACTGTCTAGGGAACCAGCAGAATACCTGCCAAAGAAATTACCCACCCTTTGCTGACCAATATATCCATCTTCAGATGATGAGCCCACAACATCATAAGGATCATAACCAGACTTTGAACGCTGCCGCTCTCTCTTGCTTTGCAAAAAGTTCATCAGATCGACTTCTATACGAGGAGTGTACTGTTTAAGAGCTCGTCTCAAGAATTCTGTTCCTCAACAGACAAACTCAGGATAAAATTGAGAAATGCAGTCGAATCATAGTGGGAATAAATTGATATGAGACAAGAAATAGCTGCTTCCTTGAGCTTTGTATTTTTATCATGGGCTAGGGGAGTCAACTTAGCAAGCCATAGTTTCAATATGCCAATATTACCAGAACCTTCAGAGTTTGCCACATGCTTGCTAAAAGAATTGATGGCAAATTCTATCACTGCCAATTTTGCCTTGGGAGAGCGTTGTTCATCAAGTGATCGAAGCAAAGCAGGTAGAAGAGAATCTGTACTGTATGATTTACTCAAAATCTCTAGTGTTGCTGAGCAAGGCTGCCGAACTGACTCTTTTGGGTCAATCAAACGTGAGAAAACATGGGGTACGATCCTTTCCATGTAACCCTCAAAGGGTTTGCGGCAAGATTTAATGATGTCAGCAAGAGTGGAAAGAGATGCCTGTGCAACTTTATGGTGCGGATCATCCAAATGCTGGAAAAATAGCTTCATGACCTTCTCAAAGTTTTGGATAACTTCTTGAATACCTCTCGGTCCTTGCTGCAGCAGAGACTTTATATAACTAAACGCAGCAACTCTAGTAGACCAGTCAGCAGTTGAACTGAGACCTTCGCTAAGGGCATCACTTAGAGATGCTGGACCATCCACATAACTTGATAAATCACTCAGCGCTAGCTGGCTATCATCAAAGCTTCTCCTCCTGCTTGCAGACATTCTTCCCACCACAGCCTTTCTCGAAAGTGGCCTCTGGAAGTTAGGGACATGACTGCTATGTAAATCCCTTAAGCTTCCATCTCTGTGTGGTGTGTTCATATATTGCCTCTCCATGTGCAGATTCGTCGATCGCCTAGCTTCCCTAATGTCACTTTTCTCCTCAATTGCACCCCTTTCATGCAGCTTCTCTGAAGTTCTCCTTGCTGAATAGGCAGAAAATGCTGACAAAGTCTCAGTTACCGTATTACCACGATAGGATGACTTGACAGAATCTTTGGAAGCTTGAATTTGAGAAATGATATCAGATAAACCCAAGCCACCATTTCGGTTGCTACCCCTGCCGATAACTGATGTGGCTGAATCTGAGGCTAACAAGCTCTGGTTAGAAGCTGGAATTGCATGTGGAGATGGTGGATCACGGGAAGATGGACAGTCAACTCCTGCACTAGGGGCAACATGAGAGATATTTAACTGCTTACAAATGATCAAGACTATCTATCCAAAAACAAGGAAGATTTACTTCAACAGATTGGAAGAAATAACTTGAGTCCATCTTTACCTAAATCCAGACTAGATGAATGGAGAGCCAAAGGATTTCGCTTATCAGATACATCCAAGCCTCTAAGCATGCTTTCAATGGCACTGACCTTCTCTTTGCTTGAATGTAACACACTTTCAAGACTACGTTCAGCACCTTTACCAGCTGCTTTTGTCTGAGACAAAAGCAGCCCTGAAGAAAGAGAAGTCCCTGAGGATAAAGTAGATGTTCTATCCATTGCAACAATAGCAGAAGTTCCATATCCAGGTAGACCTGTATGAGAAGAGGTATGAGTGGACGACATATGTGCACTTCTCTCACGAATCGAAGGAGAAGCATGTCGTCTGTGCAAGCCACCATCTTCTTCATTTATTATCTGCAGAGAAGGAGGGATAAAAGAAGCTTAATGGAGGAAAAAGATTAAAAATAGGCCAAGGATATCCCTGTTTATAAGAAGCATTTACCCTCTGAATCACAGGATCAAAAGACAAAAACAAGCGCCGGGAGCGCTCTGGCCAAGTTTTTGAAAACATTCTGTAGCACATTCTGGCTGTGGATCGAACCTGTTAAATTTCAAACATCACTTAACATTTTCATTGAAATGAAAAAGCTCAAAAATATAAACAAATTCAAACAGCTTTACCTCACTCATTGCATCAGCAACACAACATCTTATAAGATCCTCAAAAAGATCAGCAGATCGCTGTATTTCTGGCGCATCAGGCCATTGTTCCAATACCAACAGTGCATACTCGCAACACCTGACATTCAACAAACGTAAAAGAAACAATGTAAAAGAAGTAACAATTATATTAAGCACAGAACAATATGCATCCTCGCCTGCAAGTAATGGTTTCAATGAGAAAAAATTAATGGAACATAAAGACTTTTTCAGCACCTTGCACGAAGTACTGCATTTCGGTCATTCTTTGCACAGTCGGCTAAGCGAGGAAGAACACGTGAAACCTTGCAGTTACGCAACATCTGTAGGTAAAAGCATATAGTGTGAAAAATTATGAAGTTAAAAGTAATATCAGAATTTTTTTTTTTTTTTTTGGGCTAAACATGCTGATGAGTTAATTTACCGTTTTTATACAATTATCAGCAGACTCTGCAATAACAAGGACAGTGATCACAACTAGCTTGAAAAGAACCTGATGGGAATAATACATTATCAATAAACGGAGAGTGAAAATGAAAAGACCAAAATTAAAGAGAGTTTAGTATGTACTGGAATGAACGACTCAGCACAGGCTTCAAAATCTCCCAGAAGCTCCTTGGATAAAAAGCATAGCAGGTGGCAACCCTTCAAAGCACATAACACAACCAAAAAGTAACTTATATATAGTATTTTTCTTTTATAAAGACTTAATACATTGCTTGCTGCCATATTTAATTAGAGAAGCAATTTTACTAGTGATCTAGCAAAGTAGAACGAACCTTCTAAACACATAATACAACCATAGAGGCTAATATACCGTATGTTTTTTCTAGACTAATATGCATTACTTGCTAGGATGTTTGATTACAAACAAGGTTTTACAAGTGATCTAGCAGAATAAGGTCCTCTTTTTTTACCCATGTTTTCAGGGCAAGACTAGCTAAATCCCTACAATTGATGAATCTGAAAAGCCACAGTTTGCTTGGAACATGTTACTGATGTTCTGGCATGTTGGCAACCACCAGAGATTTATGGCAATTGTTTCCTTAATCCTCAGTATAGAAGAAGTAAGAAGCTTTAAAAGCAACAGATGCGGAGAAAAACCATGCCAAAATAAATCTGTCATTGGTCATAATAAACATGACACAGAGACAGGAATGGTATTCAAGCAAGGTAGGAGATCTCAATAACAACCATGCCTTTGTCCTTTTTTTCTAATAACCAACTGCCTTTTTTTTTTTTTTTGGGTTATCCTCCAATAAACATTCTTTGGAGGAATGAGCCAGAATCATAGCATTGCAGACGGGCACTTGTGGAGAAAAAAGAGCCACATTGCCACAAACCAGATTTAATTTCAAGATTAACAACTTAAGATCAAAGCCAAAGCAAGTCTGCTTGCCAATCCGCCAGTCATGAACCGGCCTTAGGAGCCTTTAATTGGATAGTTCAAGAACCACTGGTAGTGAAGAAAAATATACAAACAACAAGGGCAGCACTAAGCCATGAAGTTGCACCTGCTTTACTATGCTGGACCTTCTATCAGACAACTGTGTGCTCAGAGGGCCCATAAGTTGCTTCAACAGTCCCTTGAAACATGGATAGTCAGCAGCACCTGGTAACAGTATGATTGATGACAAAAGGACTTGCATCAAAACATGGTTTGTAAGGCTTCAGCTAATAGTACCACCACTATAGTTGCATTTATGAGAAATGTCAAGGATCATCAGGTAAAATAATCAAGAAAGATATAAATAGGGATTAGATGATAAAATCATTGAAATTGGTAACTAGTAGATAAGACAAGAATACATGTATACAGTACAAAGATTTTGTGAGTTAACAGTAAAGTGAGGTTGCACCAATACATTTTTGATTAAATCAATTTTATCTCAAAATAGATTATTCAAACAGACATCTAGATATTCACAAGGAAACTTGTAAGTGCTTCTTTTGGTAATCGTCAGTCTGTCCACTACTGTTGTTGCAGTGCAATGAAGTCTGATGTGCAGCACATGCATTTGAACTAAAACTGTAGCACCCTAAAGCTAAGAGTGGGGCAACATTGGCTCCGAGGAGTTCACTAAACACCTTTAAAAAGCTGAAGCACCCTCTTAGGAGGTACCACTGTGCCACCAGATCCATACCCATCTCAGTCGCATTTGGCATGGATCTATCAATTCAAGCGAGGTGGCAAGCATGGGATCTACTTTCAATGAGGCAATTAGAATTGTTTCTTTGAAATATCAACATAAAATTGCAAGTATCATAATGATGAGAATGATATAATCCCGTAAGAGAGAAAGAGAGAGTAAAAACCTCCAGAAACTAGTGCTTCCATTCTCTGCATGGCACCAATGCGAACTGACCAATCTTTATCTGGTACAAGGGTAGAAGCAATCTTCTCAAATTCCCTTATCAGCTCTTTCTCTGAGTATACTGTAATTGGTTCTACGGGTTTTACTGTTACATCACCTTCAGCTGCACAGAACAGAAAAGATAACACCGAAGATTAAACTGAAGCACATCTTACAAATTATGTCAAATGCTTCATGGTCAGAATAGGACTGGAAGAGAGAAGTAAGAACACCACAAAGAATAAGTCCATCAATATTTAACAAATCTACTTAACCTTCCCAACAAAATGTCAAAACATAATACATCCAACCCCACCCCCTCTCAAGGGAAGAGGGAAAAAAACACATTCAATTCAATGGAAGAGCATTCTACTTCAACCTTGAATTTGGAGAAAAGATAACTTTGGGGACTGTAGTATAGATCATATACTTAAAGATAGCTAGAAAGGACTAAAGTGAAGATGCTAACCTCCACATTGAGACATATCCCTAGTAGAACTCTTTGCCCTGGGACTATTTCGTTTAGGGTTATGAATTGTAGGCTTTGCATCTGTGGCAGCAAAATTACCCGTAAGTCCATTTGAATTACGAATTTGTGGTTCGAGCTTCTCTAATCTTGCATTGATCTCTTTCACCTGCAATCATAATTTCTCTCAGAAGGAGGCAAAAAGTTCCTTTCTCTGAAAAGCATAAATACTGGTTATCCAATTAAAAAAAAGAAAAGAAAAGAAAAGACTGGAATCCCTCACTATTTTGTGCACTTCATCAGAATGTTTCCATAGACAGCAGAATGATAAAATCTGTAAATTAGTATATGCACATACTCACCATTGATGAAGGGAGATGATGCCGTTGAAGTTCATCACGAAACTGAGACCCAGCCTGTGTATACATCTCCTGGAAAGAGAGGGAAAAACAGCCTTCTCAGTGAATGTGGTCTAGCAACCAGCTAAAAGACAAATAGAAAAGCTCAAGAAAGAACATTGCAAGTTCAACAGGCAAAACCTGCTGCTTCCCTAGTTTGGCTCATCCATCTTATAAGTGAAACACAACCATATAAACTTTCTGTAAAAGTTGCATCAATATCTTTCAGAACAGTGACATCAGAATACAAGTATCACAGCTGCTGAAACTTAGTTTTTGCTTCTCATATCAAAGAACAAGAATATATGTCAACCAGCCCATGCTTTACTTGAGAAAGGAACCATTACTCACAGGATCACAGAAGAGACAGGAGACGATATATTTAAAAAGATATATATGTGTCTAATGGCCAATTATGAGCTTTCATGGAAGAGGAGTCTTGACTACTTTCACTTGTGCCTAGTAATTCAAGACAATTTTGATCCTTGAGCAAACTTACAAGCACTGACCAGGTATCTAATAAAAATATGAACTAAACCAAAGTAATACAGACCAGCTTCTCTCATCATTAAACAACTTCTGGGTGAACAGAACATCCAGAGCAGATGCATTGTGTCTATCCTTAATGTCATACCACTAACAAAAAAGGAAAAAAAAAAAAAGTTGCCATCACAGTAGAGGCTACTTATGATGGAGAAAAAGCAATTTGAAGCTTCTTGATGCGATGAGCATATCACTGAGTTTGGCAACAAATTATTATAATTCAACAACTGTTCTGTGAGATAGAATCCAGCTTGACTCTATTACAGCCGGCCGAGCAAAGGATTTGCAAATGCATTTGCAAGATAATGAATTTTTCCATGCAAACGCCATGGTTTTAGTAATTAAGTTTACCAATCACACTAATTTACTCGCACAACTACCAAAAATAATTAATTGGATGATGTTTGAACAATATGATGCTTTCATAAACAACTCTACACAAGAAATACATGGAAATATAAGGTCAAACAGGATACTTCTCAGCAAATTAAGATAACTCCACATAAAGATCTTACAAGGCTTGAAGGAGTAATATGTCAAGGATGCCACTGACCTCAATGCATGATAAAGCTGCTTCCCTGACACCATGATTTGAGTCGTTCAACAATTGCAAAATCTAGAAACGAAAGGAAGCATTAATAAATCCAGTTTGGGGGAAAAAATCTCTATGCTCTCCAATTACATCGAGTCAATGGGCATACCGGTGGAAGGATGGCCCGCTGAAGAGGAAGTTCTGTAGATGCAAAGAGACCAATTGCAGAAGTCACAGTCCGAGCAAACTCTTCTCTGACTCTCCAATTTTTGTGAGTCCAAGCAAAAGACCCAGCCCTTTCAACAATTATTGTCGGCGAAGAAACCTGCAGGGAACACATGACCAAGATCAAGTTTGATATAACCTAAAAAACAAGCGAAAGATCACTAGAGTTTAAAAGGCACCAAAAAGTGGAAAAAAATACCAGGAAGAAGGCAAGAAATATCAAATTCTCCTCGTGTTTCCTACAATAAGGAAGGAGAACGCCCCTTTGCATTTCCCGGAATTTAGTAAGAAGATCTAGAAAAAATACTTTATTTTCCTATCTATTTCGCCCTGGTTTAAGCAAGTAATGAGCAAAAGACTAGGCACAACTGAATTCAATTGGAAATTTGCAAGGCAAACCAAAGGGTCAGTTTTAATTCTCAGGCAAATTAAATCCCAGTTCATGCTTTTCCTCATCCAACTTGATCGAAGGTTTTCAGACAAAGAAACAGCACAAATAAGAGCTAAGCGGTCTAGCCTAAATTGAGTCATTTTTTTTTTTTTTCGCAACATATATATCACGTGAAACAGGGATGATAGATAAAGTGGGCAAAGGAAATGTGGATTTAATTAACACGAACATAATAAGAAAACAAATTGGTTGACTGAGAACCAAACTGAACCAGTTCTCTGAGTCAAGTTTCCTCTTTGCAAATCCTGTTCAGGCATAGGAACCCTAAAAAATGTACAGGTCGTTTCCACTCTATGAATAAATTGAAGCTGAAATAATGCATGATGATTTCTTTGAACTCCCCATCTAATGAGCTCCCAGTGCTCCTAAAAAATTCTCTAAAAATCCTCTCCTTACAGACAGAAGAAAAAACACTATCAAAGAGTTCAAACGAAACCCCCAAGGCAAAAATTGGGTCAAATTAAACCCTGGAACTTCTGAAATGTCTAAGAACCAAGTCAACCAAGCTCGATTTGTACATTGACTTCATTTCAGTTCATTAAACAGCCTTAGACAAGGGCGAGAGAGCAAGGATCACGCAGTCAATATTTGAAGTTAAAATCTCCACAACGCTACAAATGAAATCTTCCGATACGACAACAGTAACTCTCAACTATCAGCAAGCACATCAACCGTTAGCATCTGATTGTTAACGAACGAACCAACATTATAGAAAATCCGGGAGAACTTCGAAGAATTGTTTTGATAGGTAAAACTCAATCGGGAAATTGCCGCGCACTCCTAACCGTCCGAATTTTCACCGAATCTTCACTCAGCAACCACCGTTCCAACAAAACAAACACACACACGGAGCATCCCCGTCGACCGCCTCGCATTTCATACAGAGCGCACACGCGAGCGAACGAACGGAGCAGTTACCTCCATGAGAGTGAGCAGCAGCCTCCGGGCGGCGTCCCTCACGGGCTGCTTCCCGTCGCCGAGGCGCTCGACGACGGCGGGGACGAGGCCGTTGAGGTGCAGCTTCAGGTGCTCGCCGGAGAGCACGGCGGCGGAGGCGAGGGCCTGGAGCGCGCCCTCGCAGACCCGGAAGTTGCCGTCCCGGAGGAGATCCATGCAGCAGTCGACGAGGGACGAGGTCTCGTGCGGGGAGAGGCTCTTCCGGGAGGCCTCGAGGAGCTGGTAGAGTCGCTCCACGGCGGCCAGGCGCTCCTTCGTGTCCTTGGCGCGCGCGAGCTCCAGCGCCTCCTCCATTCCTCCGCCGGTGGGGCGGGGATCCGCGCGGCGAGGAGAGAGAAAGCAGATCGAGGCCGGGCGGAGGAGGTTGTTGGTGGCGGTTCCGAGCCTCTCCGATGCGTAGAGCGAGAAAGAGAGATAGAGAGAGAAGGGCTGAGATGGTGGTGGTGGTGGTGAGTGTTACAGTGGGAGGAAAGAAAGTAGTTTTTTAATTTTTTCTGAGTGACGCTGACGCTTATACTTTGCGGAAGCGACAGAGACTGTGGTGCGTTGCCCTGTGGAGGGGGAGGGGCGGAGGAAATTGCCACCGGAATGGGGTTATTTACGAGACGTGCCACTGCGCGAGCGAGGGCCCTGTCAGGCGCCGCCACGCGTCCTGTCGGACTAGAAGGCGACCTCGCCGGACTCTCTCGGGCACGGCACGTGCGCGCGAGGTGGGCCTGGGGCGACCCGACCGACCCGAGGGGCAGGACGTTGGACGGTACTACGGAGGAGACGATCGAATTAAATCTCTACCCCACCATACGCGTTGAAAAATCTACGGGCAAAACGAAATTGGATCCAATAGGATATGCCTTAGTGGCAATCTTGAAAGAGAGAGGCAGGGGTTCTAATTCCTCACCTTTTTCAAATTGGGATAAAAATGTTTAATTTGACTCCCACATTCTATCTTGAGATGGAGATGATTTAGTTTTATATATTAATTTCGACTCCCACTCCTACAAGGAGGTAAGGCAAAAATTTGACAGTAAGAATTAGAGTAGCAGTAGAGTAGGACCGACTAACAAAAAAATGAAATTGGATCTAATCCATATTCATGAAAATAGTTTTGATTTTGCGAAAATTTCACAATGAATTCAAATGACATATAGCAAATCTAGTCTTTAAACATATTATTGGACTTTTAATTTGTTAAATATATTCTTGAACTTTTGACATGTATTTAATTTAGTTTCTCAACGGTATGAATATGTTCAACAACAATATTAAACAAATTAAGAGTTCATAGATATTATATATTATCTTAAAGTTCAAAGATTATATTGAATAAATTTGAAATTTAGGATTAAATTAAAACTATTTGCGTCATTATTCCAAAATTAAAGACCGCTTCATCTGTTACACCATACGAGGTAAGTTCATGATTATCAAGTGAGTACAAAATCCAGAATGGAAGTCCTCGTATCTCAGAAAGTGGACTTCCCCACAACCATCCGAACGCAGAGAAGCTCGGATCCTAAGAAATAAATGCCGCATTTATAGAAGCGTTCGCCAGGTGGGGGGAATTGCCTCGACAAAGATGGAGATTGGAGAATCATCTCTCGATTCTCGCGGGGGCAGCAAAAGGACAATAAATAAAGGTGGGGTTGACAAGAATGCAACCTAATTGACGTCGCTTTCTTAATCCCGACTGAGAAAATGAACGAGTTCGCTTTGGAATGGAGCTACGTGGACGACGAAAAAATGGCTCATGATCCTAATCATGGCGACAAATATGCGGCACCCGATAATAATAACGAAGTGGTTGTTAGTTCACGGGTCGCTGCATGAATTGTGTAATGTTATTAGGAGAGGATAAGCACGAACGGGAGGCGATCATTTGGTGGAGAATATAAACGAGGGGAAGCCTTAACTTGATGACGAAGCCATCCCAACTACTGCTTTTGGACACATGCTGAACGAAAAGGAGAGAAAAGGGGAGCGAGGGTTGTGCGCACTTTCGCTTTCGCTTCATAATGCCGGCCTTCGCTATTCTGACGTTTAAACGATTATTTTTTCGTGATTTATTAAACAATGGAGTCAATGGATCTTTACAGGTTGGCTGATTTATTTTTATTTTTTAAATAATGAGGGTTGGCCAATGTAATAACCTTTTTTTAGGTGCAGAAAGAGATTCCTACTGGGCTACTCCGAAGAATTGGCTGAAGGCCATAAAGAAATCTTACAGAATTAGCACATTGAAGGCGTTTTCATATCGACGCCTGCTAGATCCCGAGTTAAAAAAAGCCAAAGATACTCCAACCGCATCACAGCAGATAGTCAAAAGCTAAGATAGTCCAGCTACATACTAACAATCCTGTTGTCGGATTGAATTCTAAAGAATCCTTCATGAAGAGAAATGTGTATGCTGGTGATTGTACATGCACATCGGCAAATCATACCCCATAAGTGAAGAAAATATTGCCTAAATCTTGTGTTGGCCATAAAAGTCCAGTGCCTGTTAAGTTTGAAAGGCTCTGTACAGCCCTAAACTACAATGCCGCTTGTAATGACTGGTAACCTCCCAGTCTGTGAAGACCAAATATGATCTTGATAGTCTCCACTGCAATCAAGAGTACCTGAAAGGAAAGATAGACATTTGGATGCCAGGCAAAATCACAAGCAAAAGCTGAGTACAATTAATCATACACGCATGGAGTTACTTACCCATTTGTCATATTTGGCAGCGCATGTGAAATGAGAAGAGGTTTTATCATCAAGCCCAAAGTGTGTGGAATTAGAAGATCTTGCATATTCTGAATGCTCCAAGATAGCAAAAGTGTCAAGGATCATCGTCATAAGGGGCGTCTAAAGTTGGTGACGATTCAAAAATTATACGCAGTCTTCCATCCCGTTGAAGATCAACAAGCAAGCTGGCATCATTGGGAGGTTTGTCCAAATTATTTCCTCTCAACTCCAAGAGGCCAAGATTACCTAGGTTGCAGGTGTATGGTGAAGTCATCAAATCACCACATATGAACTGACATTAGATTAAAGATAACATAATCTGAATAGCACAATGTAAAAGGCATAATTTAGCACTTAATTGCCAGTAAATAACCACTAATTCACTGAACTTTTAAAGATGAGATTCTCTTTGAGATTTCATCTAAGAATGCTTCAGCATTCGAAGTCACCAGAGAATGGAAGGATATTAAATACTTCATAATAAGTACCCCCATTATATACATCCGTAAGTGTTCACGTCTAAAATGAAAAATTGCAACATTAGCAAAAACAAGATTGAACCAATGATTTCTGGAATATTTACCTTTCACAGCTTTCAATGCTGAGCATATGATAGTGAGGGACTCTGGAGGCATAAGATTAAACGCAGCATTGACTGTAACGAGCTGTGGTGCACATTCCATAAGTTTTGACAAAAATTTGGCAGATTCAATACCACCACGATTTTTACTATACCAAGCAAATTAAATGACTTAGGTTAGTGAATGACCTACAAGACAGCTTAATGGAAAATTCACACTCAATATTAACCTTATATCAATTTTGACAAGCTTCAAAGATTTGAATGATACTTTCTGTAGCTCTTCAAAACCAGAAGATCCCAATCCAACACCACTTATGTTAAGTACTTGAATTGATGTGCCCAGTAACTTTACCAAGGCTTCTGCAACATGGCTGAACAGACATAAGAACAAATTTAATAAACCAGAAAAAATCAGCTTTGAGTAAAGAGTAATAGTAAGGCTAGAGAAGGACCTGCCAAGAATATTGTCTGAAATAGAGAGAGAACTAAGTGGTATATCTGAGGTGGATAGGGTAGTTAAGAATTCAATAACTCCATTGGATGAAAGCTCACAATTTTCTAGACTTAAGTCAGCCAAGGTGAAGTCTTTTCCAGATGCCTCAACTAAAAAGGGAATTAGATGCCTGCATAGTAACATACCATCAAAGACAAATAACTAGCCATGTTCAACAACTGTGAAGAAGTAAAACTTGTGCTGACCTAAGTCCATCATCCCCGATGGGATTATCACTTAAATCCAGTTTCTGCAAGGCAGGCATGTGAGCAAGAGCATGTCTAAGATTGTCTGCATCTTCTTTGTGAAGATTATTTCCCCTGAATGAAATGATAGTAAAATTTCAAATAACTACAACACAAAAGTATGCTGTCCAGATTTATCACAGCCATTGATCACCAAATCCACCCTACTAGAATTATCTAAAACCATTCATTTTTGCGTATAATCTTTGTTTTATTTCATGTAAACAAGGGTACCAAGAAAAAGGGGTCATGCCTGAGATTGAGCACATATAATGAAGCTAATGATTTGCCAGCTCCTATGGTGAGACCATACTATCTTTATATTTCCAGGTGAAACTAGAAAGCCATCCTGCTATCTGCAAGAGAATTACATTTGACCTTGAGTTAGTTTTTTCCTAGAATAACAAAGACAATGGAAAGAAAAACTTGTATAATATGCACCTCGTTATCAGAGAGATCTAGGATGGATATGTCAGACGCAGCATCAAAAAGTGTAGTAAATATCGACCCAGCAGAGTCTCTGTCCAGGTGGGCGTCACAAAATCTCAATGAATACAAGTGCCTGACAACAAAAGTTTCAAAAGCAAAATCAGGAATCAGGGGTTAAAATTCACTAGGTCAATACAGTCACTAAGCATCTGACAGAACAATATATGCCTCCTATATTCTGAGGTACTGAACTAGCTAAATATTTTCCAGATACATAGATGGCCATATTAACTGGAGAAATGCCTTTCGTGGAGAAAGGTGCACAAGATCCCATAGTAAAGCCAACTTGTTTAAATGTCTATCTTGGTTGACTTTTACTTTTTGCTTAAATCAAATCTTGTGGCTCATGTAATTAGATTTTGTTTAACCCCGAAAAACTTGAAACTTTTTCAGCATATGGACAATCACATGTAGATTTACACATGATTTTTTCATAATTATTTTTAGATTCAACTAACATTTTAAATTTTGGTGGGAACTATTTGCTTTTGCTGAGTCTTAAAAAAACAAGCCATTAAGTTTTTAAGCTAATACACTCAGTTCTCTGTAGAACATATAATCCAGTCATTTGATTATTGTGATGCTATAAAAGGAACAAATAAAAAGTAGAAAATGATCACAACATAAGTGAGATGCAAATATTACTGTCCAAGTGACACCCATCTCTTCTGAACAACACTCAAAATACAAACTCCTTATAAGTTGGTTCTTCATTTGGATTTCAGGCACTTAGTAATTAGTTCTTAAACATTATGCCATGAAAATGATGCTGCATGCAGTTGTTATACATCAACAGTGAATTCTCTTGTATTAGTTGTAGTATGTGGGTTTACAACTTCTTGGGATTCTTTAAATCTTTACATTATAGCATAAAATAAAATCGGAACACAACAGAGTCCGTAACATAAAGTTTATTGTTGAAGAGTTAGACTAAGCAGTATAAAGTGCAATCAGAAGTTGGTTATAACACAAAACAAAGATTACCTTCCACATGAAAGAAATGACGAGAATTCAGAAGGTAAGACTGAATTGCTGTTGAGAAAGCTTGATGCTTGAATGGAGAATTGCACTATTCCATGAGATTGCATTCCCTTAACATGAAGCGAAGCACATATTGAACCAATGGAAGTTGAAGGAAGTTTGCAGTGAATGAATTCAAGGGATGTTAATGTTTCACAGTTCTGGAGCAGAAGTGGGCATAAACCTTGAACCTGTGGAATTGTGTTTTGTAAGCTTTCACATCTGAAATAGAAGGCTGTGCGGAATGCTTGGTTGATATTTTTTCCATGACAAGAAAACAATTGAAAAAACTGGTATATTAACTAACATTCATGCATAGCTGGAAAATTCACTAAAGGTACCTATTTTGCTTAATGGGGAATTGATCATACAAAATACCAGTAAGAGAAATGCTACTAGGACATGACAACTATAAGTTAGAAAAGCATGAACCCTTAGGCCAAAAATAAGCCCACTTTTCAAACCACCAAAAAAAAGCACGAATTATATATCTGTGAACATATACTCTTGGGACAACATCAACCTCACTTTTCAATTGAACCAAAGATAAGGCATGAACTTTTGTTTTCCACCATTGACTTTTCTGCCCCAATAAGTTTATCTAGCATCTAAGGTGACTAATTGAAGTTCACAAGTTGCTCAAACTCCACAGATTAGCTCAAAATGGATGATATGAAATCCTAATTTGCAAACTCAATTTGGGGCAAAATCTTAGGCATCTAATATGTGAACTCGATTTGGAGATAAAAATCATTTCTTCTTAAGAATGAACCAAAACCCTACTCAAACTACATCTATTTTGTTTGAATACAGGTGTCGCTTAGCTCAGTTGACATGTCTATTGTACATGTCATGGCTGTTAGCCACACAGATGCAGCATAAGCCTTATTTCCAGAGAAGGTAAAGATGGATATTTTTGTTCCTTGAGTAGAAGTTTGTGTTCCTTTTGGACCGTTCCAAAAGTGAGGTTATATCTGTCCTGAGGATATAAGTTCATAGACATTTTTGTCCATCGAGCAAAGGTTTGTGCCTTTTTTTGGGTCATTTGAAAAGCGGGGTTATTTTTGTCCTGATGGTACTACTTCGTGTTTTTTTCTGGCCTTTGGCCAAAGACAAGTTATCCAAGTATTTTATACATGACTTTGGACATCACCTCACATGCACTACCTGTGTTGAAGCACAGTTACCCCATGTTCATGTCAATCCCGTGTCTTTGTTTGCAATCAGTTGCTAAGAAGTGCAAGTGAACCTTATGCCATCTATACCTACTGTACAACTTCACACTTGGTTTGACCCCAATGGGACCAGTGCCCAAGACTCTCTCCTACTGAACATGGATTACAGGTAACAAAAGGAAGTACTTTCAGCAGAAAGTGCAGATCTACAATGCCCATCCTGGCAATGTCTCAGTAGAATCTTCTCAGTTTTTTATGACCATCACAGGTAATATCATCAATAGTCTTTGACTCATGCTCTTCTCTTACAAGAACTAACTGCCACTGAAGTATAATAGTGGATTGTGCAAAAAAATGCACAGCACCTAATCATAGTAGGCAAATTCTAGCTCTATCATGCCATGAGGTTTTGGCAGAGCTGAGATATTCCATCTTCAAAGATACAGGCTTACTTGTGCAGCTGATTGAGTGAGCGAGGAGATGGTCAGTCTAGAAGCAGATAAATTTAAAAGGCATCATTCCCATAATGAGCTTTTTTTGGCTTTAGTGGCTCATAACTTCTAGCTTTAGTAATGGCTTTTGCTAAAATTAGTGTTTGGCAAATATAATGCTTGCATTTCCTAACTTTGTGGCTTTCACAATACCACAAAAGAAACAATAAAAGTTCAGATCAACCAGTGTTATATTATGATATGTTATTCCTTTGTGTTGACTAATATTGTCCAAGAAAAATTTGGATTATATGTTCAAAGTAGAAACTACAGGCAAAATCCTCCCTGATTACCCCCTTATTAAGCAATCTAACTGAAACTGAAAGCATAAAAGAGGAACCCCAAAAATTTAAGTCTGAAAAGTGTCATGATGTTGTTTGCATATGACTAGTTCAACATTCAACAATCAACTATCCCCCATTGGCTTAATTCCAGATCATCAGCCAAAGAAATGCAAAAAGGGTCATCCTGCATGCTGGCCTCGCACTACCTTCTACTTTAAATATTAATTTATCTCCATTGTTGGCTCTTCTTAGAAGGATTTCTAAGAGAATCGTGTGGGGACCATGGGTATGTCCACCTTTAGTCATGTCTTTTTCTTTTTCTTTTTTATTTTCTTTTTTTTTTTTTTTGCCTGGGAGAGAGAGGGCAGATTAGGGAGGGTAACTTACATGCTCCTTTGTTCTGATCCACTGAAGTACCAAGCTTTCCAATCTAGAATTCTTCAACAAATGCTGAAAAAATGAAATACTAAAGTTAGATTAACCATTTATTTTTTAACTCTTTGGCCAACAGACTAACATTTATTGACTCAATCCAGATGCTTACTGCTTTGCCAGTAAGAAGTTTTCAGGCCAACAACAAATCATTTTGGATTCGCACACGTTCCGGAGGTTAAAATGATAGAGCATAGAGCCATTTTTTATCCGTTCAGACCACATTAAAAAGAGACCAAACATAATATCAACAATAAAAGGTAATCTAGTTTCTCTGCATTAATTAGTTGGTGGTGGTACATGCAATATGATACTTATGTTAAACTTCATGTTTAAGTGCTGGAAATTATAACAAAACAATGACATCTTATAGTAGCTTACACAAGTTTCTTCAACGCATAGCACATTTCGAAGTCTCAGAGATCTGCAGAACAACAAACAATACAACAAAAACACAGTTTCTCACTTCCACTGGAAAACCATTTCATTATATATTACAGAACAGACTCTGGATGAGAAATAGGCAGCATATCCACTCATATAAGAATGGTGATACTATCATATCAACACATATCTATAGAAAATTACCTCATGTAGTGTCCAAAACATTCACAATGCTGATAAAGTTTTGAGAACTTGGGCATAGAAGTATCAGTTTGCCCCTCATAACCAAGAAATTTCAACATAGCATCTGTGAAGAACAAAGAAATCATAAATGCTGCCAAGAAAAAGAGTTTTAATGGATGGCTGATATGTATCATTGTGAATGATGTATCAAAGCCTGTCTTAGGCTCATGTTCTCACTTTCAAAGCTTCATGTTTGACAATAAATATATCTGAGAAATACAAAGAAGGACCTTAGGTAATATACCTGAAATTCTTATTTCGCCTAATTTCCCGTCAAAGGATGGGAGCAGTGCAACCTCCGCTGCTTCATCTATGCACCTGATTTCCAACAAGAAGAACGATAGAATCAAAATGATGGCGGAAGATAAATTTTACACCGCCATCTATTTTAAATCTATTCATCGTACTTCTGCAAGTGCATCTCCCAATATGCCTGCTGCCAATCAGCTGGTTGCACCTGCTCAACAAGCTCTGCCCAGCGCCGTTTATACAGTGACCTCCACGCATCACTGAAGCTTCCATTCCTATCACAATAAACTCGTACTCAATATCTTCTCTCGAAAAATGACTCATCCAATAGGATGCTCTCTACTAAAACTCAAATTAAGGCACGACAAACTCTCACAAACCTCGCGCGTTTTCTACCATTGTTGAAGCAATCATCCAAGTCATACTCATCCCGTTTCCATTTCGGCCTGCTCAAAAAGAATTTCTAGCGAACTTGTAAAGCAGACGGTCGGTCAACAAGGAAAAAACACCATAGGCGAAAGACACGAGAGATTAACAGACGCATTTCTCATCATCAAGAGCGCCAGCCGCATAAGATTGCACACTTCCTACTCGACTCCACAGCAGTTAGTCGCCTCAACTCCAGCAAATGCGGAATCCGACACCACACGCAGGATCGGACATGCGCATCACGAAACGAATTGACCGCAAGAAACGATTCAGAGCAAGCAAGATGAGTCCACTCACATCTCGTTCTGCAGATTGTGCAAGCCCAGCGGCGGCAGGCGAGCCACCAGGGCGTCGAACAAATCCGCCGGGAGCTCGTACACGTGCGGAAGGACATCGTCCCCTGTGAGATTTTTCGCGGCGAAGCCACAGCATAGCAGAGAATCAGAACGAGGTAAATCCTGCCGTGCTTAGCGACGGGGAGAAGCTGCGGCTGCCGAATCGCGGAGAGAAGGCTACCTCGGAGGAGCTCGTTCGCGACCGCTGCCAAGGAGAGGGAGACGAGAGACGGAGCTGACTTCATGATCGACGGCTCCGGCCGCGGAGGAGGCGGCGGAGATCGATCCCGGTGGGGTGGTGCGGCGGCGGAGAGAGGACGGCGAGCGGCGAGTGAGATTGACTGCTCCAGCTCGAGGGAAACGGAGGAACCGGCGAGAGGAGGAGGGAACGGACGTCCGGTTCGATGAATTTGCGCGCCCGATTTGTCCTTCTTTTGGGCGGCGGCGAAAATGCTAAGAGCAGCTCTTGCTCAATTTAATTTGATCTTGAATTTTCTTATTTGGTAACATCTTGAAACTTTTCATTTTTGCTTTTTGGAATATGTTGACTATAAATCTTAAGACTCATAACAAAAGCACAATTAAGTTATACAACTTTGAAAATGTATAATCAAGTTCTAAAACTTATCAAATTAATACAATTTAATCATTTCGTTAACTTCATCCAATTTGATTAACAAAAAATACTGACATGACTTTTTGTTCTTATTTATGGTACGTTTGAGAAGACTTTTGGGAAAATCTTTAAAAACCTTTAACTCTGTTTTTCCAAATACAATTGTGTTTGGTAAATTGTATTTTGAAAGCCCTTTGTGAAATACTTTGAGTAAAATGGTGTTTGGGGAATTACATTTACAAAGGATCTTTGTGATAAAAAAATTATAAAAAAAAAATTAAAAAAAAAAAAAATTGACTGAAAGGGTAGCGCCAGGCGACCCCAAAGAACCCCCGGGGGTGACGGGGTGGCAGATCGCGCGACGTCATTACGAACCTCCGACGACCCTAGATTTGGGGCGGTGAGGTCGCCCGACGCCATCTCGACCTCCGTGATCTCGGATTTGGGGTGGTGAGGTCACACGTGACGCCACCTTGACCTCGGCAACCTAGATTTGGGGCATTAAGATCACAGGAGGACCTCACGAGAGGTTGTGCGACACCGCTATGACCCAAATCCGGGGACGGCGAGGTCTCACGACCCAAATTGGGTGTGGCAACCCGTGACCCTACCACCCCAGATCTGGGTCATGGCGGTCACACCACCCCTCGATGTCGGTTGTGCCACTCCCCAGCGATCGATCGTCTAGGCGATGATCGCTCGCAACGGTCGCCAGCAATCACTCACGGAAGAAGAAGAAGAAGAAGAAGAAGAAGAAGAAGAAGCTCGTAGAAGAGGAAGAAGAAGAAGAAGAAGAAGCTCATAGAAGAGGAAGAAGAAGAAGGACAAAACTAGACAAACAAAAAAAAAATCAATGAGGATAATTTGGGAAGAAATTTTTTTTTTAATCCCTCAAGCTCAGCATTTTCGATAAGCTAAAAGCCCAAGGCAGCCCCCAACTTACCTTGGGCTTTCAGCCTTGTAAAGCTGGCATTTGAGGAATGCAAACCCAAAAACAAATGCCAAACACACTTGCAAGCAAGGGGCTTTGGACCCCCAAAGGGCTTTGAGAAGTGGTCTCAAACGCACCCTTACTCTATTCTACATGGCATTAATATGACTTAAACAAGCAAGATAAATAAAAAATGCCGTCATTTTAATCTACATTTTTTGATTTTTAAAAATAATATTAATTAAATTAAATTGATAAATAAATTAACAAGTGAGGGCTTTGCTGGCCCTCACTATTGTTGCCCCACTATTGTTGGGGCAAGGGTCATTGGGCTTCAACTAATGGCTAGCCCTTGGCCTGATTTGGGCAAGAGATAGCACCCTCACCTACAGTCTACTAAGATTGCTAATGACTCCAACTGACCCTTACCCCATCATCGTTGGTTCTTCGTAGTAATGGTGGGGCGACAACGGCGACGATGAGAGCTAGCAAAGCCCTCACTCTTTTGCCTTCTTCTTATTATTTTAATTTTTAAAATTTAATTAAATTAACATTATTGTTAAAATTAAATTTGGACCATCACGACATCATTTTTCGCTTTTTTCTTATTTAAGTCATGTTAATGTCACATAGGAGAGAAAAGGTAATAAAAAAAAAGTCACATTACCATTTTTGGGTACCCAAATTGAATGATGTTAACTAAAGGAATTGTTTTAGGACTTCATTACACTTTTTAAAAATTTTAGCGCACAATTATACTTTCGTAATAAGTTTTAAGATTTTTAGGAAATCTATCTCTTTCTTTTTTTTTTTTTTTTTGACCAATATGATCTGTTCTCTTTGAATTAAAACTAATTTAATCCATCCAGGACTCGCAATGAGAAGATCCAATTTTATCCTTGTCTCGCAAGGGTCAGCGGCCCACCCAAGGGAGCGGCCCTCATAGGTGTTTAGCCGAGGGATTGCAACCCATTGCTCGAGCCCAACAGGGGTCTGGCCACTTTCATTCATGGATTTGTTTGCTAGAGCAAGCACAATTTTTTTTTCTTTTACTTTATTTTTTTTAATCTTTATGAAAACCTTAATTTGATCTTCTTTAATTTTTTTAAATTTGATGTAAACATTTGATGGCCATTTAGGCGCATTTGGTAATGATTTTATTCCTAGTAATAATTTTTAATCATAAATGGTTTTTTTTTTAATTTTATTCCCAAGAATAATTTTTGAAAAAAAAAAAGCTCTTAATAACTGTTCAAAATTTATATTCTTAGGATAAAAATGCGTTTGGTAGGATTTTTAAATTTTTTATTTTTTTCTCTTCTTCCTCCTTCTTTGTAGTATGTCACCGGACAGGCAAGACAAAGGTTTTTCGAGCTCGCTAGAGGCTCGCCAGATTAGGCGAGGCTCGACCTTGCGTGATTGGCCTTGCCTTGGCCTAATGAGGTCGAGTCTCGTCATGGTTGTGCAAGGCTCGACCTCACCCAATTTTGGTGAGGCCGAGCTTGCCCAGCCACTAGTGATGCTTGGCCTCAGCATTGTCGGGGGCCAGCGACTAGCCAAAATGAAGAAGAAGAAGAAAGGGGAAGAGAAGAAGAGAAGAGAAGAAATGTGGAGAAAAAAAAAATAGATTATAGAAATTGTTCTCAGGAATAAGAATTATTATTTTTTTACTTCTTAATTCTGTTCCAAATCTATTTATGGAAACAAAAAAATAGATTTTTGTTCTCAAGAACAAAAATCTTACCCAATGGATTTCTGTTCATTTTTTATTTTGAGAAACAAAAGAACAGAAATACTTGTTCCCCATAAGGTTACTAAATAGGGCCTTAATTGTCACATTGATGTTTTCATCAAAGTTTCTCATGGAAGGAATAATATTCATTCAAATCGGAAAAGTTCAAGAATATGATTGCACCAATGAAAGTCTACCAACGACAGTTGCACAAATAAAAAAATTCAAGGTCACCCCATGCCATTATCCCTACCAATTAACGAGAGCCATGTATCATTGTCAGTAGTAATATAGCGGTCGATAATTCCCAAATTAAGGAAAGTGAATCCCATCAATTGAAATGAAAGGAACTTGCACCATGACATAGGAGCGAATTGCTTAAGGCACAATTAAATACTAAAGGGGGTTGAGGAAGCGATTATGGAGAATGTGTCGGTGATGAGATCAAGACAGCTACCCAAGTGATGTGATAGGCACCTATAATCATATAAATGCATTTATCGATGATGGTGAAATCCAACGATGATCATGAAATACAGCTATCGATATGTGGTGGTGAATGGTCAATGAAGATCTTGTTTTGATGACAAGACCAACGTATAGCCGGTCTGGTGAATTTGGTTAGGCCTTGGACACATGGAAAAGAAGAAAGTAGGCAAGGGACCATACCAAAGATCAGGATCCCGATGGTGAAGTTCAGTGGCACTTAAAGAGTTAGAACCACTTGCGGATAAAATCGATGTGCATAATGAGGCCTAAAATTGTACAAAAGCAGTAATAATTGTTACTGCATTTAGATAGTGACTGCTTATGAACGGTTGTGTCTAATAGATTACAAAAAGCAGCGTGTAATTATTGTAAAGGAAACAATCATAGGAACAAAATTCTTATGTGCTTCTTTCAATTTATCAGTGCTAAGTCCTTGCAAATTCTTTTCAATTGATGTTGCAAGAATTTAAGAACAATACGGCGGCATTCCATAAAAAACTTCCAAAAAAAAAAAAAAAATAAAAATAAAACCAACCTTTTAGCAAAAGGTTTTTTATACCATTTGGGACAACTCCCAATTACAAGCAAAACAGTACAATTATAGGTAGGCAATTATATGCTTCCGAAGATAAAAGGAAAACAATAACCACTCATTAGAAAAGAGACACTAATTCAGTACAACATAAAAAGTCGAAACACAGGAAATTACGTTGACCCTTTAACATGCGGTAAAGTTCGTACTCGAATTAAGAAGACACACTTGAGAGTCGGAGATTGATTGCTCCGAAATTGCCACACGAGATAACTTCGGTTTTTATCAGATCTTGGAGTCCAAGGCCATAATCGTGCTCAGGTTCATGGGGCTCATGTAGTCGGCCGGGCCACTCAGGATCATCTGGGCGATAAGCCGGGTCGCGCGCTCGGTCGGGTGGAACGGGTCCCAGAACGCGTACACGTTCCGGTCGGGGCACAAGTTCGATAGGGGATTACATATTCCTAGCCCGTTGTAAGCCCCTTGTCCGCAGCATGCCACTTTTGATGTGATGAAACCTGGTCCGAAATGTGGAAATCAGGATAAGGCAAATATAAGCGATACAAGGCAGCGCTGGACTAAGCCGCTGCGAACTGGTAAAGGGTGTCGTGAAGAGAGCGTAAACGGGAGGCGAACCGTATCGCTGGGGGTCGCTGATGAAGTCCATGTTCATCTGGAACGCGTTAGCGGCGATGAAGACGTCGGATCCAAGCTGCTGGTTCAGTCCTTGGGTCATCCGGACGAGTGCCGGGTTGAATAGGGCGGCGGCTTGCTGGGGCTCCTGCACGCACTCGCCGTTCAGGCTCCCTTGCGAGGCTAACTCAGCCGGAACACAGCCCAACGGCCCGGTTCCCGTCACCAGCACTCGGCGGGCTCCCAAGTCGTACAGCCTCTGCAGACAGTGTCACATTAAGCACAAATCTGTCATCTCCATCCATGACTTGGCTAAGAAATTTGATTAGGTATTTTACCTGGAGGATATTTCTGTACTCGGAGATGAGGTAGTCGGAGAAGGCTGGGAGGGTGAACTCGCGCCGCCTCGCCGATAAGGGGGTGAGGAAGTAGTTGTTGACGAAGTCATTGCCGCCGAGGGTAATCAGCACCAGTGCCTCGTTCACCCGCCGCTGCGCCTGATCAGCTCCGATCAGCGCACTCAGCCTTGCTTGATACGCCTGGAAATTCGCGAACTGCTGGAACATCCTTATTATGGTGACCTGCGACAAGAACACCACAGTTTGATAATTTCAATCAGCTGCTGTTAGTTTCGGTTAGCCAGACACGACGCATCACATGAGATTGTGAGTTCCAAATTCATACATATCGATGATAGACAAAGTTGGTGACCGCGAAGAGCGAGACAGGAAAAAATTGCCATACCTAACTTAAGGGGCGAGATACAGCAATTTTATATCGAATGCAAAAGATTGTAATACATATTCTTTTAAAATTGCACCAAACACCACGTGGCCTCTTTTAGTCGGCTGTTCTCTGTTCTTTTTTTAACTTTTGTCTTACATAAGATATCAAGATTGATACTGAATTTTCACATTATCAAACTTCATTAACATCAGAGATCCCATCACCGGAGAACATAAAAGGGAAATGGAGGTAACAAGGAAGCACCATAGACAACCTTGTTGCACATTGTCACTTATTCTCTAGTGATACGATAGACGATATAGTATTGTGAATCAACCTTCGTATAACGAGTTTTGAATCAGAATTTATTCTCTTGCATTACCTGCTCAAAGAGTTGAGGAACCATTTCATGATAATAGGTCTACAAAATGACCATAATTTTACTTTTAGCCTTTCCTCATAAATTAGTTGCAGGCATCAACGTCTAGAATTAAAGCTTTTCGACCACCCAAGATAACACTCTACAAACCTAATAGTGGGTGTCCCTTTCGGTACAAACCATCTTCACATTACTCCATTACCATTAGTTTCACATTTTGACTGCCTCATACGTTAGCAATCCTAATCAATGTCTCCACTTTATGTTCCATTTTCAGATCTCCATTTAAATGGAGGCCTACCTGCTTCTTCTTGTGGGGACTGCCCCATTAATTGGTCTTGCTAAAAAAAGGAGAGGAAAAAGATACAGAGAACCCAAACTTAGGTGGAACATCACATGACCAAAATCATTTTTTCGCTTTTGTTAAGGGACTGAAGAGACGTACAAACTGAACGCCGGTGTCATTGAGGATCCCGATCCCAGCGGATGCGAAGTTGGCGCCGACGAGCAGCTTCTCCCCGTTGAGCTCCGGGCTCAAGTATGGCAGCGTTGGCTCCGAACCAATTTGCTCGCCTGAATGACATCCCATTTGCTTACATGTCAATTACTAGACAAGCATGACGATGTTTCTTGAAACAATGTCACTACGTAGCAAGAACATATGATCCTTTAAGCTTGTTTTATTAAGTGACAATAACAACTTCTCATTGAACATCCAAATCTAATAACGAGTCTTTCTATTCAGTGACCCTAGTTAATAACCTCGAAGCCCATATTAGATTTTTGTTACTGGTAAGGGTGCATATCGCTGCTCCAGAAAAAGAATGAGGGAAAACCCCGCGCTACATCAATCTAGGAGCATGAAGTAACGATGACAAAGTAGAGGAAATCGACGTACTGATAATGTCGGGTAAGTTGAGGCCGTTGGAGAAGCGGCCGGTCGGGCGGTGTGTCGGGTAATCGATGCCGTTCGGCGGGGAGTCGGCGCGAGCAGTGGTGACCAGGTAGTTGTTGTTGCCGCTATCGACGAGAGAGTCCCCGAACACGAAGAAAGCTCGGGCCGCTTCCGCTCGAGGTGGCTGGGCGGCAATGCTAATGGATAGCATGACCAGGGAAGCAATCACTGAACTAAGCCGAGGGCTAGACATGATGGAGGACAACATCGAAGGGAACTCAGTCCTCTCTCTCTCTCTCTCTTTCTCTCTCTTTCTCTGTGGTGTGAGGAAAAGGATAATCCGCATGGGGTTTTATAGAGGGTTCTACTGATTATGGAGGATCCATCTAATTATCATGCGAGATATAAGCTAAGTTTTATGCATTCCCTATGCTGGTTTTTTTTTTTTTTTTTTTTATCTATTTTGGGAGGCTTCTTGTTCTTTGACCATCTCATATATACTAGTAATTGTAGAGGTCCGCAACTGTTAATGGCGAGAAAGTGGGTCTTTCTAATGGCAAAACTAAAGATTAGGGCACATTATATTATTCAAATTTGAATATAGTAGTTATCATGGACGACAAAACGTGCGTAATTATCTCCTTATTTCGCTGAAATATGTATTTCCTTAATCGGATCGACTGTACGTGCAAACGACATGTCATAATGACTAAATGTCCAATCCATATATAGTAAGGAAATTATTATTAGGTCCATCTATCAATGTACGAAACAATTATGTCTAGTGGTAGTTTGCCCTTTATCTATATGTAATTGCTCTTGAGCTAGATTCATACTTTGCTGGCCATCTCATTTTTATATGTCATGAGAACTCAAATTCATAATAAATTTACTAAGGATATTATATTTATGTATATGTAGGTATATTTTGAGCTAACATGCTTGAATGATTTCGATCATTCTAACAATAATTACATAAAAATAAATAAAAATAAATTGTTGATTTAACTCGATTCACCAAATATGATAAAAGGATCACACTTTGCTATGTCGTCTAATAGGCTGCATATATTATTACATTTAACAAGGCCATAGTCTCGTAGGCTGAAAGCGCAAAAATCTTGGGAAAAACCACAAAAAATTGACATCACTAACGTACGGCGCATTACTCAAAGTGTGTCTCCTCTAGTCCCCTCAATCTTTTGGGCTGTCATCTAGCTGGGATCAACACACAATCAAGCACAATTTCTCACCAACAATATATGGCAGGACCATCGACAAGTGATTTATTGTTTGGCAGGCCATAGTAAAGCGCCACCTCCATGTTAGCAACCGAGCGAACCGCGGACAAGACAGACATGATCAATCAGGAGAACTTAAGGTTGCCGTTGTGTTACATTTCAATTCAAATTTCATTTCATCGGATTGATGCCGTCTTTTACGACGCGATGCTGCTTTTGGGTCTAGATGATTTGAGCTGATAGATAATTTACACACTAGAATGTGGTCAGAGTAACCAAAATGGAATATGCATGTGAGAAGCCAATACAGGGAAATTACTGAACCGCGAAACCCATATCTCCAACTTTCTTGACTGTTCATTTTACTGAAGGATCGGATCAGAGAGGTAGGGTGCGGCAGTATACTTCCTCTTGCCCAGAAATTGACGAAACAGTCGAAAAATCTTTATCTTTTGGCTCAATAATGGAGGAATCCAGTCGACCAAGCTAGACCGGCTCCAGAGATAAGAGCACACCGCAGTGAATGGGACAAGCAGTAACTGAAGGTGGCCCAAGACCTCCACCTAAAAGTATCCAATTGGGCACGGGCTGCATTAAATGGAGATGACTTGTGATATTTCCCTCCTCGAAATTTCATGCATGATTTCAAGGTCTCGGTTTCATGTGTAGTCCGCGCACCTACATGGTTTGAAGGCATGTGTGAGGATGTGGGCACGACTTCATGTCGTCGCATCGGATTCTCGGGAGGAAAGAGGGGGATTGTTAGGTGGGGCTTTCTCCGGAAGAGACGCATGAAAAGAGTTTGGTCACTAAGCCAGTATAATGATGGTGAAACGTTTCAAGTCGGCAGCGTGCTGAAGAGATATCCACCAATATCAGACTCCGAATCAACTGATTCGATTCATATACGGAAACGCCGGTGTCAGGAATGTCACTTTGATCTGATACTGTAACATCGCATAAGGTGATATGTATACACGTGATATAGTAATCGTTTAGGCAAGAGAAGCCGCGGAAGGATTGGAGCGGCCGCACGAAGAGGCCAATGCCTACTGCTTATGAAGGTTGTAACAAGTGCAGGTGTTGTCGCCGGTACAATGGAGGCTAGCAAAAGTTAGCTCTACAGTTGACGTAAACTCACCGCTGTATTTAGGCAGCTGGGTTTAGAAAAAAATAGGATAAGAGACAAAAGTGACAGTGCACAGCACCGATGAGCAAAACAACGCGATAACTATAAAGAGATATACTGAGCAACTAATTTTACAGATTCTTTATGGCTCTGACATTACTACATTGATATTTCCTCAGAGCACGCCTGCAGTCATCTACCTCTTAAAAACACGAGACACACACACGGAGTACACGCATATCTATACTCGTATACGTATTTCGTTTGCCTTCTGGTTCGTGTAATCTAAATAAAGACTCTACTGTGCCCATGCACCACGATCTGTTTAGTTCCCCAGGGGGCTTCAATCTATCACTGGTACTTTCACACAGGCAAATGACCCACCGACAAAACCCTAAACACGAAAGAAAACCCTCGCAACGTACACCAACTTCTAAGTTTTTTGTTTTGGGGAGAGAGAGAGAGAGAGAGAGGGAGGTGATTCAAGTTCAAATTTGCTCTCTTCTTCACATTTCTCAAAGTAAGACTAGCATAAGTCTTTATCAAAAGTAAGACTAGCATAAGTCTTTATCATGATTGAGGCTGTAACTAGCAAGTCGGTCACTGTAGAGAAATGTTTATATAATTGTCTTTAATTTATTTCAGATTGACAGTTTATTTTGGGTCATAAAAAATAAATAACAAATGATTAAAAATTATTACGAGGTCAATTCCTTTAAAAGTTTGTGATTTACAATATACTTCTATTTTTACAATAATCCAAAAATAGTTATGCGAACAAAACCCATTCCAATATGTCACTTTCACTTTTAGGTTGCTCCATGATATGGACCTTTCTTGAATTAATTGAAATCACCAAACTCCTTTCTTCTATGTCCCTAGTCTGCTCAATCTCTTGGGACCCCCTACATCCTATAAATTATTGTCCCCTCATTTCTTAACAATTTATAGAAAAACAATGCTTTGTATGACAAGTTATCATGAGTCGAGAATTTGAATATTGAAACTCTTTCTCAATTTTTTCTTATGTGTTATTTTCATCATTTTGCCTATTTTCATGTTCTACCAATTATCTTGTAAATAATTATGTCCATATTTTATCTTGAGCGTAAGATTGACTTAGGAGCTAGGGGGATTGTTAAGTCATGTTTTATAAATACATTGTTGGTCTGTTTCCTAAAGGTTCAAACCTTGTGAAGAAGGACTTGTTCAACGTTACAAAATAACACACTAGCTAAAGAGCTAGGTGATCTCCATTTATTAGGTAGGTTTGGAGATATAATACTAGAGTGAAGGTGCTCGTGGCAAGAATTAAATGAGCGCTTTTTCAAAGACTTTATTCTCACAAAGAGAAAGTGCAATATAGCTGTATCTTTCATCATTTGTTTATTTAGTGGATAAGTTAGTAGCCTCCGAGAATAAAACATGGAGGGGGATTAGTCTGGCCAGTCTGCTCCAAGCCCATCAAAGTTAAGTTTCAAATTGTCATCAAGATGGCTCTACCATCACTTCCCTAATTTCTACATGTTTCTTTATGCATGCTCCTTCCTATAATTACATTTTCTCAAATCTGCAGAAGATTGTTTATAGCAAACATAATGTTCATCTACAGTTTTCCTCATTCTAGCTTCCCTATGCATGATAAAGTCAACCACGTACGGCCAATTTAAAGAACACAGTTACATCAATAGATTTCCCTTTTCCCTTTCTTGCACTCAACATCTTACTCTCTTTATGAAACATAGCTCCAACACTTGCCTCCCTTGACATGAAGACGGACAGCCTAGAAAAAAATGAAGATATCGATTCCTAGACTCCACATTCGGAGAATATAACACGCTGCGATTTGCGACCTTTGAAGGCTATTTCATCAGCTTATCCCAAGTCAATGATCAATCATGCATCGCTAGCCGTGCCATGAAACTATTGCTCGGACATATCTGGTGAAACCCTAAAACTAGCTTCCACAACTTCGTACTTAAGCTTTCCGGTTGTGCATGGCTGGTCCAATCACTACTTATTGAAAAAAAACTCCATTCATTTTACTTGGGACAACCTCAGCAACTCACATGTTCTCCTGCGTGCTGCGTCGCATTCATCGCCAAGGCAACAGCACCGGCTTCTCGGTTGAAGCAATACGTGTACGCGCATAAAACATGTAAAGCAATGGACGAGGTTTCTCTTTACAATTATTTCTCCACCAACTTTGTCGTCCCCCATTCAATTGGAGAGAAATCATTAATCATGGTATACGTTCTAAGCTCAGATACCATGTCTTAAATCGGTCCAATACGATCATCATTCCATTCCCAATATAGGGATTGCAGGTGCATGTGAGGTCACGAATACCAAGGGCCTTGCGACGCCCAAAATGAAAGAAACCCTGAAACTTAACTCCTCCTTTTAAAATATTATAATGCGATGTCATCATGTTCATGAGATAAAACGTACAAGCTGATTACTTTTAACATGTATTGTGGATGCTGTGCTTGCTGGGAAATGGCTCGCCAAACCCAACCCATTATTCGGCCAATTAATTAATTCATCTGAGTAAAGTACGTAGCTGGACACGACCTTCATTTAATATGCACGCAAACCACTTTCCATCTCTGCGAGTCCTCTTCCTATGCCGTACGCGCAGAGTAAATAATGCAATTTATTAGATAGATATTTTAATGATCTCATTATTTATCTTTTATTTTTCATTTTTTTTCTTCACGGTGAATTTATCTACTCATGCAGTATTATCCAGTGGATGATGTTCAAGAATATCTCTAGAGGAAGAATAGAAAAGTAGTGGCTTGGAAATAGGACTCTGCTTCTTAAATTTTAACGCTTTCTTAACGCCATGTCCCATTTGTTGCTCAACAATTGAATTCTTGTATATTTAAGATCCCATTCAAGAAAGCCGATTTCACATCTATTTGATAAATCATTTACTTATGTTGAGCTGCAAGTAGAACAATCAATTTAATGGTTGCTAAACGAACAACCAAAGCAAAACCCTCGAGCTATAGCCTTTGGCAACCAATCTTGCTTTCGTACCTCTCAATTTCTATCTTGGGATTCTTCTTCTCCTTGAAAACCCACGTCTTGCTGGACTTGAGCAAGTCCTTAAAAGGCTCATGGAGGAAACATGTGGGAGAATCGCCCGAGAGAGACCACGTGCTATTCTTTTTATTCCCTCTTTAGATAGAGAATTATGGGACTTTACGGTGGTGAAGGTAGACACCATATCAGAACTTTGTTTTGGCTACTATCGGATAGGCGGATATAGTAGCCTCATGCGTCTAGAGTGAGTAAGAATGGGTTAAATACCCACAATTGGGTTAACACACCTTACGGCATTGTCCTCAATCACAAGTTGACCCAATTCCCCCGGTTGAGAACAGTGCTAGGCTTGTGCATTGCAATCCTTAGCGAGAGTTGCTAAATCCCAATCAAGTATCATTGTTCTCAGTCACTTTTTAATCTTTTCATCCACGACATTTCTCACTTTTTCCTCTTGCATGACCTCTTCAAAATAAAGAGAGATTCAAAATACCAACAAGGACCGACCCAATTGCAAGAGCCATCTCACATTTTCGATTCAAGAACAAATGGCTGTGAGTACGACTCCCGCACAGGAAAACTCAACTTGAAGTTAAGGGCCACGGCGATGAATTACCATATCGATTCCTCCCCAGATGGCTGGTTAATTATGATTTTGCCTTTGAGTTATTTAAAAAAAAAAAAAAAACAAGAGAGATTCGAAATTAGCAAAGAAACAACATTGTTTAATCATCACTTGACTCTTCGGTTGCTTCATAAATGTTTTAAAGATACTGTTCATCGTGGAGAATTCAAGTGGAGAGAGTGGCATTGCGGTACAATAACCATAAATATTCCGAAGGACATCCGTTGTCAACGTAAATAAAGTAGAAGAGTCAAAGAAGGGGGGCGGGTTTTAGGGTTCGGCCGGCCACCCAAAAAAAAAAAAATCATCACTTGACTCTTCGGTTGCTTCATAAATGTTTTAAAGATACTGTTCATCGTGGAGAATTCAAGTGGAGAGAGTGGCATCGCGGTACAATAACCATAAATATTCCGAAGGACATCCGTTGTCAACGTAAATTAAGTAGAAGAGTCAAAGAAGGGGGGCGGGTTTTAGGGTTCTGGAAAGGAGAGCGAGGTTGAGGCCCGAGAGGGTATCAAATTTAAAAGAAGAAGAGTGAGACGGCAAGAGTTTTGCAATAAAAAAGAAGAGTGCAAAGAAAAAATTCAAAAATCAAAACGAAAGGGAGATTGGGTTGAAAAAGAATGTAATGTTGCTTGCCAAATATGTAATGTTGGACTGATTTGTCTGGGATGCATGGTGGAAGGCAAGTATGTAACTATCTTCTCACCGCTTGTTTTGAACCCCTCATGACGAACCAAAGAAGGTTAGCCTATTATTAAGTAGACCCAGATTTTTTTCTCAAGATATCGCTTATGCTTTGCATGGACTCTTCTAAATCCTGTCGATCACAACTTGGATTCTTTACCCTTATTTGTCAATTATAACTCCTATACTAAGCCGATTAGGAGCCAAGTAAGGTGTGGGAGGCTCGCCTTACTTCGTGAAATCAAATAATTGAGTTCAAGACTTGATTGTGCTCTATTAAAGCCCATTACCCATTAATCAATACATTTTTACTTTAAAGAAGGCTACTCTTATTGACTTTATTTCTTATATGAAGTCTTTATTTTATAGCAATAAATGAAACACTTATATTCTATTTCTTTTTTGTTCTGCAAGTCTAAGTGTCAATGCATTTATAGTAATAAATGAAACACTTTTTATTTTATTATTTATTTTTTCCTTTCTTTTTATTTTTTATTTTTTTGAGGTTATGTTTGGTAGTCTAGATTTCTAATAAATAGGATTTGATATGATAAGATATTAAATTAAAGAATTTTTTTATATCATATCTATTATTTGGTGATTATATAAGAAAAACAAATTAAAATAAAATAAATAAATTGTTATTTTTTGTATTTTGAATTTCTTATATTAGAATTCAAATATAATTTTAATTTTTTTAATTGAAGAAATTTGTTATTTAAGAAAAATAACTTTCCTACTATGGATATTAAAAACCATATCCACCTGTATCCCACCCCATTCATGGGATAATCTTATCCAATTTATATATTCTCATATCCGATTTTATAATGTATTGAACAAGTTTCAAATATATGATAGGATAAAATAAATTTTTTATAACTACCAAATGTAGCCTTCAAATCCAAGTCTACCAACTAGATAAACTTATTTAAGCAATTACATATCTTTTTTTCACAAGCAAAGAATCCTTACTACCATTTTATCATCCAATTTAAGTTGATGGCAAAGAATCTTCCAACTGGTTAAGTTGATTATTTGTTGGGCTAAGCCCTACAGCGAAGTCGAATCTTTTTTAAATGGAAAGCTGCTTGGACTCCTAACTTTGGGCGTATTGATGTGGGCCCTGTATGAACAAGAAAATTAGGAAGCTTCAACGGCCCAACTTTTTACATATGGAAGCTGGACGAGTCCCACATCGCTCGCCATCACACATACACCTCGGTTTATATATCCAGGTGAGGCAATGTAATGTGTCTTTTTGGAGACTTCAAATAAAATTGGAACAATATAGAAAAGATTAACATGGCCGACACTCACAAATTGAGAAATAGTCTGATTTTTATTTTTTTACTTTGGAGTTATCCTGAATTTTATTGAAAATTACCTCTTTGCCCTCCCTTTTACCTTATGCATATCTACTCGTTGTATGCTTTGAATTATCCCGAGTTATATAAAATTTATCTCTTTGTCATCCCTTTCACTTGTTAAGCAATTCTAAAGATTATTCTTATTCATTAAGCTTCAACAGATATCAAAAGATTATTCAATATCATGGAATTGAATTTCATCGTTCTTGTTTTATTTTTGTTTGTCTATCCATTGTTTCTCTTGCATAATCGGGATAGTATCACAAAAATATTAGAAGATATTATCAAGGTTTAATTTTTTTTTTTATAGATTTACATTTTTATTGGTCTTAATAAATAAGGAGATTATAACATATGACTTGTTTAACTGAGGAGAAAAGGAGGGATTAAAGTAGACCTTCTAAAGAAACTTTAATTCTACTCGTTGGAGCTCTCGGGTTGTCGTTTATTTTCCTATCATCTTTATAGATTACATTTTTCGAAAATGTGATTTAATTAGAAATCTTTTTGAAATCTTAATATTTCGTTTTGATATTTTTCCTAATCTCTTCTCCAATCAGGTTGATTGACGTGCTTTATTGCGGCAGTTGGCATAAAAAAAAACAAGTGGAGGATGGTATTTGCTTAGTTCGTTGGTGTTAGGGTTTGAGGATGGTTTTGGTAAGGATTCGCTTAAGATGTCTTGCTTATCTTAAGAGACATGACAATACCTTTAGAAGCCCATTCAGCATTGAAAACCCTACGTCTCATCTCCTCAAGAACAAGTCTATTAACATTAGAGGAAGTTTATCTGTGTTTAAGTTCCTTCGATTGGATCAACAGTTCAATCCCTCAAGTTCGGGGCCTAGCTAGAGGATGACATGATTTAAGTCTGAAACACCCGACTCTCGGCTCAATAAATCAGAGTTTACTTTCAGATTGCACATTTGGAAGCCTTGATGTTGCTTCAGAGCGTGACAAAGTGCACATCGATGGGTGAGAATTTGCTGGATGTTCCCAAATTAGGATCTTGTGAGATTTTTTCTATGATCTTTAGTGCCTAGGTGGTACATGGTTTCGACGATCTAAGTAGACATTGCTCAGCACGCCACCTTGTTTAAACGCTATCTTGCTTTAAGTCCAGGATGAAGCTGGGTTGCATATGAGCCTTTTCTTTGTTAGTGCGCAAGACACGTCGTCAAGCCATTTTGTTAGCAGTATCCAAGTAAACAAGGTTCAGATTGCAATCGGAAATACAGTGAGCAGGAGAAATAGAACTGGACAGGCATCTAAAATAATCGACGATGAAGAAATGATAACGTGCATGTGGAGCGAGTGCATTGAGGCTAGTCTTTGTGAAGATGGCTCAAGTAATAGCTCAGGCAACAAAAAAAAGAGAAAGAGGAATCATAAACTCTCTTTCACCCGATAAGCTAAAGAAGTAGGCAACTTCCATTTGACGGATGCCAGGATGTTGGGAGGCTGCTCCGCCTTCTCTTCTGTGGCTTGTTATCTGTTCAAAGTCCCAGGAGGGCGCTTTCTGCTTGGATGATACTACTCCTTTGACCGGCTATGATTTGGACCAGATTGTCATGTTAAGGTTCTGACGGATGTCTGGATGTTCTACGCCTATGACAAATGTCCGTTTAAGGCGCTGACAGATTGTCAAGTTACAGAAATTGCAGACACTCTATGCAACAGAGATTACTAAAACAAGTGCGAAGCACAAAGACTGAACCATATTCATTTTGATATACCCTCGGTCTAGTATAACACACGTTCATTGCTTAGAGGGGATGAAATGAAGGTGAAATGAAGGTACTGCATACTGTGTTTAAAAAAACGAGCATCCAAAACTATGAATGATTCTGTGCTTTCCGGAAAGGGTCTTCATTTATGACTGTTTGAGCTTAGAATCCTGTGATTTATGTATGCTTTCTTTATAATCCTTGAAGGAGATGAAACATTATTAGCATATTGTAGGCAAATTAACCATTGTCTATCCGTATTTATTGTGTTGGAGAACGTTGTAATTCAGGTTGATAATCGATGAATAAAAATGGCGAAGATGCCTGCTTGACAAGAAAGAAGGTTTTTTTGACTCAATTAGAAAGTTCATTGTGCTCTGCAATAAGCATATGGAAACTAAGCTGCATATTTTAATTAAAAAAAAACTATGCAGCTGTCTTCACAAGTGTCTCTGGTACTTGGATGCCTTGCTGACATATCTTCAATCATGTATTAGAGAAACATGGATCGATCTTGACAATCTTAGAAGTGCTTTGGTTAAGGTGTCCCGTATGTCTATACAATTATCAGCCTTCTCATCTTGTATTCCTTGCAGCAGGCTAAGAACAAATTCTCTGTTCAAGATTTAGAAAAACCCAACATTATTATGAGACAGTAGCAAAAGGCAGCAACAAATGATTCCTCGCAGAACTGAGATGCAAATTGACTGTATCTTAATCAACAGAGGTCAACAGTGCAATATCTGATCATCACAAACTTAAAAGTCTATACCTCGGCCTCCAGTGCCAAGAAGGGCATAGAAATCAAGTTCTTATACTGTTGCTATTCTTAACCATTGAATCGGAACCCTCATAAACACCAATCGCTAACAAATAATGTTATTCTTACCCAGTAAAGCTCAGGCGGTGAAGAATCAAGAATCTAATCTCCACGTTGGGAGCTGAACAATTCAATAATGGTGAAAACAAGTAGTACTGGAAAGTGAACCAAAAACGTATACATAGTAATCTAAATATGCTTTGACCAAAAAAAAAGAAAGTCTTAACATGCCTCTGGGATCTCATTTTTGAACAAAGATTTGCTGTACCTGTACAAGAACAGAATTAAAAATGAAGAAGAAAACCATTACCTGGCCTATTGAAGCATAATACAGACGAACGGCTTTAGGTGATATTCGTGCATGAGCACTCATACACAGAGCGTTCTTTCAATTTCAAGTAATGATTGACGAGTTCTTCCCTGGCGGGCTTCGACTCCGAATCCAGACTCCACAGCTTTATCGTAAGGTTTTCCATCACATGTTCTCTGTACCAGACACACAGCAGAGATGAAGTTTTCTGAACTTTGATAGGCGAGCTTCGGTATCCACACCTATGACTTGAGAGGAGATGGGAATTTATACTGCACTCAATTGAGTTAAAGTCACGCCTGTCTCGTCTGGCCTTTTGGTGGATTCCACCAGCTTTTTTTTCCCATCAACTTAATTCTCAAGTCTCCCTAACTTCCTCCGGAAGTTGAATTGATTCAGACCCAGTTGCTGGTCCCACCAGGATGCTTCTTGCTCAATGCACTCGCTTACTTTATGGCGAGTTGGTGGGTTTGTTATATGTACAATTGGTAATGACCTGGTAAATTAAATCTAAGACATTAATTTCTGGTGAGTCTCTCCTTTGAACAAATTGACAGAACAACAATTATAATCCATTCATTCCTTTTTACTCCTTAACATTTAAGAGCTCATTATGCCGCTTACTCGGCGGATCTTGCTAACTTTAAGAGCTTATTGCCCAGTCTGAGGGTCAATTACTACATACTTTCGTTCTAAACCTCTGTCATATGTGATGTGGATTTCGGTAATGTGACATCCTTCTTCATATGAGAGGCGGATTTATAGGCTATAGTTTGGATAATGACCTGGCCAAATCCATTCAATTCCGAGTCCCACTGGCCACGTCTTGGTTGAGCCTCCAATGCTTTCTTATCACACAGACAATGCTGCTATAGAAAACCAGAAGAAAAGAGTAGAGAATGGAACCAGCTAAATAAGCAGAGGAAACAGAGTTTACTAATCGCTTGGCTTTGGCTTAGAGCGTCGACTCCAAACGCTTCCAAGTGGGTCAGTTCATAACCCTAGAGAACAAGTTATCTTCTTTAGCCTTGTTTAAGAAGGTAAACTCCTGCAAGCTCAAGACAGACGGCGGTTTCAACTGCTTCTTCGAAGTCCATTGCGTGTATTTTACTTTGTCAGTAGGACCCATCTGGTTGAAAAATTTGAAAGCTTATAGAATAAGCTTCCAGTTTCTTCATGAAGAAAGACTGCAGAATTTCATGTATGTAAGCAGAAAGCGATGATATAAAGATGCTCGAGTGTTTCCTCAGTGAAGAAGATTTTAGGATCTTATGCCAATGCATATTTTGGGCGATGACGTCAATGCATGCAAGTTTATATGCGTACCCGCTGTCCCTGTAACCAACATCGTCAACTTTTCCAACGTGTTGATAGATGGATATTTCAAGTTTGCTAAGGCAATCAACTTAAATAAAAGTGTTTGTGTCGAGTAGGGGTGAGTATGACTCCCACCCTGGAACTAGGAATTGCTCACTAAAAACCAATTCCATTTAATTTGAATTGGAAATCACTGTTGGTTCTACGGATTGACCAAGAACCGGACTAAACTAAGTGGTCCATGGAACTTGTCCCATTAAGCTTCACACACTCATTGCAATATTTTCCAACAAACCAAAGTAAAGCCAAAAAAATTCCCTTTTCTTAATAGCAATATTAGTAAAAAGATTGGACTCATACTAAAAGTTGAAAGCTAATGCCAAAAGTCGATGGACATTGAACTTGAGAGTCAAGATTGTGAGTGAGAGATAGAAAGACAACTCATACGAGGTGAGAATGAGACAATACAAGTACTCACTTGATGGGTGTTGAGCTTCAAATTGAGGATTTTCAATTTTTATTTTTCTTAATATTTTTTGGTAGGAAATTTTTCTTAAAAATTAAATACATATTTATATATTATGGGCTAGTTCTATTGGGAACCAACCATTCCGGTCTGGTCCTGGGTAGTTTCTGATTCTTTTGCACACCCCCGTGTCAAATCAAACTATTACATATAACACAATCCAACATGGATCACCCCAAAATGCCCAAACCATTGCAATGGAAGATCAATATTGGGATCAACTGAAGTTTCATACCAGCAATCTAGTCCAACTATTTAGTTGGCACAAGTCCATTACAGAATTTGCAGTACAAACCAAAGCATATACAAGTGTCTGCTCACTCACACTCAATACATTACATGAAAACTCTGCCACATTGTTGAAGAGCTCGAGAGGAGTCTTCACTAATTTTCTAAAACTACATCCCGCGAAGCCGCATTGTTGAAGAGCTAATAGAGGTAATTCTTCACGTTCCAACGCTCCAGAAATCATTACCCTACACCAAACGTAGTGATCATCAGTTTAGTTAGGAATCACGAATGGTTAGTAAATGTTTCACTAATTGATAGAACCATCAGTATGCACCACAAAAGACTGTTTGAACCCTACCTGGCCATCGCCAAATACGTAGTGCTGCGGATTGAAAGAGGTGTACAAGTCAGAGTCCGGTAAGTTGTTGTCGAGCGTCTGAAATGGCGGGAGTGATTCCATAGTTGCTTGAAACGATGACTGATGTTAGACAAAAAAAATTCGTGTTATAAGACTCTGGAATTACTCTGAAGTATTTGGCTAATGCTCGGGTGCATGGAACATTAATTTGATCGAAAACGATGAGACTTAGGGAAGCAAAACCTGGAAAATTGTATGGTCCCTTTAGTTACTTACCTCCTGATCTGTGTCCTCTGTTGATCCATGTTGAGAAGCAACTGGAGTGTTATCAGTTACACTTGAAACTCCTCCAAAACTTGGGAAAGTATCCAAGCTTTCACTCGGTTTCCTCTTCAAGCGACAGAGGATATAGGGTATCTGTAAATATTTATTTTATAATTAATGTAACAAAGATTAGTCAGTATAATCCGAAAGTTTCACTTTGAATACTCTGGAATGTGAGTCAAAAAGAGAACGTGTAAAAGTATACGTCACATGGTCAAAACAAAAAATGATAATAATACACGGTACCATAGTCTAATTGGCTTGCTCTTTTCTTTTTGTAATTAAGGGACGTGAGAATAAAGCTAGCCTAAGCCCATAGAACCAAGTGTATCCATGCACTGTTTAAGTACAGGCCTTTGGATTTGAGCAGCTTGTCCTAATTCACAGTATCCTTCCACTTAGTTCTGAGATTTGAACAGGTAATTCCAGTTCTGAATCGAAAATTTCCTAATGCCTTAACTAGGCCAACACAGAGAAAACAGGCGGGAGAACTGCCCTGGGTTGAGAGATCCCGTACTGTCTTTCTATTTCCTTTCTATTGGAAAGACAAAGATAAATAGGGAATTAGAGAGCCTCACGATAATAAAGGTAAACACCGCATCAAGATTTCAATCTTGGCTACTATCGGGTAGGTATTGGCTCATTTTGTTGAAAGCCGTTGATATAATGTTATAGTTCAAAAGAACCATCATCCTACCTTTTTCAGTTGATGCACTAATGTTATAGTTCACACAAATTTATTTTGCAAAAAATACAAGAGAACCATCATCTGCTAATGCACTATCAAGTTACTCTACACAAATTTATTTTGCTCATGAAAAATACAAGAGAAATCATAGATAGATCAAATGGAGAACCTGGAGGGTTGAGGAGTATCCACTAAGAAGTTCATGATTTAGGTGATATTCATGCATTACCCATCCAGTCTTGGTGCAACCTTTGTAAAAGACCAAAATCCTCTTGGTGCCTATTAAAACCTTAGTGTCTCGATCTTTTATGTCATCCTTTCGGCAAGTGATCTTCCAATGACCACTCCTTGTCTTCCTTTTCACGTGCTCACTATTTTGGGCTACATAAGGAGAAGGACACATGAAGAACCAGTCCCACCCATCTGATGGAACATTCAATATCCCTGCACTCATACATGGCAAAAGACTTAGGACAACTTATCAAAACATTATAAATGGATAGAGCGTATGAACAACTTTTCTATGTATAATTGCTGTTACGATATCACAAGTAAAAGTAACACACATGCCCAAGTTAAAAGGGAAAAGAGTAGCCGCAGGAAACTCACCTGGATATATTCTAGGTAAATCCCAAGGATCCCATGCATAGAAATCCTCGAGCTCGGGGATGACCCAACTGTCGGGGTATCTTTGTACCTTGCCCATCAGGTAATGATTGACTAGTTCTTCCTCGGTCGGATGGAATCTGAATCCCAGCGGAAATTGATCCATACCGAGGGTAAGCACGGCTGATTGACTAAGACAAGTGATACAGATTGAGTAACTCTGAGTCCGTGTTTTAACTGGAGATGACAACTTATAATCGGACTCGACGTTGACTCAGGGTCTTCCCTTGTGCCTGAAGCCCTTGTTTCTGAAGGGAAGGTTGATACATTTCTCTATCTTCTACGAGGAGGATTCCACCTTGGAGAAGCTACTGGTGAAATCCTCATTTTATCCTCCCCGTGAAAGTGAGACAAATCCTTGGGACCATTTTGTTTGCTAGTGCCCGTAAAAGCTTTATATTTGGAGAAATTGAGCCAAAGCATGACAACCAAATGACCCTAGGCACCCGGATCGAGCACCGAGCCCATCTAGTCTAGAAGTCCTCGTTCAAGTGCAGCCGTTTTCTGAAAAATATTGATTTTTCTTAAGGATAAGAAGGCAACTAAGGGTACGTTTGGTGACGTTTCTGTTTAAAAATTGTTTCAGGAAATAGAAATATAAAAAATTGTTTATGTTCCAAGGAACAATTTTTGAACCAAACAATGCGTTTGGTAAAGTTTTTTTGGGAATAAAAAATGAATAGAAACACGTTTGGTAAATTTGTATAATTTTTTTATTTCTTTTAATTTTTTAATCTTTTTATTTTATTTTTTCTATTTTCTTTCTATTTTTCTTATTTTCTTATTTATTTTTCCTTTTTCCTTTTTCTTTTTTCTTCTTTTAGCCGCTTCGACCTCGGCCATGGCCGACGGCCTCGCCTAGCCCACCACGAGGTCGGCCTCACTAGGGGCCCGACGCTCGGTCTCGCCTAGGGCCGACGCTCGAGGTCGCCGGCCCTTGACTGCGTCGCCAACCCTCGACAGTCGGTTGCCGGCCATGGCTAAGGCCAATGAATGACCAAAGAAAAAAGAAAGAAAAAAGAAAGAAAAAAGAAGAAGAAAAAAGAGAGAAGTGTTTCTAAATTTTGTTCCGAAATAAGAAACAACTTTTTTTTTTTTGTTTCTTCTGTTCTAAATGTGTTTTTGGGAACAAAAAAATAGTTTTAGAACAAAAATGCAAACAAATGCGTTTTTATTCCTTTTTTTTCCTTTTGTGCAACAAAAAAAAATGTTGTTTAAAAACAGAAAAAAAAAAAAAAAAAAAACAAACGCAGCCTAATTGTCCCAGCCCATCCAGAGCATGCTTCAAGGTTTGGGTAGGCCTGCTTGCCACTAGGCCCGTGATCATGTCTAATCTTAACGATGTATATAGTGGTTGATCTTGGGGAGATATGGTGGTGGCCCTCACTTCCTTAGAACCAAATTTTAATTTTTATTGTTTGAGATAACATTTTTTTCAGAAAGAATTATCTAGGGCATTCAATTGAAATTAATTGCCGCGTCCTCTCTGATCTCAATTTCTTGGTCTACCATTGCTAGCATGGATAATTTTAAAAGAAGATGGTCCTCATGATGACTTTTTTTTTTCTTGGGGCTAGAAATGATCCTCATAATGACTTGAACCAAAGGCCATGTAACTTAACTTACCGAGTTACATGAAAGTAAACGACAACTTTTAATTAAGTTTTCAATATTTTCACTACTACTTTTCATACCTTAGTGAAAATAGCATGATTACAATTGACTATACTTCTGTCCAGTAATCTCCTCTCGTTACCCACGTGTCCTGCAAGACCAATCAAAGCGAAGCAAAATACAATTCTATCTAATATTTCAAGAGACCATTACAAGACTGTGTTTGCTAGAATGGTTTGCATAGGACCGACTAGTCATTAATCTCACAAGGTAAACTCTGTATACGCTTATTTTCCCGAGCTGGATGCATGGTAATTTTAGGGTTTGCTTGATAATCTTTCTATTTTTCCCAATTTCTATTATTTTGTTCCTTGAAATAAAAAAATATTAGAAATTTGTTTGGTAACGTCAATTAATTTATCTATTCCTTAGAGTAGAAAAGTGGCCGGGAAATTAATTTGGTACAAAAACTAGAAGTGGAAAAAAGTAGCTTATTGATCTCGGGAACAATTTCTAAAAATAAGTTATTTTCTTTTTCTTCTTCTTTTTTTCTTTTCTTCTTCTTTGTTGGCCACCACCCTTGGTACTACCTGTCGCCGGCTAACCGCCGACCACCGCTAACCATCAATGGTTGTTGTCGCCGCCACCACCCTAATGACTACCAATGCCACTACTTGCTGACCACTACCACCGACTGATCGCCACCGATTGGTAGTCGATTGTGGTAGTCGGCGGCGGCGGGTGACGTCAGCGGCAGTGATAAGGAAAAATAAGAAAAAAATTAAAAGATATTGTACATAAATCATATCAAACACATTTTTTTTTTTCATTTCGAAGATAGAAATTTTGTCTAATTACTAGAAACATTCTTTTATTGAGAAATTAAATGAAAAATAGGAAAAAATATTTATAAAAATAAATTATTTTTGAAATAGAAATATTACCAAACAGATCCTTTAAATTGCGATGAAAGAACATCCAAATTTTTTTGGAAAGTGGCTTTCGTCTTTTACTTATTGTTTTTTCAAAAAGTTTGTCTTCTCAAGCTTCCTCTTTTTCCAGTCATTTTTCTAGGGTTTACCCCAACTCGGGTAAATATCTCCCGATCCTAATACGTACCTTGATATCCCAATATGTTCCAAGAAGTCGAACAGAGTTAGAAAATTGCATTTAGGGAGTTGATAAGTTGTTGCCATTAGACTTAAAACTGCGAAATTTCCCCAATTTTAATGGTGTCGATTTATTTTTAATCGGATAACAAAATTAAGTTCTTTCCTTTGCCAGTGGTGTCGAAGATGTTATCCTTCTCATGACGGACATCCATGCAACATCCAGGCAACCCCTGTCCCTCGTCTTCCTATTTTATTCTGTCTCATTTAATTTTGCATGGTTGGGAGTCTTCAGCCATATTATGAAAGTCAACTCAGAAACGAACCAACCTCACATACAACATAATCAATTATGAATTCAAGAAAAGTTGGTGAACCGATATTCTTTTAAACTAGTCCAGATGCTTCTTATGAATACATTTACCATTGGATTAATCACTAATTATTTGTTAGAAGTATTTATATTTTAATCGATAGAGAATTGATTTTGATAAACGAAGAGTTGTGATATGTTATTAGAAGTAAGTCTTTGTAGAAGATTAGGCTTGTTTTCCACCAAACTTAAAGCCCGTTGAATGATGATAGACTTGTTATATATGAGAAGGAAAATTTTAAATGAAGACTTGAAGTAGAGTTATTTTCTTGAAAAAAAAAAGGTCATTTTCTCAAATAAAAGCTGGAAATGGTTAAATAACCTTAAATAAATGTTTGAAGTGGTCAATACCCTGAAAAATCTCAAACTAGTACACTTGTGACAAATTTACCCCAAACTATTTTTTTGACCATAAAAATCATAAACTGGTATACTTTTGACAAATTTACCCAAAACTGGTACACTTGTGACAAATTTACCCACCGCTAGTTTTTATTAAATTTTATTCTCAAATTATTAAGTTAAATGACACGTGACAGTTGACCAATATACCGATTTAGGATTTTATGCTCCGTTTGTCACAGTTTACCATTTTTGTGATTTTTTTGTGGTATTAATCCAATTTAGTAAATGGTATATTTGTCACAAATTTACCATTTTTTGGGTTTTTTTGCAGTCGAATAAATTAATTTGGGGTAAATTTGTCATAAATGTACCAATTTATGATTTTTTATAATCAGTTAGGTTTAGGATTTTTCATGGTCAAAAAAATAGTTTGGAGTAAATTTGTCACAAGTGTACCAGTTTGAGATTTTTCAAGGTATTAAACCATGTTTGAAGTGGTCAAATCGTCTCATATAAGAATCTTTGTCCGGCCAGCAAGCACGTGACTATGTCGGACAGAGAATGACTATTTTAGTCAAAAATTTCTAGGTAGATTTTTGAATTTTTTGGAATATTTTCATTGGCTCATATGATGATCTTGCACATGGCCGTTGGCAAAATGACTTCTTTGGACAGTTGCGCTGTATTTACCCCTCTCCTTGGAAATGACATAGATCTTGGGATTGCACATCGGGGAGTTCATACTTCCATGCAGTCACCTCCTTACATATGTGTTAAAGCCCATTATCTACCATAAGTGTACTTGAAATTGCATAGAAAACACGAACTTTCTCGAAAATCGTAGAAACCATGCAATAAATAACAGCAAGTTAAGGATTGTTGTCCCGACCTTTTAACCTGGTCTTCCGACCTCTTCACCTGCAATAAATGACAGCAAGTTAAGGATTGTTGTCCCGACCTCTTCACCTGCAATAAATAATAGCAAGTGGTCTTCTGACCTCTTTACCTCCTTTGTAAAAGTCATGTATCGTGTAAGGACTCAGGCCTTCCACGGTATAATATTGTCCGTTTTGGGTCTTTAGCTCTCACGACTTTAAAACGCGTTACATAAATTAGAGAATACAAACTTTATAAACTAGCCCAAAACTCTCTCTAAACGATGTGGGACAAGAGACGTGCCCTCTTCTTGCGCATGTCCGGGGACCAAGGCATAGACACACCGCCATCCCTCCTCCCCGCACACCACCACCTGAGCCGTCATACTCTCCTCTCTTGGGAGCACAGCGGCCTCGCTGTGGTCCCACACATGATCAGGAGTCGGCTCTGTTACCATTTATAAGGATCCGGGCCTCCCATTGTGTAATATTGTCCGCTTTGAGCTTTCGGCCCTCACGGCTATACACAGTGGGAGACCTAGTTCCTTACACATCCCTCATTGAAAAGTCATGGAATTATTTTATAATTGAACTAAAGCTTAATTCAGAACCAAGTAGTAATGTTAACATGTACCACGGTGGGATGAATCTTCCCATGGTTCACAGAATCCGACTCATACCTCGAGAAAGAAAATCGGACTTACGATAGCCTAGTAAGGATGATGTAAAGTGGAGGCCACGACAGCGTAAGTTATTGCGTATTCGTACCGAGACATGTTTGGCAAAGTCACTTTTTTCACGGAATTTGGGGTGATCGGTTGAATAAATCGATGCTTTTATAAGGCGGGATGGGAAGGATGGAGGAACCAGGATCGTTATAATAGCGAAAAGTGAATAGCCAAAAAATCGGTGCTTTTTTTCACGGATCTGCTCCAAATAATCTGTATGGCATCAACATCTTTTATTCCTAGGTAATTCGAAATCAACTAATGAAGCCGTTCTTTTCAATATACTTGGTAAATTATAAATATTTGTCTAATGAGTACGGGGAAAAAGAATAAACAGAAACGCCCGAGCAATACAAGACTCGTTAATCATAGTACAAGACAGTTTCCTTTCGGGCAAGCTTTAGGGTTGCGGCAGGGGTGCAGAGTTTTATCCTTGAATATCTTAATCTCAGAACAAGCAAATTTCAAGAACAGAGAGACTTCAAAGATATTCCTGCACAAGAAGCAGGCTAAGCATGTCAAGGACTCGAGTCGAGAATGGCGCCCGCGTGTTTGGCCTTTAGAGCCTCATCGATGCACAACAACATCTGACATTCCATATTTGTCATGATCATACAGAGCTTGGTTGTTATTTATCGAACATAATTACACGTGCGAGAGAGAGTGTTCTTTCTTGTCGGACAGGAGCTGCAAGAGGCCCTGGGATAACATAATAAGCAGCATCAAAAGACCACTTCAACCATTGGATGAACCCTTTGCCGCTGAGAAAGAGAGAGAGAGAGAGAGAGATGCATGACCCATTGACACGGTTTTTTGATTTAGAAATAGAGGAATCATATACTACTCAGAGATAAGAATTGGAGAGAGGAACATCTTGTTCATCTGTTCGGATAACATGATCTGATTTCAAGAAAAATTCACATCTTGATTGCTTAGAGATTTGATTGAGTCGAACTTTGAAATTTCCCAATTTTCAATTGATTATTAAAATCTTCAATATTTATTTCTTCTCTTACCATAAGACCCTAATATAATGACATTTATGATATCGAATTAAAAGAAGATTTGTCATCTTAATAAGTTCACTTTTAAAAAATATGTTTGTTCACATCTTAGCCCACTAATTAATGCCGACAAACGGACTAACTACATTCTCTGGCATAAACTAAGCATCAGAAGCATCAGCCGAGGGAGTGTTTTTTACACAAACGTTGAATTTGATTTATTAAAGTGAATATTGAATAACACACAGACACGCGTATACATTTGCGACCGGCAGGAGACAAATATAATCTGTTCTTTACTTCAATGCTTGTGAAGCCCAATTCAGTTGGGGATTAAACAGAGCACAACAATTCAGGCAAAGCCCGTATCCAACATACCCCGAATGCTGATATTAAAGAAGCTGGCGTATTGTCGGATACCGACTTAACCGAAACATTTGCACCATCAAATAATCATATTGGCCGACAAGGACTACCGCAATTAGATATCAGAATACTCAAGCAATTGGAGCCACAAACTAATCTAACTTTTAAGAGAGAAATGAAAGACTCAGCAGACACAAACTACCAAATCAGAAACAGCCTCAGCCACAAGCGCTTCCAGCAATTCCCCTTCTATTTCCCTCCCTAAATTATCGACCACCAATCTGAAATGTCCAAGCCAAATTTTCCCAACAACCTCTTCCTTCACGGCCCTCTCCACGTCCACACAGGTGTGGTCCTCGTCATCTCCAGACACACTCCGGAACTCAGTAAACCACTCCTTAATCTGGCTCCAAACTATGTCGGCCCTGATGGATGATTTCTCCTCCATAAGCAAATCTCCGGGCCCACAACAGAACCTGTCTACCAGGCATTCCTCTGGCCCGAAGCCAGCAATGCCTACAATCGCCGCATTGACACAGTCAAATATGAGCTTCCTGTTTGATCTTCTTTGCCTTCTCTTAGCCTCATTTAAAGGTTTGTCGTCCTCATCTGCATACTTTTCCCTCAGTAATGGATCCAATGGGCTATGAAGTGAATGCCAACTTGAAACATCGGAGTAGGATGGCACTGTGCCATCTTGGCTAGATATAGATAAAAGCTTTTCAATGAAGACGAAACAATCTTCCTCTTCCTCCTTGGAACCATAAGTTGTGGAGGGTTTTGACAGACAAAGAAATGCTCTTTCTGGATACTCACCCCAGGAAAGAGACCGGGCTACAGATCCTATAGGAGGTGACTTGTCGATCAAATTAGATTTAAGAGACTGGACTGGCAGTTGTTTTCCTGTTATAAATGAGAAACAATGTTAGAACACAAGAAGGAAATAACATTTATGAGAAATTTCTCACTTATATGTTTTTAGTATATCTATGTAGAATTTAAGCTGCGATACCAGAGTATTCAGGAATTATACCAGCATCTTCTTCAAAAGACAGTTCTAAAACTGATATTGGGCTTGGCTGGTCCTGGTTCTCACCAACACTTCCCAGAACAGACTTTGATACAGACAATCCAACCTGCAGCAAAGAAGTGCAATCCATTAGATCAGAGTCTGGGTCAAAGCCTCGATAAGCAAATGCTATATAAAACCACAACCATATTATAAGCCACCTGCAGTTGAATGTCTGCAATTCAACAAAACTTATAGTGATCTCAACAAAGCATCAAATTTCCAAGGGAAAGCTCCTACATGAGCAAGCCAGAGGACCCAGACACTAAGCAAAGACATAGCTATCGGAAGTGACCATACTCAACTAATTAGTTATCAAGAGGAGCAATATTGCAATATCAAGGTTTTACTTAGATTGTGATGAATACATAGAAGACATCACCATTCATTTGAAGCAAATACAGCATAGAACTAAAAACCTGCATAAATGTCAAATTTGAAGCAGACCTCAAGTCACCCTACAATACGGAATATTAAACTACCTCTTCAGAGACACTGCTTTCGTTTTGCACCATACGCATGGGATGAGTAGTTTTGTTCAGAAGTCCATGTCGAGCAGAATTTACAGAAGCTTCAATTTGATTTTCTTCAAAATATCGAGAAGCATGGTTGCTGGACTTCCCATAAGGACAGAGAGAAGATTCTCGACTATTGACACTGGGTAAACAAGACTCATCAGCAGATTCACATGTGCCAGATTTTTCGTTGCTCAATCTTTTACTTCTAGATGAGAAAAAATTTGAAACTCTTCCCTTGAATGACAAACTAAGACCTTTTTCCTTAGATTCCTTGCGAACATGCATATTGGATGCCTCATGATCCAAAGTTCGAGTGCTGATTGCATCACTGTACAACATTGAGGATACAGGGAGAGATTTTGATCTCAGAAGACTCTTTGGGGACTCGGCAACTTCTTCATTTCAGATGAGTTATTCCTTGAGCAGGAAGCTGATATCCTTGGTTCCCGCTCAATATTGTTGCCGTCTTCCCCTTTTCTAATTGACACCTTTGTGTCCGAAAGCGCAAGCATCTCACCCAAGGTACCAGAGGTTTTGTGGATATGCCTTTGTTCACGTGTATTCTTATTAGATGCCATAACCGCCCACCTCTCCGAGAGACGCTTTTTCGCTTCTCTAGAAACTGTTGATTCAGGGAGAAAAAGATGTACGACTCAACGAAGAAGCTGAAAGGGGGCTATCAAACCTATTGATGCAGTCCCAAGAATGCCTTGAAGCAGGTGACAAGACTTCTGAATCACTGCAATTCTCTTGTGGAAACTCATATTCCGATTTATTAAATGAACTGCCATCACCACTATAGCCATTAGAGAAAACAGAAGATAGCAGCGTTTCATCTCTACGGTGTCCCTTCATACTTTCTCGGACGTGATGAGTAACCTCCTTGGCCACTTCTCTTGATAATTGCACATCACCATCTTCAGCTTCTTCAAAGAAATCCTCACCAGGCAACTTTTTGGATATCGTGGAAGGTGGCGAAATAGGCTTAATTTCATGAGTTTGGCCAAGACTAGGCTTCAAAACCACAATTCGAGTTGGTTGAGAATCATGGTCACTGCCATTTCGATCGACATAATCAGGGGAGCCAACAGATCTACTTTTACCCCATCTAATCTCTTGGGATGCCTCAGCGGGTCTCTTTGCCAGATTTTCATTCTTCTTTCCCATCACGGGATATTTCTCATTGTCAACCATCTTAGATGGTCTGAGAACAGTGATGCGTTTTGTCTCAGGAGGGGCACAAGTAGACTCCAATTCCTGGAGATGCTTGGAAAAGAGATTATTGGGTTCTTTAATAAATTCAAGCAAAAACTCTCTCTTGGAATTCAAAACTTCCAATGCATCTTGCAACTCCTTTGACCGGTTAAGCTTTTCATCAGTTTCTTGGCATTTTGCTTCCATGAACTTCTGCTGAATGACCGTCTTTCTCTTCTCTCTTCCTTTTCCACCATACCTTTCCATCTGTGGTGATATTTCTCTTGCAGAATTTGTCTTCTGAGATATCTTTTCTACTTCATAAATGTCTTTGTAATCATCAATCTCTCGGTATTTAAAAGATGCATCCTTCATCTGCTCATGCACAAATGTATCTCCTTGCAGCCAACTTTGACATGGTACATCTTGTGGAATTAAACAAGGTGATGAATGGTTTTTCGATGGGCTTACATCTACAACTGAATCAGGACTTTGTTGTGGAAGGCCATCAAAGCCCATCAACTTCGCCACTACATTAGGTGAACCGTGCTTAGACTCCACTTCTCGAGACATTTCTTGTGCAATTAACATCTTCATGGGCATGGAGTTTGATTGTCTGTTAGGTGAACTTCTCCTCGAGTTCGAAGTGATCTGCAGTCCCAGGAAATGCAGGACCTGTAAGGACATAATTTTGGATCCTTTGTTCTGTATGTTGCATGTTTGCTTGCTCTTTTCAGGTGGGGTGGGGGAATTGTCTTCCTATCTCTACTATCAGATTATACTAATCGACTAATTAATATACATTCGAATGTCTTACCATTTTGTCCTCTATGTCATTTCGACAAGATGGACTTAAAATTCTTGGCACATCTGGTTGATTCCTTGTGAGTGAAGGATCTGCAAAGTGACAACTCTATGTCAAACACGGTTATCTCACCATACCAAGAAATACATTAGACAAAAAGCAGAAAGGATGACCAGCACAAAAGACGACAGATTAAATGGAATCTATGTGAATTTGTCCGTGAACAAAAAATAAGGGGCACAAAGTAGGCATATACAAACTTTTACACCTAATTGAAGCCACCAAAGGGGAAAAACCCAGGGGGTGAATCATGAGTCGATAAGTATAAATAGAAGAATCTGTACTGTCTATAATGGACAAAGAGAATCATTAGAAGGGAGGTAATGGTATGGTCTATGAGATTATACTTAAACAGATTAAACTCGGCTCAAGCCAATGAATACATGATTCAAGCAAAAAGAAACTCATACTGACGGAGAACTATCCCACAAAATCAGAGACGAACTGAAGCATAATTACTGGCAATGCTTGAAGTTCTAAAGCACAATAAGTATCTGACAAAGGCCAAGAGGTGCAGTGCACACCATCATAATGCAGTTTATACGTGAGAAGCTTCTTTGAAGCTGCCCCTGTGCTTAGATCAAAAAGGTTCACCATTCTTCCCAGGCATCCTGGAAACTGTTCCTCGGTGCCTCGAGCTTTATTATTCCGAGCTCTATCCATTTCAACGCCTGCAACATCATCATGAAAGAAAGTAGGGATTCAAATCAAAACGACCCATTAAATGAAATGGACCAAAATCCACAGAAAGAGATTATTCTCTCTCTTTTTTTGGGCCAGCAAGCAAAGGCCTCCTCTTGGTACAAGAGACGATATTGAAAATAGAGACGATCCATGTTTACAGATGTTCAACACATCTCGGGTACTACCGCAACGGAGTCAACATTACGCCCTGGACAGATCCCCAGCACCTTCAGTTCAAGAAGGACTTAACACAAACACCAAGTAGTTTCCATTTCCCAATTAGAACCTCAAAGTACCTAAATTGATTCCATTTCACTCGACAGACAAGACAGGAGTATCACTCTACAACACTCGAGAACCCCCAAATCCAACTCAATCAATGTGTAGAAAGCAGATTCCGACCTAAACCCAAAATCCTTCCAGAGGTGCAAAAGACAAAAAAATTACACACAACGGCGACAGCAAATGCAGCTAGATATAGCCGAGACACACCCCTGCATTGAAAACTAGAACGGCAATTCATGAAGAAGAGCACCGAAAAATCAACTGAAAAAGAAAAAACAACTTGCAATCCCAGCACACACGCATGCTGAGCCACGAATCACGCAAATGCCGGACGCACAAGAGAGATATTCAGCCACAGGGAAGAAAAGACGACTGCTTTTCGGCTGCAAAAAAGCGAGATCGAGAGAATGCATTGAAAGGTATAAAAGGTCGCCAGCATGGAGAAGCTACTTTTCTCTCTCTAGAGAGAGAGAGAGAGAGAGACCTTGAGAGAGGGAGCGGTGGATGCCGGCGGCCGGAGCAGGACATCCCGGCGGGGACGCGGCCGGAGCGGGGGGGGGGGCGGCCGGACCGGCGGCCGAGATCCGCCCTGCGTTTCGGGTCGGACCCAGATGCGGAGAGAGAAAGAAGAGAGAGAGAGAGAGAGAGAGGGGAAGAAGTAGAAAAAGAAATGAGTGTTGCTTTTTAGTCCACTGATTCGACGTCGAGCTTGGGGAAAAGGCATCAATTATTATTGCTTTTTTTCGCCTTTTTCGTTCCTGCTGATTTGTTCCTTTCTTTCTTTTTTATTCAGGATTAATTATTTATATAACGAATAGACATCGGTAAAAGAAAATATTTTTGGATGTAACTTTTCTATTTAAGCGCTCCGTTCGTTTCGCGGAAAATAACTTCCAGGAAAATATTTTCCTGGATTTTCCGGTGTTCGAGTAACGGAAAATCACGGTCAACGGAAAACATTTTCCGTTGACCGGAAAACTTACGTGCAAATCTGTGGAAAATGTTTTCCACTTCTGAAAAGTGGAAAACATTTTCCACAACTTCCCTGCTTTTTTTTTTTCTTTCTTTTCTTTTTATTTTTCTTCCTTTAGCTTGGACGGTGGCCGCCCCCGACAGGCCGGCCGGCGACCGGCGACCGGCGACCGGCGACAAACGACCGGCCGCGGTCGCGAGCCCGCCTAGCTCCGCCCCGGCCGGCGAGGCTCCGCCTAGCCCGATCCGTGGAAGGCCGCCTCCCGAGCTCGGCGAGCTCGAGCCTCACCAGATCGGGCGGGCGGAGCCTCGCCCGCTTGGGGCGAGCTCGGCCTCACCCAGTCCGGCGAGCCGGGCGGGGCTCGGGCCTCGCCCGAGCTCGCCAGAGGTCTAGCGAGCCGCGAGCTCGCCGGATCTAGCGGCGGAGCTCGGGGCGATCGGGAGCCCGAGCTCCGCCGCTAGATCCGGCGAGCTCGCGGCTCGCCAGACCTCTGGCGAGCTCGGGCGAGGCCCGAGCCCCGCCCAGCTCGCCGGATCTGGCGACCGGACCTTGGTCGGCCGGATCTGGCGACCGGATCTTGGTCGGCTCACCATCTTCGGGCGTGCGGCGGCGGAGGAAGGAGGAGGAAGAAGGAGGAGCGGCGGCGGAGGAAGGGGGAAGGAGGAAGGAGGAGGAAGAAGGAGGAGCGGCGGAGGAAGGAGGAAGGAGGAGGAAGGAGGAGGAAGGAGGAGCGGCGACGGAGGAAGAAGGAGGAAGAAGGAGGAGCGGCGGCGGAGGAAGAAGGAGGAAGGAAGAGGAAGAAGGAGGAGGAAGGAGGAAGGAGAAGGCAAAAGAAAAGGAAAAAAAAAAGAAAAAAAAAGAAATTAGTTAACGAACGGTGGAAAACATTTTCCACTCAAAATTTAAGAATTAGCCGAACATCGGAAAATATAGCAATTTTCCTGGAAAATAACTTACAGGAAAATATTTTCCTGAGATGGTCAATTTTCCGTGAAACGAACGGAGCCTAAAAAAAAAAAAAGTTGAAGAGGCTACTCATGTAAGTTGGTAATTATGTATCGCATGCAATAAATAACGTACTGGTGTGAAAATAATAGATTACTTCGTCCGATGATATGTTTAAAGGTTTGATCAATTAATTCATTAATTAGGATAGTAATTGCATATAAATCACATGCCGTATTTCTCGTAAAAACCCAAAATACATCGAGTATCCATCAATCTCGATAGCTGGATATCATCTCTAAAAATGTTGGCGATGCGCTATTGCTTATAAAGGCCTAATTTTGTCATGTTCGTTGCATCACGGGTAGATTACAGCTCATCCGTTCAGTGCTACATGCCATTCAATCCTTTTGGTCGAGTGTTTTCACTCTTCCTTCCTCTGTGGTAACTAACATTGAACGTATTACGAGACAGTTCTTATGGAAAGGTACGGCCTTGGGTCGGGAGGCGCCAAGGTTGCGTGGGAAGAGGTTTGTCTTCCAAAAGCGAAGGCGGTTTGGGGATCCGAAACCCGAGGGAATGCAACAAAGCTTCAATGGTAAAATTTATTTGGATCCTTTTCTCCGACAAGGAATCTCTGTGGTGCCGTTGGATCCACTCCATCTTCTTATCCAAGAGGAACTTCTGAGTGCACCTCAACCCAGAGCATGCTCCTGGTCTTGGAAGAAAATTCTCCAGCTTAGAGGTATCTTTCAAGCTCCTTTAGATGGAAGGTTGGTAATGGTTTCTCTGTGTCCCTTTGGCATGACTATTGGTTGTCGTGTGGCCCTCTTGATTCATTTGTGCCTCCATCATTCAGAACCGCTCTTCATATTCCTGATAATGCGGTGGTTGCTGATTTATTTTCGCCGTTAGGCCAATCCTTTAAGGAGTTCTTACTGAGATGGGGTATATCCCTCCCGAACTTGTCTTTAAATAATGACAGATTTATATGGTGCGGTCATCCATCGGGCATCTTCTCGGTTGGATCTGCTTGGAATGTTATTAGGAGTAAGAAAACTCCGGCTAACTGGGCTTCTCTGATTTGGGACAATGCCATTGCTCCTCGGTACCAATTCATCCTCTGGCTTATCGTGAAGAATCGACTTCCCACGCAGAGTATACTTCTATCCTATGGGCGCATTAACTTCAGTGTATGTGCATTCTGCAGCGAAGTCCCTGATTCTAGAGACCACCTCTTCTTTGGATGTAGCATCACCACTTCTCTGGCCTTCTTTTGGGCCGCCAGATGCAACCTTCCTTGGAGAAATCGATGCTGGAGTGAGCTACTCTCTTGGGCTCGAAAGTTCTTAACTGGAAATGATTTCTATCATAGAATTGTCCTGGTTCTCTTTCGGGGCCCTTTGTCATCTCATTTGGAAGAAGAGGAATGCAATCATCTTCAGAGGTGAATCCCTTGTCGTTCCGGCGCTCAAAAACCACCTAATTAAGGTGGTTAAGGACAAGGTTAGTACCTTCAAGAATGTCGATCCTGCTCCGAGAAACAAGCGGCTTCAGAGAGGATGGGGCTTTGATCCGACGGTCTTCTCCTCGGTCTCCTGTTGATCCTTCTTGTTTTCCGTATCTGGTGGTATTCCCTTTCTTTGCCTTTAGGTAGAGTGCAGGAGGTTCGGAGGTTGTCTCCTTTTGTCTTCTTTTCCTTAGGAGTTTCGTCACTTATCGTGTAGCCTTGTGCTCTTTTACATCGGATCCCCCTCACTTTGACGCCATTGGTCAGAGTGTGGGTTATGGTTCCGATCTTTTGTAAGCTTCCCCTCCTTTTAATTTAATTACCTTTACCAAAAAAAAAAAAAATAGACATGTACCTAACTATCTATCATGCGCTTCGCAATAGTCATACATTCAATACAGACATTGAGATTGAAAAGTGGCATTTAAAAAAATTATCATTCTAGTCGATAAACAATGTTTTAGTATAGATAACAATTTATGTTTAATTTTCTATAAACAGCAAAAAAATTCAATTCATTTTTCGTAAATAAATGCGTCTAATCCACGGTCAAACTCAAGATACCGCAGCCACCGCCAAGAATTAATTAATTTAACTTAACTTATAATCCATCCTTAACAATTTAACCCGTCGTCTACGCACGACGTGCAGTTTCGTAAACTTTAATCTAGTCCAAGTGCGTTGTCTTATGTGGGCGAGCAAAACGACAAAGCGTCTGCCCTCCAGTCGCGCGACACTTTTCCCCACTACCAAAAAAGATATTCCCATCCTATCGAGAATCCTTATCCCCGGAACGAGGAGAAATCCTTAATAATGTTCCACTATCTCGCACCAATCTTAGTCATTTCCTTTTCAATTTATAAAGTTCGTTTAAGGATGATCTCTCTTGTTATATAAAAATTTCTTAATTTGACCAGGGAAAGCGACGGGAGTGATTTCCGCATGCACGACAAAAAGCACCAACAAATGTTGTCATGGACGACCTTGTATTGGATGAGATCAATTTTTTGGGTTAACTTATCATTAAAAAAACAATTAACAGAGGCGTTAAATATATTTTCTCATAGATACTGCCAGCATTTCCCGAATTTAAAAAAAAAAAAAATTGGAGATCGCACGATTTTTTTACTGATGGGCTGTGGAGAATACTGTGGAGTGGTTGAGCTACTCCGAGGTCAAAGTAAATGCAGAATGCAGGCTTGCATGTTGCATGACCCGGCTTGCCCACATCCTGAGATGGCATTGACATTTTGGTGGCGTGATTTCTCAACCTCGTCACGTGGCGAAAAACTAATTGCATCGGAGAAATTGTCAATTAACTCGGGCGGATTGGCTTGAGGCCGGGCCGACATCGATGGCTTCGCTGTCGAGAGTGACTCGTGGGATTGCCGTGCGGAACTGTACAAGTCCGTTTCATGCATGCGGTTCGCATTGTCCGAACCCGCACCGCGGCATTCAAAATAACCAACTGCCTCAGGCCATTACCCGGATAACAACACATGCGAAACTATCTCGATGGGCCAGTGATTTGGGGAGATTCAGCACGGTTTTGCTCAGCAGCTACAAGGAGAAGTTGCTGAAAAGCTCTTCCAGACATTTCATATATTAACACAAGAACAATTGCATGGGTGCCTAATTGACAAGTGGGCCTCGGCCCGATTGAACTATCGGGCCGCAAAGCTTAATCGAAACCCACTCGTGATTATAAACATAATGAAATTCACATTAAAGTGTATTAAAGAAGATACTAAAGTCATGGAACGATCAGAATGTTTTATCATGTGACAATTACTGCTCATCTCACCTGCAGTAGAATGAATGTGGAGAATAGAAATTTTCCATCCCAGAAAAATAGAAATTTGAAGAACTTAGCTCTCTTCTTTGCATTTGGACACTGACATGCCAGGACTTACTAGAACATGTTATCCACAGAAAGAGGATATCCTACCTACGTGGCACAACCCCAGTGGAAGCAAAGATTTTGGTAAAAGAATATCAGATGATTCTCTCTCTCACTTTCTCTCTCCCCAACATCACACAAGCCCACTTCATTCAAAGCCTCTCAATCTTGGTCCTCTGTTGCTTTACTAAGCTGTTTTTCCTCAACATTTGATCCAGACAAAGACAGCGAGAGAGAGAGAGAGAGAGAGAGAGAGATACCAACATACACAAGAAAGGCTAGCTGGAGCATGGCTGCAGCTGCTTCTGGGTTGGTATTCACACCCACCGCCCCAACCAATGGGAACTCATCTGCTAAGAACAACATGGTGTTCTTTGCAAAGAACAACAACCCTTCTAGGCTTGTGGTGAGAGCAGCGGAAGAAGGGGCGGCGGCTCCGGCGGCAACCACCGCATCTCCAGCAGCAGGGAAGCTTCAAAGGCCAAGCCACCCCCAATTGGACCCAAGAGAGGAACCAAGGTGAGTCTTACAATTCAATTCTACGATCGAATCAAGGTATAAGCATGCTCTGTTCCCTGCCATCACTAATATAAAAACACGTGGTTATGTATTGATTTCAAATTACAAAGTAGCATCTTTCTGTTAACTCTTCGAGTGTCTCCTCCGAGGGAATCAATCGCTGAGTGTAAAGCAATCGAGCATGCTATATTCATTGAAGTAAAACTAGAATTAAATAACTGACATGACCGTTGGAGATGCTTACTTCTGCATCTATTCTATAAGAGAGGCGTTTCATTTCCAGCTTTTGAAAGTATCTAGTCAACATGAAAAGATAATAGAGTAAACCTTACTGCTATTCTGAGGACAAGCTCAACATTTCTTCCATATTTTCATCCAAAGGTAAAGATTCTCAGGAAGGAGTCATACTGGTACAATGGAATTGGCTCTGTAGTTGCTGTTGACCAGGTAACATTCATCTTCATAATCCCCATTACTGCATTCCCTTTCGCCACCATCCATCCTGTTGATTTTCTGTATTGGTTTCATCTGAGCAGGACCCAAAGACACGCTATCCGGTTGTGGTTCGTTTCAACAAGGTCAATTATGCGAATGTATCTACAAACAACTACGCATTGGATGAGATCCAAGAAATTTAATGAGCTATGAGGATGCTGCAGTTTTAGTTCTTGCAAACTATTTTCAGTCTCCCCAACTGATCCTTTAGTCTGTATCATATGCGTGAGCATTTTCTTGCATGACCATTTTTCGCCTTTGCAAGAGTTCAATAACTTACGCAAAACCACATGATGGACATATACCACTTCAGAATTCAAACAATGTGACACATACCAGGTTTACCCTCATCCTTGTGATGTAGCATGTAGAACTTAGAATTTTCTCACTGCCCTCCTCCCTTCAGTTGTCCCCGCTTTTTTCCCTGCCCAGTCAAGACTCAAGTGCAAACAGTCAGTAACTTGAAATGGCACGTACAACACTTAGGTAGCATAACCACAGCTACAAATCTTCCTCATTCAGTTTTTGAGGTGATATGCCATCATTCCTTCCTCTAGTTATGCAGACATATGTGAACAATGTCAATCAGGTACATCGGACGAATGATCTTTACTTTAATCGTCCAATACAATGAAGATGCATTCAGTTCATTCTTCTAACAGCAAATGGATTAAAGAAAAACCATGTAAATTTCAAAAATTCATATATGATGCCATCATGTGCTCCAAGTTCCTTGTTTAATACACATGGTTAGATATACAAGAGTATATGGAATGTGAGCCTCACGCAAGGCCTACGTGGATGAAGAGCTTATGTGAGTGACTACTGACATTTAGAAAAGAGCAAGTACCAATCTCCAAGTCAAATCGGAGAAGGTTATTCTTAAAGAGATTGACTGCAAGAAGCTTATCAAATGCTCTGTCGTTTGCAAAGCCACTCCAACATGTAGGAAATTCAGTAATAAAAAGCTTTTATAATTTTAAAGAAAGTTTTACAGACAGAGAAGCAGGGATAACAGCTTGGGTAAGTATAAGTCATCTTCAACAGCCACATTTCAAGACATAAGTTCCCTAAATATACGATGTGTCTCAAAGGGACTGAAGGTTAAATTATAAAGGATCTTACTTTCTGCAACTTCATTCCCCAGGAAATCAGTCGTTAATAGTCTTAGATACTGAATTTGTGGCATTTAAGTTAAAGACGGAATAGGATACCATCTTGAATTAATGTCCCTAGACAATATAAATCTGCGAACAGAAAATCTTGTGGTACTATAGAACATCTTTAGTTTAGATGGACTCTCAAAGGAAGTTCTCCTGATTGAAGAAAAATCTAGTGGTAAAGCATAATTAAGAGGAGTTTACATATACTAGTCTGGAAGTGTCATCTAAAAGTTCCACGATTTTAGAGAATCAGATCAAAGGATGTAACAATATTTTAGCATCTCAGAGGACCTCGTAAATCTGCTGATTCAATTTGATTTGTCAAAGGCCATGGAAATATCTAACAAACGAACAGGCCTTGGATACTCAGACTGTTTTAACCTAATTGCCAAGATAGAGTAAACAAAGATCAACAGAAATTAATGGAAGAAAACTTGTATGAGGCAACAGAGATTTAAGTTGTTCCTATGTGGAGATTACAAACTATACAGTTTCTAAAGGTACGAAAAGAATTATATTGGTACAGCAGATAAATAAACTATTCCCGTCAATATAAGATGCAAAAACTATGATCCTATTTCGTAAATATACACGATTGCATGCTAAGAGAGGGAAGACAAAGACAGCATACAAAAGATTGATCTTCATTTATCTAGAGTCTGTTCCACAAACATTCTTGAAGCAGCCTCAATTTTGCAGTGTGAACAGAACAGGGAATCCTATAGCTGCACAAATGTGTGTTACGCTGGCTGAGGTTTAAACACAGAGATTAGTGTCGCTCATCATCTATCTTCATCCCTTTGTTGGATGTATGCAGCATGAAGAGTTGGAGTGGGAATGAATTATAGTGTCAAAAAGGAAAATATCCTTCAGCTACAAAAAAAATCTGTCGTTGCTATGCACACTAAAGAACCCTTCCATCCATGCCATCAAGTAGTCCAGACCATATTCCCTTTACAGGAGGGAGCTGGACAACAAAGGCATTCCAAGGAGGGTAACCAACACCACTACCACGAACACGACCATCCATGCGTAGAGATAAATACCTGCAAAAGGAACATGACGAAACAGACATTTAGAAAAAGTTTACTCTCTGAAGTAGATCAACTACCTCTGAAGCACGCATATCAATTGATACAGTGAATCTACATGAGATGCCTCCTTTACCAAAATCTTCTACTTCAAACATTACCAAAGCTTTAGTAATTTGATTATGCAAAATTCATGTATTTAAACATGGAAAAAGATAAAGAACAGAATAAATGCTAAGGCTTAGTTGCAAGCTTTGCACCAATCGAGGTCACTACATATGCTTACTGAACCTATCAGACAATAATTGTTGATTAACATGCCTCCACTTACACTGGAGAATCAGGAGAAACACCAGCAAGTTTCTTCTGCTCATTTAACCACCTGTAGATCAACAAAATAAGAAGTCAGAGAGATATAGGCAGAGAACGGGGGAGGAATAGAGAGTAGTGACACTTTCTTTTATGTTTACCCAAATCACACTCTTACTTGGTCCACTCAGAAACATAAACAGGAGCCAACTGCCAAAGCCTCTTCCTTTTGTTGGTAATCTCTTTCATCTCCTCACTCTCATCAAACTCAAAAGTGGGTGAATTCCCATCTGTGGCAAAAGGCACTACAAGCACCCCTCGATCCAAAAGACTCTCAGTATAAGGTTCACTAAGTTTAAAGGACTCTGTAATAAAGGACGCTGGGCCAGCACAGATCACAAGACGAGCAAGTCCTCTCAAAGAGCTTAGAGAAATGATTCTCCTTTCATCTACCCGGAGCTTCAGATTTGAAAGGTTTTCCTCTCTAGTGAGTCTAGCCACTTGTGCATTCTTAGCATTGCTCTCCCGATAATAGAGAAATGCAAATATAGAAACCGCCCCAACATCTATGAGAAGACCTTTGAAAATCTCAGGTACTGCATCAGCTTTAGCGGAGTTTGTCAGAGCAGCAATTAGTTGTGTAGTGGCAATCAAACCTCCAATAGCACCACTGGCAATGAAAGCAAGGTAGAAGAACATCCGCACAGACCGGAATGGAGACAGGACCTCACTCCTAATCTTGGCTAATGAACTGTAAACAAACAAAGACCAAACTATGAGTACCAGGTGGCGAGACTTCCAAAGCAGAAACTGATGGAGAAGGCAACACTTCAAGAAACTTGCACCAAAGAAGAGATGAAGCAGCAACTGGCCAGATTTTAAATCTTTCAAATTTACAACTCCTTTCAGCTGAATAGAACAGATTTTGTATCAGACAACAGACATAGCCCATATGAATTAAATGCAACTATACAAGCAACATATTTTCCTTATTTACTAGTACTTTTGGAATTGTGCAAAACCAATTAGGAAAACCTCAAATATGGAAGTACTCAAGTATGACCTAAGAGCATCTGAAATGAAATAGCTGAACCCACAAATCCAAACGTTTATGAGTATGTGCTTAGATAGAAGGCAATATTATTTTGGTCCCAAGAGAGTTGCCAAGCCAATAGACCAATTCCTTGTTTGCATTCTATGGAGGGGACATTGCATTCAACTGATGGGACAAGATAACATACAATATACAAGATTCAGGCGTGACATATAATTTGACATTATAATAATACCTGCAACCCTTTCAAGCATTTGATATGATTGACACTCGCAAGTAACCAAAAAGATTTTAGTCATTTCATTGCCGAACCTGGACAAAGCGTTATATTATCTGCCTAAGGAAAAAGACAAGTTGCTGATAATGCTGCAATTCACTCCTTTATATTCACCATCCAAGAAAATTTAAAACCTGAAAATTCAACCTGCTAAACCCAATTCGCTGCATTACTCACATCAAAGGACTACTACCATGATCAAGAAGAATTTATTTTACCAAATATAGCTGGGTTTCATATGTCAAGCTTCGCACATGCCACATGTGATCACCAATTCCATAGTTCCAACTATGAGCTTGCAAGTGCACCAAGAACCCTCTTCACAAATATGACGCTGCTATTAGATTCTAAACAAAACCAACTCTTCCCCTAAGCAAATTTGGATTCACAACGAACATAATCTAGGCTGAGACCAATCTCCTCGCGCGACAAATGGCAGTATTTAATTGCTGAAAACATTCGGTGGCCATCTATACCCTCTTGACTCTCCAAAAATTAAATCCGCAACACATTGACACCCAACTCTCCATGATAGAATTCATCCATCCGCACCATCAGAGGCCATGATCAATGAAGCAGTTCCTCTCCCCCACACCGACTATGACTCAATTCCTGCGCCATTCTAAGCCGTATTGCATTCTATGCAACTCAGAATGTATCCGAATCTGCAATCGACAAAATCAGATTTTTTTCCCGCAACGGAAATCCAGCCAAACTAAAGCCTACAACTTCAGCAACCAGGCACCAGCTCCAGGAAAAAAAAAAATCACCGAACTCCACTTCAAGTAAAGAAAACCACACACCGCGATAATTTAAAAAGAGCGAAACGACTAGCCTGGCTTCAGCGGAGGAGGAGGGTTTGTTGGAGGCGGAGCAGGTAACGGAACGGCGGCCCGGGGCTCGCGCGGCGGAGGCGGAGGCGGGGCGGCGGACGTGTAATGCTCCGGCGAAGGGCGGCGGTGGAAGCGCGCCTCGGGCGCCGCATTTGACGTCGCGAGCGCAGCGGCGGAAGACGGAGAGGCTGTGGATGGTGGGGAGAGAAACGGAAGCCATGGCCATGGCTACTCTCTCGGCTCCGTCATCACCTTCACCGGAGCGAGCTCGATTTTCTTCGCGCCCCCGTGATTTTCCCTTCTTTTTGTTTTTAAAGAAATAAACAAAATTAATCTTAGGAGGCGGCTCACGAGTGACCGGCGTGTTGCCACGCTTGCCAACGTTCCCCCTCTTCTCTTGAAAAAAAAAAAAAAAAAAAAACTCAATATATAGGTTATCATTATGAAAAATCCGAAATTAATTATAATATACATCTATAACAAATTTATTCTCAAATAATTTCCCTCAAATTAAATTAATGTTATAAAAAATATAAAATTGGAAGGTAAAAATAATCACCAATTACCATGTACTTAATTGAGCGATACTGAAACTGATAAGAAAATGAATTTGTTATAAATGTATAAATTTGAGGTTTGTTATGGTCAAAAAATTAATAGAAGGTAAATTTATTATAATTATATCAAGGGAAAATTTCAAATAAGGACCTATAGTCTTGTCATTTTCTCAAAAGATTTACGTGAAGTAAAATTTGTGCCAAATAAGGACCCAAAATGCTCTCATTTTTTCAAAAGATGACCTGGAGTGAAGTCGGTCTCAAATAAGAACCCAAAGTGATAATTTAATCTCAAAAAAGGACCTCATTTGCCAGCTGGTGAATAAATGCATCTCCGATGCATATTCCGATAGCCTGATCAAGGATTTTTTTGTCATTTTTTTATTATTTTTAGTTGCATTGTTCTTTATTATTATTATTATTATTATTATTATTATTATTATTATTATTATTATTATTATTATTATTTTGGGTCAATGGTGGCATTGTTTATCATCTTCTTCATCTCATGTTCGTCTTCTTCTCAGGAACATCGGACTTGGGAAGGCCCAACGAGTGCTGGCCGTTGGTGAGGGTCGGCGAAAGTTGGATGCCTATCGTTAGCAGTAGGCGAGGGCCACCAAGCCCTCGTTGACTATGGGCGAGGGTGGCATTGGTTGTGGTTGGTGAGAGCTGTCAAGCCTTCGTTGGCTGCAGGTGAGGGCTTGCAAGCCCTTGTCGGCCCTTATTAGTGGTCGGTGAGGTGGGCGAGCCCTCGCCCAGGGCCGGCGAGGGGTGACCTCACTAATGGCCGTGAGGGGCGACCTCCCCTACCTCCACCCGCTGCTCCATCAACAACCTTGTCTTTTATTAAGACTATGATTGGGATGCTTGCGTCACTTTCTTCATCCCTTCCTCCCACCACCACTGCTAGATCAATGACCTCTTCAGCTACATCTTTTACCCTTGAGGACCTTCTTGTAGGCCTTGATTTGGACAGCCCCCCTCCCCTATGGCTAGCAAGGGCTCAATGGCCCTTGCCCGCTATCAGCAATGAGTGTGGAGCCCTTGCTCACTATCGGCGATGGGCGTCAAGCCCTCGCCGGCCCCTACCAATAGTGAGCGCTCGCTGGCCTTTCTCCAAGTTCGGTGTTCTTGATCTAGGCAAGAAGAAGTGAACAGGGGACGAAGAAGACGATGAACAGGGCAACCAAAAATGAAAAAAAAAAAAAGGACAAAAATACCATAATCAAGCCATCGAAATATATGTTGAAAATGCTTCTATTCACAAGCCAACGAGTGAGGTCTTTCTTTGAGATTAAATGACTACTTTGAATCTTTCTTTGAGACAAATTTCCTTTCGGATCCTTTTTTAAAAAATGATGGCACTTTAAGTCCTTATTTAAGACAAACTTCACTTTAGGTCTTCTTTTGAGAAAATGATGACATTTGGGTTCTTATTTGAAATTTTCCTTTATATCAATTTAGAGTTTTTTGTTACATTAATCCTTAAAAAATCGAAATGAAAAACTATGTGAAGTTTTTTTCATTTGTTCGAAAAAAGAAATGCAAAGTTAAGAAGAAGAAAATTTTGGGATTTATTCACGGACAATGTTAGAAACTTTGATATCAATATTCTAGCATTCCTTGACAAGTGCTAAATAAGCTATTGTCGAATCAATATTCTAGCATTCCTTGACAAGTGCTAAATAAGCTATTGTTCGACTTGACATATCTACATAGAGGACCCATTCTTCATATTTTTCTGATACCCCTCTTTTTTTAAGGATATTCTCTATAACTTTTTTTTTTTTGATGATCCAGAAAATCCCAAAAGCCGACAAGCCGGCGAGAAGAACTTGAGAGCGACACGTGCTAGCCACCACACACGTGCACCAGGTAAGTCACCAAGCAACGCACTGGAGGTTCGAACCTCTCCCCTTTGTGAGGGGGAGAAGGCCTGAAGCTAGTAACGCCGCCGCGGTGGGTGGTATCACTTTCTCTTTCTCTCTTCTCCGTTATTCACCCTCGCGGTCGCACAACTAGCACCATCGTTTGAGATCAAACGGCCAGCCAGAGTCTTGACAGCTACTTTCCCCAACAAAAGTACGCGAAGAGAGAGAAGGGGGGAAGGGAGGGGAAGGTTTTGCAGCAAAATGAGGAATGCAAGATGATCAATTCATACAAATTGAGGCTATTCTGTTCTAGAAATGGATTTGCAGGCTAGCAGCTGGCAAACACAAAGTAACCACCTCCATCTTGCACTCCTGCCCTTTGGCTGCAGCTGAGGATGTTTACTGGCAAAACTCAATCAACAAGATCACAAACAAAGAAGAATGTCAACAAAGAAGAATGTCCGTGGATCTTGATCAGCTTGGAAGAACATCTTTAATCCCCAAATCACCTCACTCACTGTTTTGTTAAGCATCTTGGAACTGGCATGATCGGATGATTTGCACCCAGTATGCGATCACAAGCCTCAGCACTAGAAGACAAGCATTTCGATTACAAAAGTTGATGAGAGACAATCAGATGTCAATGAAAAGTAAAGCCACATTGTCTTTCACAGATTGTCCCCGGGAGTAAAATCTCTCCAGAAAGAATAATGGGGCGGGGCTAGTTCTTAGCATTAGCCTCTGACAACAGAGGTTCGAGTTCTCCGTTGCGGTGTAATTTCACAGTATCTGCATCACAAGTAAATAACACAGAAATCAACCCCTGCTAAAAAATGCCCTATCAAAAGTGAACTTGGCCTCACCAACAAAAGATACTATAGAATTCGATTGACTTATTCATGCTTAGCCAAAGACGCAGGACTCCTTTGCTGACTCAAAATCCTAAGTTAAAAAATTACGAATGTCCAAGCAGTTTCCACAGAATGAAAGATGGAAAAAGATAATTAAATGAAAAGGCAGCTCATAACATCTAACAAAAAGTTTTACACGCATTGCAACAAGAACATCACTATATATTAGTGAGAGGACAGCAATAATGGGGTAAAGAAGATGGTTTAAAAACTAATCTCCAGGTACCATCATGGAACAACGGAATCAAAGGTGTAGAAAGGGTTATACCTGTACAGCCACCGATATGTTGGCCCCCTGCACATGAAGATAGAAATTATCTCACTAGCAGTTGATAAAGAAGAAGAAGAAGATCATAACATAATTTGGATTATCAAAAAAATCAGGACATAGAAAGGATGATCTTTCCTCAAAAGTATTTGTGAGTTGTTTTGAACGGCACTTCTGACCTACAATTAAGCAAACTAGCTACCAATTTATTTACACCACTGCTGTAATGAGGAACTTATTACTGTCAATGCTCGAAGCTTTATCTGTTGAAGCTCACAAATTCAATGCCATGAAGAGATGCCTTTTTTCCTCCAAACATATATTGTTTCGTGTATATGTATTTGCATATACTTATTCATGTCTTGGCTTATTCAAACAGATCAGCTGCCAACTAAAAAAGATAGAAATCTAAATTGACATGAAACGGTCAAATCTTCCCGCATCATATGAAGTAAACAATGAGACAGACTATTCTTTTTTCTATTTGCTGTCATATTGCCAAGTCTACAGAAAAGATGTAAGTTTCCTTTGTAATAGCCAGTGACTGCATTCCCAGGTTCAGTCAAGAAGCTCTCCCAGACTGAATTTCTTGCTTTTAAAGGGAACTTAATGAGTCACACTACTTCATAGTTGACAGAGCAGCATTACGTACCAATGAAAACATTAGGGACAGTGTGCTGTCCTGTAAGCCTCTCCAAGACCTTCTGCAGTTGTGGCCCCTGCGGTCCTGACAATATCAAATAGTGTTGGGCCCATGCAAAATTAGATCAGCCACAGAAGGATGAACACTTCTCTGAGAAAAAGACTTCTTTTAATAGGGACTGCTGAAAAATAACTTGTACTTCGTACAAGCATAGAAAGTTGGATGTGAAACACAAGAAGTAAGAATGTGATGCATATCATGGTAGCTAGAATAGTAGTGTGGGGAAAACGCATATACTTGAATTATCTGCTTTATGCAAGGATCAGCACGGACAGTTGGCTTGCAAAATCACCATGAAAGATAATGCCAATGCAGCAAAAGAAAAGCCAATGGAAGTATGAAGGGATGTGTATCCTCCATATACCTTGACTAAAACAGAAAATATAAGCAGCCATTAACACTAGACTCTCCTTACACAATGATGGTGGAAATATAATGAAATGGAATTCAAAAAGTCCTAACCTGTGCTTGATAGGCTCTCACCCAGTAAGCCTGAACTATTTATGAGTACAAAGTTTCTTGAGTCAATTTCAAAGGGCTCCTCATGTCTAGTTCTAATAACGGAAATGCCCCGGAGACACTATAATCACCCGATGAGAACCAATCTAGTTACATTCTCCAAAAACAGAGAGAAATAGTTCAAATTTTTCCAGCACCATGTTGTGACTTATTTTGTTTGTATGACTAGTATGGCATGTCCACAGCCTCCCCTAATGTCTCTCACCTCCAACTTCATGAGAACACCTAGTTTCTATTCTCTTCTCGAAGATAATGCAGCATGAACATCTACGGAATTACACATATCTAGTCAAGAGTAAAAAACACATGGGGCATTTAGAAACAATTACCATCAGCAACATCAAATCATGCACTAAAACTAAGGCACGAAGTCGAAGGAAGAAAAGGGCGAAGCTGACGAACCTAACTCATCCAATTCAATCACCAGAGGATCCACACCGAGCCTCTTGAACAGAGATTTCACCTCGGACGAGTACCTTCAAGGCAACCCAGAAACGAAAGATTTCAAATTTCGCAATTCACCCCTCGGAGCTCTCTCACAAAACCACAGGAACACAATCAACGCGCGAGAAATCGAAACTCACGAGCACCAACTCTTGGAGTACACGACGACGGGGTTCTCGGCCACGGTCTTCCGCACGGCCTCCTCGAGCCGCGACCCGAACGAGGACGACGAAGACGAGGGAGACGGCTCCGAAGCCGCCGCCGTCTGAATCGAAGCCCACCGGCGCGCCCCGCGCGAGCCGACGGAGGCCGGAGCGCGGCCGCGGCCGACCGGGAGGCGAGCGGAGCGAGGAGGGGCGAGAGGAGCGGAGGGGGCCGTCCGGGGAGAGGCGAGGGCGGCGGCGGCGGCGGCGGCGGCGAATTTGGGGAGGTGGGTCGCGGTCGACATCGTCGCCGGGATCGGAAATCGGCGGAAGCGAGATGGGGATTTCGGTGGTAGCTGCCGGTGGTCGGTTCAAACCGGAAGCGTCGGTGGTGATCGCAACGGATTGGAAAGGCTCGTTCCTCTTAAGAAGCCCATCAGCCAATGGTAACACAAGGTTAGGCCCAAAGTCTATCTGGGCTAATGGGCTGGGCTGTAGCTATTAAAAAATTTCAAGTGAAAAAGCCTGATCCACTCTTGATTTGAGGATTATCACTTGCCCGTTCTCTCGTACTAATGGCGAATTGGGCCAGCTTGTGTAGACACGTGTTATGTTGACAATGTATATTATGATTACTCTATTAGATGAATTAAAATGGGAAAAAGCTACAAAAATTCCAATCTTTACCTAATATAACAAATTTACGTAAAAAAAATTTTGTGATATAAAAAATCTCAAACTTTGTAAATTATGACACATCTACCTCAACTCTATCATTTTTGGGTGGTTCCCACGGCCGGGCCCACGTCCAGGTTCCCGGAATCTTGGGGCACTTTTATCTTTTATTTTTTTTATCTTTTTATAAACATGATAACTTATTGCAACCAAAATTGCAAATTGAGGTAGAAACTTTTTTTTAAAACTTTTTTACTTTTTCTCTCTCCTTACTATATATGTGTCATGGTTGCCGGAGGGAAATTGGACTCAGGTGAGGGGTCGAGAGAGGACAACCCTAGCCATATCCAGATCCAACGAGGGCAACCCTTGTTTGATGCACAACTTCACCTATTAACGTGTACATGACTTGGGACACGAGATTGCCTTCGCCAAACTCGGCCTAAGAGAGGGCCCTTCTCTCCATGGCTAACGGAGGGAAGAGAGGAGAAGAAAAATGAAAAAGAAAATTAAAAGAAAAAAATTAAAAGTAAAAGATAAAAATGCCTTATAATTTGGAGTAAATATGTCTCGGTCCTAGGACCAAACGGTCCGGTCCACGGTTCGGATATAAGTTTGTGGTTTTTATATCGAAAAAATAAGTTTGAGATAAATGCCATATCAATGAGGGCAACTCTCGTCTAACGAGCGAAGCCTTTAAGATTTTTTATGTTACAAAAAAAAAATAAAATAAGTTTGGTATAAATTTGTCATGTTGAGTAAAATTTGAGATTTTTTATGATTTTTTCCCTCTTAAAATTGGGTTTGCAGATTTGGCATGTCGGGTGATGTGACAATTAATAGATTTTATACAGAATGGTGGTATTCAAGCATTGCAATAACTTGCGTAATATTTATTTTTAAGGATAAAGTATTTTAGAATTATGGAATTTCCGTCCTGCACTGTGATTAATTCTATCGGTCAAGCGCGGCTCATTCATAACTAACTGATTTTGAATGCAGGATGCAATGACGAAAGGTTTCTTGACTTGGAATCCGACATGATGTGTTTGAAGATTCAACTCTGGAGTCTGGACATGACAAAAGCAGTTGGGGCTGCTCGTGCTGTTGCAAAAACATGGCTCGTCCGCGTGAAAATCATGGTCGCTGAACTACACATTTATTGTGTCAGATGATAATGTCTCGAATATAATGCCCCCTCCCTTTGTACAAAATGAAGATGTACCAAAGACTGCCTTATATAACTTATTGCTCTGTTTCATTTGATATACTGAAGGAAGACTAGTCCGATTCTCGATTCCAGTTGTGGAATACTGCCCACTGGCCCACCTAGACCGAACTAGTACATGTATCGCTTTTGAACGGTAATTTCCAGATTTCTAACCATGCAAGCTACCTTCTCTTTTTATCAGGAAATCCTCCAATTAAGAAAGGAAAAAGAAACAGAGTGCCACCACCCTTCGCTGTAGGCTGGTGCTGTGCCGTACCTTCCTCTCAACAAAATCCAGCTCCAAAACAAGAGAAGCAACCAAATAAGTAGGGACTGAGTTTGCAATGTGACAGAATGCAAGTCCGTCCGCCTCTTGGCGCGATGACAAATGAATTTGACTGGCAGCACGCGTAGAAATGCCGCCTCACAGCACAATCATGTTGTTCTCTCTGTTTATCTAACATGGACTATGATAAGAGTGACTTGCCTTAACTATTTTTGCTCCCATATCAGATCAGCATACTCTGGATGAATCAGCAAAAGGATTTCTATTATACTGATAAAACTTGCGTATCTGGTCATTTCTTAGCAAACAGAACGGGCATCCTAGATTATAGTGATTGTAGATCGGTTCCCTGGACCCAACCATTTAGTGTAACCAGTCCTTATTGGACAGTTCCCGATTTTAGGATGGGAACCGCCCACCCTAGAAATGATCACCTCTACTATATAGGACCACAAGGCTTGATCAACCGAAGCTATCACTTTGGTTCAGCGGGCACAAACCATGCTGAAAGCACAAGAAATGTATAAGAGCATGCGCACATTCTTTTTCCGTGTCTCTAGTCACGTCGAAATTGTGAGAAACATGCACAGAATTGCAAGCAAAACCAATGTAACATTCAATGAGCTTAGGTGGGGTCATGATCTTAGCCTGGAATCTCCGAGATGGAATTGAATCAAAATCCTCAGAACCGAGCAGATGAGTTCTCTCGCAGCATGCTTCCATGAATCCAAGTTGTCACTCATAGATTCGCAGTGACCTTTAGTTAAACCAAACATTGTGGTCTGAGAAAGAGAGAAACTGGGACCTGCTTATAGTGAGGCTAAAATTAAAGGCGGCCATAGCGGTGGTAATAATTCAGTTGCATCTACAGTGGGTATGGTATCTGGAAACAAGGAAGCTGTGTTCACACAAGGGACAAAATGACAGAACACGAGCTGCAGCTGCAAATTAGCAGTCCGCGATTTTGAGGATGAGCTGATCTTTGGGTTCAAGAGAATGGGACATATGGAGACCATGGACTTGATGTCGTTTTGTCTTTGTATTTTTTCTCATTTCTCCTTTCTTTTTTTACCTCCCATCACTCATTTTTTTAGAATCTGCGGTACCATATGGAGTGCATGTGGGCTGTTCCAAGGACATCTTGAAGGGATCCTGAGGAACAAAAAGTCTCCATGAAGCCACACGAAGACAGAAATTTAAAGATAAAAATGAATAGGAGAATGAGATCACCTCTATCAGAAAAACAATCTTGTGAGGCTACTGCATCTGTCACTATGTTGTTGTTTTGGTCTCTGTTTTGTTCCATCCACTCTTCTGAATCCTTCCCACAAGCTTAACATTCGACAGTGCAAAGCCTTTCTTTTGTGGGTTAACATTGAATATCTGGACTTTCGGCTCAATTTATCCCCAAGAATGCGCATAAACCGCTTTATTCACGTCCATTTAAGCAATAGGCATGAGCCCCGAGGTCATTTTGAGCGGATAATACTGTGATTGGAACACAGATTATGCCGAATCAGGCATTTAACCACTTAAGTAATCCTTTGAGAGTAGTGAAAAGCCCTTTTCGAAATTTTGATGGTCTGATTTGATTTTCTAATCAAGACTGTCCAACTTGGTCCCAATTTCAGCCAGAGGCAACCTAGCCCTACTGTCAGGGACAATTATTTGGTGTGCATCCCCATTGTTTTGATGCTCGTCGAAGCTTGTTGTGTTGCTCCACTGAGGATATCGTGTGTGCACATGAACATTAATTGATTTCCAAGCACGGAACACAACCGCAAAAGATCGCACTCATTTAAACCGTTCTTTTGGTTTAAGCTAGTACTGCAATTTTTGGTTTAAGTCAGTCTGCAAGTGCCACGTCCTTCTGGTTTAATTGCTGCAACCTATGTATTGTCGCAGAAGAAAAAAGAGGAGCTAGACGTGCGTATTGATTTGGTGAATTTGTGCAATGTCGATGCGGACAAAGAAGCCAGCGTGCATATATGAACTAACATTAAGTCAAAAGAAGAAAATTACTGGTTCACGCGTGACAGGCAAATTTGAGTAAGTTAAAACAAAAGCAGCTAAAGCTTCAAATCAAGTCATTCCTCGAGACTAAAATCATGGTTGTTCATTCAACAAATGCTCATCAATTAAATAGATCAGTAGATAATTCTACAACTAGTCAAGTTCAAAAAAACTTCAAGACTGAGTAACATTTCCAAAAACTGCAAAAAGTTTTCGCCCATTTTTTCCTTTACGGTATTAGCCACGAAGCTTGTCGTGTTGCTCCAGTGAGGACGTCATGTGTACACTTGAACATTAATTGATTTCCGAGCATGGAACACGACCGCAAATAGATCACACTCATTTAAACCATACTTTTGGTTTAAACTAGTACTGCAATTTCTGGTCTAAGTCAATCTGCATGTGTGAAGTCCTTCTGGTTCAATTGCTGCAACCTATGTAGTGTCGCAGAAGAAAAAAGAGGAGGTAGACGTGCATTTTGGTTCGGTAAATTTGTGCAATGTCAATGGGGACAAAGAAGCCGGCGTGTATTTTTGAGCTAATATTAAGTCAAAGAAGAAAGCTACTGGTTTGCATGTGACAGGAAAAGTTGAGTAAGTTAAACAAAAGCAGCTAGAGCTTCAAATCAAGTCATTCCTCAAGAGTAAAATCATGGTTGTTCATTCAACGAAAGCTGATCAAATAAATAGATCAGTAGATAGTTCTACAACCAGAGTCCAGTTCAACGAAACTTCGAGACTGAGTAACAGTTCCGAGATCTTAATCTGGGATGCTTAATGGACACGTTGCTAATCAAAACTGCAAAAAAATTCGCCGTTCTTTTCCTTCACGGTATTAGCCATGACACGTAACTTTTGGAGTTCCCTAAAATCAGCAAGCAACTTGCCGAGATGACTAGAATGCAAGTGTATGACCCTCTTATATATTGAGCAGAGTAATGATAGTGATTGACTGCAACGTCGTTAGGATGCATTGTCAATCTCTGTTGGATGAATCCCACGATGGAAGGATTTTTGCTTATTTGGACCATGAACTGAAAAAGGCCCCGCTCAGGTTCCTTTCATTTGCATTAGAGGAGAAGGTTGCAGAGAAACAGATGGATCGAAAAAGAAAGACTTTTTTCTCATTCGACTAGCTGAAACGCAATATACGGAGTACGTAAGCAGTGTCCTAAAACTGGAAATACATAGAATAAAAATGGCAAAAGCGCGTCGAAAGGGGGAAAAAAAAGCCTCATCATCCTTATCAGCTACAAAATGCCCAAACTGAACCGAAAGCTTGGGCCGTTCAGAGAGGGCTTGTCCGTAAACTATGTCTGTTCTTTTTTCGTTTCTGTGACTGAACTAAAGAAGTAACATTCCTACTCATTTTGTACATTCCAAGAATTGTGCAAAGAATGGGTGAGTCATGAGTGTTCCTTCAGTTCAGAATAGGGAGATGCACCTCCTGTGGGTAGGAGTGCTGGTTTTCTTTTGCCCCGTCCCCTCGTTCCACTCCTTGCCGATGTCTTGGGCGATATTAATTGCGTCCGAAGATGCGCCAGAGAGCCCTCTCCTCGTGAAACCGACTGCGTATAGCCCCGAGTTTCCCTTCCACCCGTTTGGGAAGGATGATTTCGGGAAGCCTTCCTTTGAAAAGAACTCGCTTTCCTGCACATCACATGATCAAAACACTGATCAGTCCTCATTTCCTCAATGTCACTCAAGAAGTTCCTACTTAATTGAGCTAGCTTAGTTTAGGATTGCAGGCAAAGGAATTTAGAGCTCTGTTCTCACCTTTAGCCAACAAGGGACATTGCTGCTGTAGCCGGTGGCCAGAATCACCGAGTCGACGTCATGCTTCTCGCCATTGACAAGCTCGACTTGGCGACGTGAGAACTTCTTTATTCCGGGAACGACTTTGATCTCCCCGGATCGGATCTTCGCAAGAGCACCGATGTCCAGAACTGGGGTCTTGCCTTTGGTGTTCTTGAGCTCCAGTGGACCCACCAATGGCCTCTTCAGCCCGTACTTTTCGACGTTGCCGAGAACCAGCCAAGCCAGGATAAGTAACAGCTTATCGACCAACCAGAGTGGTACCCATTCCATCAGCTGAACGGCCAATTCAAATGTAGATTTTCCCATAACTTCTCTTGGCAAAACATGAACCTGTTCATCATGAAACAAGAAAAACAGAGTCAGAAATTTAGAACCCAACTCTCTCTTGAAACTACCTTTCCGTTAAAAAATCTGAGAGTTGTGATCCTAATCAAGCATGTGGTAGTAGCTTACCGAGTCGCGGATCACCATGGCCGGCAATGCATTGTTGTCGCACAGATCAAGAGACAATTCCATGCCAGAATTGCCACACCCGACAACCAGGACCTTCTTCCCTGCAAACTTCTCCCCGGATTTGTACTCACGGACGTGCATGACATCTCCGCCAAACTCTGCCAGGCCCTCGAAGTCTGGCGTCACACGCTCCGCGTTCTCGCCTGTGGCCACGACGAGCCACCGGCAGATGTACTCAACCTCGCCGCGGCTGCCCCCTGCCGTGGACACAGTCCGCACGCGCCACAGGCCGCATGTCTCATCGTACCTCGCAGACTGGACGCACTCATTGAACCGCGGGTTTATGTCGAACCGCCTCGCGTAGTCCTCGAGGTAGCCGATGAACTGCCTCCTGGTCGGGTATTCAGGGAAGTCCTCGGGGAACGGCAGTTTTGGCAGTTGGCAGAACTGCTTAGGCAGATGGAGGGTGAGCCTGTCGTAGGTGTGTTTCTGCCATAATGAGGCAATGCAGTCGGTTTTCTCAAGCACCACAGACGGGACTTTCTGATCACGGAGCAGGGCCGCCGTGGCCAGGCCAGAAGGTCCGGCCCCGACGATGACGGGCCCGTTGACCCAGACACAGCGCCGAGCAAAGGACTCATCGTGGTCGGCTAAACGGAATAGATTTTCCATTGTGGGTATCTGGGAAGTGCAATTTCTTGAAGGTGTTGGATGTGCAGGAGGCAAGCGTTTGATGGATGCCTAGGAGGAGATGAGAGAGAGAGCAATGGAGAAGAGGATTTGACTTGTTTTGGTAGAGGTTGATCATGGGGGAGGGCTTTAAATAGGGGTCGGCCTGAGTCTTGAGGCTGCCCCATGTGATGGTGAAGCTACCTCTCTCTCTCTCTCTCTCTCTCTCTCTCTTTCCCAAATCATATGATTATGAGCGGCTCTTACTATTTTTAATGTCCAATTTCTTCAACCCACTATTTTATCGGGCACATACATCAAACATAGCTTAAAATAATGTGCACCGTCGATTAGAATATTTGGTTATTCTCTTCTCGGAAAACACAATGATCGTTTCGAGATGCGAGGAAGTTTCAGCAACACAATTACAAAACTTTTCAAAATTGCAGGTGCACCAAATGCAAGCGGCGGTCCGACTCTCCAATAAAGATTGAACCTGTGCATCCTCAATTGATCGATAAGTTTCACATACACAAAGCATTCTATCGAAACTTATAGGGCCATATCAATATACAAGAGAAGCAAATACTCTATAGTTTGTAGTGAATATCGAGCTTTTGTCGTTACCCATTCATCAAGAATCGATGCATTCACTAATTACATATTGTCACTCACTTCCTTGTTTAGGAAAAGATTCTTGAAATTGTCCAAGAAATTAGTTGTTAATTCCTATAAGTTCTCCATATTTCAATTACACAATTATAATTATAAACTTCAGTTGGTGAGGAACGTAAAAAATCATTAATAATGTCCTAACGGGATAATTATCCAAAAAATCCTAAATCTATTATATAGCAAACAATTATGTTCTAAATATTTCAACTGTGCTAATTTAATCCTAAACATATTATATGGAAGCCAATTTAATCTTAAACCTTTCAACATGCCAATTTAGTACTAAAAATTTTAATATTTTAATGATTTGTCAATGTAATCATTTTGGATAATTTTTATCAGAAATCACCAAATGAGTACATTGGCAAATAATTAAAAAAATTAAGACTAGATTGACAAAGTTAAAAGGTTTAGAATCGAATTAAATGCCGTACAATAAACTTGGGCTTTTTGGACAATTTCCCTTTGTCCTAACTACAGGACAGTATTTATGGTGTACAACTTGTGCCAAAAATGGTGAAGCAATGGGGGAATTGGGGAATAAGGAAAGAGACCCATCCCAAAAAAAAAAAAAAAAAAACAAAAACAAAACAAAAAAGGAAAAAAAAATCTGCAATTCGATGCCCACGTGGCATGCGATTTTGCTGATTAGGACACAGAGTGGTGATGAGGCCACGTGGACTGGAGCAAGTTGCATTTGCATTTCGGTTTCGAGGGCCCACAAAGCCTTCAAAGCCTTCAAAGCCCTAGGGATGGTGACTCGCGTGGGCCCCAAATCAAGCCCATACCGCCAACCGTGTTTCACACAGTTCCAGTGCCATGTGTCGACCCCACAAAATTTCTCCAAGATTTATTTTATTTGACCTCATGCCTTTTTCGCTTTCCCTCTCTGCTTGCATTTCTAATTGATCAGAGAATCTGCTTTTGCTTTACTGCGGAAAAGGATTATAGCACTCACTGGCAACCAGCCTCGTTCAATTCAATAATCAGGAAGTATTTTTCTAAGCTGGAGCTACCTTTTGCTTCTCTCTCCCCTCTTTTTATTAATTTTAATGGGGGACGACTTCAAGTTTGGGACGATTGATTTCAAGATGGACAGACTCTAGATTTGAAATTTGCAATCTATTGTGTTAGAACCGATTTCAATTATTAAAACTTAAAACTTACCATATTTCCTTAAAATTTGTTCTGACTGGTGTTGGGATTTATGTGAGAACCTATTTTTCATTTGTTACTTTTTCTGGTTTTGACTTTTTATAGCAAAATTATATGAGATATAAAAAGGGAAAATGTTATAAATAGTCCATAAACTTCTACTTAATGTGCAATATCGTCCCTAAACTTTTAATTTGTTCAATTTATTTTTTGAATTATCGATAAATGTTCGATCTAGTCCCCGATTATTTGAAAATTGACCAATTTCATCATTCCATTAGTTAAAGTTAACGGAATTTGGCATTTTAGTTTTTTTATTTTTTAATATTTTTTTCTTTTTTTTTTTTTTTTTTTCTTCTCTCTTCCCTCCACCGGCCATGGCGGAGGGAAGCTGGCGTTTGGCGAGGGTCGCCCTCCTCGGCACCGGGTGGGGGCGGCCTTCGCCGGGCGTCAAGCGAGGGCAGCCCTCGCCCGACACCGGCAGGGGCGGCCCTCGTCCGACGCAGGCAAACGACGATGGTCAGCTCGAAGCCCGTTGCTCGCCTCCATCATCATCTTCTTAAACTCCTCGAAGTTGACGTTGCCGTCCCCGTCCCGATCGACCAAGCTGATCATCTGCCTGCAGTCCCTGTGGCTGCACTTCTGCCCCAGCGTCTTCAACACTGCGAGTAGCTCGCTCGCCGAAATCACCCTGTTCCCGTCGAGGTCATATCGGTCGAAGGCGTCCCTGAGTTCCTTGGCCCCGCACTCGGGCCCCCCATCGCCGCCACCGAGGATCAGCTCTACAAACTCGCCGAGGTCGATGAACCCGTCGCTGTCCTTGTTGATCTCGGACATGGCGGCCCGGGCCTCCTCGCGAGTTCTGGGGGAGGAGCCGAGCACGAAGAGCACCTCGCAGAGCTCGTCGCAAGAGATGTTGTACTGGGCGAACGCCTGCCGCACCTGGTCCACGTTGCCCAAGCCGCTCGCCGCCTAGCCTACCGCCGGCTTCCCTCCGCCAACCAGAAGAAGAAAAAAAGAAGAAGGAAAAACAGTCACCACTTAACGGTTTGGATGAAAGGACTAAATTGAACATTACATAAAACTTCAAGAACCATTTGTGACATTTTCCCATATAAAAACGATTCAAAATAAAAGATGATAAATAGAAATCTCTATCCACCAAAAATAACAATCCATATGATCAAAAACTGCCACACATACAATTCTAAATGATAAAAAGTTTTAACACGTAATGTAAACCATAAATTATCCATCCCTCTTTCATCCATAAAAATATCACTCCATATTCTGACAACCTTAAAACAAAACAAATAACATAATTAAATTTGCAATAAATTTATATAAAACCTCAGCCTAAAGGTTAGAAACATATATAGGGTTTTCACTTTTTTTCGCTTTATAAAACTGGTTCTAAAACCAGTCAGGTCAATCAAGTTCCTAGGTTCACCTGAAACCAAGAACCGAACCTATTTTCAAGGTGCATTACACACTCCTATCTTGAGCTTAGTGATCTTTTTGTAGTAAGATTACTTAATTTCATATCGAATATTTTAACATCTAGCATTCATCATCCTTATCTTACTTATGTCTGATAACGAGTCAATTGAGAAGCTCATAGTGCGGACTGTTTTGAAGTGTAACTTTATGGCATTCGCTCTTTGATTTTCATTTAACATGAAGCACTTATACTTTTGAATGCGTTTAAATATTGACAAGTAGCCCGCATCCGACATTTTTCATAATTTCTTGGACATTTAGAATATTTCTTCTTCTTTTTTCCATTTTTCAAAATCTAAAAGAGAATACACTAGATGTAGTTAGAAGTGGAAATTCTCTACTTTATTTCCACACACACTGCCCATTGAATTGAAATTAATTAACTTCAAAAGGCCCTTTGTATAGGCAATCCACTAAGTATCCTAATGAGGAATATGGTAATGTATGATTACAAAGTTTTGGAGCACGAATCTCTGCATAAAAAGCAAACAACCTTAACCTTTTGCTCTCGGCAACGGAAAGCTATGTGAAAGACGTTATATTAAATCGATCCACATTGGGACAGAGCTTTCTCCCCAACGTGATCATCATGCAAAGTGATCGATTTAGCTATATAAAACTTCATCATCTCGCCTTTTTGTACTTGGTGGGATACTCTGAGATGTGACATCCAAGTACAACTCTGATACCATGCACGAGAAGAGTTTCTTTGAGTCAGAAAAATGATGGGTATGTGCCCCACGCCCAACCAAATTTTGGTGCTTTTGAGAGAGAATCATCAGAAGAGAGAGAGAGAGAGAGAGGAGGGGGCGGCATGTGCATCTAGCCTATAGATCATTCGTGGAGTCTCTCCTTTTCATGAAGAGAGAAAAGGGGCAGGGGGAGGGAGAGAGAGAGAGAGAGAGAGAGAGATGAGTTCTTGGCTCTTTGGTCTGTATTATATTAGGGTTTTAGGGTTTTAGATATTGGGTATGGAGCAATATGATAGTATCGTGATTCCATAAGCTTGCTCTGCAGTCCATGCCAACTTTTCTATGAAAAGCCAAAGATACAAATGAAAGATTACAAAAAAAAAATGGTTAGGAAAGAGATTGATGGAACTTAGTCATATCCCATGTATATGATTTTATTATGAAGATATGTGTGCCTTTTATATCATCCTGCTTTTAGCTTCCCACCAGCCTTCCACTGCTCCACACAGCTAGCTTGGGAGGCTCTGCGTGGAAGCTTGCAACTCTTTCGCAATGATAGAGAATGCCCTTTGCATCATTTTCTAGTATCTCTCCTTTTCGACATCTGAAAATTCGATTGAAGTCTGCCCCTTTATTCACAGTATATAGATCTCACGCGTTCTTGCGTTGTCGACTCTATAAGATAGATGGGCAAAGATATTTCTTAATATGCAAACAATTGACAATTAATGTCTTAGAAATAGAAGATAGGGTTATACTCTTAGTATATATATCTAACTGGTAAGTTACAAATCATGGACATCAATTCAGACTGAGTGTTAGTAATGTGTATGTTCCGTAATCCACTGATCAAAAGATTACTAATAGAGGATGTAGGATTAGAATATATATATATATAGTACAACAATAATGACCATTATAGATAATCGAATCATAAGTACGAAAGCACAATTGAAAGTTACCAATATATAAAGGAAGTATTGTAATTTATACCCACTCTAAAAGACAAAACGATCACATTACGTCAAAAAGCAGTGGAACACAGACTCGACTCTAGTTAAAAATAATGCACCATGCATGTTTCTACACTATTATATATAATTAACTCTATCTATCATATCAGCAGTCGAACGAGACTCATAAATATAATACTTCTTTGTTCTCAGCCCATCGTATCATCATTACCCTTCGTTGATAAAGAATCCTATGATTATTTTTTGCCCATGCAATGTAAGAATAATATAGTTTGATCTAATTTTATATTTTGCTTTCTTTTTTCTTCCTCTACCCTCATTGCTTTAAGGCAAGGTCCTAGGGCTTTCCTTGATGCCTAACCTTTATCTCTTTGTGTAGTCGGCGCTACCTGCTCCCTACGAAGAAAAATCGCGTTTTGCGATAAGTATAATGACTATAAAATATATACATCGGTGCTGCTAATAAATAATAAACAAAGTAATGTGGAACTTTCATAGCGATATCTATAATGAGTTTTGTAAGTCACGCGCACGAGAAAAGCTCGAGAAAGTACTTCAATTTTATAATTTGCATGATTGTTAGCTTTTGGCTGAAACTCTCATATGCCAACTTTCACTTTTAGCAGAAACCGAGTATCGTTTGGTGCACTGTGTGTATTTTCTTTATAATATCAAGAGTTTCGATTCGGCTAATCTGTACGAATATGTATGAACCACTCCCTCCACGTGAATCGTATAGAACTACACTTATAATGGGGCGAGTGAGCCCTCAGGTTTGAGTGAAAGATGCTATAATTTGAACATGGGTAATAATGTGTACAAATCGAGCGTGGGATGTGAGAGAAGGCGGTGCCTAAATGGCCATTATTATAGTAAAGAACATCAATTAGGAGTAAGCAAAAGAATCGGACCGAATCGGCCAATTCTTGCAACCTCTCTGCCGACGCTCGTTGCTCAATCTCAGTCACACCTGTCGCTCATCACGGCTATGCTCGCTTTCAGTCTCGTTGCTCGACACCACCCTCCGTCCCTTTCTTGCTCGACGGCTTCCCCTCGCGTGCGACTCGATGCCACCCTCTGTCCATCGCTTCCTCTCTTGTAAGTCCTCAGCCCCTCTCTCGTCCGGCACGAAGTACCTAGTTAGAGTGGCCTACATGAGGAATTGCACTATAAGAAGGTCCATTATGTTTCTTGTTTGGAGAGATGATTAAGAATATTTTACTTGGATTTATCTATTAATGCTATAATGGGACAAAATTGATAATTGTGCGAGGTAGTCTCTACACTAAAATTTGTGATCATGAAATACACCGGTTCCTGAACAAACCCAAAAACTAGACCGATCAGTCCATATATCCACCTAAAAACCAAACCGACCGATCGGTTCCACAAACTAGGAACCACCCTTATGGTCCGGTTCTTGGTTGCAAGGCAGGAATCGGCCTACCTTGGAACCGGCATCAATTAAGATGAAATGAAATCAAAATAAGAACTTCAATAAACTAAACAAGAAATTTAATTTATTGCTTTTGCTCTTCAGTGATTATGTTAAATAAGAAGAAGAAAAGAAACCAAAAAGAAGTAGCAAATAAGGGTTTCTGCTTTGAATATCTTTATATTAACTCGTTTGATGTGCTCTCCGTCCTGTCGAAGAACGTGGTTGAAGTTCGCTGCCTTTAAGGCAAATGACCAAAGATACAATAGGATACTACAGGAGGATGACCAAACTTTTAATGATTGCCCTCTATGTGCCCTGTTGGACGAAATTTTTTCCAATTCGGGAGGCGTGGATGAAAATGCGACCCTATATTGGCCATTTAAAGATGTTATTCTCCTCGTGACTACTATCGTCTTGGTAGAGATACGATGACACATTTGCCAATCTCGAATTTTCAAACCAATGATGGTGCGAAGTAGCTATAATAGCTCAAACCGAATATTCCAAGTAGGAGTGAGATTCTTGTAGTAACACACAGTGAGAGTCCTTAGCTCTAATCAACAATTTCCATCCGTTAACCTTGAGCCTATTTACTTGTGGCCGAGAGACAGACATGCTACTCATAGTCTAAGGTTCCTTTGCCAAGTTTTGACTTTTCTAGGAATAGCTAGGGCATATATTACAACGTGTTTATATGCTCGTATGATTTTTAAGTATTTTGTGTCAACAACTCTCTGCCCTATTTCGAAAACCCTAATTGTCCTTTTCTCTATTTCGCGGATTTTGGAATATTATGTGTGCCTAGATGTTGCTCTATTGGAGCTTTCGATTCCATTTTAGATGACGTGTGCACATGCGTTTGCATTCAAATACATTTATAAATTATTGGAATTTAACGCTTTACTAAAATGTAGCGTATTCTTTCACTTATTCTAATCTTACATCCTTCTTCGATTCCATAACTTAGCAGGTATTTGATTTCGTGAGATATAGAGATCCTTACCTATGTAATTACGAATGTCATAATTTTCATACGACGCTAATTTAATGTCATGACTTCTCAATGAATCACTTGAAAATCATAATTTTTTTAAAAACACTCATTTGAGTTACATCAGCGATTTCCCTTGCCGGATTCCCAGCATTTCATGGCATTTGTTATGCACATTGTTTTAGAAAATTATGACATATGAGTGATCAACTGAAAGTCATGGCATTAAAATTAGTATTATACAAAAATTATGATGTTTATGGGGTTTTCTCCCTAGTAAAGAGAAATAACTCTAAGGTAACGTTTATTTTACAAAAAATGAATTATTTGGAAAACATTTTCTCTAGGACGAAAGATATTTTTATTAGTCATGAAAATATTTAAATATGAAGATAATGAAAATATTTTTTCTTGACTATGTATTTCAAGTAGCATGGCCAATCGTTTTTAGAAATATATTTTTCGAATTATTCATTTTTTGAATAATAAACATATTTTAAATTTGAAAAATACGTGGTATACTTTGTGGTTATTTCATTTGTTATTCAAGGGATGATCTCGACAATCATTGATGATAAGCGGTCAGAGAGAGAGAGGTGTTCTGTTTGACTCTTATCCGATCCCTCCATGATCTGTGGCTGGGAGTGACCGATTCCTACTCCGGTCGTTCGATCGATCCGACGGCTATGAGTGAGAATTGGTCCTTCTATAGCTTTCGACCATTAATTTTACGAAAACAAGATTACTTTCGACGGTCGAGATTTCCCGAAATGCCGAAGAGACCATCCATGTTAAGCACGTCGAATCACGTGAGCTCACTGAACTCGAAAGGATCGAAGGTGCATTTGTGTATGCTCCACTCCATGCATTTAAAAAACCTCTCCTGAACCTTAATATATTTATATATATAGGAGTAAATAACTGTGCCAAAGGGTATCTTGATTGGAGAGCGCATGACGTAAATAATCATGTGGGTGACCTCACGACCTTAGTACATGTATTTTCATTCCCCGTCATTAAATTAATGTTAGACCGGTTTCCAACGGCCATGTTCTGTTAATGAGGTCGGTAATTCAGTTTGGTCCATTTAATTCTTTCTGAACTCATCTTTAATCTATTGATTTTTTATATAATAAGTTAATCATCATCCCGGTACCCTGTTACGGATCAATGCACCTGGCAGCTTTTTTTTTTTTTTTTCAATTATTATTCTATTTTATACCTATGTCAAACTAATAATTTATTTTATTTTAATAGTAGGACTTGTCTTCATCCTAGGTGCCGCCCTCCCATTGTTTAGCAGAATTCTTTGCATTTTCACACATTTTGACCCCCAAAAAAAAAAAAAAAATTCCCAAGGAAAGTAAGAGAGAGGAAGAGAGAGAGAGAGAGAGAGAGATTACTTGATTTTTTCCTCAGTCAAGATCATATATTAAAGAATGTCCTTATTCACTTGCCATGTTAGCATCACATATGTTAAAGAAGAGAAAAAAAAAAAGCCATCAACAGAAGCCACATCGGGTTTTCGGCGTGAGCAAATTTACCCTTTCTCAAATGCCTCATAGGACCCGGCTGCACATTGAGTATGACATCGAGGACTGTCGGCGCGATTTTCCTTGTAAACAAAGAAAGGGAAAACTTTGCAGCACAAATTCAGCACGATGTAACTGCTAGAGGATTCGCATTTGCACCGGACGGGGCTCGAGAAATGGTTAGATCCATGCACATAGACATTATTCGATCGGGAGGGAATGAAGCTGTGAGAAAAAAACAATGGCGATGCTTCTCGAGAAACACATGTGTCGTTAGGTGTTTCTTTGGCTCTTTCAGCTGCGAAGAGATTCACGCATCAGCCCCACATTGTATTTATCAAACAACGAGCACGTTATCGTTTCGTGCTCCTTAATTTTCCCGAGAAGATATCGAGCAGGCGTATGAGAAACGCGTCGTCCACGTTTCAGTCGGCAAAGCTTCGTTTCCCAAAGTGTCGCTTTCCTCGGAAGACTCAGACGAGATCAGGGCAGATCTCTGAAGGCTTATTTTCCAGGAAAATTTGTTTAATATTTCACAATATTTCGCAGGTTTTCTTGTTTTCCAAAAAAAGTGCTCTAACGCACTTGATAAAATTATTGATTATGTTTCGAAACTTATTTTCTTTTAAAATTAAGAAAAAAATTATAAAAAAATCAAAATTTTACTCATTGTGAGATATTTACCTTGAAATTTTTTTTGTTATATCAAAAATCTCAAACTATACCCATCCTGATATATAGTTGCTCTAATTATTTTTTTTATATACCCATGTAACATACTTACCCTCCATTAAAGTTCGATCAATGAGTATCGTTAAAAGTCTACCTACATAAACATAGGAAAACAAATAGTGTTGACATAGCACTCGTGAAAAACGTGTCGTTTTGGCTAGAAAAGTATATGATGGGTTAATCAATTTGTATAGTTAAAAATCTGACTACATAGGCGCCAGAATATAAACATTGTTGACATTACGCTCACATGACTTAGGTAAATTAAAAATGTTTTGTTTTGGCTAAAAAGGCATATAACGAAATCTTGACAGAGAATAAATATGTCATAACGTTACAAATTTGAGATTGTTGTTATTATCGAAAAAATTTAGAGTAAATGTGCTATGGTTGATATAGTTTGGGATTTTTTGTTGACTTTTTTCCTCATGACTTACTATTTTTAATGTGCATTAAAAATTACTTGTTTGATTTCTAAATTATTATCAAGTGCCTCGATGCTTACTAACAAATTTATCAATACGTACTTCTACATAGCTATCGACGCGTTGACTTGGGGTTTAAGGCGTTTAGGCACACATGAGAGGTATCATCTAAGACCGGTATTTGCCGGGGTCGGAGGATTTGTGACAAACTTATACAACAATTAGGGAAAGATAACGTCACATGTATATATTAATTAATATAAGGTTCATTACTTTCGTGACCATGTTCAGTCAAGTCATTATCACGACCAAAGTCTCGTTTCCCGGAAGAAGAAAGCCCTGTTTTAAAATTTGAGTTCATTCAAGCGAGTCATGTCACAAGAGCATGAACCTCTATAATCTCAATGAACAAATAAATAAATATAATATAATATAATATAATATTTTTGTGTCCTTGGTCACATGCATTCTTGCTTGCAGCAAATAATGTCTTTTATATGGAAAAGGCTAAGACAAGGGCATAAGCAAATTTCTATTTTTATTTTAAAGATGCGTTTTGATTTTTATAAATACTTTGTTTTATGCCAATGGTGAAATAGGGTTGCCTAAAATATATGATTTGCATTGGGGGTTTTGGGTGATTCTAGGAAAATAACTTGTCATTATCATAATGCAAGAAGTATTATTTGAGAGAGATATGAATTCGACCCAACATGGATGCAACTATACTCTTTAAATCCCATAGCTCAACACATTCCGAACCTTTCTTTTGTTGTGGAAATTCCATTTTCACCATGCTAAAAAGATATAATTAGCCAAAAAGAAAAAAGAAAGAGAAAATGGCAGCATTGCTCATTCGATATTTTCTCCTTTTTTTTTTTTTTAATTTGGTTAGAAGAGATTTTCATCTTGTTGCAGAAGCATCTTCATCTGTGAGCATGTGATTTGAGCGGCCGCTCATTCATTACTGTTATGTGATGAACGTGAGGAAGGCTTGTACCACGCTGCTGACCGAATTTGACCATATCTTATGAAATCAACTGACAAAACGAAAATTTAATATTGCTGTCTCTTCTCATTATTATTTTTTTTTATCAATGATGTAGATGAGATGCCTAACTAACTTCGTCAACCGTAGAAACTGCCGGAGCAGTTAATGAGATTACATGTCTGCTGCACATGTGACATAATGTGATACTCAGCTTCTGGGAACAGTTTGACCACGGAATATTCAGTCAGAGAGAGAGAGAGAGAGAGAGAGAGAGAGGTTGGAAACACATGATCGGACCACATGGAAATGGCAGACGAGACAACTGCAACTTGGGGTAAGAATAATGTGACAAGCTAGAAACCCTAGCAAGAAACCAGATTAGGTCGTCAAATGATGCTCTTCGCTGTTTAAAGTTCGATTAACCAAGTGGCTAACATGGGCAACAGATAAGAATTTGCAATCTCTTGACCAACTGTAGCAACCTTCCCGAGGCGGGCCTTGAAGGGGTTTATCGGATAAGCTAGGCGAGCATTAATAAACTTCTCGCGACGCAGCGCCTGCGGACTACACAGACCTTAAGGTAAGTAGGGATTAGACTCAACCAAATGATTGTAAAATGCAAGAACAAGAAGTTCGACGTATGACATAATTTTTTCTTGGAGGAAAACTTAAAAGCATATGCAAATGATGTTTTGACAAGAAATTTAGGTATCGGTACCAACCCGAACCGACTGCTAGCATGTTTATTTATATTGAAACGGAAAAATAAGCCTCGTATTAGCTGTTAATGGCAATCTTAGGGTTTGCATTCAACGCGCAGTCTCCACAAACTTTTCCTAGCGTCCAAACCAAAGAAATTCTTCTTTTAATTTAATGAATAGGAATAGAATACAGCACCTATTTTGGCATTTGAGGATGGAAGTTTTCTGTCATGACATGAAAAGCTAGAAAACCAAATTATTAGGTCGATTGAATATTCTGTGACAAAAATTAAGATGCTCATAGTTTAGGGTATATTCAATGCATTTAACCCTTTTAAGTAGCTAATAGATTAGCAACTATACAATAAAAGATCAAATTAAGCAAAATTTCCAAAATATTCTAAATGTTTTTTTTTTTCTAAAACCCTCATATATTATAAAGATCGCATATCAATATCTAATCCAAATTTCTATCTTCTCTCGCCTACCCTGTACCGCACCCCACAAGGAAAGTTTTTTGTCATAGCTCGTTATTTCGACTCTGGTAGCATCACCAGCAAAAGTCGCCAAGATGACCACGATCACCTGCCTCCCCTTCCTCCCATCAAGCACATGGGTGCATCCAAGTGTATATTGCATTTATACCAATTTAGTCATAAACCATTTAATTGTATTAATTCAGTTCTAGACCTTTTGATGATTTGATAATGTAATCTTTTCCACCAATTTTGACAACCCCTGAAAATGCTACGCTTAAGTCACCAGAAACAAAGACTGCCCCCTCGCTTCACAGGGTTTCGAACTTGGTCCTCCTTTGTGGAGTTCCAAGCCCTATCCAGCCATGCCACCGCGGTCGGTGGTTTGATAATGTAATCTTTTCCACCAATTTTGACCCGAAAATGCTAACTGGGCAATAGGCAATGCTGACTATCCTATATGACGATCGGTACTGATATGAATAATTTTTTTAAAATTATTTTGGATGTTTTTCTTTTTTCCTTTTTATTTTTTCTTTTCTTTTCCTTTCCATCAATGATCAATATCGAGTGATAGCCAACAAGGATTGGGCGAGGGTCGCTCTTGCCAAATCTCGATTAGCACCACCTTGCTGCGACTAGTGGGGGTTGCGATCCTCGCCAATGGCAAGCCCTTGCCTAGAGTCAACCCTCATTAGCCACATAAAGGAAAAAAAAAATATTAAAATGCACATTAAAATATTAAGAAATTCACACAATTCACAAAATTGTAAAAATTGTCCACATTAACGTTGGTGATGTTACATTGGATTCCAGCATTTACGTCAACGATTTATTGTTAAGATTGATCACATAGATTATGTTGGTAAACTATCAAAATGTTTAGAATTAAATGTTAAGATGCATATGTAAGTGAGTTGTGTCAAAAAAATCTCACATCAAAGAATTGAGGTGGTGTAAAGTGGTTAATATTATCCTAATTGACCCATAATTCATTTATTTAAACTTTTTAAGTGAAGATGAATCCGACTAAATATGTTAATAGGCTTAAAATTGGGTTTCCTCTTGGTGAGCTCCCCAAAGAAGGTATGATATTTCTACTACACACTCCCAACAAGTGGTATAAGATCCGATGGTTATGGTTTCCAAGCAAGTGGACATCATGGTATAGCAACATGGGCCCGTAGGGATTCAAGTTGAGATAAGTTGATGCGGAAGCATACATAAATTAAGGGAGAGCAAATCTAACATTGAGCTCACATGTTAGGAGGAGATTGTTATGATGCATATGTAAATTAGTTGTGTTAGGAAAATTGATGTGGTGTAGATCAATTAACATATCTTATTTATCTAATAACTTATTGGCTTAAGTTTTTTAATGGAGGTGAATCAAACTAGATATATAAACGAGTTGGACTTGGGCTTTCTCTTGACAATCTCTTTGGGTGACGCATTTATAAGATTTTTTTGGTAATTTTTCCTTATGACTTCTATTGCGCACTCCTAACACCACAACGCAACAAGTTTTAAGATTTTTTTTGTAATTTTTCCTTATGATTCTTTTTCCTTTCAAAATTGGAGGTGTCTTTGTTAGGATTGAGGGGCCATTTGGAGCGATGCCTCTTTTGGTCGGTCGGATAATCAAGAATGGTTGGAAGGACTAAATCCTAGAATTGACCCAATAGGAAGGGCGTTCCAATATTTTCTACTTCCATAACCAATTATTGTGGATTCGACTTCTAAGGATCTCAAATTTATATGGGGGCTGGGTTTTTGTGCTAATTACTCTCGAAGTAACTGATTACTTACGACCATACCTTATATTATCTATAAAGAGAGAGAGAGAGAGAGAGAGAGAGAGAGAGAGAGAGAGAGAATAATTAAAAGGATACTTATAAATTTCACCCATTATGTATCGATTTCTTTCATCAGCACATACGCAGATGAAATTTGACGATCCCAAAGTTCAAAATCTAGGAAGAACCGACGGAAATTTTGACAAGTTCCGCTCGAAAGATCCGAGATAGTCCCCCGAGTGATGGAAGGCTCGTGGAAGCGTGCATGCGCGTGCATGCGATTCCTACCACGGTGCACGTCGGAGGCGGACGTTGCGGGGAAATCTTTAGGTCTAACGCGTGGATTACTGCATGGAGAAGTCAAAGTCGCACTCAACGACGCATCGAAAGTCAAAACTACAAACGAAGTTCACGATGGCAGTCGGTACTTCATCGTCGTCACTGCCATTCAACCCGCTCGACCCTCCGACTGGCTTCCGCAGCATCCGTCTTGGATCGTGACCACACGCTGCACAAACATGGAAGACGATAAAAGATGATATCACGGGGAGAGAGAGAGAGAGAGAGAGAGAGAGAGAGAGAGAGATCCATTGGAATGCCGACATTCACGTCAACAATTTATTGTTAAGATTGATCACATAGACTACGTTGGTCAACTGTCAAAGGTTTAGAATTGAATGTTAAGATATATGTGTAAGTAAGTTGTATTAAAGAAATCTCACATCGAAGAATTGAGGTGATGTAAAACAATTAATATTATCCTAGTTAGCCCATAATTCATTAATTTAAGTTTCTGAGTGAAGATAGATCTAACTGGATATGTTGATGGGCTTAAAATATGATTCCCTCTTGGCAATCTCCCGAAAGAAGGTATTGTATTTCTACTATGCGCTCCAACAAGTGACATCAGATCTGATGATTGCATTTTCCAAGCAAGTGGGCGTCATGGTATAACAACACAGGCCCGTAAGGATTCAAGTTGAGATAAGTTGATGCAGAAGCATACTTAAATTAAGAGAGAGCAGATCTAACACTAAGCTCACACATGAAGAGGAGATTGTCAGGATGCATATGTAAATAAGTTGTGTTAGAGAAATCTTACGTCATGAAATTGATGCGGTGTAGATCAATGAACATATATTAATTATCTTATAACTTATTGGCTTTAATTTTTTAGTGAATATGAACCTAACTAGATATATAAACGAGTCGGACTTGAGCTCTCTCTTGACAATCTCTCTGGGTAAAGATGTTAGACTTCTATTGTGCACTCCTAACACCACAACGCAACAAGTTTTAAGTTTTTTTTGATAATTTTTCCTATGACTCTTCTTCCTTTCAAAATTGGAGGTGTCTTTATTAGGATTGGGGGCCATTTGGAGAGATGCCTCTTTTGGATAATAAGAATGGTTGGAAGGACTAAATCCTAGAATTGACCCTGTAGGAAGGACGTTCCCATATTTTCTACTCTCATAACCAATTATTGTGGATTCGACTCTTAGGGAACTCAAATTTATATGGGGGCTGGGTTTTGTGCTAATTACTCTCGAGGTGATTGATTAATTACGACCATACCTTATATTATCTATCAAAAAAAGAAAGAATAATAAAGGATATGTATAAATTTCACTCGGGAAAAGTGCCAAAAAAGTCATAAACCTTTTGTCTTTATACCGATTTAGTCCTAAACCTTTTTTTGGTGCTGATTTAGTCCTAAACCTTTTTAAGTTGTGCCAATTCAATCATTTCCGGCCAATTTTGGCCAGAATTTGCTTACTGGACGCCAGTCGGCTAACGTGGCCTAATCGGCGCTAACGTAAACTACTTTTAATTATAATTTAATTTTTTAAATTTTTTTCTTTTCTTTTTCTTTTTTTTTTTTTTTTTTTTTTTTTCTTCTCATCTTCTTCAACCTCACCGGCCACCTTGCCGGTGGCCGCGAGGGCGGCCTCGCACTAGGCGGTGAGCCTCGCCTGCCTGGCGTGAGGCCGCCCTCGAGGCCCGAGCAGCAAGGCTTGTCCTCGCCGGATCTGGCAAGGGTCGAGCCTCGCCCATGGTCGAGCCTCGCCAACTCGGCATGAGGAGGCGGCCTAATTCGGTCCTCGAGGTCTTTTAGAACCGAGGCCTATCGTCGTCCTCCTCTGACATGTCAACACCTAGCGGCGTGGAGGTGAGCTTCGTGGCGCGCGCCGAGAGCACCTTCCCAATGATTTTCAGGCTCGAGTCTTCGTTTGCTTCCTCGTCATTGCTACTGCCGCCAAGTGGCGCCGCGGACTTCGGCTTATGCTTCGCGTAGTCTCCTTTGCCAAGCTTTGCTGCCATCATCTTCGCTCTCCTCCCTATGCTCCTCGCGTTGAGCTGGCGGGGCTTGCCCTCGCTAGCCATGGGCGGGGCTCGACCCTCGCCAGATCCAACAAGGGCGAGCCTCGTTGCCCAGCGCGATGCCACCCTCGCGGTTACTAGCGAGGTGGCCGGCGAGGTCGACCTCGACCTCACTGACCATCGCCTTTGGCCGGTTGCCGAGGTCCAACGACCAACTGAAGGAAGAAGAGGAGAAAAAAAAAAGAAAAAAAAATTCAAAAATATTAAAATATTATTAAAAATGGTCCACATTAGCTGGCCAGCATCCAATCAGCAAATTCCTGCCAAAATTGGCCGGAAATGACTGAATTTGCACAATGTAAAAAAATTTAGGACTAAATCGACACAAAAAAAAAAACTTGAGTATTTAGGACTAAATCGACACAAAAAATAGACAAAAAGCTTTGTTTATGACTTTTTTGACACTTTTCTCAATTTTACCCATTATGTATCAATTTCTTTCATCAGAACATACCTAGATGAAATTTGACGATCCCAAAGTTCAAAATCCAGGAAGTACCGGCGGAAATTTTGACAAGTTCCACTCGAAAGATCCGAGATAGTCCCCCGAGTGATGTAAGGCTCGTGGAAGCGCGCATGCGATTACTACCACGGTGCACGTCGGAGGCGGACGTTGCGGAGAAATCTTTAGGTCTAACGCGTGGATTACTGCATGGAAAAGTCAAAGTCGCACTCAACGACGCATCGAAAGTCAAAACTCCAAACGAAGTTCCACGATGGCGGTCGGTACTCCGTCGTCGTCACCGCCATTCAACCCGCTCGACCCTCCGACCGGGTTCCGCAGCCTCCGTCTTGGATCGTGACCACACGTTGCACGAGCTTGGAAGACGAGAAGAGAAATATCACAGGGAGAAAGAGAGAGAGAGAGAGATCCATTGGGAATCCTTCTCTTTCCAGACTGTGCGATGGGACTTGAGAGTGACTGACTGACTCGCCCACAACATCGCATCCATGGGGAGGACGAATCTCGAGAATGATGTGATCATGACTCCTCTTATTATTTTCTTGATCACATTTTTGGCGTCGACTAGAGCTATGAATGCGACTTCGGTGAAAACGATGGCGTCGTTTAGTCAATCCTTTCGTAGTCTTTCTTTTTTTCTTTTCTTTTTTCTCATAAATATTTCGATAGTGACGGCTTCGTCACCACCATCTCCACGTGATTCGCTTGACTAGGGAATAGGGATGTTTTGTCAGCATTTGAAGAGCGAGGAAAATCAATGACATTAGCGTCGGCAACTCGGGATACGTCGGTCTCAAGAGAAGCTCGTCCTTGTCCATCGTAATCTTTTTCGATGTCGCATTTCTCTCCATAGCCGCATTGTCACGTCAATGTGAAAAGTCCACGTCCCGGAAAAGCTCGACAGTGAACTTTTTTTCTTTCTCTTTTTTTGTCTTCTTTGTTCCCTCGGTAAAAGCTGTCTCGAATCAAGAAGCATCCGTCAAGAGATTACTGGCCCAATCGCGTCTCCCTAAAAGGTTGGGAATTCAAATTTCGAGTCTCTTTTCGCGGTGAAATAAAAAAAATGGAGAAACTTATAGAAATGTCAAAGTCCAGAGTGCAAACTGAGGCATGGTAAATTGGCCAAATAACAGAAATTGGTAGGATGGTTGATTGACGACGAGACTGTCAAATTCGTGTGTGGCTGAGAAGCATTCAGTCTCCGATGCAATCCATTGGATCCCCAACGAGTGGGGGACCTAAAGAGATTGAATCGAAACTGCTATAAGTCATCCATGGCTGGACCAAAGTTTGAGAACGTTCAGGTGAACGACGACAGACTCCCACGTGGGGGCCCATCGGAGCTGGCGGCCCGATCCTATCCCCCAGCGACGAAGGCCTATCCACTCGTCCTGCCCGTGCACGTGCCGACCCCCGTAGCCTGCGGCGGGCTCCTCGTGGTGGCGTGTTGGACCATGCAAAGAAATTGCGAATTGATCCTCCTATTAATACTGTGGGAGAGAATTGGAGGGACTACAGTTGTACTGCTTTTGACAAGTTTCGTACCGGGTGGTCCATTTTGAAGGGGTCCTTGAGATTAATGACAGGGGTTGGTCCCAGGAACGTTGGTGAGGGGCTGGCTATTGGTGGATCTTGGAGGGTTAGGGATATGGCTGGGGCGCTACCATGTGAATTCCCACATGGGGTTGTGGAAAATGCTTGAGAAATCGTGAAATTCATTGGTGTCCAAGAGTCAATTTTAGTTGCTGGTGCAGCTGCTGCTGCAATCAATGTGTGAAACGAGGACAGTGTTTCCATGGTCCGAACAGATGGTGATGTTCCTTTGCTACATTCCCATTATAGAGCTCGTCGATATTCCCCCGCTTCTTAATGACGAAGATTTGTGACCTAGTGATTCGAGTCGGCACAATTTTCAGCTGCAAGCAGATCTATTCATCATGACAAGCAAAGAAAAGCAGGCTCTCGACCGCAGAAATTGTATCGATCTGTTATGGTTCTCTATATGGCAATGGCGTACTACAAGTTGTGGATGGAAAAATCTTGACTTGTGCCTATCATTGAAAATTTCATAAAATCACAAATAACCGTTCTAAAAACTTAAATTACAAAATGAATTTGTGATTTATTATTTAAATATTTTAACACTCCTTCTTAAGCCTAGTCTAGTCCTTTGCCTACTACTAAGAATGGAAATTTAATTAAGGAGGCAAAAGACGTCTGAAAAAATTCAAACTCAAACTCTCCAACTAAATAAAATTTTGTAAAGCACAACCAACTGATTTAAAAATTTAAACTATTAAATGAACGTGTGATTTATTATCTAAATATTTCAATGAACAGTTGCTGATTGTTTTACGGAAGAGAGTGTGCTCATAGCTACAAGTTGTTCTCTTTTAATTTATAAGTTTTATCTAGTTTTGCAGCTCTCTTAAGATTTGCTTTGCTTGGAAGTTTTATATATTTCTCTCAAGTCCCAAATGAATGAAATTTTCTTTCGACCAAAGATTAAAAAAGCCAACACAACCGGTACACACGATTCAATCTCACTAGTGTAAGAGCTTGCGATCCTCCCTCGTGCGCAAGCACGCTCAAGCATACGCTCGACTGTGAATAATACAGGAAGCTGTAATAACACAAAGCCACGACAAAATTCTCATTGGAATCTTTCAGTCTGCTTTAATTTTTGTACAACAAAGTCCAGGTGGAGAGTGCAATTTCTCAGCCACCAAACAAATGACCCATATACAAATTTGCCATATGACTTCTAGCAAGAATTGGTAAAAATACAAAAGACCAGAACCAAACAACAAACTCAATCGAAAACTATAACCCTGCCGTTTGCCAACTATGCATATTTTACAAGTAGGATGTAATTAACAAATGAATAAATAACATGTCGGCAGGGCCTGATGTAGGGCAAGAATTAGACGCCCCAAAGTAGATAAGGAATGAAAAAAAAAAATTTACAAATCGCCATTGCTTTGCCAAAACATTTGAAATCGCAACGGATGCTGATGAGGAAAACCAGGGATGAATAATGCTATGTCGAGCCTTACAGGTGCAAAAATTGGAAGGCTGGATTTTCAAGCAGCTCCTCCGCAGGCTCCACATCATCAAATTCCTTCTCTTGGAGTGTATTGGAAAGTTCATCGACTGAGAAAGGAATGCTGCATTCAGATGAATTAATTAGTCCACCATCACAATGGCTTATCGAGAGAAAGCAGAAAATAAAGGAATCGTCACTGTAGGAGCATGTATTCTAAATTCTTAGTAAGGGCGGGTAGCTTCTAAATCTATGTTTCCACAAGAACAGAGATGAGGCTATCGTTTCTTCAACTTTCTTTAACCTTCTAACTTAACTTACGAAATATCATGCATCATTATTATAATAAAGGATCCTTAAGATTAATTTCGTAAACTTATAGAAATGAGAGCACTCCGTGCTGAAGTCAATCTCACCTAGAATTATCATCCAACAAAAACGAACTGCTCACGGCACTGTTGGAATCTTCTGTCATCAGTACCCTCATGCTGGAAATTACCTGCACAACGCATTAGGTGATTCTTGGATTCAAATAAAGAACTATAACAGGCAACTTGAAATGTGACGCATTGCAATAGTACTTACTTCAGGAGACACGCTTTTGGTATTGTAGCTATCATCCCAGTAAAGCGTACATATTCTGTACAGTTGCTGTACACTCAGCATCTGAAAAAGCAGCAAACCAACAGAATTTAAGAGAGATCGAGTGAGAGTTTGCACTATCGATATGCAAAACCCCGCAAAGAAGACAAGGAGCATCAGCGAGAGCCGCAAGAGGCACGAGAGATGCAAGTAGTTTTGCAGGTTATGGAATTCATATATTGACTCTAATCAAGGCAAACAAAGTTTTTCCAGTTATTTGCCATAAATTCGCCTCAGAAGTCACTGGACATTCGCACACATGCTCACAACATGCACCACGTGCCGGCGGGGAAAGTGGGGGGAGGTAGGGTGTGGTTGAGAGAGTTACCGGGCATAGATCATTGATGATTTCATCATAAGAAATCCTATACTTCTGATGTATAACCTGTGGATAAAGTGGCATTGCAGGAAAATAATTAGATGCGAAAGTGGCAGATTAGCACTCCAAAGAATAGCATGATTACCAAGTGGTACGGACATCTAGATAACACAGCCAATCCATGGACGACAAAATAGCTACCAGAGATTCCACTTGCCACATCTAATAATTATTTTCTCTCTCGACAAGAATGGAAGATACAAGTAGACATGCATACACTGGTAATGGACAGTTAAAAAAAGATGCTATGTCAGTTCTGCAGACTCAGCAGAAAAGCAAGTCCAAGTATGATTTAGGCATTAAGAATCTTTTAACCTAAACCAGAAACAGCAAGCATGCCTTATCATCAGAAAGTTAACAACACAGCCCAAAAGGAAAGACAATAACATGGATCATATAAAAAATATGTGCTTCAGAGAGATCGAAAGTTACCAAGAATCCCACAGCCTGTCTAATGTGTTTAAGTTCTTCCCAGGACGAGCCTGCATACTGCAATCAGTGACATCAAGCTATAATTAGTAAAGTTTACAGGCAAGGAAAACTCCACACCCAGGATAATGCATTGGTTCCATTATAAGATGAAATTAAAAAAAGATAATGGTACACAATTACCTCTTCTTTTGCTTGACAGCACCACAACTCCAACTCAGCTAATCCAGCTTTTACATATTCCCCATTGCTAAAAGTACAGCACTCACGGCGTAGAAGAAGACTGAAATTTCATAGTCCAAGTACACTGATGAGGACCCGCTGATCCCCCAATAATTCAGTGGAAATAAACGAAAAAAGGAAAAACTTTACCTGTTGAATAGTTGCACATTGATATATGAAAATGTCTGAGAGAAAATCTTTTGAACCAGAATTGGAGGCACCTAAAAGCAATAAAATATAAGCTTACAAAAAAGCACCAAACTTCATGTGGCAGAGAATAATAAAGGGGACATGAAGTCACATACAAAATTTTCTTTCAGAGTACAGAGAAGAGTGTTCAAGCGCTCGATGATGCTCTGCCAGTGACCCAAGGGAGAATCCTTGCCAAAGGACCGTCCAGATCGCAGTACACTTCCTTTAGATGTTCTTGGTGCCTAAAGTGCAGCATAAATATGTCAGTGATGATTAAATTTTATATTAGAATACAAGAAAAACATTAAAAAAATTATATATATATCTCCAGCAACAATGACAAACGTTGCAAAAGAAAAGGTAAAAGCTAAAAAATAATCTTGGCAACCAGAGGACTGATGGCAACCAGTTAAGAATTCCAGTCCCTATAATGCTCAGCAACTCACACAGTTCTCTCAGGAAAAAGAAAGTATATACACATAAAACGAACAACATTTTGCCAAAAAAAATTAAGGTGAAAAATTCCTGTAAAGCTTAGCTTTTGACAGAATCTCTCTTTACAGATTCATGAGTAAATTTGGCTAAAGGTCTAAATGCTATGAATCAGTGGAATTACCTAAAAAATACCAAACTGTGTCCAACTCTACACTTTACCATAAAACCACTGAACTAGTGCGCTGATATTCCATGGTGAAATGCATTTTTAGTCATTCCAACTCAAAATTTGACATAATTCTATCAAGCAATTGTATGACCAAACTACATGTGAAAGATTACAACAATTGTAGTCATCTTTTATAAGTGCAGTATAGCAAACGACTACAATACAATCCATTCTCATCTACAACAATTTTCAACTTGCTGCATTGCCTGATAATTATTTTTTCTCTTCCTCATTGGAATAAGCCGGAAGAGGAATTACTTTTTAATGAAGAGAGACCAGCGAAGAAACCTTCTGTGTCATAATAAACCTCAGTCATAAGTGCAATATATGTAGAGAGGCAAGGATCATCTTTTCAAAAAGAGAAAAAAACTGTGAAGCAGTAAAGGGAATAACTTAGAAAAGCAAGCATAACAGCAATGGAAGCCAGGCTGTACCACGTGATATATGACCTTAAATAACTCTTGCATTGGAACAGAGAAGTCATTTGGATTATACCTGGATACAAAGGGAAAGCAAAGACCCAAGGTCTTTCTTCAAGTTGTCCCTTATAATCCCATAAATTTTCTCCACATAAGCTGTGAGCTGTTGCTTGAAAAGCAAAGCTGGGTATTTTGCCTCCACTTGACGCACTGTTGCAGCTGCTGCAGCAGCGGCAAGGTTTGCGGAAGAAGGGGATGAACGAAATCCCTGAGCATAAAATGACCAATTTTTCAGAATACACAAGATTCAAGAAAAATATGCATTGCAAGTTACTTACTACTTCAAAAATCAATCAGTTAATGGAGTGCTTCAATTCCCACACATACCATGGTCATCCTTCCAAACAACGAAGTTGGCGCGGGAGGCTTCCGATTTGAGGTTGAACCATTAGATCCAGCGCCCTTCAGACTTCGTTGGAGCAAGAACAACAGTGTAGATGTATTTGATAACCAATAAGCCATATGATCATTGCTATCTTCACTCTGCCAGTAGAAAAAAAGAAACACATTGTCGCTGCTTAATTTCTAAAAATTCCTGAAGATGAAAAAGCAAAACCAATGAACGCAGATGACCATACAAAATCGCAAATTTGAAAATAATGATATATCTCCAGCAGTTTCTTTCAACGATAAATTTACGAAATATACAGAGAATGACCATAAATTAGCAATTTCTTTGCCTATAATAAATTTGAATTGCATAAAACATTTGTCAACAGCTTCTTTTTATTTCTTTCTTTCATAGCGGGTTTCTATCAACTTGTCTATAATTTTTTATTTTGCCAGAACTCTCTGTGATTTAAATTGTTTAGTGCCAAACCAAATTTAGAATGTACATGGCAAAATAAAGTGTAAATTTAGATTGACATAGGTATTTAATGACAGCACTTTCTACACTTATATATATCTACACTGATGATAACAGTTGAAACTCAAAAATTGACTTAAAGAATAAGAAACAACACTCAATAAAGCAATTAAGAAACAAGTCAATGAATATCAATGGAACTGGGGAAAAATTTGAATGAAGCTAGTGGAGTACAAATTGCATCTTCTGGTAAACAAATAGGTACGGATCAGATGTAACTTCCAATGTAACCAGATGAAGTAGTGTTTCTATAACATTTTCGAAGCACATTAGACAGGCTCGGGTAGATACTCTCATGCTATCTTGATTGGCTTGGGATTCTCATTACTGAGACCCAGTTATGGATGATTTTATTTGATTTACCTCAATTGCAGAACCGATCATCTGAATGAGTCGATCAAATACGCTAGTCCTTTCGGCTTCAAAGGACTTCCAGTGGAGAAGAGACTTATAAATTGTAAATGCTGCTATAGGCTTCCCATGGCTGAAGCCAATGTTCTTCACGACACAGTTAATAAGAGCATCGATGTTCTCCTACAAATTCAGGATATAAAATCAGCAAAAATGAAACAACGGCTTACCAAGAAGAAAGAAGTGTAAGAAAAGGCACGCCCTGATTTATGCAGGAACAAACCTGTTGGCGTTCAATATGTGATCTCCTAAATTTGCTGTCGGATTCTGTACCATACTTCTTCACAGGTGCACTCTGTGGTTCCTGCTTATAAAGATTTTGAAAACATATACACCAAGTGAGATACGGTAATGTACATCCAGAACAATGACTAGAGATGGTGAAGTTGAGCTTTGTTACACTTATTCTATTCTCCTCAATTACGTGGTGACCATTCTCCAACATCTGCAAGTTAAAGATCACAATGTGAGGAAGGGAGGGATGGAGCCACAGAGAGAGAGAGAGAGAGAGAGAGAGAGAGAGAGAGAGAGAGAGAGAGAATCACATTACATAAAATTTTGTTAATGCATGCTTACCTGAGATAAGGTCACTGGTGAGTTCTCCGACAGCATTTTAACGGGGGGGCTTAGCAATGTTTGTTGCCTAAGTATTTGGTTCTCAGTTTCCATGTCAGAGATTTTCTCAACAAGCCTTCAGATAGGAAGAAGAAAAGCCTTCAACATGAGAACTAAGGAAAAATCCAAAAGAGAAAAAGAAAAACTGGAAACCAACAGACTAGTTGAACATTGCATTTTCCATTTTTGACACGGATAGCAACCATAGCAAGCAAGAAGAAAAGAACCTTTGCATGTCTGTCTTCATCTTAATTATCTTTGACTCTGCCTCCTGAGCTTGCTTCAGTCTTTCTTCACTAATCTTTTTTGTCTCCTCATACTTTTTCTCAGTATCATCAATTTTCTTTTCCAGAGAATTGACCAAACCCTGCAATTTATGGAAAAAGGCAATTCCCAATGACCTCCATACAAGCATATTAACATTTTATCACTCTTGCAAGTAGATGATGGTGAAGATGCAGATACTGCTCCAACTATCTTACCTTGAGTTTTTCATTTTCACTCGAAAGCTTTTCCATCATTGTATGATCAATAACCGGAACCTCCTGTATAACGGGGACTATCTCTGCTGCTCTTTTTGCAGCCTCCTGTTCCTTTAAAAGCAACTCTTTAGTTTGCTTGAATTGAAGTTGTACGTCATTCAAAGTAGACTGTAGTTTTACATTTTCTTGATTCTTTGTCTCTTCTAAATCAGCCTGCAAAATTTTAGTAAAATGAATAAGAAATTAGAACTTTATACAATACGTATACATTACACAAATCCTTGCCTGAGAAGCTCATTATTGCTTCTCAACTTCTCTGATTCTGAGCCGCAAAACAACAAGTAATGAAAGTTTCTGAACAAAACAATAAATAATTAGCTAGCTATCAAGTAACTTTTCAATGACTAGAGCTCATGGAAATAATTAAGTCCTCTCAGTTGCCTCATGCTAAATTAATTGGCTAGTCACCCCAAGGTCATGAGATGCCTCTTATATTTGTCCAAGGCCCTAATCTTGCATGCATTCAAAACGAGACAGCCAAAACCAGTCCTTATACTGTGGATGAAGGCCTCCAACCATAAAGCGGCACATGTATGGCCTTGCTCTCCATGCAAATGAAACAGCAATAACACTATCAAACCATAATTTCAGCAAATAAAATCTAAAAGGCTATAGTATAACTGACAGAGACCTTAAGCATACAATGCCATGGAACTTACTCTCATGCGTTTCTCCAGTTGTAATCTCCACGTAAGTTCTTCCACTTGCTTTTCTAACTTATTTTTGGCGGCTTGCAGAGCTCCAGTTTCCCTTGCAGACTGTGCAAATACAGTGAAAGAACCTATAAATAAGCTGAAAAGAACAGGCACGGTCTCCCAATTTTTCAAAAAGACCACACAACTAGAAAAGAAACATAGGCAAGGAATGCATAGCAACTTCAATTGTTTACCAAAATTTCCACATTGAAAATGAGTCCCAGAATTTGAGTAGTCAAACATACAAACATACAATGGAGATAGCAACATAAGCAAATCACTAGGTCATTATTTGGCACACTTTCCAGCCCTGATGATTTTATCTTCCTTTACAAATACCACCATTCAATCCACACCAGCCTGGCTCCTTCATCCAACTTCCAAAATCAGATTTTCCTACTAATTCAATGTACCTTTTTTCCCGAAAAATTGCACTTACTACACTGCATCGATATTCTTTTTTGGACAATTGAAAAGAATTAAATTGATATCATGACTTATACAACAGATATTACAATCAGAGAACAAGTCTAACTGAAGTTTTACTAACAATATACCAAATGATCAAGAAAAGGTCATAAGACGAAAGAAAACAATTCACCATCTTAAGCTTCCGCAGTTCTTTACGAGCAACTCTCCCTCTCCATGCACACTGAGTTGTAATTGCTGCTTTTTTAGTATCCAAATATTGGACCTGTGCCAAGTATTTGCGACAATGACTCTGGAAAAAAAAAACGAGAGAGAGATTACTCCAAAGTGATATCAAACAGAAAAGAGATGTATGGCATACTATAAAGATCTGTTGAGCAAAAGAATAACATATTATTATGAAAAACCTTTTACAAGGTAAACAGATGACACAAACATAAGCAAAGAGAGACATTGCTTCAAACTCCTTAGATTGCAAACCACTCTAAATGAAAAATGGACACCTACCTGAATAATGATAGCAGCTTTGATTTGCTTTCTCAGTCGTAGCTCGCATCGAGCAGCCATCCCACGTAAGCCTGTCTGTATAGATATGGCTGAGGAATACAAGTCCTTGTATGCTTTTCTAGCAATATGCATACGCAAATCTTTCTGAATCCTGAGGCAGGCAGCTTCACGCCGCATGCTCTCATATGCTTGACGTGCAAGTTGTCCTGAAATTGGCAAGAGAAGAAACTTCAGGCATCTATACACAACCAGTTCCATGTTTAGTATGTGAAATGACGGAAATACAGATTCCCTCAAGTAAAAGAGACAAGTAGGACACCAACTGAGCATATACCTCGGCAAACAGCTTGAATAAGCATAGTAGACCTTCGGAGCAAGACAAAACTTCGCCTTGCCAAATAAGAACGCGTTTTTCTCTGAATGATGCTTGCCGATCTCCCTAAGATCTCAGTCCTACGAGCATCCAATTCTGCCATTTGACCAGCTCTGAGAAATACTTTTGTTTTACCAATCTGCAAATGCAAATTACATCTTAATTCATGGGACTTTTACCCATTGCCGCAAACAATCACCGCAACAGACACATTGCATTGCCCCATTAGAAATAGTAAGTGATCTTAATATATGGCAGCAAAATGTCCTACATGACGGAGGGCATTATGTTGTCCTTAAAGAAATCAAAAGTCACAAAAAGACAAATGACCCTCATCAGTTACTCTAATAATTATGATAACTTGTCACACAAAACACATAAGGCTACTGCATATACCAATTATACATTACGTACATGGCCTCCACCTTCCTCAGATTGCCATTCAGCCTCTGTTCTCTTGGTTCCCTAATATCTCTCTTAATATATCTATATATACACAAATACACTCTGAAACAGAAACTATGCAAAATCACTCAGGAAGCAAATAAACAGGAATCACATCATCATCATTTGATATGATTAACTCAGAGGATGCAGCATCATTGTGCTTAGACAAGATCAGTATATATTTATTTGCTATTTCGATACAATAAGAAGCACTGGCAACTTCATGCAACTCTTTTGACACAATGCCAAACAAGGCATACATTAGTATAAAAAAGAAATTGAACACTAATGATAGATGAGAACATCACATGTTTGTTCATACAAGCTGGTATAGAATAAATTGCTAAAAGATTCCTAAGTTTAGCTCAAAAAATCAAACAGTATTCTGTCATAGGAGAACACCAAATCAAGGGAAAAACCACGGACAGAAGCAATCACTCATGCAAAGAATCCTGAAGCGAATACCATCACTCAATCAAATATGTAAAGAAACATTCCACAGTGCCAAAAATTTCTGGAAGCAACTTTGGATATCTATCTACTCCATACCTGATAGCCCTTTAATCCCACTTTCTCCAAGAGCCTCTTGCAGATGGTAACCTCATCAGAACTGTCACAACTAAGGGATCAGTCCAAGAGGCACAGTGATACGGCATAAATGACAAGTTAAAGAAAGATTCAAGTTACCTGCGGTCTAGAACTTCAGGAGCAAGTATCCCAAATCGGTCCACAAATTCAAAAAAGGGCCTTCTTGTTGGAAATCCAGCACAACTAATCCTAATGGCCTCCATAACACCCTAAAGTGCAATAGTGAGAGAGAGAAAAAAAGGTCAGAAAGAATTAAGAATAAAAGCAGATTTGTTTGACAACTAAACTAGTGCCAAGGCAAACTGAATTCTAGCAAATGTACTACCCCACAACGCAGTTGCTGCAGAACATTTTTATTCTCAAAGATGGCTGGCTTGAGAAGATTATTTGGCTTCACACATCGTATATAATGTGGCTCAGTAGCGCTTAAAGTTTCAAGCAATGCTACTAATTGTTGCTGCATGAGTCAATAAGGACGCGATTAGTAAGACATAAAAAACAATGAAGTCCACAATCAGGCAAAAGAGATAAAGCAAACATGAACCTTGAATCGAGATCCTATTGATGAGAACTTTGACTGTTTGGAAGACTCCTCAGCCAAAAGTGGAAATAATCCAGAAACAAAAGAACATTGAGAAGCACTCAAGAGCGCTTGATGTTCTGCGATAACATAGTCTTTGTTCTTGTCCAAAAAAAGTTCAGTCTGATAGGTTACCTGCAGCATAAGGTCAGCTGTCAATATCTTTTCTTTAAATCCGATAATGAATTCTCAGTTTTTCCTGCTGACTTTACAACTTGAAAGCTATTATTCTAATAAACCAAAAAGTAGACCATACTCACATCTCCAGCATAATGACAGATTGTAAAGTCAGTCCGTGACAATTTGGGCTTGCTGAAGCGTTTGTGGTTCTTATATGTCTGGTAAAGCTTCTGAGCAAAGGTTTCATGCGTTGATCTAGGAAACATACTACAAATACAAATTTCGCAAATTCAGACCATAGAAGAGTCAAAAGATTAAATGGCGGTTGCTGGTCTTCCATGTTCACCACATTGATCTATGATCACAGCACATAATAAAATGGTTGCAGTGGATATTTTTCCATTGTTTTGTACTCACCAGGCTTCATCAAGAAGAGCGATTATGCCACCAGGTTTCTGTAAATGGCAACCAGAAAGAATATCTTGAATAAATAAGAGCGACTGAACTTACTTTGCTTAGAAGTTAAATAAGAAACTATGCAGCTTTCTACAAAACACTGAGGGAGGAATTCCATAAGTATCGGTCAATAAAAAAGCTACTCATACTGAAAAATAAAACAAATTGTTGTGTCATATTTCGAAGGAACCTTTATACCCTAGTCCTTCATAAGCTTTATTGTTTATTTTCACAGTGGAGGTCGAGAATAGGACAGTGATGGGTATTACTTCTATTTCTAGATTACTGATGATTCCATCTTTTTTATCCAGTTAATGGTGGAAATACCTCATGCAATCTTTAATGATGCTGAAGGTACTCCCAGATATCTTTGGCTATACTAGGAAAGATACTCTTGCCAGATTTGAGCTTGAAATACTGTCAATATATGTTATTACAAGCAATTCTAGAATTCACAATATATCCAAGGTTGTCCTAAGTGATCATTGTATGCCCATAGCCACTTGTTTTCCTACCAGGCAATATTAACTAAGAGGCATACAATGTAGTCAGAATGGCGATCTGATTCATAAAATCATATGATCATAATAGTAAAATTAAGAAAACAGAGCTAACTCATGGTTGAATAATTTATCTAGTGAGCTCAGAGTAAAGTCACAATTTGATTCGCCAAACTTGCCAAACTTATGAGTCAACTCGTATGAACTTGGTTCTGATTCAACAGCCTATTTTTAATTTCAGGTGCTAGCTCCTAGGCCTTTGGGCTTCTTTAAAGCCCAAAAATAAGATAAAATTAGCCAGATGCCAATAAAACACACTTTCATTGATGACAGAGTAAAAGGGAATTTGATTCTCTGGAAAAAAACAAGGAATTGAGAAGAAAAGATGGAAGCAAGTCCAATCTGCTTTCAGATTAGGGCACAACAAAAGGAGAACCATCTAGGGTTTTGGCTTTCTTTCTCAATTGAAACAAAGGGAACATCCAGTGTCTCTAAATTCCAAATGGAAATGCCACTTCATAGAAACTCTGTCAACATAAAATGGCGCTAATGCTGACAGAAACAGATTTTTTCCTTCTTTTTCCACAGCCGAGTTTGAATGAAGTTTCAGACTCTCAGATGCAATTTGTGTAATAAATTTATAATCTTTTCTCTCCCTTCCACAAGAGTCCAAGAAATTTCCTTCTAATTAGCAAAAATTTTTGGGGTTATTTTTTAAATTTTTATAGGTGAAAGATAAACTGCTAGAGGGCACCAAGGGGGTCAAGTTAAAAACACATCTGGGTATTTGCAAATTAATGAAGATAAAAGTTAATTGTTGCTTTTAGTAGTCCAGAGCTTGCTACCAATTTACATAGGACTTATAAAACAGTTTGCATATACTTTACGATTGTAAGATTTTACAACTGTACAATTGGATCTTGTGATCTGATTTCATGAGGACCCCACTGATCCTAGATAAGAATGCAAGTTTAACTACCTCGGTCTCGTGGGTTAAAGAGTTTACTCGCCTCTTGATAAAGGTATCAGACTAGATGAGTTATCATTTCCACTCTTCGAAAGATTCATGTGTCCTAGTCAGCTCAAATAAAGAAGTTGAAAAGACTTCTCTGGTGGACCATATAAAAAGCATTATTAGGTAATACTTATTAGTTGTGAACCAATTACCAATGGGTGTCTGTGGTCTTGGTAATGATAGTGTAAAACGATGTCTCAAACGTCAAAAGAGAAGATATTGTAGTGTTTCCACAATTTCCTTTGGCACAAAGTGATTCTATAGTAGAATGACCTGGCTAAAAATGAGTTGCACACAGACATTGGAACAAAATTCCACAATTCTATGTTGCTAATATTAGAGGTGATTTGTTAATTCTTACTGTAAAAATAAGCTAAACTTCCACCGGAAAGAAGATTCCTCGTTGTGCCATGTACAAGAGCTAAAGTTACAATTCACAAGATGGTCATCAGACTTGTTGCATGTCTGGATGCATAGTTCAACTTATCAAGAAAAGCAAGCAATCTGAAAAGAAGTTATCAACTAAAGGTCCACCTTAATCGTATATAGGAACTAAAGTAGGCATCTGGTTAAATATTAATTGAGACCAGTTTTGCGTATGTAGCTACCCTAGTCTCAAGCATATGCCAATGCTACTCACCTTTTCTATTAGATCTAGAACATCTTGATTGTCAACAAAATCAATGTAGCTCCAATCAATTTGTTCTTTTGTGTACTCTTCTTGCTCCATTTTGAACACATGCTGCAAAATGATGTGAAAGCATCAATAATCTGCTCGATGACAATTAAAGATACAAGCTAAAAGAAATGAGAAAAATAAGAGAGAAAGTGAAGAAAAACCAAAAGAAGAAAACCTGGTTAAAGTGTTGCTGAAGTTTCTCATTTGTCAAATTTATGCAGAATTGCTCAAAGCTGCAAGTCAGACAAATACCCTCCAAGGTTATCTTCACATATTAGAATTCATTATAAAGTTATACATGCTGCAAAAAACTGTGACATGAGGTTTTAGTAAGTATCTACTAGAGGGAAAACAAGATGACATCCAAATTAAGATGACATCTTCAATTATAATAAATTGGCCTCTGGCTCTTATGGGCGCGAATGATAACCATTCTGGCTAGAAATTGATTTCTGAAAGAGAAATAGATTTTTCTATTTCTATTTCTAGATGAATTTCTAAGCAAACATACCCGTTTGATAACGACACAAAATTTCTACTCTAAAAATAGAAATCCGTTTGATAACGATACAAAATTTCTCCCTTTCGAACGGCGGCCAGCGGACTGTGGTTGGCGGTGACAGATAGACGACCAGTTCATAGCAAGGACGAACGATAAGAAGAATTTTTATTTCTCATTTCTGTTCCAGAAATAAAAAAGTAGAAATTTTTTACTTCTGATTTCTATTCCAAATCTAAATCTAAAATGAAAATCGATTTCAGAAATAGAAAAATGGAATAATTTTATCAAATGGATTTCTATTCCAAAAACAAATCTGGAATAGAAAAATTGTTTCTAGAATAGAAATTGCAGTTTGTCATGCACCCCTATGATACTTAGTTGAGGAAGCAAGAGGGTAAATGGCCCATAAAAAGGGACTAGTTCCCGTAATTGATAGTCACTAAGGCATAAATTAGATAAGCACCTGTTTGTCTTAAAGCTCTCGAACCCATATATATCGAGCACACCAATCAAAGACTTGGAGTTAGGATCTTGACCAATGGAATTATTGATCTTATCAACAATCCTGTGAATCAACGAAAGATAAAACATCACCTAGGCTTCACAACATTTCTACAAGCACCAAATACTCAAAAGAAAAAGGAAGAAACACTGAAGACAAATAAAATAATGAAAACTAAAAAAAAAAAATTCGAAGTCTATACCCTTCAGAAACTTACCAGTCAAATAACCTTGAGTACACAATTTTTGCCAGAGCATCTCTTTGGCCAGCTGCAGAATCTGGATCCACAAACTTTGTTATGGTTTCATCACGAGTTACAATCACACGCTTGCAAAGTGAATCCTCCAGTCCGTTTACATCACACCTGAAAAGAGCTCACATTTAGAAAGCTGCTATTTTTTTCGCATGAGAAAATTTTAAGTGTAGACAGGATAACATGTCTTAACACTTCTTGTATCAGCAAATGAAATGGGTAATACATTAATAGCTCAGCCGCAGTTTTCAAATGAAACCAAGACTTTTCATCCTTGGGCGTTGAGGAATCTATTTCTTTTCCCTTCACAAATTCAATGTTTCCAAGGTGAAGAACTGCAGCCACCACTCGAAATATTGCATCCTGAAAAGACACAAATAAATGAAAAGAGCCAAAGGGGTATGTGCTCTAAAAGATCACTTTATGACTTCCCTCATATACCTGCTCATGAGAACTTATCCCGACAATATCCATTGCTCTCCTAGTCGCAAGGTATTCCTTCGAATCATCAACACCATCCAACACAAAACAGTTTGATTGATTCAGATAATGAAATGTTCTTGGGTGCCCTAGCTTGAACCTCTGAATATCCTGTGAAAAAAAATTGAACTATGAGAATCTTCAAACGATCGAAATCTTTTAATAGCTCTTTAAATGAAAGGAACCAAACCCTCTGTAAATCACAAACTTTTTGAGACAGAGATAGCTCGAAATGTTCAGTATGTCCTTAAAGACCTACCTTCAATACTTTTTCTGAGAAATCCATAAATAAAGTCACTTCTTATTTTACTGCAAGTGAAGTATATGGAAAAGTACAGTTATGCATGAAGGAAAACCAAAATAAGAATTAAGACATGATGACCCATCTTTGTAGCATTGAATATTGAGAAGTACCAAAGAAAGTACATAGCCCAATAATTCAATTTAATGAATGGTCACAAAAGCAAGATTCTAATTGAAACTGAGATTCCAAACCCCCCATCCCCCAGGGGCCTTCCCTAGGGCTAAAATTCTGCTTTCAGCCAACTCATGGTCATAACATCACACTTAGCAAACAAATGCTGCAATCCCAAAGGTTAGACAAAAAGCCAACCACCATAGTCCTGATTCTGAAAGCAATGGGTAAAAGGAAGCAGAATATGGATGATGATGGGAAAACAGATGAGAGGGTCTCAGATTAATGCTAGATGTTGTCAAAGACGCTAATATAAATGAAATTTCTATATGGCACTCACAAAGAAGTTAGTCCATATCGAATTTAAAAAACCACACCGTTTGGGTGCACTTGAGGATATAGCCTATGTGGGGAAAAGAGATTTTGCTTGAACCAAACATTCAGTAACAAAGTCTTGAGTTCAGTGACAAGTTCACTCGATAAAAATGGAAATTTGCCAAAAAAAAAAGCACAGCTCATATTAAACTCCTAATTACCAGTCTTAATTAGAGGTTAATTATAAGAAATTGATCTCATATTGAAACATGAAAGGGTATAAAGAGATTATATTTCATTACATGTCTGTCTGTTTATTTCTACAGAGAACAGAACATAATATCTAGCCATGATATGTTGCAGTCAATTTTACCTCCTTTAAAAAGAACAAACCATCCATTAATCTAGTATAATCAAGTTTTGTCCCTCTCATCTCTTCTCACAGCTCTTCTCCAAAAGTCATGCACTTCCATGGCATGCTTTTTCTTTGGTAGTATAACATAAGAGGATGAGGGCTTTGTCTAAACATTTAGAAAGAATGCTTGATTGGAAATCTAGATTCTTACCTCCTGAGGTGCAGCACAGAGCATATAGAAACAGTGATAGTTTCTCTCAGGATCAGAGATCTGACAAACACGTGACCTTTCCAACAAATAAGTTCTGACAGCAGCTCCAGATATCCGTCCTCTTTGGTCAAACTGAATCTCCACAAACTTACCGAATCGACTGAAACCATTTAACAAACGGAGAAGATGAGCTCAACCTGGTGAGGCAACAAAGGATCTGAGCATATGCAAAAATATTTTATGTCCATACAGAAAGATAATCGCACCTTGAGTTGTTGTTCCTCACAGTCTTGGCGTTACCAAATGCTTCTAGTACAGGATTAGACTGCAAGATTGCAGTATTGTAAGTGTATGTCGTGCAAGTCACGTAATTGTAGAGGTAAAATACTCAATATTCTATGGTCTACTTAGTTACCTCCAAAACTTGCTGCTCTACAGTTCTGCCCTCTGCAACAGCTCGCCCACCCATATAAGCAAGATAACGCATAAGTTGCTTTGTGCTCTCGGTTTTACCCGCCCCACTTTCACCACTAACCAAGATTGACTGACTTTTCCCTTCATTGATCATGAGTCTACACATATCAATAGCACTCCCATTACATAAGAAGAAAAAGGTCATAGAAATTCAAATATTAAGATTAAGCAGCACCTGTATGCAGCATCTGCTAAAGCAAAAGGATGTGGACTCAGCTCCCCAAAAGCTGCCCCTTTATACTGAGCCATCATATGGCTATCGTAGAGATGAGGTAATCTTGTAAAAGGGTTCACAGCAATCAGTATATTTCCTGTGTAAGTCTGAAACCAAGATGCATTTAACATTAGCATGCTAAACCATGAGAGTAAAAATTAACAGTATCTTCAGCCAACACCATCCATTGGACTCCTCCAAAATCAGTCCAGGAAAAGAAGACAACTTAAAGACGAAACAACTCACATAGATTTCATTCATATCGTATCGTGACCTCAAATTCTGCAGAACTCCTGGCTCATGCAAATAAGCCAGCTTTGTCATATCATCCACTCCACATGGTGGTGCTTCAGCATCTTTAGCATATACATCTGAGGCCTTCACATGGACCTGTAACTCCACCAAAAGAAGAAATCCACGATGAAAAAGCTCAGATGTCAGGAGATTTGAGAGAGAAGTTTCCACAATAAGAAGAAACATATATTCCATCCAATCTCTAAGCCTAAGTCTATTCAAGTTGCTAGACATGACATTAACATATGCAAGCAATTTCTTCAGCAGATTATGGAAGGGCTTTCAAGGCAACAGAACAAAAGAGAACATTTCAGAATCACAATATTTAGCAAATTCCATACCGTCTTGCCCGATGAGCAGAGGACTTTCAGCTCCGGACCTTTAACTTCCAATACTTCACCATCTATCCAAGCCACATCAGGATCTTCCAACCAAACAAAAGATCCAACAGTAGCCTGCATATGGACAAAAATATATTAGGGAGCAATGATTATGGTTCACTGAAGCCTCTATCAATTAAGGCATTGTAGAATGAGCTCCTTGTGTCCCACATCAACATGGAAGAGCTGGTGCAAGGTTAAAGCATACAAATCACAGGTCCCAAATAGAACTCCAACTAAAGGTGACATCGGAGTTCTAATGAACTTAAAGCGCATACAAAATAGAACGGACGCAGAGAAAATCTAGACTAAGATTAACAGAATTTGTTATGATTCAGAAAAATGAAAAGGAATCAGGTATAACTGGATGGAACGTGCAAATCAGAAAAAGTTTAACTCCATAGAACGCCCCCCTAGGCTGAGAAAAAGTTGAACAAAGGTACCAAATGGGAGAGATAACCAGGTTTTTATGTTTGTAAAAGCTATTTTCTCCGAAGTTTAACTTCACTTGCAGTAGAAGGCATGATCTCTAAATGCATCTACATGCGAAACAGACATAGAGGCCAGCCGGCATATAAGCACTTACAAATATCAGCCCTTCCCAGTACATCTGAATAGCAATGTATTTACACAATTAAAGTGAGAGATACTAAAAATTCAAATGCTTTGTGCTAAAACTGGATTTCAACAAGTGAGCAATTTTTCAAGAGAATGCCACCTAACTAAAGAGAATATTATATGACGAGGCAATAAGGCTAGGAATTCTTCAAGGACAGGGTGCTGGGCGGTTAAGCAACAATATGTACGGAAAATGACTCTGGTAGAGGTGAGACTGCTTGGTTGCATATGCAAACACACGAGAAAGGATAGGACTAGACATGTAATTATTTAAGGAAAAGTAGGTGTGGCACCAATGATGGTAAGCCATAAGCTCATTAGAGATTGTGTGGTCATGTTAAATGAAGGCCTTTGGCTCCAGCATGATCAGGGGATGGAGACTCAAGCTAGAAGGGGCAGGAGAAGTCTTAGAAAGACATCAAATAAGACGACAAGGAAAGATACAGAATACTTGACCGTACAAGAGACCGGATAGAAATACAAACCCATTGCCGTAACTAGATTTGTATAGCCAACCCCACTTAGTGGAATAAGGCTTGGCTTTGTTCTTTTTCATGAGCAAAGTTTTCTTGAGATTCGGTCTAGTAGAGAAGTACAAAAGATTTTTCCCTATGAAATAAAAAACAGGACAAACAAGCCATGTTGTTAAAAATTAAACTACAAAGACAAGAACATCGTAGTGTTTCGATTGAGCCCATTATTTAATAAACTCATTTCCCTAGAGAATTCATGTCAAAATTTGTCAATCTCCACCTTTCAATCGAGCACAAATTCAAGTCAAACCCCAGCTTCCGCTAAAAAAATTCACGGCATCTTCAATCTATCCAGTTTCACCAACCAATGAATCAAGCGGATGTTCATTGCCGGTCTCAGCCCAAAACTGCGGCCGAAACCAGCAAAGCAAGCGCCACTATAATCACCCCAAAATGTCCAACTTTGAACCCATTCCGATCGACAAACCATCACCACTCCACCCTAATATAGTCAAATTCAAGTCTCTTCACACGCAAACCGCTCTTTCATCATCAAAAACACCGAACGCCGCACTCAGATTCGCGAGCCACCACAATGTAGTAGAACGGCACATCCCGGAAAACACGCAAGAAACACGACACTACACGCAGCTAAGTTCCCGCCTCGAAACATTCATCTACCACACAGATCGCTCCGTTAGACTGAAGAAACGAGTCAACAACCAATATCCCGCCGAAAAAAACGGAATCCAGAAAAAAACCACGAGAAAAAGTCGAAACGCCGCCGCGGCATCATCAGGCGGCGTCCTCACCATTTTCGACCGAGCTCGATCTAAGTCAGAAACTCCGCTCCCGTCTCGATCTGCTCCCCCGCCCGCCGCACAAGATCATCCGATCACCGGCCCGCCGGAGCGAACTTCGCAGCAACAGCAGCAGCAGCAGCGGCGGCGGCGGCGGCGGCGGCTTCCTCCGAAGTAGCGAGGACAATCACTCCGCACAGATCGAACACCTTCGAGCTCGGCGGATATCGATCGGCAGCAGAGATTTTTTTTTCTCCGAAGCTGCTTTGGTGCGCTTTCTGCTTCCCTCTGCCGCTTCGCTTCGCTTCGCTTTTCTTCCTCGATTTCTGGCGAGATTTTTATTCCTGCGTTTGCTTCTTCTTCTTCTTCTCCGACCGCGTCGGGCTTTTTGTCCAAGTCGAGGAGTCGAGGAGTTTTGTTAATTACGACTAAGCTCGTTATTAAGACATCCGAAAACGCCTTTGCGGGTCATTTTGATCGGGGGAAATCCCGACACTGACCTCGGTCCGCGTGGGTTATTACGAGAATCCCGTCACGGGGAGGACAGCTCACACGCGGTCCGATCGGGAGTCTCCCGCCCGCCCCCACCCCCGCCCCGCGAGTTATTGCTCGAATCTAGCGAAAACTCGAAATCTCGGAGGCGGTAGATTAATGGTCGGAATTATTGCATTGCTTCTTTTTTATCGACCCACCGGTAAAAAGGGGGAAAGTAATTAATCTATAATGTCGAAATGTAATTATGGTAAATTTCGCGTGGTGCCATAAAGATAATATTTTCTCTTTCATAGCTGATTTTCTTTATATGGTCTTAATACATGTGATGTGATTTGTATTGTATTAAAGTAGGAAGTTTATAACCACTAGGGGTTCGCCCCAGTGGCCACCCTTCCAATATAGAAAGGGGAGGTGAGGGGTTTAAATCTTCACCTTCTCAAGGAGATGGGGGTAGGGACGCGTAAGTTTCGAGGGTGGGTTGCAACTCCCACGCCCTGCAAGATGCAGGGCACAAGTCTGCGAGTGAGTGTAAAGTAGGAATAGAGTAAAACTAACCAAAAAAAAAAAAGTAAGAAGTTTATTGGTGCGATGTTAAAATGAAATTTTTGAGTAAATCTAGACTTTCAAATTTATGAAATGGATTGAGGGACTTATGAATAAGTTATATCATTTACGAAAGAAAAGAATCGGGTGGAGGAGGGAATCATGGCATCTAAGGAAATACGTGGATTTGAGAGGAAAGAGAAACTGACCAAATCTTTCTTTTTCCGTGTAAGAAGTTCACCTACTCTATTTGCTTTTTTGTATTATAATATTTTTTTATATAACTTTGTTCTGCTTCATGGAAACCTTTTGATTGATTGTTAAGGAATTTGGACCATTTCGGTCCCCTCCCAGTCATATAATTGATCATATACCATGCATTGACATGACAATATTTTCTTGCAGGTGAATGTGACGGTTAGGATGTTAGTTATTTAAGGTGATTTTTCTCGTGCTAGAAAAAAAAAAAAAAAAAACTATGCCAGGGGGACAATGCATAAACCAACTTTTTATTTTATTTTTATATTCTAAAAGTTCTATAAAAATAATAATAATAATTTGAGTTTGAACTTTACTCGGCTCAATTACAACATGACTACATTTCACCATGAAGTGTAGGCATTAACTCACGTTCTAATGAAAAAATAAATAGATTTCATTTATGTGTTCCTTACTTCCATGGATGCATCGTTGTGTATTCACCTTGCTTATCTACTAGTTTATTTATGTTGTTTCAAATGGAAAAGGTAACCTTTTATTTTTCAATCAGGTTTTAAAATATCATTTGAACTTCAAAAATTTATGAGATCTGATATGCAAATTCATGTGTTAATATCTTTATTTTGCAAAAGTTTTCATATATTTAAATTAAGAAAAAGTCAACATGCATCGGCCACGATATTTAAATTAGGTAAAGACTAAAAATACAACAATCTAAACTAACACACCCTTAAATTTACGACCTTTCATAGGAATGATAGATTTTCGAACTACTCGAGTCTAAGTAAAATGATTTGAACTCGACTCTACTAAATAGACCAATAGTCAAGCCACATTAATTAATTTAGTTGCCTAAGTTTGTCTTTGTGCTGTTTAAGATTAACACGACTAATCTCAAATTTGATTCAACACCATCCTTCAATTACTCCAACTCAATTCAAACTCAACTTGAATTGAGTAGGCTTGACTGGTCAATAAATTGCACTCGAGCAGTACTCATTGGGCTGAGTGGAATTTACTAGACGCCACAATCTCATACCCTAATGTGTGTAAATTGCCGTGGGCACACAAACTCATTTTTGCTATAAAACATGCCTAAAATTATCACTGGCATATAGAAAATTGGTACTAACATAATGTGTCACATCCTTTTATCAAATGTTCAATATTTGTTAGGGTCAAAGCTCATATATAAATGGGATCTCAAATTGACATCACTGGGAAATTTTGTTTATACGATTTTAATGCTTTGGTGAGGTTAATAAGCAGCATAGCCAATATCACAACGCGTTGAGTCTACCCACTTTTGGTTTATCCATAGGAAGTTCTATGATATAATGTTTCAGACCCATCCATGCTCTAAAGCTGCCAAATAAGTTGGTGGGGGTTATCGGTGGTAGCTTTGGTGACCTCGATGGAGACCTAGTCCAATCAATTATTCTACTTTTCGCCCCCTAGCCCATCACTTCCTTTACCAGGTAAAAGGGCTAGTTTGAAACTTGCTGGTCAATGTCGTGACCATCCATTATGAATTCCAATAACACGGTACCTATTATTTATATAAAGACGCGCATCACTTCATCCACAGTGATTTCTAATTTTTACAAATTAAACTCGCCTACTGTTGTATCGCACATTAGGAAAACACCTTAAGCTCTGCAATTCGAAATTGGGAAAAATGTAGCATCGCCATCGGATCGAATTAGACCGTACGACGAACCCCCCGCTCGGCGTTTTTGAAAAAATCAAGAACACCCTGTAGGAAAAAAGCGCAAATTAAAATTCAAAACCCTACCCACGTCGCGAGGAAATAAAATAAAATAAAAAATTGGAAAAAAGAATATTCCACGTCCTTATAATAATATATGCCTTCCAAAAGATCTCGCCTTTTAAGGAATTGGCCATCCGGCAGCTTCCTTGGCAGATTAGATTAACGTACGAGGCTCCCTTTCCCCAACTGTCGCCAGGGGGGACGTGAACAGCACGCGCCCCACGCAGGGAGCTCACGCAACGGGGTCGCGTGACGGCAAGACGCGAGGGCGGCGCGTCGAAGCGCGTCCCGGATGACGTCACGCGACATTGCAGAAGGACGTGCGGTCCGCGACGGTGGGACGTGGAGTATGATTTCGAAGAAGGAGAGAGGGGACGGTGGCGATCGCGGCGGGGCCCCACGTTCGGTGCGATCGCGGCCGTCGGATGTGGGATGCTGTCGGGTTTGGTGAGTCAGCGGTGGTGATTGGTCGGGCCCCTCGAGAACGGTTGCGGCTTTTCACACGTATCATCAGCGACGACCCCAAAAAAACAATTTGCTCAAAACTTTAAAACCTGTTTGCCTTCGAATTTAGCCGAAAAAAGCAAAACAGATGCATTTTTTTTTTTGGACCAACACAGATGCAATTAATGCGAGAAAATTCTCGCCTGAATTGGGGTCTTTCTTACCCGAATTGGGGTCCGCTTAAATTAGTGTACAATCATAACTGTCGATCATGGGATCCGAGGCTACGTGGACATGCGTTTAGACAGGAATTTGCCTTCTATTAGGTACAGCTAAAGATTTAATGGATAGTTCAAGTCCATTTTGATAGGACAAGACCTAAGAGAGGTTCCTATCACAAAAAAATTTCAAATTAATATACACATGTCACAATTAACTTACACTAATTTTTTAATCCCAAAAGATTCACAATCAATAATACTCACGACAAATTTACATTTCTTTAGCTTCTATTCAAATCCCCATTTTAAATTATTAACTTGAAAAAACAACTCGGATGATTGTTGCATGATGGGGAAATTCACATATATGGATATCACAATTGAAATCATTTTTGGAAAGACTATATGAAAATGAATAAAGAATGGAGAACCTGCTAATTTTGCTCCAAGCTCTTCACGTTTCGAAGATCTACTAAGATTGCAAAATTTGCCTCAATTTATCGGCTTGAATCTTTTTTTTTTTTTAAACGAAACATAGTTTGGTGCAAACGTGGCATGGGTCTACTACTTTTGAAATTTTAATGGTGTTAACCCATCTTCTCTTAAAAAATTTTACAAAATAAATTTTAATTCCAATAGGATTTCCCACTATTCTATTTACTTAAAAAAAAAAAAAAAAAACTCGTTTTCTCGCATCGAGTTTTAACCCTGGACCCCAGCTTGACGTTAGTTACTATTCCGAATTTACTTACAAAAGAAAATTCGTTATTTTCATCTCAGTTGGGCAGCTATAAACTAGCCAAGGAAGTTACGAACTGTTTCCCCAGGTCGCGCGAATTTAAAGCTTTCACACTTATTTTCACACTACTTAATGGAGTGCGGCGGGCCCGTGACGCACCGGTCGGTAGGTGCGCAACGTGATTTCAGACGAGGAGGAGGTTTGACGTTGATGTGCTTCTTCGCGAGGCCGATGTTGTCTTATGTCCTCCAACGATTTCCATCGTCAATTCATCCGTCCGGGTCGATGCTTTCTTAGGCCATGTTGTGATAGACCGGGTTTGGTGATTTGCATCCCGATTGCATAACATTTACTTGCTCCATCATGTACTTTGAGCACGTACTACATTCGAAGGCAACTGACTAGACAGCTTGGTAACATACAAATCCAGGAGATCTATCTTGAAGTGTGACATTTGTTGAGATGTGATTCATACTTCCCATTAACTATATAGTGATAATATCTAGAGATTAAGCTCATATTTTACTGGTAGTTTTGGTTTTGACTTATAAATAACTACTATATATTTATTTCTCTTATAATTAAGTGATGCAATAGAGAAATGTGATGTACTAATTATATAGTAGAATCATCAACTGAAAAATGTGAATCAAGATAAGACCTTGCGTCTCAAATTCTCCTTCTCGCTTCTATTATATATTTTCTTTGTGATTGTGTGGCAAATTCTAACATTGTTCATGTGGATTTCATGTCCATCGCAGGGCTGGACATTGGTGGATAAAAAATGTTTTCCGTGTTTGTCATTGTATTATCCTACGGTCGGTACGCTTGCACGTAGCCATGTTCCATAACTAATTAGCAAATACATGTAGACTTGATCTTCATGAAAACTCGATTAGTGATCTGGAGTCCTGGACAACAACTCCAATCAAAGACAAGAATGGATACTTCTTCTTGTTCTCAAGTTTCTTTCTCTCTCGTTGTTTAAGTTAGAGCTAACAACGGAGTGGAAAGATGAGTTTTATTCACTAGAAGCATGTAGATTTTCATTCACTAACAGAGACGAGGGAGTATGTATAAGGATTTTTAAAATGTCAGGAAATCAATTTTGAATAGGTAATGTTTATTGAAAGGATTTAACTGTGTAAAAAAAAAGGGTTTAGGACTTGATTAAATCAGGTGACATGTTTAGGATTTAATTGTACTCTGAATATAATGCCTAGGACTTCCCGTGCACATCTCCCGTTTGCATTGATTACATCTTCTTCGCGGGACATAGACACTCAATCGTTTGCAATTATTGGATTCACTAATGGACTGATGCATCAGATCGAATGGATCTCGGTCACACAAGACGGGCTGATGTAATGGATCCGAATCGGTCTTTTATTTGTTATTTTTATCTATTTATGTAATATTTATTTTCCTTGTTCTTTCCCATTTTCCATTTTTAAAAGAATGCTTAATTTGTCAACTAAAGTTCAGGTATCAAATAGCCACTTTTCTTTGAAAGGAATCTCCAAAAGGTTTCTTTCAAAGATAAATGAAACCAGAATTTTTGCCTGATGTCACTGTTACGTGGAAGGCTTTCTCTTTTTGATTTCGCAGAATAGCTGGATTGTCCTAAAAACAGGAGCCAAACATGGATCCATCCGGTTGGAAAGACCAGTTCCAGCTCCCAGTTCCTTGCACCCAGCAGCTGCCTAGATTTGAATAATCATGGGAGGAAAAGAATAACTCGGAAGAGATTAATATGACAAAATCATGTGATGTTCCTATCCTCCTTCATTAAAACTAAGTTCAGACATTCTTTCTAGGTAGCAGCTGGAATTCTCTCATCACTTGATCGATTCAAGGGAGGAAAGTGTACTTACCACCGTCGCAACAAATGGAAGCATGTTTTCCGGGGACAGTTTTATACACAATGCTGCCAAAAAAGAAAGAATGTAAAGCATATCAGCACATAAGTAGGTCGATGATAAAGCTTACGATGCATAAGTACTTTGCAACAATATTATACTGTTGATCATGGGTTGGCCAGTTCGTGGTATTTGCATGATGATCTCAGGGTTTATGATTTACATTGTCATTAATCACATGACAGACTTTGGAGTACGGGAAACAATTAGTTAGGACATGGAGTGAGCAACAAGTATCTGTTATCCGAATGTGATTATGAAGCATGATTAACTGCACAAACAAGTAAAGAGTTTCTCACTTACGGTTGAGCCTACCGTAGAGAGTAGTTCTGATGAAGGCATTGATGTTGCCAGTCGTGTCGATTAGTTCTGATGGTGGTATATTTTCAGTAGTGCACGCGAATAATCTACTGATCAATGCCCCGATTCTTTTGCTTTCAATTTCAGCACTTTCTGATAGGGAAACAGATAGTCGTTAATTTGTATTTCAATGTAAACGCTGCACATCAGACAATGTCGTGCATCTTCAAGCTAGAACAATAATCTGCGTCCTGTACTTAAAGTGAAAAAACAAATTTCCGCCCCAATAGTGTCTTGTGCTTCTAACACGGAAAGTATTATGAACTATTGGAAATTGCAGAGCCGTCCTAGAGCAACAGCCAATGTGAAGCCGCTGAAATCGCGAGAATATTTTTCTGCCCCAGTTACACCTGATAAATGAAGTAATCGGGACAACGAAAAATAGGGAAATTCTCTTTTGCTGATTGTACTGTAACGATTGTGTTTTAAGATCATATGTTATGATCCTAATAGTTGGGCATGGAGATTTGGATCCCACATCGATGGTGTGGGACTTCAATGCCTGGTTTCTAGCCTTGAACTGTATTTTAAAACCATAAGCATATAACTACTTGACTGAATTAGGCTGCCTTTCCTAGACTGCTTTGCTTATAAACATTGAGGATTGACAAGGATCGGCTCATTCTAAACAATTCTAATCTAGAAAGGCTGTGTTTGGTCGTCCGGATTTCTAAATGGAATAGGACTGGATAGAATAATATAAGAAATTCATGGATTTATTTATATCCCATCAACTGTTTAGTGAACTGCGGATTTATAGATAATAATTTTTTGCCAAAGAGACGGAGAAACTATTTATGAAAATAAAAGATAGAGGCAAAAAATATTATAGATAATGATTTTCTTGACAATGAACATAGAGATAATTTGCATTACGTGTACATTCAAACTATAAAATCCAGATCCATAAAAAAGCTACCCATCGCTTGTACACTCTTCCCCTTTGGCCCACAACACCCATCCATCCAATTTGATGTTCACCAAGAAAGAAGAAACAGGAGGAGTCTGCCCAATTAGAAGATTAAAAGCTACTATGATGTTTCGCCTTTATATGATGACAAGATAGAATCAGTTAAAAAAAAAAAAAAAAAAATACATTGACATAATTGATAAGTCACTACTCCAAAAATTTTTGCCCATTGAGCACATACACAGCTCAACTATACCATCATCTTTGTTTCCTAGACAACCTTGTATTTGAAACAAGAAGTTTACAAGGTCTCTAAGATAAATATAGGATGCCATTCTAAATTGGAAGACATTTGCCCTAAAAACCGGATACTGATCTAATACTTATTGCAAAGTCAAAAGCACAACAACAGAAGAATTCACAAACTTCCCCTCGCATCCTCGCCACGTCGAAACGGGCCACGACCACTTGGACCTGGCGGCATGATGGGGATGATCGAGGTGCCGGCGGCCTCGATTGCTGGTGCGCAATTGAAGTGGGGAAAACATCGTGGTGGGGGGAATTGATCAGGAGGGCGACCAACGGGCAATCACCGGCAGACGGGGGTCTTACCTTAGCGGAGGAAGAAGGCTTTCGTAAAATTTCGATGAGAATTGAAGAGCTATTAGGAGAAGGCTTCAACATCGATACTTTGGAAACAAAGAGTCGTTTGTGAGTGAACGACGGAGAAAGAAAAAAAGTGAAGGTTTTATGTTTCGGATCAAAGAAATTCTAGCCGACCTTATCCCACCCCCTTAGATTTTTTTATCCGATTTATATCCCGTCTATATCTGATCTTATCCTATCCTAGATAACTACCAAACATGAGATATGATAAATTATATCTTGATTTTTATTCGGTCGATCAAATGCAGCCAAAATGGCTAGAGGAAGAGTATAACCAGCACTTTCAAGAGTAAAGCTAGAAAGATATCTTGCAAAAAGTTCGAAAAAAAAATTCGGTGTGACCCAGTGGGAAATTAGTTGGTGGGTTAGTGACTTTCTATTATCCAGAAATAAAAGATGGATGGGCAAGGATCATCTTTCACACAGAGTTTTTTTTGGCTGATATGGTTCTCGAACCAGATACCTTTCTCCGAAAAAGAGGCTTTTTTGAGATTTGTTGTTTGTTTCAGATTTCATGCCATTTTGGAAAAGGAGGTTATGAATTCTGATGCAACTCTGATAATATAAAGCACAAGTTTAAAGCAATTGAAAGTAAATGCTTAACAGGGATAAGTAAAAATAGCCGAAATTGAGTATTGATGTTTGTTGTGCAAATGTGCGATCCCTGATGTTTTCTCAGCTATTTGTAATCTCGAGTTATGAATAACCATTGTTGGGTGGTTATCACTTTCAATTTCAAAATTTCCTAGAATCTTCGGTTTGCATTGATAACTGTATCATCTTGTCTGCTGCGTCTTCGATGGCAGGCTTCGCGCAGATTATTGTGGGCCTATCTCTTGTGTATCGGGCTTGGTGGGCCTTGTTATTTGCCCATGACCTATCAGGCCGGTTTTTGGCGCTAGAAGAGTTAAAAACTGTCAAGCAGTCAATTATTTCTGCAGGGAATAACTCAGAAAAGCAAGAATAACAGCAATGGAAAGCCAGGAAGCAGCATATTTGCAGGAGAAGCAAGCAACAAAAGAAATGAAAGGCCATCCCCCCTTGCTGTATATAAGATTTACTTTGGAACAGGGAACTCATCTGGATATACCTGGATAAAAGGGAAAGCAAAAGATCCATGGTTTTTCTTCAAGTTGTCTCCGATACTCCTGTAAATTTTCTCCACGAAAGCTGTGAGCAGTTGCTTAAAGGCAAAGCTGGGTATCTTGCCTCAACTAGGCGGACCGTTGCAGCTGCTGCAGCAGCGGCAAGGATTGCGGAAGAAGGGGATGAGCCCTGAGCGAATTTTCAGAACATGGGGAGATTCAATAAATATATGCTTCACAAGTTATATCCTACTTCCAAAAATGAATCTTCTAGCAAAAGAATGCAGTACACATCAGATGGAGCTCGAAGTAACCGTATGAAGTAGTGTTCCCATAACATTTTTGAGGTGCACTAGCTAGGCTTGGATAGATACTCTAATGCTATCTGTATTGTCATGTGATTCTCATTACTGAGACCCAGTTATGGATGATTTCATTCGGTTTACCTCAACCGCAGAACCAATCATCTGAATGGGTTGATCAAGTACTTGAGTTCTCTCAGCTTCAGAGGACTTCCACTGGCGAAGAGACTTATATATCGTAAGTGCTGTTATAAGCTTCCCATGGCTGATGCCAAAGTTCTTCTACAAATTCAGGGTATTGGATCAACAAAAATGAAGAAATACTTACAATTTTGATAATGCATGTTTACCTGAGATAATGTAGTTGGTGAGTTCTCTGACGGCTTATTCGCAGCTGAGTTTAGCAAGGTTTGTTGCTGAAGTATTTGGTTCTCAGATTCCATGTCGCAGATTTTCTTGTTAAGCCTTCAAATAGGAAGAACTAACATTTTTGACATGAGAACTGATGAGAAATCAAAAGAGGAAAAAGACGGAAAAATGGGAACCCATTGATTGACTGGTTTAACATTGCATTATTCATATCTACAGGGATAGCAACCATGGCAAGCAAGAAGAAAAGAACCTTTGCATATCCATCTTCATCTCAGATATCTTTGACTCTGCCTCCTGAGCTTGCTTCAGTCTTTCTTCACTAATCTTTTTTGTCTCCTCGTACTTTTTCTCAGTATCAGCAATTTTCTTTTCCAAAGAATTGACCAAACCCTTCAATTTATGGAAATAGGCAATTACCAATAAAATAGATAGGACCACCATACGAGGATATAAACATTTTATAACTCTCATAAGTAGATGATGAAGAAGATGCAGATGCTGCTGCAAGTATCTTACCTTGAGTTTTTCGTTTTCACTCAGTACCTTCTCCATCATCATATGATCAATGACTGGAATCTCCTTTATAAGAGGGACTCTCTTGGCTGCTCTTTTTGCAGCTTCCTGTTCCCTTAAAAGCAACTCTTTGGTTTCCTTGAATTGAAGTTGTACGTCATTCAAAGCAGACTGTAGTCTCGCAATTTCTTGATTATTTGAGTCTTCTAAATCAGCCTGCAATTATTAGTGAAATGAATAAGAAATTAGAACTCATACAATTTGTATACATCATGCGAATCCTTGCCTGAGAAACTCATTACTGCTTCTCAACAAGTTCCTCTGACTCTAAGCTACAAAGTGACAAGATTTGCAAGTCCTGGAACAAAGCAATTCAATGACTAGCCATCTATCAAGTAACTTTCCAATAACTAACCCTCAAGCATATAATTAAGTCCTTTCAGTTGCCTCATGCCAAAAAAATTGCCAATTTACACCAAGGTAATGGGAGGCCTCTTACATTTGTCCAAGGCCTTAATCTTGCATGCATTAGAAACAATACAGCCAAACCTAGTCCTTATAATGTGGAGTAAGACCTCCGACCATACAACAACACGTGTATAGCCTTGCTCTCCACGCAAATGAAACAGCAATTACACTATCTGACCATAATTTCAGCAAATAAAATCTAAAGTTAAAAGCTATACTATAGTTGACAGAGATCTTAAGTATACAATGCCATGGAACTTACTCTCATGCGTTTCTCCACTTGCAGACTCCACGCAAGTTCTTCCACTTGCTTTTCTAGCTTATATTTGGCAGCTTGAAGAGCTCCAATTTCCCTCCCAGCCTGCACAGATACAGGGAAAGAACCTATGACTAAATTGAAAAGAAGAGGAATAATTCTTACAAGAATTACTTTACTTATAATAAAGAATTTTATGCTATTGTTAGAGTTTTAGATCATTGGCAACAATATCTATTGTGAAAGGGCTAGTAAGAACACCTATGGAGGTGAATAGGTGTAAATAAAATTTCGAAGATTTAATGAAAGTAAATTATCTTTAGAAGATAATAGACTGAAGATGTAATCAACTATAAGCATATATATTAAGCTACGAATTAAAGTAAGAAGTTCAAGGAAAGAGAATAGGAACACAATGTTTATAGTAGTTCGACTTAATTCAAGTATACATTCACTCTCCCACACAAATAGCCTACTGGCTGGATTTCACTATGAACTAAAAGAGTTTTTACAGTCTCACGTTTTTGACTTCATAGTGTAAAAACTCTATTACATTCTTCCAAAGTCTCACAAATGTTTGCTCTCTCTTTTGAGTACAAGTTAAGCTTGACAAATGAAATAGCAGAGAACTAGGAAGCTTTCGGACTTTGAAAATTTTCTTTTACGTACACACTCGAACAACTTGAGAGTCTTCCTTATATACTCCTCCATGTCTCTATAACCATTGGCACTTTCCAAATGAGTTCTTCTAATCTATCTGTTGGACAGAATCAATCAAGGAGATCTTGAGTCATTTTAAGAATGTGACAAAAGTCCATCAATCCTGCTCGCCTATACAATCAGGATCTTGGTTTCTATAAGTAAAATCTTCAAAGTATACTTCACCTTTGAAGAGATCTGATTATTCGAATTGATTCCAATAAGAATAATTGATCATAAGATGCTATATCTAGCCATAAGATCTTCCACAACCATACAAACCGAATCCCTAAAGATAAATCTGCATTTGGATAAGTCTTCACTCTTCGGTTTGGAAACTGTCAGTGAGGTTAGACTTTGAGATTAAAGTCTAGCGGTCTTCAGATTTTGACAACAGTGTCTGGAGTTCTTCAGACTATAACACTTAAGTCTACAAGTCTTTAGACTAGACTTTTAGAAATGTTTTGTCAGCTTCAAAACAATAAATGAGTTTTCTCTAACATATTGTTCAAGGAGTTTGTTCTCTATTCTAATCATGAGGCTTTGAAGTATGTAAATACTCAACATAAGCTCAATATCGGCGTGCCAAGTGGGTAGAGTTTCTTCAAGCTTTTACTTTTCTTATTGAACATAAAGCTGAAACTCTTAATTAAGTGGCAGATGCATTAAGCCGTAGGCATTGCTTGCTATCCACAACACAAGTGAGGGTCTTAGGCTTTAATATGATCAAGGAACTTTATGAAAATGATCCAAACTTTGGGCAAATTTGGAGAGATTGTTCAAGAGGTCCAATTAAGCAATTCTTGTTGCAAGATGGGTTCTTTTTAAAAAATAATTGTTTGTGCATGCCGAAGTTCTTTAAGGGAAGCCATTATTAATGAAACCCACGGTGGAGGATTAGCTTGTCGTTTTGGAAGAGACAAGACACTCGCTTTTGTCAAAGGAAATTTTTATTGGCCTCACATGGAAAAAGATATTATGAGACATGTTGAATGGTGTCAAACTTGTCACATTGCCAAAAGCCATACTCAAAACACTGTCTTCCATACTCCATTACCGGTCCCAACCGTCCCTTGGGAAGATGTGAGCCTAGATTTTGTGGTTGGTTTACCTCGGACACAAAGGGTTAAAGACTCAATTATGGTGATTACTGATCGATTCTCCAAAATGATGCATTTTGTACCATGTAACAAGACAATGGACGCCACTCACGTGCGGATCTCTACTTCTAGGATATCGTGAAACTTCATGGTATTCCAAAGACAATGACATCCAATCGAGATTCGAAATTCATTAGTAATTTTTTGCACACACTTTGAAAGAAGCTAGGCACAACTCTTCAATTTAGCTCTTCTCATCATCCCAAAATCGATAAGCAAACTAAAGTTGTTAATTGGAGTTTGGGAAATCTTTTAAGGAGCTTAATTGGAAGTAACTTGCGTCAATGGGACCTCATTTAGGCTCAAGTTGAATTTGCTTACAATAAGTTTTCAAGCCAAACAACCGGAAAAAGTCCTTTTGAGGTTGTGTATGGGAAAAATCCTATTAGTCCCTTGGATTTAGTTCCACTTCCCATCTCTTAAAATTTTAGTGGAGACGCCAAGGATTATGCCAATGATCTAAAAAAGCCTCATGAGCAACTTCCAAAAAGGATAATAAAGCATAATGCAAAGTATCAAGAGAGAGCCAACAAGCATCGAAAGCCTGCGGCTTTTAAGGAAGGAGATTTAGTTTGGCTATATCTTAGAAAGGAAAGATTTTATCGAGGTCATCACGAGAAGTTGAAGCCTAGAGCTGATAGTGTTACTGATTGCATAGTTACCGATACTTTTGGCTTTGTTACTGATAGTTTAGTAACCATAATGATACTTCGGTAGCCGCTTTATTGAAGGGTGTCCACATTCATTTGAAGGCCATTAATTCGATACATTAGAACAAGCAAGTCTTAGATACCTGCACCCAATAACATTTATTTATTATATTTTCAAACTCTAGTAAACGTCATTTAAAGCTTCTAGAGTCCTTATTTAATTATCGATGTTATTTATTTTATATTCCTTATGAGTCCTTTTGTCTTCCCAAAGAGTCTTAGTAATTACTCATGTTTTGGGGGTTGTTCCAAGTTCGTCTATAAAAGCAAGCTATGATGAATTAGGGAGAAGTATAACATAAGTGCTTTAACTTGTTTATGGTGCTCATTTTAGTAACACAACTTTTCGCTAGCTTACTTAAGTGCTAAAATTAGAGAAAAACAATCACTTAAACTGCTTCCGACGAAAAATTCCAACTAGAGAAATTACAAGGCTTCTATAATATATATATTAATTTGAGGTGGCATTTTTGGTACTGAAGTGATCACTTCTTAACTTGCTATACAATGTCGTTTAGGGGTTTTTTTGGCATTAAAGTGATCATTTTTTTAAATTAAGATTGGCATTGAAGTGATTACTTTTTAACAACGATTGGCACAAAAGTGATAATTTTTTTTTTTTTTTTATAATGGCTGGTATTAAAGTGAACACTTTTTAACTTGCTATTCGACATCGTTTAGAGATTATATGCTGACCAAGCACGCTAGCAAACCACGTAAGATTGAGAAATTAATAAAATATTGCCATGTCAGATTTCTGGTGACTCAGATCGAAGTTGGCATTTAAGTGATCATTTTTTTAAAAAAGTATCACTTAAGTGAGCCTGCGAAAAGTTGTGGCACTAAAGTGAGCGCAGTACACAAGTTAAGACATTTCTAGTGTACTTCTTCCTATGAATAGGAATGTGGACTTGATTTTGATAATGATAGTTGTTAGGGAAATCCCTTATGATGTTTTGAAGATGACAAAATAAATCAAAAGCTACTAACATGTTTAATGGTTAAGTAATAGATTATGCAGATAATAGAACATGTAAATGATATTATCAAAGTCCGAAGACAGCTAGAAGACTGACTGTAACACATATCCAAAGTATATCCTAAAGATTTCAAGATTTCTGTGTCAAAATCTAAAGACTGCCAGACTTTAGTGTCAAAGTTTATTCTACATCAGAAGTCTGCCAACTCTGACAAATTTCAAATTGAACATGACTGAAGAACCAAAAGATAGAGTCTATGCTGAAGCTGAATTCATTCAGACTGTGTTCAGACTTTAAAGCTAAATCTGTTTAGAAGCAGAATATATTCAGATTCAGATTGTAAAGTCTATTGCACTCAGACTTTACATCCAGATTCGACGGAACATGATATAAGCCCTAAACATATAACGGCTAGTGATCTGGTTTGGATTCCATATCAAGATTGATTTGATTGACTCAATCTAATTGATTGAGGATTGGATCTTGAAGACAAGAATTTTCTATACGAAAAAGCTCTACTTGTGGAAACCAAGATTCTGTTTGTATGGGTGATCGGAATCAATTTGGGATTCTAGTTTTGTTACTCAACAATTATCAAATCTTTTTGATATAGATCTGTTCAACGGGTAGATTAGAAGATGATCCTCAAGATACTATCCAACGGCTAGTTTGGAAGTGAATGAGTATTTAAGGAGATCAAGGACCAATGAGCAAGTAAGAGATGGAGCGTATAATTAATAATTCTAAAGTCTGAGCGAACTTCGATCATATACTTGTCTCTTGTGAGCTTAAACGTTTGTGATTGTGAGAGAAATACCAAAAGAGTGACTTAGTGAGATAGTGTGATCTACCACTAAGTATTTGCATTCAAAATTGTAATATCTTGTTGATTGCATAGTGGAATCCAGCCAAGAAGGCTGTTAGCGTGGGAGAGTGAACGTAGGCTTGGATTAAGCTGAACCACTATAAACCTTGTGTTCTTATTCTCTTTCCAGAATCTCTTTATTTTGTTCGTAGTTCTATTTAATTGCTAAAGTCTGATCTCGCTCAAAGCCCGCTGCTGTTCAAACTCAATTTCAAAAGTTTGTTGTTATTCAGACTCAGGTTAAAAGTAAATGTTTTCATTGCATTTTGCAGAATCTGTTTTATACATATATTTACCCCTCCTCTATGTGTTCATACTAGCATTTTCAATTGGTATCAGAGTCAAGTGCTCGGTTTATAAAAGTGTTTTTACTTTTGAGTTAAAGATCTTCTATGGCTAGTATCTTGGCACCAAGACTTATGGAGAGACAAAGCAACACCAAGCCACCATATTTTGATGGAAATGAATACAACGTGCGGAAGAACAAAATGAACGTATTCCTAAGATTTAGAGATCCCTTACAATGAGATGTTGTGGAAAAATGAATCAATCCCACTGCTGCGTCTACATCAAATAAGAATGTCAAAGACAAAGAAACCAAATCCCCCGCTTCTATGTTTCGGACAGAGTTGTCCAAAAGAGAAGCTCTTAATGCAAAAGTCATTTATTCTTTATATTGCACTTTGTCTCCTACTGATATAACAGAATTTCTTCATGTGAAACAGTAAAAGAAGTTTGTGATAGACTTCATGTTACATATGAAGGGACTGATCGTGTAAAAGAGACAAAAGTAAACTTCCTGCTCGGCAAATATGAATCCTTTAAGATGAAGCAAGGAGAGTCGATTGGAGATATGTTCAATCGTTTTACAGAAATTATAAATGGTTTAGCATATCAAGGTTATCCAATTTCTGCTCAAATGAAGGTCAACAAACTTTTGCGATGTCTCTCAAAAGATTGGAACCATGTCAAGACCTCAATCCGGGAGACTCAGAAGATTATGCCACTCTCCGTTGATGAATTGATTGGCACTCTTCAATCCTACGAAGTGGAACAAATCAATGATGAAGATTCCAAAGGCAAGAAGTCCATTTCTTTAATATCTAACGTTGATTCTGATGATACAGACTCAAAAATGACATAGACGACGAAGAACTTACTTTTGTGATCAAGAAATTCAAAAAGCTAAGTAGAAAATGAAGGAAATTTAGTGAAAGAAGACAATACAAGCAGAATGGCCAGAAAAGAACAATAAAATAATATAATGAGACCACCGGCCGCGGTGGCTCTACTGGATAAGACTTTGTTGATTCTCAACGAAGAGGTGAAGGGTTCAAAACCCAGGGGAGGCGCTAGGTGTATTAAGTGTTACTCGGGGTGGTGGGTCCTCCCGCTAAGTGTCACCCGGGGTTTACGGCGTGGCTATCGGCTATAAGCTGGTTCCTCCAAGTACAAAAATAATAATAATAATAATATAATGAGCAAAGAAATATATGCTTGATGGCACATTCGGACTCGACTCGAATTTGGAATCATAGTCCGACTTAAACACAAACTCAAAATCAAAGTTTGATTCGGACACAAACTCAGAATCCAATGAGGAAATTGAGGTAAGCCATTTAAAATTTTTTATCAAAGTTTCAAAGTATATAAATGAGCTTTGCTTAAATCTCAAATCTTCTCTTAAAAGGATCTCTCGAACTTAAAAATGAGAGTTCTTGGCTTAAGCAACATGGTTTTTCTCAAAAAGAAAATTTTGAAATTTTGTAAATTTTTTTTCTACAAACAAAAGAAAGTCAAGATTTACTATCAAAGAAAATGATTTTTAAAGAAAGAATTTTCAAATATTTTGACAAAATTTTCAAATGGTTCAAAAACATTAGAGCATATTCTTTCCATACAAGTACATTTCTATAATAAGTCGGGACTTGGTTTCAATAAGGAAAGTGATTCTCTAATTAATTTTCCTAAAGTTAATGAGAGACTTAGACAAAGACCTCCTAGACTTGCGTATAAGAAGCATTTTCAAAACATTTTTACAAAATCTGCTGGTCGAAATGTCCTCGAGTGTTCAAATTGTGGAGATTTGGAACACTTTGAGAAAGAATGTCCTAAAGTTTGGAAACCTATTAAGAAAGATTGGGTAAAAACATCAAACTCTACTAACTCTCGTGGACCCAAGAAAAAATGGGTACCAAAGAAAATGTGAGTTGTTTTGCAGGATATAAAGAAGAAAGAAGAAAGAAAATTTGGTAAGGAAGGTAAATTTTTTAATTTTATTTGAGCACATAATTCTCATTATGCTTGATGTTTGATAAATCATTGGTTGATTGGGATTTTATAATGATCATATTTTGTTTTATTGAAGAAAGAATCATATGATTTGTTTTTGTGATTCGAGATTTGATTTGATATGTGTGATCATTTTTGATATCCTGCATAGAGACAATTGAGTTTATTTGGTTTGATTTTATATTCTTAGATTTTATTATATTTTGCATAATAGAAATCTGTTTTACTTGATAATAATTTATCATGCAAAATATTCCTTCTTAGATACTCAAGGATTTTATTTTCTCTGTTTTTATTATACTATGACTAAGTGAGAATTTATTTTTCAAATATCATTGTGCATAATATTCTTTTGTTGAATACTTTGTTATGATGAATTAAGAAATAATATTTGATTATGGAGATTTTCATATTTTACTCTAAAGTCATGGAAGGATCCAAATTGATGGATACCAAAAAGGGAAATGAGTTGATTGCAAGAAATTTTTTAAGGGAAAGATGATCGCAAATCTACGCAAATCGTGATGCAATAAAAAATGTATCTCATGTGAAGATTGATAATTATTTTTTTATCAATGTTATATTTGAAACATATACCTTGGGTAAGAGAATTTTTTTTATCAACCTATCTTGCAAATTTTTACTCAATTTTATGAAGATTATAGATGATTGCCTATGAATTATATATCATTTATATTGCAAATATTTCTTCTCATAAATATAAGGCATTGCAATATTTTACTTGATTTGGCATGTGATAGCAATATCATTTTTCTTTTTATGAAATGCATCTATAATATATTTTTGAGATTTATGTTCAAGGAAATCACTTTGATCTTGAAAGATATTATTGCATATTATTGGATATTCTTGCTATATTCACAAAATATATCTTATATCTAGTAAGTTTGATTTGTAAATCAAAGGAAGATATTACGTGACCTTTTTGCAAAGATTGTTATCCATTATACGAGAAGTTGCAAGTGACAATAGAATCTTCCATATGGATTTTGGAAAGCTCGATCTGAAAATTATGAAGATTCTATATTATTTTTTTGGAGGTTCAAAAATTCCCTTCATTGTGCAAAGTTTTTGCAAATTGTTAAGGAAATCCCTAATATGTCATATGAAAGGTTGAGTAGTTCTAAATTTTAATTTTATATATGCTATTCAATTTATTTATTTGAAGAAATGACATTATATATTATATGAATATTATTACAGTTTATTTGTGCAAAAAGTTCATTAAGTTTATGTAGGTTGAATTCGAGAAGAGCTTGATTGAAGAAAATAATTTTTTGTCTCGAATTTCAAAATACAAATGATTGTTGTGGATATATATATATATATATATATTTTTTTTTTTTTTGAATGCCCGGGAACCCTGTACAGCCGGCAGCCGGCGGGTAAACCCTGGGGTGACGCTAGTGGAGGACCCACCACCCCAACATCACGCTTAAGATCACATGCGTCCCGCATGATTCAACCTCCTCTGTCCTGGGTAGATGTCATGGGAGCTCTTATCTAGCTAGGCCGCTGTAGGTGGTGGTATCGTTGTGGATATTGTTGCTACAAAGGAAATATTGGAAAAATATTATGTTCAATGTGCACAAGCAACAATTGTTTCTATTCGCAAATATTGTCATGACCACATGAGGAGAAAGTGAATCCAAAAGGAAAGGAAAAGAATCGTGAACACCTCAAAAAGGCAACAAATTGAGGGGAAGCATTGATCAATTATGGTAAAATCCTTTTAAATCGATTGTAATCTTGATTATTATGGAATGAAGGAAAATGTAAATGTGTTAGAACTTACCAAGTTCTACAAAATCCGGTTAGTGTATCATTTGGTACATTGTCATTAACAAATCTTTTATTGATATTATTATTTTATTATGACAAAAGCGGTAAAGTGAATTTTATAATGCATCCGTGATTTTTATTAGATATTTGCTGATATATATGATCGAAGTGAGCTATATTGCATATCTTTAATATTCGACTTACTTTGTAAATGCTGATTCTTTTAATTAAACAAGATATTTGTTATAATTTTATATTCTCCATGTGATACTATTTCCATTATTATTATCGCTTTTTGATTATGACAAAAAGAGGGAGAAGATATGAATATGCATATATGTTGATTGGTTGATATTATTTATTGCATAATATTGAGTTGCGGTTATTTTTCTATATATTGTTATTCTCAATCTATTTGCTATCTTCTGATATCCTTTGATTTAAATTAATATTTTTGAAAGTATGTTTACAAATCTGTATATTCAGAGATTGTTTTGTCATTATAAAAAATGGGGAGATTGTTAGGGAAATCTCTCATGATGTTTTGAAGATGATAAAATAAATCAAATGCTACTAATGTGTTTAATGGTTAAGTAATAGACAATGCAGATGATAGAACATGTAAAGGATATTGTCAAAGTTTGAAGACAGCCAGAAGACTGAACGTAACACATGTCCAAAGTATATCCTGAAGATTTCCAGACTTCTGTGTCAAAGTCTAAAGACTGCCAGACTTTAGTATCAAAGTCCGTTTTACATCAGAAGTATGCTAACTTCGACAAATTCCAAACTGAACATAAATGAAGAACCAGAAGACAGACTCTATGCTGAAACCGAATTTATTCAGACTTTGTTCAGACCTTAAAGCTAAATTTTTTTAGAAGCAGAATATGTTCAGACCCAGATTGTAAAGTCTATTGCACTCGACTCAAATTGTAAAGTCTATTGCACTCAGACTTTACATCTAGATTCAATGAAACATAATACAGGCCCTTAACATATAACGGCTGGTAATCTGGTTTGGATTTCATATCAAAATTGACTTGATTGACTCAATCTAATTGATTGATGATTGGATCTTGAAGACAAGAATTTTTTATACGAAGAAGCTCTACTTATAAAAACCAAGATTCTGTTTGTATGGACAATTGGAATCAATTTGGAATTCTAGTTTTGTCACTCAACGGCTGCCAAATCTTCTTAATATAGGTCTGTCTAACGGGTAGATTGGAAGATGATCGTCGATATACTGTCCAACGGCTGGTTTGGAAGTGGAGGAGTATTTAAGGAGATCAAGGACCGATGAGCAAGTAAGAGATAGAGCGTAGAATTTATAATTCCAAAGTCTGAGCAAACTTCGATCATATACTTGTCTCTTGTGAGCTTAAACGTTTGTGATTGTGAGAGAAATACCAAAATAGTGACTTAGTGAGATAGTGTGATCTACCACTAAGTGTTTGCACTCAAAGTTATAATCTCTTATTGATTGCATAGTGGAATCCAACTAAGAAGGCTGTTAGCGTGGGAGAATAGACGTAGGCTTGGATTAAGCCGAACTACTATAAACCTTGTGTTCTTATTCTCTTTCCGGAATCTCTTTATTTTGTTCGTAGTTCTATTTAACTGCTAAAGTTTGATCTCGCTCAAAGCCTGTTGCTCTTCACACTTAGTTTCAAAAGTTTGTTATTATTTAGACTCAGATTAAAAGTAAATGTTTTCACTGAATTTTGCAAAATCTGTTTTATACATCTATTCACCCCTCCTCTAGATGTTCATACTAGCTTTCACTAGTATGGACACCTAGGGTGCGTTTGAGAAGACTTTTGGGAAAAGTCTTTGGGAAAATGCAAAGACCATTAAGTGAAAGGTGTTTTCTAAAATGCAAATTGTGTTTGGTAAATCTATTTGTGAAAGTCCATTTTGAAGTATCTTTGTGCAAAATAATGTTTGGGTAAATTAAATTTGCAAAAGACTTCAAAGGAAAAAAAAGGAGAGTTGGTCAGCCAAAGGCTTCGCCGTTTACCACCGGCCAAGAGCTTCGACGGTTATCGCCGGCGAAGAGCTAATAGTTGCCGGCGAAAGTAGATGGTCCGGCAAGGGGGAGGCGGCGCGGCGAAGGGCAGCGTCCGGCTAGGGTCACGATCCTTGCCACGCCATCACGAGACCCACGGCGCCGTGGAGGTCGCCGGCGACCCAGGCGACCTTCGCGACCTCGGCAACCCGGAGCCGGGTCGCGGCGAGGTCGCGGAGGTCGCGCGCCGCGATCTAGGTAACCTCCGCGACCCGAGATTTGGGTCGCGGCGAGGTCATGGGTCACTTGGGTTGCCGCGACCTCCGTGACCCAAATCTGGGTCGCGGCAAGGTTGTGGGTCACCGAAGGTCGCGGCGATAGACCTCGTCGTGACCTCTGCAACCCAGATCTGGGTCCCGGCGAGGTCGTGGGTCGCTAGAGGTCGCGGCAACCGACCTCGCGGCGACTTAGGCGACCGACGCGACCCAGATTTGGGTCGCGCGACTGGTCGGTGACGGTCGCCGGGGTGCCGCAACCAGGCCAGCGTCTCTCCAGCCCGTCGCCGACCCATCGTAACCTCGCCGGCGACCATCCGAGAACTTGATGAAGAAGACGATGAACAGTATATCGAGCCTTCCGAAAATGCTGAAAGCCCAAGGCAGCCTAGGACCTGCCTTGGGCTTTCAGCTTACAAAATGCCAGCTTTGTCATTAAGAGACTTGCAAATTTTTTTCCCAAACACTTTATTTTGGCCCAAGGGGCTTTTGATGGCCAAAGCCCATTCCAAAGCTGATTCCAAATGGAGCCCTAGAGGGGGGTGAATAGGTGTTAAAGATTTTTTTTTTTTTTTAAGACTTAACAACTTAATTCGACTTTTATGAAAATAGTATATTGAAGAGTTTATGGAAAGAGAATTGAAACATAAGGTTTATAGTGGTTCAGTTTAGACCAAGCCTATGTCCATTTTCCTGCATTAATAGCCCACTAGCTGGATTCCACTAAGAATCAAGAGAGATTTTACAGTCTCACGTTTTTGATTCCATAGTATAGAGACTCTACTACACTTCCTCAAGGTCTTACAAGTATTTAATCTCTCTTTTGAGTACAACTTAAACTTAGTGAGTGAATCAGCAAAGAACTAGGAGATTCAGACTTTGGAATTTTTCTTTCACGCACACAATTGAATAACTTGAGCATCCTCCTTATATACTCCTCTATGCCATTATAACCGTTGGCACATTTCAAAGGAGTTTTTTCAATCTACCCATTTGACAAAATTAATTAGGAAGGTCTCGAGTTATTTAAGGAATGTGATGATAGCCCACCAATTCTGCTCGCCCATATAATCAGGATTTAGGTTTTCATAAGTAGAACATTCCAAGTATATTTCGCCAATCAGCAGATCTAATTATTCAAATTGATTTCAATAAGAATAATTGATCACGGGATGCTATCTCTAACCGTGAGATCATTTTCAACAGTACGAACCAAATCTTTAAAGATATACTTGCTTTTGGATAAGTCTTCTTCATCAGATAAATCTTTTGTTTGTCGGTTTGGAAACCATCAGTGAGGGTAGACTTTAAATCTTGAGTCTGGAGGTCTTCAGACTTTGACGATAAAGTCTGCAAATCTTCAGACTAGACTGATGGAAACGTTTTGTCAACTTCAAAATAGATAATGAAGTTTTCTCCAACAATCTCTCCTTTTTTAATAGTGACAAAACTTTCTAGCAGATTTGAACACGTTTTTCCTTCAAAATAATACTTAAGCGAAACAAAATATCTTATAAAAGATAAGTAGATTAGGATGTAGATAGCGATAGCAACAGTTCTGCAACCACAGAAAACATGTTAGTCTTACAAAGCAATTATCCTTACTCCATAATCATTAACATGGCTTAAGTTACTACAAGCATCGAAAGATCAAATCAACCAGTCCAAATCGCAACTAAACCAAAAGATAGGTCCAACAGTCAAAACAAAAAGTCATCAAATCTGCATCAAACTTCTCCCCCTTTTTGTCAACAGCAAAAAGTGGAGAACAAATAAAAAGATTTGTTTGAAAATAGAGAGAATCAAAGCTGTTTGGGAAGGCGAACAAGCTCGAACTCTCCCATAGAATGCACTGTCTTCTCAAGCCTTTCAAAACTCTGCTTCAGTGACTAAAAATCTTCACCCTACACAGATGACTGCACTTGATTCTTCAGGACGTTTAACTGATCGTGCAAAGACACTGAAGTGGCCATGAAAACATTCTTGAGATTCTGCATCTCATACCCCATATCATATTGCCGCTTCCTTACATCCAATAAAATCTCTAGCAGTCTCTAAAAGTCTGTTGTAGGTTCTGTTGCAGCACTAGGACCAACCGAGTCAATTTCAGGGATTTTAAGAACAGATGGAACTTCAGCAGAATGTCCACCATGACTATGAGTGGAAGCTTCCGGATAATGAGAGGCATACACATCCTCTAGGGTTGCTACGGAATGAATTACATCACTAGTAAATATAAGTGAAGAAATACCTTTCGATCCAACAACTCCCCCTGTTTGGTTCCCTTCAGGTGGAGTAGGTAATATTTCTTCTTGATCAACTTCAGTTTTAGAGTGATGCACGTCAGCAGTTCCAGTTCCAGTTCCTGCCATCTCAAAATTACTGGACAGGGAGACAGCCAAAGTTGGCTTAAAAGAGTTTTCTTGACCTTGATATTTTTCTCCTTCTTGTCCTCTTTCTTCTCTTCTTTCTACTTCTTCTTCATCTCCTCTTCCTTCCTCTTCTCTTCTTTCTTTCTCTGTTCTCCTCTGTTCTTCATCTTCCTTCTCTGTCTCTTCTATCTTTGTTTCTCCTTCTTCTAGCTCTTCTCGAGTCTCTTGAAAGCTAACAAAACTCTTCAAATTTCTTAAGGCTGAAAGAGTCATTTCATCCTCATCCTCTTCATCCTGCAAGATGAGAATTCTTTTCTTTTTTATTGGAGCAGCTATGGGCTCCTTGCCTTTCCTCTTCGCTGCAGTAGAGTCTTGTTTTGCTTTGACGGGAGACTTCTCCTTCATGCGCTCCAACATCTTGTTTAGCTCTTTTAAACGCATATTTGTGATCATTTTAAAACCAATCACCATTGAAGAGATGGTTGTCAAACATAATGGTGTAGAAATGTGAATTTTAAAATGCCTAAAGAGGCGCGTGATAAGAGTAGAATAAGGGAGTTGTCCCTTATCCTTCACCACTATTTGGTGCATATGAAACAAGATGGTGTGAGGCAAAGATAATTTAAATCTAGCATTGATGGCATGCATCAATTTTGCTTCAGATTGAGAGACATCAGTCTTGGATGTCGACTTGGGACGAGTGCAGTTGATTATGATCTTGTGCAGCAAGATGTGAGAGGCATTCATCCTAGAGTAGGAAATTTTGCCTTCAACATCTTGGTCTTTAACCAAAGCCAATGTAGCATGAGCAACGGATATACTAATTGATTGGAAACTCACTCTTTCTACCCCAATTATATTAGCCAAAGTGTCTATATTCACCAAAAATTCATTGTCCTTCATTGTGAAAAAGAAATTGTTTGCATCCAAGAAAGATAAGTTCGAGTAAAAGTATGTAGTGAGTTATGGATAAGCAGCAGTGGATTTAGAACAAAAACGCTCCAACTGCAGTAGAGCAAACTTTTCTCACAGATTTACTTTCACCGAATCAAGGAAATCGAAATCGACACTCTTAGGGTTCATAACCCCTCTCTTCATTAGGTTCAAATAAACCCTCTTGTGATTATTCTATTTGAAAAGACTTGAATCGTCACTAACAACATTTGCAGCAACACCTGTTCTAGGCTAAAAGTGGGTAAACATCCATTCATCGTCGTCTAGTCCTTGTGGTTGATTTGTAGTACCATAGAATGGATCACTCGGGAAATTTGCGAAAGTCCTTTCAACTGTCCCTCTCTCTACAACTCCTAACCTTTCCAACTCCCGCAAGAACAAGGTTTCATTCTTGTATCCTCTATCTCTTAAAAATTCATTGATCAAGGACATCAGTGTTCCTCCTTTCTTCAAATTAGAGTAAAGTTTGAAAGCAACATTGGGAGTTAGCGTTCTTATAGATTCAGCCTCTTCTATAACTTCTACGTCTGGTTGAGTCGGTGGAGTAGATTGATGTTGCTGAGAAGGTTGTTGTTGACTCGGACGTAGTGGTGGAGAAGAATCTTCTTCTTCGGTCAAGTCGAAATGCATAGGACCCTCAAGCATATGTCGTGGTCATCTACTTGCAATCCTTGAAAACTTTCTTGAAGACATTATCGCTTCAAGGGAGAAATTCACAAACTTGCTCGAAAAAGGTGAAAACTTTTCGACAAATCGAGAGTGAAAGTGAAAGCAGGTGGGAATTTTGTATTCTAGGGTTTCGGTGTAAAAACAATGAAGATGAATCTCAGTAGTATATAAAGCGAGTGAAGCGAGGTAAATGAAAGGACATAAAAGGACAAATAAAAATACATTTTCGAAAAAAATAACTTCATTTTTGAAAATAACTATCTTTTCAAAATTGATAACTGCCTTTTTGAAAAAGAAAAACTTGGAAAGATAATTTCAATCAATTAGCAATTAATAAGTAATTGTACCTTTTTAAAATACTGGAATATAAATAACTTACAGTTGTAATTCTTAATCTTTTGAATCTGAACACCTTCGGACTTTACTTCTAAGTCTGAGCTCCTTCAGACTTTAATGGATAATAGATGTAATGGTCAGTCTGGTGCGAATAGACTCAAATAGGCTTTTCTCCAATGGCTTTGTAAATATGTCTGCCAGTTGATTTTTTGAATCAATGAATTGAATCATAACTTCTCCACTTTGAACCTGATCTTTAATAAGGTGATGTTGAATCTCTATGTGCTTTGCTCTTGAATGAAGAATTGGATTCTTTATTAGATTGATTGCGCCGGTGTGATCACATTTGATCTCGGTGCATGAGTATTCGATTCCAAAGTCTCTTAGTTGTTATTTTATCCATAAGATTTGAGAACAGCAACTTCCAAGGGCCACATACTCTGCTTTAGTTGTTGAAAGAGCTACAGTGTTTTACTTTCTTGAGAACCAAGATACTGTCCTGTTTCCCAGCAATTGGCATATGCCAGATGTACTATTTCTATCAACTCTGTAACCTACTAAATCTGCGTCTGAATATCCAAGGAGGGTAAAGTCTCTTTCTTTAGGATACTACAGACCTAAATTTGAAGTAGTTGCAATGTATTTGATGATATGTTTTGTGGCACTTAGATGAGACTCTTTTGGATCAGATTAAAATCTAGCACAAATGTAAACACTAAACAAAATGTCAGGTCTAGAAGTAGGAAGATAAAGAAGTGAACTAATAATACTCATGTAAAGCTTCTGATCAACTTTCTTTCCTCCTTCATCTTTATCTAGCTTTGAAGAACTAGACATTGGTATCTCAGTCTTTTTGCAATTCTCCAATCTAAAGTTTTTAACAAGTTCTTTCGCATATTTTTCTTGGTGAATGAAAATTCTTTCATTCAATTGTTTTACTTATAATTCGAGAAAGAATGATAGTTCACCCATCATGCTCATCTCAAATTCATCATACATAGACTTACAAAACTTCTTGCATAGGTTTTCGTTAGGTGATCCAAATATAATATCATCAACATAAATCTGAACAAGTAGAAAGTTTTTACCTTCCCTTTTAATAAACAAGGTAATATCCACTTTTCCTTTGACAAAATCATTTTGCATTAAAAAATTATTTAACCTGTCATATCAAGTTCAAGGTGATTGCTTTAATCCATATATAGCCTTTTTCAGTCTGAAGACTAAGTTTGGTCTTTTTGGTTCTTCAAATCCAGGAGGTTGTTTCACATAGACTTCCTCTTGGATAAATCCATTTAGGAATGCACTCTTGACGTCCATTTGGAATAATCTGAAAATTTTATAACAAGTAAAAGCAAGTAATAATCTAATTGCTTATAATCTGGCTATTAGTGCGTAGGTTTCATCATAATTTATCCCTTTTTCTTGCGTATATCCTTTGGTCACGAGTTTTGCTTTGTTCTTGATCACTTTCCTTTTTTCGTCCAATTTGTTCCTGAAAACCCATTTAGCTCCAATAATGGATTTACCTTTGGGTTTAAAAGTTAATTCCCAAACATCGTTAATGCTGAACTATCTGAGTTCTTCTTGCATTGCTTCAATCCAGCTTTCGTTAGCTAAAACTTCTTATATGCTTTTGGGTTCTATTTCAGAAATAAGTGCCACGGCACTAGACTTTTCTTGTTTTTTGGATCTGGTGTGAATCCCTTCATCAATATCACCAATGATAAGTTCTTTGGGATGACTAGACTTGTGCTTCCAGTTACTTGTCGGTCTGACAGTTTGCTAATCTTCTTTTTCAGTTGATTTTTCAATTTTTGTTCGTTGTTGATTTTCAGAGGTCTAAGCTGCTTCAGGGGATGTACACTTTGTAGAGTTTAAAGCAGGTTCAGATTCTTCAGGATGAGTTTGAATTAGTTGATTCTGCAAAGAGTCTTGGAATTTGACATTCATAGATTCTTCCACAGACTAAGTCTTTTTGTTGAATACTCTGTAAGCTTTGCTGGTGGTTGAATATCCAATGAAGATTCCTTCGTCGGATTTCTCTTCAAACTTACTAGTTTGATCATTTGCATTTTTCAAAACAAAACATTTACAACCAAATACATAAAAGTAAGAAACAGTTGGCTTCTTTCTTTTGAGTAACTCATAAGGAGTTTTCTCCAGAATAAGCCTTAAAAGGATTTTGTTAATAATATAACATGCTGTAGAAATTGCTTCAGCCCAAAAATGAGAGGAAATATTACTTTCTATTAAAAGAGTTATTGCTATCTCTTACAAAGATCTATTCTTTCTTTCCACAACTCCATTATGTTCTGGTGTGTATGGAGATGAGAAAACATATTGAAAACCTGATTTATCACAAAATTTTGCAAAGCCTTGATTTTCAAACTTACCTCCATGGTCTGTTCGTATGCTTGAAATAGCATATCCTTTATCGTTTTGAACTTTCTTAGCAAACTTTGAAAAGTAAGAAAATGTTTCAAACTTACTTACTAGAAAGTAAATCCAAGTGAATCGTGAATAATCATCCACGATTACCGTCTATGTTTTTAGTTCTGGTTCGCCCAAAGAGATTCATATGCAGAAACTGCAAAATAAGATTAGTATAAACCTGATTTATTGGTTTAAAAGAACTTTTAACCTGTTTTCCCGATACACATGGTGTGCATAAGTCAGATTTTTGAAACTTCAGCTTGGGCAACCCTCAAACAAGGTTCTTAGAAGAGATCTTGGCAATCTGCTTCATGTTGACATAGTCAAGCTTTCGATGCCAAAGATTTGCTTAATTTTGAATTGAAATTAGACATTGAGATTTTTCTGGTTTTATATCCAGAAGATAGATATTCCCATGTCTTCGTTCAGTAAAAGATTGTGAAAGAACTTTACTAGTTCCCGAATATATTCCTTCTTGAAAATTGATTTTAAATCTAGCGTTGCACAATTGGTTAATGCTAAGCAAATTGCAATTGAGTCATTCTACCAAGGAAACATTGTTGATAGTGAGACTCCAAATTTTTATAGTTCCACACCTAACAATTCTTCATTTACTGTTTCCACCAAAAGAGACTTTTTTACCATTTATTTGCATAAGTTTTATAAAACAACTTGAATCACCAGTCATATGTGTGACATCCATATTTTCGGGTTCTAATTTCGACTGGATAAATAGGGCCGTTTTCGTTCAATTGAAGCCAGGGATTGTGAAATTGGGATGCAAGTAGGCTATATTGGTAAGGAAAAATACCAATTGGAATGATGAGGTGTTGAATGAAATTATGGGGGTCAAATTGATTTAATTCAAGTGGGATTAAGGTTCAATTTGGGAAGAAAACTTAGCAAAATTCGTATGCCACCTCTACCCTCACATTTTGGCCTACCCTAAAGTCTTCTAGAAGGGGCATTTTGGGCTAGAAATGTGGGTGGATGACAGCTCATGGTGGCCCACGTGCGCATGACCTAAGAGAGAGAGAGTGAGAGAGGAAAAAGGGGAAATCGGTTCCCCCTTCTCTTCCTCGTCGCATCTCCTCTCTCCCCCGCATCTTCATCTTCATTTGCACGACACCATGGAAGCTGGAGACCAGCGAACCAGCAGGCCGGAGTAGCGGTTCCTCTCGGCGTCGTCGCGCGCCCGCAAGCCACCGGAGCTGCCGCGCCGCCGTCCGCCGTCTTGCTGCCTCGCGCAGCTCCGCCTCCGCCCCTCTCCCTCCTCTGGTTCGAGCAGAAACGGAAGCAGAAACAGAAGCAGCAACCATCGTCGGTTGAAGGAGCTGCGGTCACGCCGGAGCTGTCGGACCGCCGCCTGCTCGACCGCACGCCGCCGCTCCGCCGTTCGCCTCGCCGCCGCCGTCTCGTGCTCCGCTTGCCTCGGCCTCCCCCTCGCTCGCCCTCTGTTCCAGGCGAAGTTTCAGATCTGGTGGAGCTCGCCGAGCCGTCCACCCCACCTCCGGCCACCGTGAAGCCTCGCCTAAGTCTTGTTCAGCCTCTCCATTCATCTAGGTCCGTTGTTGCTTCAATTTGAGCTCGAATTCGCCCCCAACCAGCATCAAACAGAGAGTGCAGAAAAATGGGTATGACAAAGGGGTTTTGGCCCGTTTTGGCCGCCTTCCCGAGCCGGATGCTCGGCCCGCTTTGGGGAAAGTCGATCCTCGCGTCGAGCCCGTCGTTTTGAGTGAGTTTTACTCACTAATGCCTTCTTAGTGCGCTAATTATGCTTAAAGGTTGATTAGCGTTAATTAAGTGTAATTAGGTTGTTAGATTAGAATTGATTAGTGATTATTAGTTAATTGCTTTGCATATTAGTTATGTGATTAGTGTAATTAGATAGAGAATTGCCTGTAGTATTTATTGGATGCTTCTTGTGATTTTTTCCGTCCCTTATCGGGTGTTAATTAAGCGATTCGGGCCTAAGTGGTATTTTTAGGAATTTAATATTAATTTTCGAAATTAATTAAATAATTATTTATTTTCCGAAAATTCAACTGAGATGGCCTGGAACCGGAATATTATGCTGATGACCTGATGAACGTGAAGTCCGTTTATTTAATTGGGCTTTATTTTGTGCTAAATTGAATTTTTAATATTTATTAATTAATTATTTTTCGGAAATTAAGATTAAGATGGCCGACGACCGAAATCTCGTGCTGATCGTCGTGGCGCAGTTCGTTTATTTATTTGAGCTCTACGTTGCATGGAATTAAATAAATCGTGATGTTTTAGGGATTTACCCTAATTTGATTTGGAATTTGTTGAGATTAAATGATTGATTGGTAGATGGCCTGGTCGTTAGAATTTCGAGCTGATCGCAAAGAGGCGGTAGGTTTGTGTTAATTGTATGTTTAAATTGAGAAATTGAGTGATTGATGATTATGGTTAATTATTCCGGAAGTGTGGAATTGAGTGATATTGATGAAGTTGTGGTATTTAACTTGAAAATACCCGGTGTTGGCTTTTAGCACCGTAATTGGTTTGTATGACTAGTTTGAATCGATTGGATTTATTGATTGATTGAATTGAGATATGAGTTGGTTTATTATTGAATGATAAGCTTTGACGAGCATTGGTTTATATATATGTATCGCTTGGGCGAGCAATTATGATATACATATATATATGGCAGCTATTGCGGTGAGCTAAGATCGTTTTATCGCCTTGTGCGAGCACGATCTATATATATATCAGCTTGTGAGAGCAATGATCGTTTATCAGCTTGTGAGAGCAACGATCCATATATCAGCTTGTGCGAGCTATCATCTATGTATATATCAGCTTGTGCGAGCTACCATCTATATCAGCTTGTGAGAGCATTGCATCCATTTCAGCTTGTGCGAGCCGTAATTGTATTGATGGATGAATAGATGGTATGGTTTAATAGATGATATGAATTGATAGATATGTGGATCGTATGATGTCAATTGATTGACTGAATGGAAATGACCGTGAGTGGTCTTGTTGGCGTGTAATCGACTAAGTCGATTAGATCGATGTTTCGATCTATGATGTTATTGCTTGGGTGTCTATTTGATCTGTACTAATATGCAGGTGGAATCTCGAGGCTAAGGTAAGTCCTCGACTCATGTTGTGCATAGGCAGCCCTAAGGTGTATTAGTTTACTAATCGGGTCTTAGGAGGTAGAACTTGCTGAGACGTGGTCTCAGTGGTTATTGAATAACCATTTCAGGACCTGGATGAGGAGCCTAAGGAGCATGAATCTAATGAGGAGATCCCTGATGAGGAACCTGAAGAGGAGTACGTGGAGGAGGACCCTGAGGATAACCCCGAGTACGACCCGGATGAGGACCGAGATCCCATCATATCTTGTCGACCTTGTTTGCATGTAAAAAGTTATAGTTGTGAATTTTCAGTAAGAAAATGTATGGCCTGCTTTTCTATCCCATTGCTTTATTGTCTGGGGATTTATAACTGCTTCCGCATGTGCATATATAAATGAAAGGGTCGGCGATACATAGTCCTGGGATATCGCATTTTAAAATCGACCAAAAGTAAGGGATGTGTGCGTGCCTGAAGATCGGGGCGTGACATCCCCTTTTTGTGGTATCAGAGCAATGGTTAGGTATTGGAGTGATAAGGTGCGATGACCTATGGCATAGTAGTAGGAAATGCCTTTAAATTCATGACTGGTGCATGTTTTTGATAGCTGATTGGTAGAATTGTTTGTCATGTGTGAATCGCTTGCTTTTAATCGTTGTGGATTCGGAAGGCAGAGTGTTGACTCTGGCCAGCTCGAGCGTAAGAGTGCCATCGCAGGTTGGTACTAGTGTAGCAGCAGTGATTGATCCTAAGCCCGATAAGATTGATTTGATGCAAGTGTTTCTTGGGATCTGGATGAGCCAATAAGATCAGAATCAAGTTGTTGTTGTTGCTACCTTTGCTGAGGTCCAACCTGGAAGGATGATCAGGGAATATATTTCGATATCTGAGTCAAGATTCAGTGCAAGCAGATTGGGAATTCGGTCAGGGTAAAGACTGATGTTGAGAGAATGATATTCTATTCCATCCAATAGGAAGGGTGGCATAGTCAGGTTAGCATTCAGACAAATGGAACATGTTGTTCTATGAAAGACGATATGGATTAGTCTCGTGTATTCTGAGGGCAGGAAATTGTGGTAAGTGTCGCCAGTACGGATAATGATTTATGGGTTGTCCGCATTAGTAGATGGAATCTCGACAACGGTTACTGTTGTCACTGTTGGTAAGACAGTTCAGGAGAAGGAGAAGTGCACCATAGAACGCGCTGTGGAATTTTTGGGATAGATCTCTTGTACAAGAAATAGTGCATGTTGGCACTTGACAAGAGGTAGAAGACTCACCAGATAGGTGTCGAAATTGTGGAAGAAAATCTGGATGAATTCAGTATCCAGGTATGATGAGAAGATCATAAATGGAACCGACCTGGCATTAGACAAAAGAAGAATGTTTTGGGGGAAAATTCTATCAGAGTATCATAGCAGAGTTTTAATGAAGTTTGGGGAACTTCAATTTATTGAAATAAGTGGAAGAAAGGGGAATCACTAGTTATTGTTGTTTGAATTGATAGAACCGAAGGTACGGATGTGAAGATTGATGAATGAGGAATTCATACATGTTAGTGCATCGCTTTAAGGAACATCCGTTTGTGGAAAGAGAAATGAAAATGGTTCATTGCAATCATGCATCAACCATTGTCAACTTAATTGGGTGATTTGTTATAAAGAGTGTTGATGTCTTCAAGGATCGACTTGAGGACAAAGTTATCTTCAATTGAGAACCAGGAAGGAGGTTATACTGAAGACAACACTTTGCACTTGATTTAGCCCTTGTGAGAATAATGTGAAGCCATTTGATTTGACGAACGCTCTAGCCGTTGTCATAGATTTGACGAACCAAGTGTTCAAAGAATATCTAGATCGATGGTGATCGTGTGGTGTAGCGACATTCTACGGTATTCATTAAGTGCTGAGGATCAGGAAAGCCCCTAAGAATGGTCGTGTGGTTACAGGTAAGAGAATCTTCATGGACCAAGCCAAGATCAAATCAGCTGTTAGCGGATCGAGATTGACAACAGTGTCAGAGATCAGAAGCTGTGGGGATTGGACAGATTACTACAGAAGGTTTGTGAAAGAATTTTCAGCATCAGCATCATTGTGAGGTTGACCTCTTGAGAAAGAAGAGAAATTCATCGACATTGACAAGTATGAGGATAATTTCCAGAGCTTAAGTAAGAACTGACTATCGTACTTGTGCTAAACTTTTCATTTGGCTCTGGAAAGCACGGAATCTTTAGTGATGTGTCTTGTAGAGGATGAGGTATGCATTGATACAACATGAGAAGATTGTTGCATCACCGTTCCGCCAGTTGAGACCCAATAAGTGGAATACGAAGCGGTGTCGTAAACCAGAATTTTGGCAGAACTATAATAATGATATCGGGTATCACCTTGGAGGAACGAAATGAGTCATTAATGTGTTGAGCCGAGAGTCTTCAATTGTGCATAGACTGGCTAAAGTGTAGACTTTACTTGAAAATGGTTCGAAATTTGGTTTTCAAAATTGAGGCAGGCTACCTTTTGAATTTTATAGCCACCCTGAAGATTGAACCAAATGTTCAAGTTAGAATCGGCACCTAGTTGACAGACAAAGATGTTCAGAAGATCTTATAAGAGGATACTGGCAATAAAGAATCTGACTTTAAGACTTCTGAGGATGGAACGTTCGGGTTCCATGGGGAATTGAGTGCACCTGACAGTGCAGCACTCAGGGAAAAGACATTGTTAGAAATTCACTGTAAGTATTGCAGTGTTTGGTTAAGCAATTCAAGATGGATCAGAATCGGCATCAGCTAGATTAGTAGACTGATATGAAGATAGTTACCGCTGAGCAGGTTGCAAGTGTCAGAAGTGTCAGTAAGTGGAAGCTCGGTAATGCTAACCGGGAGAATTGTTACCATCACTTGAGAGTCCCAAGTGGAAATGGAAATATATGGCTTACTAAGGATTCAAGGGATTACTGATACCATTTGAGAATAGTGGTTGATCGATAGATGGAGTTGGTCCACTTTGGTACAAGATTTAATATATCTTGTTTTGAGTGTGTAATAGCCAGATTTCGAGCTCTGATTTCGATTAGATAAATTGGGCATTTCATCGACGCGATTACAGTGTTTTTCTCTGAGTTGGCCACTCATGAGATAACTAGACTAGCTGGGTGAGTTATTAAGGACCTTAAGGCAAATAGACTTGAGAATTCGACCATGGATTGACTTCTCGACCGTGCTCATCTTTAGATATTATTGCGGCATAGTATAAAATCGATTTGAAATCAAAGATAGATCGGTTCGATTGAGATGAATGACCGATCGTGGGTGACTCCACTAAATTGGAAAATTCTCATCGACCGGTACTAATTTGATGTTTCTATCGTTTTGGTGCCCTATGTCCGTATTTGAATCCTTGAGATTTTCACGACAATCGAGAGTCACCATGGGTCGAGTGGGTTCATTGTGGCTCGAAGAAAATCGACCACAGGTCATTTGTCCTAAAAAGCTCTGAAACTACCAGTAGCCTAGGTCACACTAAAAGCGTGTCGGAGTGAAATTAACCGCCAATCTAAGTTCGATTTCAGAAATTGAAGCTCCTATATTGTCACAGAGTGGGTATACCGAAGTGTGTGTGTATCAGATAATTCGCCGGCATGGAGTGCCGGGGATGAATTATATTTCGAATCTAGATCAGAGATTATAAATTTGGCAAAGTTTTCAGAGGGTTCTTTATTAAGCAGTGTATAGTAGAGGGTACAGAATTTCAATTGCTGAGATGGAGTCAAGGAAAGAAAGATCACAGGCCAGGGTCGATGCAAAGTAGTCATGATTGCGATTCTACCGAGATTAGTGTCGAGTTATATCGATCTTGACCGAGGTTCCCGCCGTTTGAGATCGGTCGATAATTTCTTTTTAATCCGTGCGAGTAGAGTGTACAGAATTTCAGTCGTTGAGATGAGATCGAGATCGAAAATCGCAGTCCAGTTGGTTTAGAATCGGTGATACATCGCAGCTTATTAGAGACAGATTTGAGACTGCGCTCGAATCGCCGCTAGCTTCGCAGATTTTGTGTTGAAGACCTTTGAAATTTTAAGTGGGGAAGTGTATTTTTCCTTGGGTGTCGCCCTTGGTGAGGACGTCTCGATCTATTAAGGAAGAGAAGATGAATCGGCATTTAAATCGGAATCCATCGAAATTTGGGTTCAAAGAAGGATTTTGGCTTTAAATGGAAAAAGAAAGCGGTTTGGGACACCGTCGGCGCCTCTAGCCGAGTGGTATCCGGGATGAAGCCGCAGGTCCGAAGTCGGGAGTTCGAATCCCGACGCGGCGGTTAGCCGCTTTGTGGAAAAATAAAAGAAAAAAAAAAAAAAAAAAAGAAAAAGAGAACCAAAACTTTTGCAACTTTCATTTTTGCAAAGATGGACAAGTGTTTAGCCTTTTTGGGAATCAAGAATTGGTGTGGTTAATTCGGAAATGTTTTGGCAGCACCGAGGATCTTGGATAGCATTGTGAAGCGTAGAATGAAGGAGCAGAATTGATGAGACGACAATACCCCACCATTTTGAAGAAGAATTTTAATGGTTTAAATTTCGAGGACGAAATTTTTATAAGAGGAGAAGAGTTGTGACATCCATATTTTCGGGTTCTAATTTCGACCGGATAAATAGGGCCGTTTTCGTTCAATTGAAGCCGGGATTGTGAAATTGGGATGCAAGTAGGCTATATTGGTAAGGAAAAATACCAATTGGAATGATGAGGTGTTGAATGAAATTATGGGGGTCAAATTGATTTAATTCAAGTGGGATTAAGGTTCAATTTGGGAAGAAAACTTAGCAAAATTCGTATGCCACCTCTACCCTCACATTTTGGCCTACCCTAAAGTCTTCTAGAAGGGGCATTTTGGGCTAGAAATGTGGGTGGATGACAGCTCATGGTGGCCCACGTGCGCATGACCTAAGAGAGAGAGAGTGAGAGAGGAAAAAGGGGAAATCGGTTCCCCCTTCTCTTCCTCGTCGCTGCCTCTCTCCCCCTTCATCTTCATCTTCATTTGCACGACACCATGGAAGCTGGAGACCAGCGAACCAGCAGGCCGGAGTAGCGGTTCCTCTCGGCGTCGTCGCGCGCCCGCAAGCCACCGGAGCTGCCGCGCCGCCGTCCGCCGTCTTGCCGCCTCGCGCGCGCCTCCGCCTCCGCCCCTCTCCCTCCTCTCGGTTCGAGCGAAACGGAAGCGGAAATGAAGCGGCAACCATCGTCGGTTGAAGGAGCTGCGGTCACGCCGGAGCTGTCGGACCGCCGCCTGCTCGACCGCACGCCGCCGCTCCGCCGTTCGCCTCGCCGTTCGCCGTCTCGTGCTCCGCTTGCCTCGGCCTCCCCCTCGCTCAGCCCTCTGTTCCAGCGAAGTTTCAGATCTGGTGGAGCTCCGCCGGAGCCGTCCACCCCACCTCCGGCCACCGTGAAGCCTCGCCTAAGTCTTGTTCAGCCTCTCCATTCATCTAGGTCCGTTGTTGCTTCAATTTGAGCTCGAATTCGCCCCCAACCAGCATCAAACAGAGAGTGCAGAAAAATGGGTATGACAGTGGGTTTTGGCCCGTTTTGGCCGCCTTCCCGAGCCCGGATGCTCGGCCCGCTTTGGGGAAAGTCGATCCTCGCGTCGAGCCCGTCGTTTTGAGTGAGTTTTACTCACTAATGCCTTCTTAGTGCGCTAATTATGCTTAAAGGTTGATTAGCGTTAATTAAGTGTAATTAGGTTGTTAGATTAGAATTGATTAGTGATTATTAGTTAATTGCTTTGCATATTAGTTATGTGATTAGTGTAATTAGATAGAGAATTGCCTGTAGTATTTATTGGATGCTTCTTGTGATTTTTTCCGTCCCTTATCGGGTGTTAATTAAGCGATTCGGGCCTAAGTGGTATTTTTAGGAATTTAATATTAATTTTCGAAATTAATTAAATAATTATTTATTTTCCGAAAATTCAACCGAGATGGCCTGGAACCGGAATATTATGCAACCGAGATGATGACCGTGGTGAAGTCCGTTTATTTAATTGGGCTTTATTTTGTGCTAAATTGAATTTTTAATATTTATTAATTAATTATTTTTCGGAAATTAAGATTAAGATGGCCGACGACCGAAATCTCGTGCTGATCGTCGTGGCGCAGTTCGTTTATTTATTTGAGCTCTACGTTGCATGGAATTAAATAAATCGTGATGTTTTAGGGATTTACCCTAATTTGATTTGGAATTTGTTGAGATTAAATGATTGATTGGTAGATGGCCGGTCGTTAGAATTTCGAGCTGATCGCAGCAAAGGCGGTAGGTTTGTGTTAATTGTATGTTTAAATTGAGAAATTGAGTGATTGATGATTATGGTTAATTATTCCGGAAGTGTGGAATTGAGTGATATTGATGAAGTTGTGGTATTTAACTTGAAAATACCCGGTGTTGGCTTTTAGCACCGTAATTGGTTTGTATGACTAGTTTGAATCGATTGGATTTATTGATTGATTGAATTGAGATATGAGTTGGTTTATTATTGAATGATAAGCTTTGACGAGCATTGGTTTATATATATGTATCGCTTGGGCGAGCAATTATGATATACATATATATATGGCAGCTTCTAATGAGCTATAGTATACTATATTGGTGAGCTAAGATCGTTTTATCAGCTTGTGCGAGCACGATCTATATATATATCAGCTTGTGAGAGCAATGATCGTTTATCAGCTTGTGAGAGCAACGATCCATATATCAGCTTGTGCGAGCTATCATCTATGTATATATCAGCTTGTGCGAGCTACCATCT